>OY744515.1:211951454-212008954 GCA_963556195.1 Sepiola atlantica | reverse complement strand
AATTATTGGAACTGAAATAACTAATCTTATAAATTTATTGGCCTTCTCTCTCTTCTGTTCGCTCTGTATCTCTCTCTCTCTCTCTCTCTCTCTCTATATATATATATATATATATATATAAATATATATATATATATATATATATATATATATATATATAAATATATATATATATATATATATAAATATATATATATATATATATAAATATATATATATATATATATAAATATATATATATATATATATATATATATATATAAATATATATATAAATATATATATATATATATAAATATATATATATATATAAATATATATATATATATATATATATATATAAATATATATATATATATATATATATAAATATATATATATATAAATATATATATATATATATATATATAATAAAAGTTAACAAAATTAAATAGGCTTACGTTTAAGATCGTATTCAAATGTATACAGATGTGTAAGATAGAATCGGATTTACCGTAAAACTGCAGTATAATGTTAAGATTAGTCTTTTTTTAATATATATATATATATGTACACTCACGTATTGAGAACTGTTAAAAGTAAATACTGAAAATCGATACATAAAATATTATATCTCCTTATAACATTTTTGTGAATACATGAAATAATATATATATATATATATATATATATATATATATATATTATTATTATTATGAATATTTCTTTAATTTTCATCCACATACACATGTATTTCATCCTTTATCGGGAATCATCAGTGTGAAAGATGTCTGTTCTGCCGGTCGCACGATTCGAAACCCAGGTCCAAGTTACATTTAACTGTCAAGTCTGAACCTCTACCAATGCGACCGACCATAGAGAAAGGGGAGAATTAAAGTCTATTTATGTAAATACAAGCGGAAATATTATAGTAGGTTCTCATAACAGTGTTCTAACAATCGAGTCGGACGCAATTTCGCATTACACATTTAATTGGCAGCCTAATTTTAATTCTCTTAAAATGCCCATTCTATGTTAAGGGGACTATAAACGATGTTATGATTAATATTTAAAAAAAATTCTGATCAACCTACACACACACATACACACATTATATATATATATATATATATATATATATATATATATATATATATATATATATATACACTTATATTTAAGCAGAGTACCTGTCCAAAGAGGGATAAAATTAATTTCCGTAACAGAACAGTTTTTACCCACTTCTATGTCTCCTTAATAAGATTAAAATAAAGATATAATGATACTAAACCTTATGTTTAGAATCATGATTCCAATTTTGATCGAAACACATTACATGATTTTGATTCTAGAAAATGTCAAAAATTTAAAGCTTAAGCTTCATTAGTTGAAGAATGAATCATGTACATGCAAATATATAAACATATAGACATACCTAACTTTATAAAAATATATATATACATATATATATATATGTATATATATGTATATATATATATTTATGTAAAGAGGTGTACTAAAAGCGAACTTTTAGGAAAGGTAAAACCCTATTGTGAAGAGTATACAGCTCAATATCCAGGATAGAGCAGGTAGAAATGAAGGAGAATGGAAAGGAATTAGAGAAAGCAAAAGCCAAATCAAAATTCAATTCAAAAATTCAAAGCAAGGTATATTCCGCAAAAAGGCAATTTATTCAAGTTAAATTTTCCTTAAGCCAGGCTTTTCAAAGATCAAAATCTTATCATCAGAGGAAGTCGCTGGGATAGATAAGTTGGCAATGGCCAAGATTTAAAATTTGAAAAAATAAAATAAAAGTTGTAGGGAAAGAAACGCAGGGCAAAACTGTGCCAAGGTACAAGCAAATGTCCGATTGCCAAAAAGTCCGGTGTCGAAGAGTCCAGCGGTGAGAATAAGATGTAGATAGGTAGGTCGTTAGAGGCACGAGAAATAATGAGAGAGGTTTCAAAGTTAAATTCCAACAAGCCACAACTTCAGGTACGGCGAAAATAGAAAATCCAAAAAGGGTAAAAAGTCCAATAAGAGGTACATTCGATGATGCAGGCAGGCGTCAGAGGAGATTAAGATGGAAAATATTCGCCATTAAAGATACTTCCCGGGCAGAGATGACAAAGGAAAGTGTTCAAAAGTGGGAAAAAGGGGCAGCGAGAATATTTAAAGTCTGCCCAGTTAAGAAAGCCGGCACAGTTTTGCCCTGCGTTTCTTTCCCTACCATATATGTATATATATGAATATATATGTATACATATGTATATATATATATACATATACACATATGTATACATATGTATATATATGTATACATATGTATATATATACATATATATGTATATATATGTATATATATATATACATATGTATGTATATATATATATATACATATGTATGTATATATATATGTATATATGCATATATATACATATGTATATATATGTATATATGCATATATATATACATATGTATGTATATATATGAATACATATGTATGTATATATATATGTATATATGCATATATATACATATGTATGTATATGTATATGTCTACATATGTATATGTATATGTCTACATATGTATATGTATATGTCTACATATGTATATATATATGTATATATATGTATATATATGTATATATGCATATATATACATATGTATGTATATATATATGTATACATATGTATGTATATATATGTATACATATGTATGTATATATATATATATGTATATATGCATATATATACATATGTAAGTATATATATGTATACATATGTATATATATGTATATATACGTATACATATGTATATATATATGTATACATATGTATATATATACATATATATGTATATATGCATAGCTATACATATGTATATGTATTTGCATATATATATATATATATATGTATATATGCATAGATATACATATGTATATATTTGCATATGTATATATACATATGTTTATATATTTATATATCTATATATATGTATATATATACATGTGTTTATATGTATGTATGTATATATATATATGTATATATCTATATGTATATATACATATGTTTGTAGGTATGTTTACATATGCATGTTTATACATATGTATATATGTACGTATATATATGCATATATATATACATATGTATATATGTACGTATATATATATGCATATATATACATATGTATATATATGTATGTATATATATATTCATATGTATATATATATGTATATATATATATGTATATATATATATATATTCATATGTATATATATATTCATATGTATATATATGTATCTATATATATATTCATATGTATATATATATTCATACATATGAATGTATATATATATTCACATATATGTATGTATATATATATTCATATGTATATATATATATATATATATATATATATATATATATATATATATATATATATATATATATATTCATACTCTACTGCCCCATCCATAAGAAAAATCATCTCTGCGGAGCCCAAAACAATTGCAAACGCAGGTGTATCATGCCTGGACAAAGCAACACCTCTCTAGAGAGGAATTGCAAAATCTATTCACTCGTATATGAAGCCATCGTCACAAACCACAATACCGGTAAAGCAGAAACCGACATTGGCAGGAAAGCTTGAAACAAACTTTATAGTCACACAGAAACACTTTTAGATACAAAAACAAGGCAAATACGGCACTCCGGATAAAGATATTGCAACTTCAAGATGAAAAGACACCCTTCACCATCAAATAGAAAGTAATTGAGAGAAAACAATCCTTCTCTCCAGCCATAAATAGATGTCTTCTTCGTGACGCTGAAAAATACCATGTATTAAGGGGCATCATTGACCCAAATACAGTCTGTTTTAATATTCGGATGAAATCTTTAAAGGACACAAGCACTACTCATAAACTGGACTTACCGATACACATAAAGGCCTAACTACACCACCTCTGCCAAATACATAACCCCATAATTGCCCCATTAAATACCGACTTCCACTCCGGAAATTTTTCCTAACTATCACCCATCATAAATATAAATAAAATTAAAAATTACGAACTAATACCTTAATCAGCCTATATCTACACTACTTTCAAAGAACAATAATTATAACTTTCCCAAAAATATTTCTCCAGTCATTAAGAGGGTAACACCGCCATTTCATATTATTATTACTCCCATAAGTCCCCACTATTTCTCGGTCATAATGTTAATCTCCCATATTTCCCAAACAGATCCAATCTTGCCGACCCAATCCTTACTCTTATCTCTAAACTAGTTTTAATCAGCATTCCAATTTTATCACCCACATAAGCATTCAGTATACCTTAGTTAATAATGTTAAATCAAGAATACAAATCATTCAAAAACCCTGCAGAGTTACTGCCCTTAGACCGCCCGGATGATTTCTTTATTTAAATTCTTTTGTGATTGATTTAAAGTCCTTTAATTCAGGATTTAAATTTGAATTTAATTAATGTTGTTCTTTTAACCTTTTTATCTCTTCATAAGTATAATCCTTAAACCCACTTTCTCTCCCTAATTCATTTAGAAGACACATCATTAAACCCCAAAACAGTAACGGCGAAATATACGATACTCATAATATTAGCTCACGGGATTCATATAGAAATATTTTTTTTTATATCTCTTTAAATCTTCTCTGGTTTAAATCTCAACTGTTACTTTCACCCCTCCCGTTTTTTTCAAACCTTATTAAACCTTCCTTACACTAAAGTTAAACAAACATACATAACACTCTTAGCAAATAACGCGTCCAAGCGAGAGTGACACGTGACTTCACATTTCCGAAACAGATGACAACAGAAGCTGAAGAGAGCCGGATGGCTAAGTCCTTCTGTGCTTAAACCGACGGTACGAACGTTGTACTAATTTTTCTGTACCAATATATATATATATATATATAAACAAATAAATATTGTTTACCCCCGGACTTTCATTTATTTTACAGGTTCTTATTGCGTCTTTATTTCGGTTGTTCATATTGGATGATCTTCAGACAATCGTTCATTTCTCTAGTATTGAGGAATGTCTTTATTATTTGAAAGTATTGTTCCATTCGTATCTTGAATGTGCCATCTTATATTTACACAGTTTTGCATTCAACCTTCTTAACAAAGTATAATACATTTCTTGCGGTTGTAAATTATTTAACTTTTCAATCGTTTACTACATTTCTTTTAGTCTATCCTTCTTATTGCAGAATTTACCAGCTTTGCAATTAAAATCACGCATTATAAATATATGAGTGCTTTGGGAAATTTCATCTATAATAGATTGCATTTGATCGTATATTCAAATAACTCTTAAATGTAATCACATGGGAGAAGTCTAATGTAACTAAATAATATTTATATACCATGAACATATGTAACTTCATAAAATGTCAATTGATAGCAAAACTAAGTTACAATTTAACTGCTATAATTCCTTAACTTATGTAAGTATTGGTTGAAATATATGAGTTTAAAAGAGGTAACTCAGCCGCCGAATCTCCTCAAAGTATAAACTTAGCTTATGGAGACGAATACCTGAATGAACGAACGTGCAGAAGATGGTTTACAATATTACGAAATGGAAATTTCGTCCCTGAAGCTGAAATCTGATCACGATATCAAGTTGAGTTTGATAAAGAGCTCCTTTTGGAATCAACAGAAACAACTCAATCTAAGTAATACAATTTCACATATGATTTTCTATCTCTGACTATGAACAAAGCGTGACAGATGTATGGATCGACAAACAAAATCCTCTCGTAGAGACGGGAGCGCGTATATAAAACCAAAATGATCTTTGGATTTTATGATCAGTTACATCAGTTACGATCGAACCGAGAAATATTAAAGAGAGCAGAATACCCGACATAAGTAGTAGGCTACACTTCGGCGTGACAGACTGACTGATCAAGAACGCATCTAAAAATTGTTGCATAGATTCCCAGAACAGAAACAACATAAAATATATAATATTTACTTATACATTGTTCACGAATAATTCTCTATCTCTGACCCCATAAACATGTGTTCTTTATTATTGCATTTGGGACCATAATGTATCGCTTCTTTTTCACTTACGTATGTTGTTCTTCTCTTGTAAATTATATCGTGAACCACGTTACACGTTTAAGAATATCCGACATGAATAACAGACAAACTTAAGTGTGACAGACCACTAACCAATGGGACATTTAAAAATTGAAACTGATTTTTATGAAATTTCTTTTGAATTTTTTATATATATCCCAAACTGAAGTTAAATACGTTTCATATTTGAATACTTGCTTCCTACGCGAAAACCAAAACACACAAACAAACAAAAAAACATCTACATCTACATCTTCAAAACAGATTTAACAAAGTCCTTTTTATAATTTAACACCAAACTAAAACAGATTTGGGTACCATCTGTTTCGAGCAGGAACCAATTGCCCCCACTACCAACTAAAAGGGGGTCAAAAGATAAGGGGGCGTTCTGCGACATACTTTGTATTCTTCTGTTCCCGCCTGTTGACATTTTCAAGATGGGTGGGGCTGTTATTTGACAATGACGATGTCTCACAGAGGAAAGAAATTCTCTTTCCCCATTTACGATAATTGAATATGTCATCTCGTGAAATAAGAGAAACAAGCTTCAGTTGTGCGTTCGAAATAGAATGATGTCATCGAAAAAGTAAATGGAGCCCATTCTTTTAAACAGTAGAGAATGCTGAAGATATTAACTATTCAGCCCATTGTCGCATTGGTAGAGTTGGCAACAGTTTTATTACCGAGAAAATTCGTGCATGTGTTTATATATAATAGGATACCCGTTTCGTCAAACACGGCGAAGAGAAATGTTGCATCTTTTAAACAGACACATGAATCATAGAAAAATAGGCAAACATTTTAGATTACAATAAAATATATTTCCTTTCAAACAAGGAACTATTTACATAATACTCAACAATATTTGCTTCATCGTCTTCTGCTATTTTACGTAAAACTACCGCAACCAATTCTCACGTTGTGCATAAAAGCTACTCCTGATGCTATATACTGAATTACCTTTCCTTTTACATATATATATATATATATATATATATATATATATATATATATATATATATATATATATATATATACATATATATGTGTATATATATATATATACATATATATGTATATATATATATATATATATATATATATATATATATATATATATATATATATATATATATATATGTGTGTGTGTGTGTGAAAAAAGAAAACGGGAAACAGGTTTAAATGAAGGAGAAAAGCAAAAACAAGAGATTTGACCGGTTTCGTTCGTATTAACGAACGTCTTCAGAAAAAGTGAAGATTGTAAACAATTTTATTTTGAAGGCATACACATGGGAGAAAGAAAAGATAATCCGATTATAATATATAAAACTTAAAATGTGATGAATAAGCAGCCCTATCTTTTATATTTTCCAATTAATTGTTGGGGCTTGTGTTCGGTGTATCAATTTCATGCCCACTCCTATGTGTGATGGTTTTGTTTGTGTTTATCTATATTTATATATATTTACATACATAATTGTATGCATGCTTATATATATATCTTCCAGTTTATGTGTATTTATCCTGGCTAGTTTCTCTGTCTTCTTCCCTCTTATCGCCTTTACCCCTCCGCCTACCGCCTCCCCTATACTAGCTCAGTAGGTGTGAAAATGAAAATGATAAAGAAAATGAATAAAAATGTAAAAAAAAGAATAAGAAATAAAGAAGAATATACCACCTACTTTAAAATCATATTCCAATGTCGCTAAAAGTTTTCTCATATGGTCCAATCGGATCATCTTTTCCTTCTCCCATGTGTGTGCCTTCAAAACAAAATTGTTTCCAAATCTTCACTTTTTCTGAAGACGTTCGTTAATACGAACGAAACCGGTCTAATCTCTTGCTTTTGTTTTTCTCCTGCATTTTAACCTGTTTTCCGTTTGTCTCTTTTTTAACACATTTTGTTTACCACGGCATTTCATTTTCATGACTTATCGTGCATCTTAACCCATATATATATATATATATATATATATATATATATATATATATATATATATTGATCAGGTTCAAATATGTTCATAAAATTAACTTAAACCAATATTTTTTCAAAAGTCCTCAATACAAAGTAGAACTTTATAAATAAATTGTATGTAAATATTTGTCGAAGCAGCCAGCCCTGAATGATGTACGTCTTGTGCAAAGAACCGAAATTAATTAGTGTATGCTGATTTAATATTTATATAAATTTTATATATATATATGAGGATGAAATACACGATATTTGATAAAAATGTAGAGACAAAATGTAGTGAAAGACAAAATAGAAAACACAAATTAAATAAAGGAAAAAATGAAAACAAACGAGAGATTGGTCGGGTTCATTCGGATGAACGAACATTTTTCTGAAACGTTTCTTTGATCCAAACGAAACCGGTCAATCTCTAGTTTCTTTTTATTTTTATCTGTGTTTAATTTGAATTTTATTTTTGGTCTTCTACACATAAACACACACACACATATATATATATATATATATATATATATATATAAGTGTATAAGTGTATAACGCACCATTCGGTTCACGTGAGATCATTTAGTTATAAAAATCATTTAATCATTAATATTTTAATCACTTAAAATCACACTTTGTTGCTAGCTCGCGTCATCATGCGTGCGTGTATATCAGTTTCCGATAAGTTCATAGGCTTTAGTTAGCTGCAATCAAAAGGCATTTGATATGATTCATTTATATGGAATTATACAATTGATTCAATAACACGTCCTTAAAATAACAAAGGACTTGTTTTCAGATGTTCGTCGTATAGCTGAAAGGCAAACTGTGATGAAAGAGAGAGAGAGAGAAAGAGAGAGAGAGAGAAAGGTAGAGTTACCTATAGTTTAAGCGTATAGCTTTTATTATTAATCAATTGTTAGACTTATCTTAATACGCATATCGTCTAATTTAAGCACTCGCGAAAACCCCTCTATCTTTTCAGAGAAATACCGTCAGCTTGAGAACAGGTGACGTCATGTCGGCACGCTTGATCGGCTTCCGGCTCTCACGATTAAACAAGGCCAATCCGTAACCCCTTTGTGACACCTTGTTTGAAAGATTCACTGTTTTCCAACATCAGCTACCATATATATCTCATCAATATACACTAGCAAATAACTACTGGTAGATGTGCCCCATGAATATTTAAGAGCTAAATGCACAGATTTAATTAAATCAGTGACGATGAGGTGAAAATAAGTAATTTATTCAATGCGTCCATGCTATTCTATAAGCGACTCCGTCCGTCCGTTGTTCAGTCTGTCACGTATAAGTTTAGAATGTTGTCGATCCATCGATCCATCGGTTTTCAGACTTAGGTTTAACATAACATTTCCTGTGGTAAACGCGCACATTGACTGGACGTATCTTAAGAATATCCGATTCTGTTATGTTCGCAACCTTGAAACGATACACTAAACATTTACTTCCGTCCCACTGCAGAAAGATGTGGCATAAGGCTGGATGGTGGATATAGCCACCTCCTGCGTGGGGGGAGGGGGCACTCTGGCTGGTGCAAAAATATCCGTGAACGGACGCGTCGACATTTCCTGAAGCGCCTCAGGTGATCAGCAATAATCCCCTCAAAAGAGAAAGCAATGCTTGGGAGAGTGCACATTTGAAGACCGAGCTGAAACATAACTCACTCTGACAAAAAAAAAGAGTTTGGTGATCCATTTCAGTCCTCAGGTAGTCGAAACCATTGCCAAGACGTATCCCCGGCTGATATGAAAACCCGGATAAAGAACCCGTCATTAAACTTTCATAACATTTCTATTCTTGAAAATTCTCCTTCTTGCGTTCCTTCTTTGAAGGTGTGTTTCCTCTGTTAGCCATTCTTTGATGCCATGGGTCAATGATCAAATGTCGAAGGTCAAAAAGCAGATGGCTATTAAAAATGGTTTGAAATGGTGCGAGTCATCACATCTCATTAATTCTCTTTAGAATCCATTAGGGCAATTAATGCTTCCGTTACAGAAATAGTAAATCCAATGTTTGTTGTTGTTGGCTTACTCTTTTTATTTTCTGGATTCTGTTATTTCATTCACACCATTTCTTTGCGATGCTTTTCAATTATTTTTCTTTTTTCTGATCAACCATGAAGAGAACCTTTTACTTTTTTTATAACAGATTTCCAAATGTCTTTGAGTAATAATTCTCTCTCTCTCTCTCTCTCTCTCTCTCATGTATGTATATATATATATATATATATATATATATATATATATATATATATATATATATATATATATATATATATATATATATATATATCACAGCTCTTCAGTGCGGCTAGACAAGCAAGTACCCTACGCCTGGACTGAAATTCGACTGTTATATATACTAAACGAATATCCATCCCAGGACCAGTAAAATTAATTCCCACATCAGAACATTTTTGCAGCAATTTCATGTCCCCTTAAATAACTTTAACATTACGATATAATGATACTAAATCTTATGTCTAGAATATTTATTCTAATTTTTATAAAAATCCATTATGCAATTTTGATTCTAGAAATTGTCTCAAATTTAAAGCTTAAGATAAAGGGAGCTTAAGAAGAAAATGACATTCAGAGAATCTTTTTTAATTGGTGTCTAATAACTATGGATCGAATTCAATGAAAATCTGATACATTAATTTTTCAAGTAAGAGATTCTGTCCATATTATGCCCCATAAAACCCCTTTAAAATACTCCAAAGAAACTGAAAATGGGGGATATTTATTAATTGATGTATTAAGACCTATTGGTACGATTTCACAAAATTGGAGGTATCTAAATTTTTTCCGTAAGGCTTCAATCCTCTTTTTACCCCTTTTGCATAAAACGAAATTAAATAAAATATAGTCCACATTTGGACCCCTTATGTCTACCGGCTGTGTTTCAAAGTTAATAATGACCCGTTAATTCGTTTAAAAATGAATCCTGTATACTGAAATTTAAAAAAAAGCATATGAACATAGCTTACTTAATAAAGATAGCCCCCAAATAATCTCATTCTCTTTTTTTCTTGTCATTGTGAATTCCCAGGTTCTTTAGTGAGTTTCTTGAATCGCAGATGTTTAACAAAAACAAACTGAATATTTTCATTAATACGAAAATCACAATTTCCCCAACAGAGAACCTCTCTTTCACCATACCCTTGATCTCGTTAACTTTCTTTATGTTTTCTGTACCCTCCCCCCCCCCCCGGTCTACCCCGGCCACCCCTATCTAACCACAGTTTGTCTATATTCACTAAAACCCTAAAACGCGCATAGCAACGTCGGATGGAGGCCGCTTGTCTGATTACGCCGACGACATCCGTCTACCCCAGAAAACATTTCCGATTTTCGGTATTGTTTAGACTAAGGGCGTTACCGCCTGCCAAGAAAGTCGCTTCTTCTTTCGTCATCTTTTTTTTTAACGATGTTGGAGATCTGACAGCGCGCGCGGTAACACATACGCACACATACACACTAATACATATACAACACAAGCAACACAAACACAACACTTTTAGTTACATGTACATATATTCACACACACACCTATCTGCATTCCTGCGTGGGGGGTGGCAAAGGGTAATTATACATTTGCTTTCAAAAATATACAAAAATAGAATATATGTACAACGTCTTATCTGTATAAATAATATATACTTTTGCATCCATCTCATTATCTAATTCTTTTACCTCTCCCTTCTCTTCCTTTTTCTCTACCTGGCGATCGGGTTTCGAATATCGTCGTTGATACACTTGCTGTGTTTTGCCATACTCAGAGTCATGATATGACAAAACAGCTGTCTGCGGATTAAAACAACATATATATATAAAATACAAAAATGCAATATAAACCTATTCAGAGAAATTTGTTTGCCTGTGAGGCAATAAGAAATATTTAAAGAACTAAATAAAATTGTTTTAGCAATACAAGATTAATTTTTTTTTCTTACATTAATCCTATCGATTACGGAATAAAATTCCTTCTTCAGGGGTGACCAGTATTGAGTCATTTTTTTTTTTCTTTTATTTTTGTTTTTTGATGAAAAAAAAAATGACTCAATACTGGTCACCTCTGAAGAAGGAATTTTATTCCGTAATCGATAGGATTAATGTAAGAAAAAAAAAAAATTAATCTTGTATTGCTAATTTGGCTTATATTTCAATTTTATTAACTTTCCATGCAATACTTTAAAACTTGAACGATAAACACACACATTACTATATATATATATATATATATATATATATATATATATATATATATATATATATATATATATATATGATGTTGCAGCAAAATCCGAAGCCAGAGCTACGCAAATATCGCCGCTTACATGAGCTGTCCACGATCTGCTGAATGATCATTGTTTACTCCTCCTACCGCAAGTCTCACCGTATGCTCACTGTGAATACCTCTAATGAGTCTGAGGAAGATCAAAGCAGCGACTTTGCTTAACGAACTAAAGCACGAGCCATCAGGATGCTGCGGTTTTTCTCCGATGAAAAGACTTTCGAACAGGCAGAACTACAGGTGGATTTGCAAACATATCGAGAAGGTTTCAGTTGTCAAGCATACGAAGCTTCCTTTCTTTATCATGGTCCTTGGCGTCATCTCCAGCGAAGGTGGAAGGCATGCCTTTCAAAAGGGCCTAAGAGTAACCGCCGAGATCTACTCAGAGGTGCTGAACAAACTCCGGCACTTGACAAAAAGTAAACAAACATCATGAGGTGCCGAGGAGCATGGTGAAGCCCTGGATGGACGAGGTTGCCGCCGGATGCCTCTACGTCTTTCAGCAGGACTCCAGTCGTGCACACAAGGCAAAACGACCCAAGCGTGGCTGCTCAATAATGTTCCTCACCACTGGTCGTTGCCCTCCTCACCCGAATGCAACCCCCTTGACTATTTCTTCTGGGGCATGATCGAGGTTAAGACCAAAAAGCACGCTCCAACACGGTCGACTATCTTAAGGCTGCCATCGTAGAGACGTTAGCCGTTATAGACAATGGCATGCTCGCCAAAGCGTGTGACTCATTTCACGGCCGCCTTGAGATGGTCGTCTCCGACAGCAGCGGTTACATTCAAAAATAATTTACTATGTAACTATATCTATTGCTAAATAAACTATCGGGTCTCAGCATATAGAACATTTTAATGCTTATTTCGTTTCCTTCTTGGCCAAGTGTCGGATTTTTCCGTAACACCCTATATATATATATATATATATATATATATATATATATATATATATATATATATATATATATATATATAATGTATGTGTGTGAATTAATACACGCAGGGTTTTTTTCCTTTCTTCCTTCCTCTACTGTTTTCATTTTTTTCTTCTATTTATTTCTTCTTTTCTCTCTTTTTCTTTCCCTTTGTGTTTGTGTGTGTTTTTTCTTCGTTCATTCTTTTACTTCTTTCTTTTTATTCTTTCTCCCTCCCTTCTATCCTTAACTCCCTCCCTTCTATCTTGTCTTGCTTTCTTTCTTTCTTGCTGTCTTTCTTTGTTATCGCTTATAATTATTACATTCATGGTGTTTATTTTTGCCATACCTGAACAATTTTATTTGTTATATCATAAAGAGGAAAGAAGATTTTTACGAAATGTGGTAGTAATAGAAGAGCATAGAACGAACCGGTGCATACCGAATTATGTGTATTATTTAATTTTTCCACGGTGTATAGAGTGAAGTGGAAAAACTTGACATATAGCAGTGAATATTCTGCCACCTTCCTTTAACCTTCTTGTAAACTATAAAAAAATCAAATATTGATCAGAATAAAATATAAAAATCGAACAAATCGATCTAAAGTAAAATTTTATTTTCTAACAACATTGCTCTAACCGAACACATTTATGCACTTTTTGTTACGAAGCTCTCTCTCTCTCTCTCTCTCTGTCTCTCTTTATATATATATATATATATATATATATATATATATATATATATAGTAATGGTAATAATCCAGGTAAAAACATCCACAGGGTACTAATCCGAAGAATTTCAACCGGGTTTATAAAGAGTGCTCAATATCAAATAGAGCTTTATATATGATTATTTTTATTTACACAGACATGTACAAAATCTGCGACACTGGCATGTCGATGTTATCGATCAGCAGATTTTAGATTTTAGTTTTTAACTTTTTTAAATTTTTAACGGCCCATAACCACGTGACTCCCTAAATTTTGAAATTCTAAATTTCTTTTCTTCTTCTTCTTTTTCCCTCCACTTCATTCTCTCCAAATATTATCTGAGGTTAAGATCGGATTCTAACTCTGCCTGATTAGATCTCAGTTTATAATAACTGTTGATCGATAACATCGACATGCCAGTGTCGCAGATTTTGTACATGTCTGTGTAAATAAAAATAATCATATATATATATATATATATATATATATATATATATATGTGTGTGTGTGTGTGTGTGTGTGTGTGTGTGTGTGTGTGTGACTTGATTCTAGAAAATACGTAAAATATAATGTTTAAGCTTAAGTGTTTTAAGAAATTATTGAAATTCAAGGAATCTGGCGTAATTAGTGTCTAATAACTGTGGATAAAATTTTATGCAAATCTAAAATATCTGAATTGTCAAATTAATTCATACATGCAGAGGATTGTTCTTTTATTCCTTCCTCTTCTGTTTTCATTTTTCCTTCTATTTATTTTTTTATACTCTCTTCCTTTTTCTTTCCATTTAATTATTTTCCTTCTGTCCTTCTGTCTTTCTTTTTCTCTTCCTCTCTTCTATCCTTAGCCCCCTCTTTTCTATCATGTCTTGCTTTCTTTCTACCTTTCCCTCATTCAGTTTTTATTTCTATTCTTTGCCTTTTGTTTGAAGAAAGTATGAATAACTTTTGTTCTACATACACATGACATACGCATGTGATATCAATATTATATATATATATATATATATATATATATATATTGTTTACATTCGTCAAATACGCATTGAATAGATAAGTCAATATGTATATATATTTATACATAGTGCTAAAAATAAGAACTTATATGATTAGTCTTGCATAAGTAATTTTCGAGTTACTGAGATAAATTAATGTGTGTCAACACACGCACGCGCAAATGGATATTCATCATGTGTTGGTGTATTATTATCTAACTTTTAACTTGCATAAGTCTTCATCGGGGGATAGAGAATATCGTGTGAGCAGACCTGCATGATTTTGATTTTTTTTACTGTTGCCAAATATGGACGCTAATTAACACGAAAATAACGGAATAATGTGCAGCTACTTAACACACACACATATAATATGGAGATAGATAGATAGATAGATAGATAGATTATTACATTATATACACAAATAGATAGTTAGATAGATAGATATATAGATTATATATAATATAAGGTTATATAATATATCGTGTATATATTTTCAGTACTCACTTCAACAGTGCTCAATACGTGAGTAGAACTTAGTAGTAGTAGTAGTAGTAGTAGTAGTAGTAGTAGTAGTAGTAGTAGTAGTAGTATGGAAATATATCTACGTCACGTAAGCCACAGAGATGGAGAAAGGGAAATTATTGTCATTGGCTGTAGCTAGACGAGATGTTGTTATGAATGTTTTACAGAGGGGCCATAGATCGAGCACCTGCCATGAAAATAACGATAGAGTAGAGAAAGACTAGAAACTTGTCATCGATATATTTCCATACTATATATATATATAATTATTTAATAATAAATATTTAATTATTATCCGCATACGTATACATTTCATCCTTATGGAATCATCAGTGTGGAAGATAACTGTTATGCCGGTCGCATGATTCGAATCCCCGACACGAGTCACCTTTTACTCATTTTCCGACGCTCCAACCAAACGGTCTATTCAACAGCAATGCGATAAGTGGAGAAATATATCATATTTATGTCATGAAGCGGACAATATAGTCAGCCGTCTTAACAGTGTTCAACAGATCACGTGGTATTATAGCTAGGTAATTTAGATTACGCTAACATAGCAACATTTAAACTTATAGGTTTCCTTGCATTGAGAACACGAATGAGTTGAAATGTTAGCATGTTAGTGTCAGTCAAATCTAACATGTAAAGTTATCTTGTCGGATTTCCTAAGTAAGACCTAAATAGAAAATTAACATCTATACTGATGATACTACTCTCTATTCTGGTGTTGCTTCTCACCCATTTTCCTCGGATCAGTCGAAATATGCAACGGATCTAGAAGTTGACCTGCGTTCAGTTGTTAATTGAGGTACGAAATGGTTTGTTTCGTGTAATCCTGTTAAGACTCAGCCTGTGTATTTCAATCGTAGGTGTATCCCTTTTCTTCCTGGGATTCTCATGGATGGTTCTGCTCTTGAGGAGAAATCGACTCTGAAACTTCTTGGTTTTTCTCTCTTATCAATTTTTTTCTTGGCGTTCATACATTAGATCCATTGCTCTTTCTGCTTTTCATAAAGTTGGTTCTCTCTATCGCTCCAAACACTTTCTCGCCCCTGAGGCTATTTTCTATATTACTAACACTCTACTATCAGACCATGTATGGAGTACTGTTGTCATAGTTTGGCTGGTGAATCTCTGTCCTATTTGATGGTTCTTAATAAAGTGTAGAAACGTATCTGTGATTTGATTTGCCACACCATTTCTTCTTCTCTGCACTCTTTCTCTGACAGACGTAATGTTACTAGTCTCATTCTTTTCTATAAATACTATTATGGTATGTTTTCTTCAGAATTATGTTATCTATTCCCAGCTTCTTTTGTTCCAGCCTGCTTCACTCGTTGGTCTAGTGGTCTTCACCAATTTGCTGTTTTGACACCTATTCCAGTAGCTTCTTTCCAAGAACTGCAAGCTTGTGGAACTATCTTCCTACTGACTACCTATAGCCGTGGTCTTGTCGATATGCATCTTCTGTCTTTGCAATAATCATATTTCGTTCTTGTTAGCTCCTTACATCAAGTAGCTCCATACTTTGTCTGGAGCGATTTCCATTTAAAAAAATAGCTTTCCTCCTAAATTGTCAATATTTCATTCGTAATAGACATTCTCTTTTCTTTAGCTTTGTTTCATGTCAAGAAAATAAAATGTAATTCGATTTAATTTCTTTGCTCATATACTGTATCCTGCTCGGAGTATTTTTCTGTAAGTTTTCCAAATTCAATGCCCTACCATGTGACGTCACGCGCTGTAAAATACCACCTTTTCTGATATGTTACCTTGTAAATGTCTAAAAACCAAGGTTTTTCTTCGATAAAATAGAAACATTTTTTCAGCTTATAAACAAAGAAAATAAAAATTTTAAAAAACCCATTTCAGTCGTCCTAAAATTTAAATATGTTCAACATTTCCGGTATTTTTCACCATTTCGTTATTGACATAAGGGATACTTCCAGCTATAATTAAGCTAAGATAACAACAATATTGATTTACTTGCATTAATATCGAGTAATTTATAAATGTAGGCGAAAATTAAATAGATTTTCAAACTTATCCGTTTATTAAAAATTAAAAATAGATAAAATATAACAAGAGTCTTAATAAACTATAAACATTTATTTCCTTCAAAGATCGCGTTAATTATCTTATACCAAAAGCAAATTACATTTACACATTTATTAACCACTAATTCGAATTTAATACATGTCTTTACTCTCTTAACAAAACAATGTAAAATATAATATAATCTTTAGTAATTACTTACTAACTATACAAAAATGATGCCTTTCTACTTGAAAATTTCATATCGCCAAGGGAGACAAACAAAACATGATGAATGCAGAGTTATCGGTCGTGATTATTCAGTAATACACAAAACATTATAAATTCACTTACAAAAAGTGTTAATTCAATGAATACAGAATTTGAGACTAATTTGCTTAATTCAATTGTTTTCTTTATTATATACTAATTTTTAAACTGCAATGTTATTATCATTAATCTAATTCTACTTCAGCGGGTATAAATTTACTTATTCAAGTGATTACATTATTTATTTTTTGTAACATAGAACGAAATTTTGCAGCCTTTATATTTGTTACAAAATACAATTAAAATAATTTAGTCGTAAAACAAAAAACGTTACTTGCAAAAATTGATTCGGAAAAAACATGAAAATTAAAGTATATATATTATTATGTAAAAAAACTTAATTTCCCAATAAAACAGCTGAATATTTTAACATTCTTATTAATATTAGTATAACAACAGTCTTATTTTATTTTATTTATTCTGAAAATAAGTTCTTTGCAAATCAAAAAGTTTAAAATTAAAAAAAGATTTTTAAAACACCACAAAACAAGATTGTCACAGCAGAAACCATGAAGAGATATCAATCCAATAAAGAAGACAAACGGCCATGTTAATGCTAGGAGAAAATACATCCTCGTGAATTCCTTATTTAATTATGCAATCGTCTTCAGCTTCACATACGTAGAACTAGTCATTGTTGTTCCAGGAGGAGGATATGTTAAACAGGAGAAGAAAAAACTCAAACTAACATTTTTAAGCCATTTGTACTATAATAATAAAAATTCTAGTACAAATGGCTTTAAAATGTTTATTTAAGTATTTTTTTTTTAAATATTGCTCTGCATTACATCGGGTTTTCTTACTCAAGATCCTGTATCAAAACACCCGATCCTTTACAGATCAAACGCCATTTTGTAAATTAAAAAGCTATCACTACAAAAAGTGTTGTATTTCAACAGTCGACGACACACTAAAATCATGTTTTACTTATATGATACTAGCATAATTTCTTCTTGCTTTCAATTAAGATAAACCGTTAAGCGAAGTCTGGATTTTATATAGTTCTCCTTTTCCTTTCTAATGTCTCGATTTAAACCAATTGGATTTATCGCGTTTTGCCTTCGAACACTTCATTTATATACATATAATATAATAATATTAATTTTAAAATAAATAATATTAAATGATGATCTCAGACGGTCGCACGGTTCGAACCCCTGCCACAGAATCAATCTAGACTCCGTAAGCAAGCGCTGCAACCATTTGGCCACGACACATTACCACATTCAAGAAGGGAAGTTAAGTTATATTTATGCGAAGAGCGGCATATCTAGAAAGACTAACTAAAAATTCTACGAACGTTGTCGGAATAAAGTGTCAGTCTATTTTTAACTTCTGCTAACAGGGCTCAACTTTAATCTTATTAAAAAGGCTTATAACAATATTATTTTTTAAATAAATAATATTAAATTAATTTTACCGACATACGTTAGCGTTTCGAGCTTTCGCTATATATATATATATATGTATATATATATATATATATATATATATATATATATATATATATATATATATATATATATTCCTGAATCAACAATGAATAGCTCTATATTTCTGAAGATTTTCTGGGAGAAACTGGAAATGCATATGCATATTTATCAGTGATCAATCTTCATGTATTACGGTGAACCCGACCCCATAGCCTAAAGGTCATGTAGAATGCAACAAGAACGGCTATTCGTAAGATGCGTTTAACAATTACAATGGTTTTTCAAACTTAATCGTGAAAAACCGACTGTGAACTCGTTTAAAAATGTTTATTCAAACATAAGTGTAACAGACCTACCGACAGACGGATTCTTTGACGTATCCAAAAAGTGACAATTCTGGACAGATCAGCAACCTTCTAATGCTGACGCATTGGTTGCAGTCATTGTATGAGTATGGACGAATAGCATCGCTTTCTTTTTTATCCGCGGTCAATAAAAGAGAAATATTTTTTAGAATTAAGCCATTTTTATTTTATGTTCCAATCCAGATGGCCTCTTTTGGGGAGCTTGGTTTCACCCACATTAAAAACCTGCTATGTGTCTAACCATTCCCCGTGGGGAGGCAAGTAAACAGGGCATCTCTTTTTACAATTTGCTTCTTAACATGCTTCGTCGTATGCATTTTGTAATCGAGATCAAAGAAGGGCATAGAGAATACTGACCGTTTAACGGTACCTCATTAACTTGAGTTCGGACGTGACGCTTTACGAAGTTGTCAATGAAATAAACTCAAGTTGTTTTTCAAATTTAGTTTCAACTAAACGTTTGGGAACATTGGAAACGTCGACTTAGACTTTTCTTAATGAGCCTAAGTAGACAAATGACAACTCGTGCCTTTTTAGTGATGTAATTTATTTTCGTGATGCACTTGTGCGCCACTCCTGACCGGACGCGCTTATAAGCGACCGATTTGTTGTTGTTCAAGGTACAAGAAAAATGAAGGCAAAAGTCGGTCAGAGTTTGGTATTCTTATCTCCACGTAGTTAACAGTAGAAAAATGCAGTTAGACGTTGAATCGCAGTTATTTTGGCGGTAGTGTAAATTGATTTTGCATTTGATTTAGTTTCATGCATTTGTCTACCGACGATGGACAAAACCTTTCTCCATTGTTTCCATCCTAAACACTTTCAATTCGACAAATCTAATACTTAATATTTTTATCATAACCTTCTTTATCGTTCAAATTCGGTCAACAAATATATAAGTTGGCAGTGGAAAAGCCAACAATCAACATTTGAAAACATATAAAGTAATGGAGAGTAAGAGTATGCGTGTAAAAAATATGGAGTATGTCCAGTTGGGGAATGTTCCTTGATAAGGTGTCCGGTGAAAGGAGATTTAAAGATGGAAAAAGGGGGTTCGTGAAGGCAGCGTTGACAATGTTCAAAATGAAGTAAATCTAATAGAAAGATATTTAGTTCAATCGTAGATGGAACGCACTTATTCAGATGTTATTTTGAGAATTAGGGTCATTTTAAAATACTTCAGAAGTTGAGTTAGAAATGTGTATATTAAACGAAGGCAACTTATCCATCTATGTAATTCCTCTGATGATAAGATGTTAATCTTTTAAAAGCCTTGGCTTAAGGAAAGAACAATAAACATGTTTTTACCGAATACACCTAACATTGAACATTCGAAGTTGAAATAGATTTGTCATTCGTACATCTTTATCTCTCTTCTTTCATTTATATTTTATAATTGCTCTATCTCGTATATTGAGTTAAACAATTTCACTATAGGTTCTATCCTCTAAAAGTATACTTTTAGTTTCATATTTTATTTACATATATATATATATATATATATATATATATATATATTATATATATACACATATATATACATATAAATATACACATATATACATATATAAATATACACATATATACATATATAAATATACACATATATACATATATAAATATACATATATTTACATATATTAATATACATATATTTACATATATAAATATACATATATTTACATATATATACATATATTTACATATATCTATATAAACATATATATATATATACATTTATATATTTACATATAGATATATACATATGTATACATATATTTATATAAACACATATATATATATACATATATGAAAATTGAAAAAAGGAAAACCAAAAAATATTATTTATGTATTCATCAACGTTTCATCTTTATTTGAAGACTTCCTCTGGATTATTGTCTGGTAAAAATAACACACGAATACAAAATGTTTGAAACAAAAGTGGTAGCAAAAGTGAGATACAAATAGATGGTGGCGGTGGGAAACTGAGTTAATAGTAGAGAGTGTGGGGGAGGTGGCGGTTGGATTGGACTATTAGGGAGAGGGTGAGCTAGTGTTACGTAAGCCAAGAGAGATCGCTTATGATAAGATCAGTTATGGGCAAACTGAGATGGTGGGAGACATTATAATAACTGTGGTAGGTGCGGGGGCAAACATTGGTTGCGGTTGGAGTTAATTTAAACCACGAAAGAAGAGGAGGGGACATGAGACATTGAACCTTTCTAAATGTAGCCTTGCGGACAGAAAGTGGAAAGGTGAAAAATCAGGAGCGCATAATAAGACGGTGTAGGAAGGAGGAGGATATCAAGCTGTAGCGTGGGGAAGGTGATTTGTCCAACGTTTGATACCTAGGAGTATATATATAAGCACACATATACATGTGTATACACCATTAAACATATACATACATATATATGCATCCATACATACACAACACGCGCATAAAATCACACCTTATGTATGGAAACTAAAAATAAAAAGGGGAAATTATATTATGACGTCATTATGTGCTCGGGTGGTTGACAGACAGTATATTATTTCCCCTTTTATATATTTAGTCTATATATATATATATATATATATATAGTCCAGCAGCAAGTCATTTCTTATGCAAGCGTCATTAAAGACCACGGAGGTTTCTCTCTTCACAATCTTTCTTGTCAATTTCTCGACGCGGCGAGCTATTCTTCGGTTTTCGGATGTTAATTGGTGGAGTATGGCACTTGACGTTGTGTCGTGGACCATTCCTCTAGCGCTTTAGGTCTCTCAACCGTCTTCAGGAGGCGGTGTCTTATTGCTACTGATAGCCGTATTTAAATATACCCTTCTCGCAAGTAAACACATCTATAATTTTGTGTTTCACTATTTAATGAAAATTAAAAAAAATAATTATAAAAGATTATCTTTTTGAAATTCTAATTCATATGTTATATTTTTATATTTTTCAGTAGTTAATTGAGCACAGATGAACTATAATTCACCAATCTACAACATTTATGTCAAGTTTGTTAAAAAGAGACCCTGCTGATCAATATTAATAATAATTGATGTAGTTTTGTCGAATTTCAAAAATATGTAAATTTATGCTATATGAGGTAATCTATTTCTTTCATTTCATCGCTTTTTGTTAGATTATATTTTTTTCTATTTTTAATACTCCCTTTGCTTTATAGAACTTTACTGACTAAAAGTTATATGCCTTATAGCGAATATGCCATTGTCGGGGCCCAAAATGAATATGACATTTTAATTTTTACTTTTTCTACTTTTTATTTTTATATATGAACGTTTCAGTTGTTTCAAATCGAAATATTTTGATAAGTTTGTAAAGTAGCGGTTAGGAAGTGGTGTAAATTTTGTGTCAATGTTTTACTACATGAGGTCATGTGTTCTACTTCCGTTTATGTTGGATCTTTAAGATTGGAGATTCGTCAATACTTTTCCTATTAGCTTCTCCCCATTTTTGATTTTATTCATCCCCCATCAATCCTGGACAAAACTTACTCCTCATTTGATTATCAATGGTCTATCATTTCTCCTAGACACTTGTAATAAAACCAACTTAATTCTGAATTTGTTCTTTATTATAACCTTCTTTCTGGTTCAAATTCGATCAACGAATAATTTGCCAATCAATATTTTTTTTTTGGGGGGGGGGGGTAACAATTTCTTATCGACTTCATCATTCTTATTCCGACCTCAACTAGTCAATCCCATAAAAATTGGTTTTCCGAAATTGTAATCTTTATTCCTCGTGTTTGGATAATAAGAGAAACATCTGATTTAGATTATAGCGACTGATATCAGCACTAGTTTTTTCCTTTATTTATTTTTTAATAAATTTTGGCCGCTCAAGTCTTTAGTTCAATCCCCGCTAAGTCTCTTACTATCCTCTATTCATATTTCAAAATGTTATTTTCTCTTATTTCCAGTTCAAGTATAATTTTATCTGTTTTTATATTTTAATTATTAATTTCTCTTATTAATTTGGAGTGGCATGTATCACATAGTGTAATAAATATGGGTATATTATATGTCCAACAATGCATGTCTGAATTAGAATGTTTTGGCTAGATTTAGATTTGTGTGGATGAGAACAATCAACACGTCAAGCGAGACAGTCGGTAATATATAGGTGGAAGTGGTTCTGGCGAGAGTATTAAAACTCTTTTACCGCAAGTGACATCCGTGACCCATCGCATTAGCGTTGCTCTAATTACGATTATTTCGTTTTTGGCGGGTGTCGCGTTGCTGCTTCTTTTTTCTTTTCATATAAGCACGACGGAAATTTGTTTGAAATGAAAAGCCTTTGTGAATTTGAGAATCAGGTGAGTGGCTTGAAAAGTATTTCAACATTTAATGGCTGCATTGACCATTATAGCGTGTAGAGTAGGTGGATGTAGGTAGGTATTTCGAGTACCCCACAATTAGAAACGATTTCTTCAAATACGCCTAATACCCTCGTTTTGTTTCCGTTCGACTCCTCAACGGTCTTTGCTTACACGGTCTGATGCACATAAGGAAAAAATACGGATAGATCTGAATGAATCAAAACAACTCCACCCGGTTATCAATTACAAAATTCATATTATTTTCTTACGCAATTCCGAGCAAAGATGAAATGTTATTTTGAAGGCAGTTATAAAAATAAAACTTAAGATGCGGCCATTCAAACTACGCGTTTTAGTGGTGCTTTTTTGAAGTGAAGCGTGATAGATAAACCGAGTGAAGTCTCTTAGAGAGATACTTGGACGCATCTAACATAAGATGCGTCTATTGAATCTGCACACTTAGTGATGAAAATGCTATGTCAAACTTGAGCATGGCAGACAGACAAGTGGACAGATGTTCTTGCTGAGATTATTGGACGTATCATAAATAAGACGCGTACATCCAAATTCTGTTTTAAACTGAAGCGTGACATAAGGAACGACGGGACGAAGGGGTAAAGCATGTCATGGCGGAAATGCTACGAGTCTTACGGCATGCGCTGTCAAAATCGTCGGGTGGCGGAATTAAAGAGAAAACCATCAACCGGACGCCGTTTTCTCGTCTTTCTTTCACCGACTACAACAGAACGGAAATAATTAGAATTACAAATCTGTAATTGAAACATTTTATAGTGCTGTAAATATAAGACATTAGCAGTGTTCACCCGACATTGCCCGCGTGTAGATAGATTGTTGGCCGGAAGGTTTTTTTGGAAAATTAATTTCAAATGTCGTTATACGTCAGAATCTTTTAGATGAGGATTGCTAATTTGGATTATTTGGATTATTCGGACTACTGTTCTCATTTGGGAGATTATTCTCACAGTTCAGCTGATGTAACCCCCGACCTTCTTCAGGAACGTCTCGTCAAACTCTGAGATCTGTATGTCGAACTCGGGAATCTGTACGGAATTTCAAACTCCATCCCTTAATTTAATCCACGAGGGTAACTTTCTTTCGACCCGTCAGCCATGACCGGGTAGAAGTCTTAAGTAATTCGTAATTGTATTCTTAGTATCGCCCGTACTAAGGATTGAACCTTCAACCTCCAGAAGACTGTCAATTAGAACTGCGCAAAGACCCGTGGCGCAATGGATGTATACGTTCTAAATAATCGTCAGTTCGAAGTGACAGTCTTTAACTAGTGTTAAGTTGGGATCTGATAATTTGGTGATATCTCTATTGATATCTCTATTGATATAAATTTGGTGATATCTTTATAAGTATGAAAGTTTTAGTAGACTAATAAATAGTATCTTTATTGGTAGATGATATCTGTATTAGTAGACTTTTCTGCATTTTTTTTTTATTGTTTCCTTGGTGGTTTGCGGTTTCAATTAGTTTTCATGACAAGAAAATAGCAAAGTGCATGGAGGCCATGTAAAAAGGAGAAATTGCACCTATATTCCGTCTGAATGTTTATCGAAGACGACTTTAAACCT
The DNA here is from genome assembly GCA_963556195.1 of Sepiola atlantica. Lineage (NCBI taxonomy): Eukaryota > Metazoa > Mollusca > Cephalopoda > Sepiida > Sepiolidae > Sepiola > Sepiola atlantica. The sequence continues at coordinate 211,983,332 of OY744515.1, read as the reverse complement.
AGATATGGTAGGCTTCATCACAACCTCCAGGCTGTTCCAGGGAGAAGAAACACGAACAGAGAATGATGCCTGTCTTCTCTGTTAACAAAAATGGCGATAGTACATTTTGTGCGGGTGGCCGTGGAGACCGCGACTAGGTGCTAGGATGGAAAACATCTCTAAAATTAGATTTAGATTCTCGTTGGTGGTGCTGTATGCCAGAATTAGCTCCCCTTGCACCCTTTGCCGCTCACATGAAGATCGATTAAGCCTTTGAAGCCGTTCTTTGTAGGTAATTATGGAGCCCGGCCACCATCCTGGTTGCCAACCGGTGAGCACGCTTCAGGTGACGATATCTTTTTAAAGATACGGATTCGTTGCTTGGCTGGCGTACTCAAGAATGGGCCGTATCAGGGTTATGGATAAGGAGTGGGTATTGATTTACTACTCGCCAGGAGTTAGGCACAAGGCCAGTTTTTTTTATCTTACTCCCACAAATAAGATGTGACCCAAGGTCGGGTCGGGAAAGTGGGGTTTAAAAATTGCCTGGGCAGCCCCGTCGGCATTCCCCGGTAGAGGCGCCTCAGACAGTAAGCAATAAACTTACTCCTCCCCAAAGAGGGGGGAGGGCAAGCCTGGGAAGGTGGACTTCTCAGAACTGCACAGGACAGACCCATTGACCGGTGTAAATCAAGACCCGAAGGTCAAGACAACACCAGTAATGAGTGCAGTATCCATCGGAACAGATTGAAAGGATCTCCGGATCAGATAGAGAACCTGCCATCTCGCTACAGTGAAAAGTTTGAAAGAGTTGTCTACAAATGTTAATTTTCAATTGTTGTTTCTTTTTCCAATGATTGAACTCCATTTTACTACAAAGAGAATGGAAATCCAGTTTGTAAAATCTGTCATCAGAATTATTTATTGCATAACTAAACTTCGTATTTTGTCTCCATAATCAGCCTCTACAACTGAATTAAAAACATAACTACTCATTTCTTGGCCTTTTGGCCAAGATCAAAGTGTAGTATCTGTTCCGATGGATACTACACCCTATAGACCGGTATCGTCTTGGCCTTCGGGGCTTGATGACGTCGGTCAGTGGGGTTGTCCTGTGCAGTTCTAGGAGGTCCACCCTCCCAGGATTTGCCTCCCCTCTTTGGGGAGGAGTAAGTTTATTGCTTACTGTCTGAGGCGCCCCTACCGGGGAATGCCGACGGAGCTGCCCAGGCAATTTTTAAATGGCCATAGTGCTCACCTCTCGAGCGCTGGCTTATCTAATCCCATTTTCCCGACATTGTGTCACATCTTACCTAGTGGGAGGTAGATAAATAAGTTATTGGCCTTTTGGCTAAGATCAAAGTGACTGCACCCCATAGACTGGTATTGTCCTGGCCTTCGAGGCTTGATTTACGCCGGTCTATGGGGCTGTCCTGTGCAGTTCTAGGAGGTCCACCCTCCCAGGCTTCGTCTTCCCTCTTTGGGGAGGAGTAAGTTTATTGCTTACTGCCTGAGGAGCCCTTACCGGGAAATGCCGACAGGGCTGCCCAGGCAATTTTTAAACCCCACTTTCCCGACCCGACCTTGTTCACATCTTACTTGTTGGAGTAAGATAACAACTGGCCTTGTGCCTAACTCCTGGAGAGGAGTAAATCAATACTAATGTAAATATACATTAACTAACTGGAAGACCCGGCGTTGCACGATGTTGAATGAGGAACCTAAGCCCTTCTGCATCAAGCTCATCTATATAATAACACGTTAAAGCAATGCTATGTTCGTACGTATCTTATCATCATCCACCTCTTTTTAAAAGATGAAACTGCCTGATCGCCGAAGATGCAATGACAAAAAAAAGTAATATTTTAAATGTAACCTAATTTCGCTGTTGAGTCGAACGTGAAACTCGAACTAAAATATACTTTCTTGGCCTTCGAGCTAGGATCAAATTGTTGTACATGTTCTGCCTAAAACGGTAGAATAATATCGTGGGGTTCAAGTTCTAAGAATGAAAATATGTCATCAAATTCTTACAATTCCTTCACACCAAAATATATTCTGAAACTCTAATCCCCAGTGTACATAAGTAAGTATGTTTCAGTTTGAACAAAAGTGGTACAAAAATATCGTGAGGTCTGTGTTTGCACCGGACGTCCATAGGATGGAAATATCTCACAAACTGCTACAGGGGTTTTAGAGATAGACACTCATAACTGGATATATTCTGAAACTATATTAACCAACTACTTAGATTAGTATAATAATATTATGTGGTCGTCGTTTTCGACGGATGTCCATAGAATGGAAATATTTTTACACGGGTCAGCAATATACAACAGATGAAGGTTACAACTGTGGAATGTCCATGGGTCCAGCTGGAAACATATAACCTTTTATATTCTTATTTTTTACATTTTTAATATTCAATTTTGGGGTGGGGCCGAAGAATGTACTCAATGGGTAGAAAGGGTATCAGTACCTTGACATAAATGGAAATAATGTTCAGTAAAGTTATAGTCGAGAGCCACCGGCGTTTCCAGGAACTGAATGGGGATGCCTGTGTATTCCTGCTTCAAACCTCGAATCCCGTCGTATCACCATTTCTATTTATTTTTTTAACATTTCTATAATTTTCAAGTAAAACGTCATATTTTCTTTTCGTAGATATCCGACGCGAACGGTAACCTCCGTGCTACAACTACTTCATCTATAATCAATATAAATTAATATACTTATCAAAGTACATAGAGTAATGATGCAGTTTCAGAATATATATAGTAATGGGGATCAATCTTCAAAACACCTGAGAACAGTTCGGAAATAAACAAACAAATAAACAGACAGGAACTAAAATTGTATATATATATATATATATATATAGGACGAGTTAAGTTAAAAATAAAAAAATAAGAAAGAAAGAAAACGTCTCAAACTGGAAAGTTTTAAAACAGAAATCGAGAAAGAAAAATCGCATCAATCGGTATAAAAAGAAGAAAACGAAGAAAACGTCTCAGTATAGAAATAGAGTTAATGTAATTCAATTTAGACATTTGTAGAGGTTGTCGGTCTTTCTATTAGCTTTCCCCCTTTCTAGAAACACTTAAAATGGTTTTGTCCGGCAGATTTTTACTCGCTAAAGTTTGTGTGACGGAGTGGATATATATATATATATATATGACGTGGCACGCTTCGTCACGATAAAACGTCATAAATGGGCACTCCCTCCCCTTTTTTCTTGTTTGTTAGATGCCGTCATCATTTTGTGACGTCATCAACTGTGCACGGTTATTCTCATCATCGTTTAATGGATAATGTTTTTCATTTAATAATATCCTCTGCAGTACATAGTCTTCCCCACCTCTGTTTTGCACAACGATGATGTTATCCATTGTGCACGCGGACAGACAAACAAGTAACCACGCAAGCTCCACAGTTCTAGTAGTACATACATACATAGATAGATAGATAGATAGATAGATAGATAGATAGATAGATACGGAGCAATTCTTTTATGAATTTTACCTCTCTCTGCCTTTCTCGCACGCAGACAGACAGACATACGCGCGCACGTGCACCCACGCAAATAATTTGTACGCACAATGAAAGCAGAACGTTTGGTCGTAAATATAATTAAAGAACAAAAAAACAGCTTGCATTGCATTTTTGTTACTCTAAGAAACTTCCAGGGCCATTTTTTTTCTGTCATACTTTGCTAGAACTAAAAAAAACAATCTTCAAACAAAATTGTTGCAGCGTGAAGCGTCTGTTTTGAATTAATGTTTTTCTTCGAACGCACGCGCACGCGCACACAGACGCAACCTATAGAGAGGCACACACGGGCAGACACGCACTGGGTGTCTTTTTAAAATGCTACTTAGCATACACACACAAACAATTATATGTTTATGTTTAGATTTCAATCCATGAACGATAAGTTTTAAGAACTTACATACGTTTGTCATCTATTTAATATATTCTGGTGTTGAGATTTTGAATTTCTGGGGGAGGTTTCCGTTTTTTATGTGTGTTGGCCTTGTCGTGCCTAATAGGAGCTTTATAATTGTGCTATTGCCATGGCTATGTTGGGGGGGGGGCTGCCAGCACGGTATACCAGCTTAGTAAGTTTTGGTAAGGCTGTAAAGTGTTGGGTGGTGGTGCAGTGTGTGTTGAGTGTTGTCCACAGTTTATGCCACCACTACTCTGTATGTGTGTATATGTACTGACTCTGTTAAACGAAATGCCTTTTCTTTACAAAGTTCCGTAAGTGGAACGAAATATCCAAATCATTGTACCTGTGTGAATTGCTTCAATTCTATGTAGTTTGTCTCTTTGCTGATTTGACCTTTTTGTTTTTATACCTACGCATTCTGTCGAATATTTATTCTTTAAACATACATCTCTCTCTCTCTCTCTCTCTCTCTCTCTCTCTCTCTCTTTCTATCTATCTATCTATCTCTTTAATCAACACTGTTGGGAAGCCATGAGATAAAATACTCTTTTGTTTTTAAATTCCCGAAACATATTTCATGGTAAAGAACTGAGGACCCCTAAAATAATATTAAGGCTAGCGTAAATTTTTAGAAGCCAATTAATGTAGTTATTGCAAAGTATTAATCGACTTACAAGCAAAGTAGTTTTCCAACGAAGGGATTGGGGCTAAAAGTGTTGAGTTTTTTTCACATAGTTTTAATAGTTGAAAAACTTCAAAGACTATATAAATGAATGAATAAATGCCAAAGTTGGTCTCATTTTGAGCAGTAACGGTAAAGTCTAAACCTCATATTTCAAGTGAATTCAACTTTACACAATATATGCAATATCTCTTCATATACTGCGTATGTATATACGATATCAGTCGCAAGGTTAACTAATTTGCATATTTGTTTTGAAAAAAGGAATTTATTAATTAACAATTATTTGTTATTGTTTTTTTGTTAATTCAATAGATGTTAAGATTCTAATAAAAGAATTTTTTCAGTTTCTCAATATTATTTTATTTCCTGGACAGCTATTTAGCATTTGTGTTTAAATTTTTCTTTCTTACGATGGGCCGACTTAATCTTTTAAATGCAATTGAAAAGTCAAATTGATTTCTTTTTTCCCTTACTTTACGGTTACATTTTAACGATAAATAAATGTGTGTCAAAATTACAAAACTTTTAATGTTTATTTATCTATATGAATAAATGAGAAATATTTTGTTTCGGGTTTACAACAAAGTTATGAATTAAAAGTTTATTATTTTAAATTAATGTTTCTAGTATTTCATTTAGCGAACTTTGTGAAACGTAAGGTAGCCGGCTAAACAAGGTAATATATATATATATATATATATATATATATATATATATATATATATATATATATATATATATATTATTCAGAAAATCAGTACAACATCGGTATCGTCGGTTTCTAGTTCGGAAGATGTCCGTTCTTCCAAACTTTCATCAGCCTCTGACCAGTGCGTTTATTATTTTTTGTTCTCTGGGCGTTTTTTTTTTTTTAAGAATATGCAAAGGACTGCATTCAATCGCCTGTAATCAGACGTGTCATCAATTTTATTTATATATTTCTTTTTAATAATTAATTTTTATGAATTCATTTTTACGTACATAAAAGGAAGACATGAACACGTGTTTCTGGCTATCAGCCGTCGTCAGCATGACTACCAATAAAATCAATAACAAAAACAAAAAAAGCTACCTAACATCATAGGCGATAAAAAGTCGTGCATAAAATGTGACGGGGCGTCTTAGACTTGTGGTAAAACACTACACTATGGATATCTACATTGAGGCTTCGATATTTGCCTGGGTAGTCATGCTGATGACGACTCATAGCTAGAAACGCGTTTCCATGTCTGAAAATTAATTAATTAAAAAATATATATAAAAAATCGATGACACGTCCGATTAAGGGCGATTGAATGCCAGTCTTCTGCATATTCTTATAAAACCGTTTAGAGAGCGAAAAATAATAAACGCACCGGTAAACACACCGGTTCTCTATCACTAGTAAAAACAATAACAAAAACAAAAAAAGCTATTTAACATCATATTCACTTGTCTCTCAACGAGGGCAGAGTTAAAAATAAAGTCGGTTTTTAATATAGGGAAAATTCAGTTCTCCAAAAGGTGTACAAAAATAAATATTACCTCAGTCTAAAAGGATCCCTCAGTATAAGAAGGATTTTTCAACTTAGAAGTGCAGCATCAGAACAGACATTGCTCTTTGATCCTAGTAATTCTAAAGCGTGCACTGTCCCTTTAGAATTTTAGGAGAAAGGATCAGTAGATCAAATAGAGAGAGAATGTATATTTGAATCAGCAAAACCTGTTTGAAAGAACGAATGCTATCCAACTACACAAGTCATTGACAATGATTGGTCACGTTGGGCTTTCAGATTTCCAGTGATCTCCGCATCTTTCAATCGCCATTGAAAATCACTTTGTGTTATTGCAACAGCCGTTTGACATTAAATTCTCTTTGATAACGGCCGATGACTTTCTCTGGAATTTGAGTGAGAATAATCCTACCCCAGTGGAGGTCTGCGTGGTGCTTTCCATCATTGGTCTTTGCATCCGCTCAGACGTTTCACAACCATTTTGTGTGGTACAAACTGATGTTGATGCCACCGCGATAGTTTTGTAGAGTAGGAGAAGTGTTTTTTTCTTATATATCTACACTGGCAGTGTCAGTTCCCTTGGTTTCGATTTAGTATGTTTTATCTATATTCTAATTGCGTTTACGAAGTGATATTCTATTTTAACTTACTTGTAGTGGCTCGGTATCACCTGTCTATGTATGTTGGGTTCCGCACTCGGTATTGTTTTTTTTTATATTTCCGATGTTTTCATCCGTGTAAGTGTTTATATGTGATGGATCCTCCTATTGATTAAAATGATCTCTATTAGTCTATTTTCCTAGACTCTCTCATATCTGTATCTCCATCCCTCTCTCTCTCTCTCTCTCCCTCTATCTATCTCTCTCTCTCTCTCTCTCTGTAGAAATTTCTTGTGTTTTATAACAAATACAGCGATGTGATTGGCTCATGAACATAGATTATTATACAGTGAAGTGGTGTTTATCTTGAAGTTTATCTGCATCGTATCTGTTTCTTAGTGCTCCTACAATTATTGGTTACGGAAGCTTTCTTTGAGTTCATTTTGGCAGCCTTCAGCCTCAGCTGTGATCTGTTAGGACTGAGAAAAACTACTATTTCGCAGGTTTTTCCTTCTTGTCAACTATTATCAGTTTCGTTTGTTTGGGGTTCGATGAGTTTGTTCATTTTTGTTACTATGTTTCACAGGAGTTTTAATGACGAATTCAGCCACTTTGGTAAAAGTTTTCATGGTTCAATTTACATATTTTCAAATATTTACAGAATTCTTTGATTTGTCGACATATAATCTGTAAATAAGTAGTCTACAAACAATAGGTCCTTTTTAACCCATTGAAAAGGCCCTGACAGGTAATATGACTCCAGAGAAGAATGGACCTGGGAGTAATGGCAACTAGAGAGTGACTCCACACTTCCCAAAAATCACGAATTATTGCATCGCCACCGGATGTAGTTTAAAGTAATGTCCAGGACTGGTTTGCGGTCGACAGTGTTTGAGTATTTGATCAGGTAGGAAATAGGGTAGTATTATGGTGATCTACTATATTGTGTCACTACATGGACTTTTCCCGACACTATGAATAATGATAATGGTGGTAACAGAGAGAAAGAAAGAGAGAGAGAGAGAGAGAGAGAGATAATCTCTATAACCAAATCAGAAGCAGTCTCTGGAAACCCATTACTTTTGTACTTTCTGTAAATAAACACTCTACTTAACTATCGCCTCGTTGCCTTATTTCTTTCTGGCCTTTCAAGACACAACAGGAAGGTAGAAGAAGAGAAAACAAATGGCCAGAAAAAGGATTTAAGTAGGATAGGGATCAGATCAGGTAAATGCTTTGCCCAATGGTATAAATGACTGTTTAGCGCCATGCCCTGAACCAGCAGCAGCAGTAGTAGTAGTAGTAGTAGTAGTAGTAGTAGTAGTAGTAGTAGTAGTAGTAGTAGTAGTAGTAGTAGTAAAAGTTTTGTCAAAGTTATACCGCATGGTAATGCAGTCTGGTGTATATTGTAGGTAGCAAAATAAATGCTATCGTTTCAATATTCAAAGTTCTGTTGTTTTTTCAATATCTATAATGGAATAAGCTCCTTAGGACAGATCTAAAATGGATGACATACCCACTACGTTGCTATGGTTGCTAGAAAAATGATTGGATCATTCTACTGCTCTATAAAGTGTCTGACTGCTGATGCATTATTTCAATATTATTTTTCCTTTATGAACGACTTTGTAATACACAAAATAAATATGTATCACGAGCAGTCGTAAACACTTTTTGATTGGATCGAATTGTAACAAGCTGGAAAACGAATAAATAGCCGAATTTGATCCGGAAGAGCTCCATTCCTAACAAATAGAGAATGGGTGTTTGTTTCCGATTTTAATACTTATTTGTCGACAAGTTATTAAAAACGAATAAAAAGTACGGAAATCCGTTTGTTCATTCTGTAGAATAATTCGAAAGAATTCTTTAATGGAAAATAAGGAAACGGAAGAAAGAAAACAAAATGCACACTGGAGAGCTTCGCCACATTATAGAATACAGAACTTTTGCCTAAGAGGCGGTTGTTCTGTTGTGATAACACATATATGGATTATACTGAAGTGCATGTCAAAGGCATTTTAAGGTCTCTATTTTTTTTTCACGGAATTGCGCCGTCCTTTCCACATTTTATTTCAAAATGGTCACCCATCTGGCACTGGCCAAACTCAACATCCTTCAACTCCGGTGATCTAATGATAACGTGCTTATGCCGTATATTAATTAGAAAACTAAATAATAATTCGAATTTTCTTTCTTTAACTCCAGTACGATAATTATGATGACGCGTGTAATTAGTTTGTGTAAAAAGAGCTGAAAAAGCTTCTTTTTGTAATGTCGCTGAGGATGTCTACGTTACCGAAAATAATTGTAAGCCGAGTTTTCGCTTTCTTTTTTCATCTTCACCTTGAAAGGTTGATATGGTTTTAATGTTATGGGCGTACCGTGTCTGACAAGAAAAATGTCTGAATCTAATTATATTTCCCTTGCGTTGCATTCAATTATTTTAGAAAATATATTCAGATGGAATACTCTAAAGGATTCGCCAAAAAACTCATATAAAGACATGTTTTATATTGCTTCAAAAACAAAGTATTTTCGGTGAAATGACATCATGGCGCCTTCTTTGCGGTTGGAAAATAAATGGTGAAATTCTGCCTCGTTTGGCAATTATTCAAAACGGAAACACAATAATGAGTCGACCAGAAAACGAAAACATGTTTCCCTTCGCCTAAAGAAAACTTACAAAAATAAAAGCGGTAAACGAAACGATTATTAATGGGTGTTTTCTTATGATTGTGGGCTGACACATCGATAGAAAAACAGTGTCGAGTGAGACCGACATTTTAAGGTGGAATAGTCGCTCATACTCAACACTAACGGTCGGTGTTCGAACTCACGGAGACTTTCCCTACTTGTTGTACGTTGTGTTGAATTCGCAGTGAAAATGATAACAAAAGAAGAACAGCAGTCGTGAGCCTGCATACCTCAGCCTGGCGACGTAAAAATGTTATTCCACGGAAACGTTAATAACTCAAAAACGATTTATCTGACCAGGCTGACATTTTGCATTGTGGGTACTGTTATCACAGAGCATCAGATCCATACATTATTTGGACAAAAATAGGAAGTGAAAATTCCGTCAAAATTTCGACATTGACTCAACTGCCCTAAGTTAATCTTAAAGGTCTAGATGAATGTCAAAAAATGTGGGACTTGAATGGATACAATATGGGCCAAGTAGCGAGTCTCTACGATGAATAGAACCAAAGTAATCGGCAAAAGTGTGACTTTCACATCTTCCCTGACCTGTGACCGTGACCATTCACTTTTGACTTATATATGTCAAAATAAAACCAGTTCTAAGTTCGACCACAATCGCTATTTTGACCAAGTTTAGTGACGATTGGTCAAGCGATGTATATGCTAGGCTGCACATAAACAAACTCGACCGAAAACATATATTCTGCCTTGGCGGAGGTATTTACTCGATCGGAAAACGGACAAGGTAGCAATTCAATCGATTTTTAAAAGAGAATATTTTTATTCAAAATTATTTTGAGGGCTTCGACTTAACATTTGGTGTTCGGGTCGGCAAATATGTCGGTCAGTCACAATGGTTTCGAGTGAATGCTTTCATCAAACATCTCCGGATCTTGAGGTGACTGATTGCTAGGGATTCACTCACATTCTGATAATTAGTCAATCTTATACATGATGTCAATACGATACCCTCTACATATTTTTTTATTAATAGCTTTATTAACAAAAGGTAGATAAAAATCAGTTTGTTTACTCAAAAAATCTGTTTCTCTAGGGCAAATATTGTTCCGTTTTGTTAAAAAAGATTTTTTTAATTTTCAATTGATTTTAATATTTAGTCTTGCTCAATATTTTATTTTTTATAAGCCATAAACAGAGGAATGCAGAGGAGCTTTCACCCTCTCAGACAAAAGTCTTCATACTGCTACCCAAATCACCGGGTACTAATTTTATGACGGACAGATATTTGGGTATTCATCGTTGAAAAAGAGGGAAACGAAGTCTTCAAATTTCCTTTTCGCTTTCATTCTCTGCTTTCTTTCGTTCCATTTGGATGACAGGGGCAAAAAGAGACAAAAATAAAGATTGTCTTTCTCTCATTTCTTTCATTGTGTTTGACTAACAGGGAAAAGGAGAGACAGAATGAATCGCCTTTTCTCTCCTTTCTTACGTTACATTGAGCTGACAGGGTGAAGGGAAGACAGAAAGAATGCCGATTTTTCGTTTTGACCAACATTCAACAAAAAAATGATCCTTGACCTTTTGGTTAGGAGCAGCATGTAGTATCTGTTCTGATATTACACTTCATCTTTTCTGACTCTGGTCAGTGGAGGAAGTAAATAAGAACACTCGATTGTGAGATACAAAATTGCTTAGGAAGTCCTAACGCGCCTCATACTTAAATGCAACGGTTATGAGTTCGAACCCCAACTAAGCATAAATATATTTTATCAAAGTGTCCTCTAAAATGAGCATATATATTAATAATGTAATTTGAGATGTTTATCGCAAATTACAATTTTAAGCAGTTTAGTTTTAACTTTTTTTTCTGTAATCTACTTAACATATGGAAATTAGGACGCCGGGCGACGCTAGGTACCCCTGCTGGTTCTAAATGAAGAGGTTACATGACAGTGTAAAAGTCGGAGTTTCCCGGTGTCACATTTTACCGTTACTAGCACACCATTGATTCGAGGGGGAAAAATTAGACAATTAATTTCCAGTAATTACCCGAAAAAGACGACGATTTGAAATGAATATTCGGCAAAATGTCGCTTTTCGGTTTAGCTGCTGCGGAGGGTTGTTGAGACTTTATTTGGTCGTGCTAATTAGTATTCTTGGCTTTATTATATCCGACCTCTCAAGTGTTTATAATAATAAAACTAGCGCGACCCGTGGAAATTCATCGGTTGTATATTGCATATTCTATGCATATGCATATATTGCATATTCTATGCATATATTGCATATATTGCATATTCTATGGACGTCCAGTGCGAATGAAGACCCCACGATATTTTTTACCACTTTTGTTGAAACTGAAACATACTTATATAACTATTCTGGTTAATGTAGTTTTTAAATATATCTGGTTATGGCGGCATCTCCAATACACTTGTATGAGTTTGTAATATTTTTTTCATTTTATAGACATCCGGTACGAGCCCCACGATATTATTGTACAAACTTTGGGTAGAACTTTGATTATAGCCTTAAGGCCAAATAAACTGTATTGTAGTTCGAGTTTCACGTTCGACACAACAGTAAGATCAAATGACAAATTTTTTTTTTAGGTTACTATTTTTGCATCTTCGGCGATCGGACAATCCCATCTTAAAAAAAAACAAAACAGGTGAAGGGTGATAACGCATGTACGAACATCAAATTGCCTTACCGTGCGTGGTGCTTCGATCTAAAACTACTTATAAATATCTAAGCACCGCGTGCTTTGCTCGATAATCACTCATGAAAATGGATCCAGATGGACCCGAAAGTACTAGCGATATAAGCGAATAGGGCAGATACACCGGCCAGTTCTCGCTCGAAACCAGAAAACACATACGGAAATTAGAAAGAATTAAAACAAAAATATAAACAAAAATTATTCGTCATATTTAACAAAATATGTTTAAAATAAAAACTGCTGCCTATATATATATATATATATATATATATATATATATATATATATATATATATATATATATGTAATTATGATGGTTAATACATCCGGCGTTGCTGCTTTTGTTTAAGGTCAGTCGAGCCTTAATCATTTTAAAAGTAAATTCGTCCCCGAGGAAGCGTTAACATCGTAGATAACATTAGTCATCCCGAAGCAAAGGAGTTTTGAATTTATTCAATTAAAATATTATGTGATGATATATTTGTTCAACAATCGTAAATAGATTTATTTGGTCCAGATTGGAAATGATTTGGCAAAAAAAGCAAAACAGCAAAAAAAATGGCAAAATAGCAACAAAAAAAATGGCAAAATAGCAACAAAAAAAATGGCTAAACAGAAAAAAAAGGCTAGACGGAAGAACTCGAACAGACGAGAGAGAAAATAATGCCATCGTCGCTGGATAAATATTTGCCCAAAGAATGGCGGCGTTACACCACCTTCTTTCGAGAAGAAATCTGCTTCTGGCAAAATATTTGGTTTAACAATATCAGCAAATATGTTTACTTTTTGTTGATATTGTGTCTATTATAATGACGGATGTGCGGGTCTGCAGACGATTGGTGCGTGTGTGTGGGAGGGGGTGCGTGTGGGTGTGTGTGTGTGTGTGTGTGTGTACATTGGCGTTGGTGCGTACTTGGATTCTAATCAAGTGAAGGGTGGTCGGCCGCGTTAGAGCGGATTTGCGCGTGGCCCGTGCACAGTCTGTTGCAACGTTGGAATCGTAAAAACAGTAACTCAGCCATTTATAAGATACCTTTAAGTTCATTACGCCTATTATCTTCCTATTTCTGCACACGTAAACAATATTACTAGACTGGCGGCCATGTTTCTAATCTCAGCTTGTCTAGCCATACGTATTCGAAACAGTTAGTTGTGGATGAGTGTGCATGTATACTTTCTACCCACTTGTAAGTTGAGCTCTCTAGTAAAAGGAAATAACGGTTTCCATTTGACATCAAGCGCATTAGTCTTCTGAATTTAAATAAAGTTCTCCAGAATCGTAATATGTAAAAAAAATAAAAATAAAAACATAATTTGACCTTCTTTCCTGTGATGCAGAGATGGCCTAGAGGTACCACACTAAGAGGCTGTTTCGAATTTCAACTTGAAACGCTCAGCATATGTCTAGCCAGACTGCAGATACATGATACATCGAAATGTGTGTCTGTGGATGACTATACTTACTCATAGCTCGTGGTTTGAGTTCTCTATGATGTACTAACGATTTAACAGACTGTCTAACACGTACATATATACTAAATAAAAGAATACAGGCCCCTGATTGATAAAATGCATTCCCTAAACAGAAAAGTTTTGCACCACTTTTATGTTTCCTTACAGAGATTATAATCAAGATATAATGCAACTGAATCTTATGCTTCGAATTATTATTCTAATGTTGATCAAAAGCCATTACATGATTTTGATTGTAGAAAATGTCTTAAGTCCAAGGCTGAAGCTTAAGGGATTTCAAGAAGAAATTTAAATTCAGGCAATCTTGCTTAATTGGTGCCTAATGACTCTGGATCAAATTCAATGTAAATCTGAAATATTTAAATTTTCCAATGTAAGGTAAGGCCATATTATACTTATTAAAACTCTTTTAACAAAAATGACATTTGGGGAATATGTATTAATTGATGTATAATACCTATCGTAAAAATTTCACAAAAATGGGAGGTATCCGAATTTGAACCCCCTTTTGCATAAAACTAAATTAATTGTACTTCCTTTGCATAAAGCTTAATTAGACTAAATATAGCTCGCATTTGGAACCTTTACTCTTCGCCTAGCAGTTGTGTTTAAAAAATCAAAATGCTAATTAGTTTAGGAGTCAATCCTGTACATATAAATATATAAACCTATAAACATATCTAACTTATATATATATATATATATATATATATATATATATATATATATATATATATATATATATATATATATATATATATATATATACACAAAGCTGAAATAAGCTTACGTCATTAATAAAATGTTATCATTGCTCTATTTTAGCTTTCGAATAAGCACTTTTATTTGTTTTTAATAAATAGTACTAAACTAATTTTAAGAAATGAATAATCTAATAGTTATTGAAAGCAAATACAAATGTTTTATCTGATAGCCCAAAACGGATACAACAACGATGAATGCTTTCACTAATGACGTAAGCTAACTTAAGTTTTTTGTGTAATTATTGAAAGATTTCTCCATTTAACCATTCTTCCGGTTCGGAATAAGTATTTTTAAAAGATACAAAGCGAAGTACGTTTTTCTTTATTTCAAAGAACATGATGTAACATTAATAAATAAAAAATGGTTATGCAGAGAAAATTTCAATTCGTCAGATACAATGCTATTGATGTCTAAAGTCGAGAACCAGACTGACTTTTCTTTATATATTAGATATATGGATAAATATGCACATGCATTGTGTGTGTACGCAAAAATAGGACAATAAAATATCTTACTAGCAGTCACTATATATATATATATATATATATATATATATATATATATATACTTTATAGTTGCATTCCAATGACCATAGGTAGAATCAGTCCAAAACCATAATTTTCATTTATACTTACAATTTCTTTATTTTAATTTTTCGGTGAATACTTATATTTCTTCTTCGTCTCATAAACAAAGAAAACTGTTTTTCAAAAACTGTTTTTCTATTTCACGCGCGTTTCACAGCAACACCAAGAGAAATATATAGTCTTTAGTAAGCATTGCTGATCATCGGAGCAATAGTTCATTTAAAGATAATAGGAAAAAATAGTATTCCAAAGACAGAATAAAAGGAGATGGTAAAAGTTTAAGAAGTCTTGACAGAAAATAACGGCATGTTGAAATACATGAAAAAATCTCAGATAAAGGAAGGTGACAAATATAATTACCTTTTTATTCTCAGTTTTTACATTGTATAATGTATAATTCTCAAGGTGATCCTTTAGCAACATTGGTTGTTGCATGTAGAAGCTCTTCGAAGCTCTGGCAACAAATGGACGGAATCATCAGTCAGAGTATAAATATCGCTATCAAACAAATCTGGAAAGAATAAATTCCAGTGCAGCCCATGCACAATGGGGATATATGTAGAAGAAAATAAGAATATATAATAATAATACATTGTTATAAATTTAGATCATCTTTACTCTAGCTTCATAGTGTATGCACTCTTCCAAAATTGTTTCCAACTGTTAAAACGTCCTAAGATTTATTGTTATTTACAAGCAAGAAAGCCTCGGGATTGAATGAGGATCACTACTATGTACTTTTTCACTATGCTCGTAACACCATATTATTTTCTTTGTTTTACTAACAGCCTCCCATTTCGCCCCCTAATATATTCGGAAGAAGCTGGAATGTTAGAAAACTCTATTAATTAGTGTCTTATAAATATTGTTTAAATTTCATTAAAATCTAATATATACGTATTTGAAGTTTTAAGGGTCTGTCCCCAGGATCACTTAGGGGTGGGGGTACGTAGGTAATCGGCACATTGAGGGTAACGTAGGGATTCGAGATCACATCCATTATCTTCCCGGCCAATTTTATACATATGATATAGATTTCATGAAAATAAGATGTTTTTGAAGTTTGTAAGAAGGTTCGCCCTCTACAGCTCCCTTTGGTTAAGAGGGCACTTAGAGATTCGTGGTAATTTCCATTGTCTTCACCAGGGAATTTTATACATATGATTTAAATTTCATAAAAATAGGATATATTTGAAGTTTTTAAGGGATTATGCCTTCATATGGTACTTACGGGTGCACTTAGAGATTCGAGAACACTCCCATCGTCTTACCCGGTACATTTTACATAAGACTACTGATATAACTTGATTAGAAGTTATAATAACAAATATAACCAGAATGTAAGGTCTTTAAAAGAGGATGGTTTATTACAAAAGTATATATCTTGTACAAAACAATTGCACTACCGGTAAACCAATAATTAACCTAATACTCTCGAATACAGTCGAATACCGTCGAATTCAGTCTCCCTTTCTAACCTTTCTTTCTATAGGGAACACACAAAAATCTCACGCATATAACTATTCAGAAGTTACATTCAATAAAACGTAATGACACATATACACATGCATACACACACACACGCACACACTTATGCACAAACACTCACACAGTGATAATACTTTGTTGTCCGTCGTTTTCGACGACGACGGTCCTGACTCGGTATTTACATAATTCCCACTTAGAATGATGTGGCCCAAGGCCGGAAGATAGGAAGAATAAGCCAGCGCCCCAGAGGTGGAGCACTGTGACCTCTTAAAAATTGCCTGGGCAGCCTCGTCGGCATTCCCCATGGGTGGCCTCATGGAGTTAGCAATTAACTAACTCCTTCTCAAAGAGAAGAGGCAATGACTGGGATTGTGTACCTCCCAGGACTACCCAGAACTAATACCACAGTCCGACAGATAAAAGGCCACCGAAATGTCCCAGTCTCTGTCGGACTGATTGTCGAGAACGGATCCTCGACTGGTGTCTGGAAGTAACGTTGACAGTCCAACGCAATATCCCCACAATCTGCCACAAGTAGAACAGGTGAGCTGGTTGGAATCAAAGTGTAGTATATGTTCGGTGTTAGAAAGTAATCCTCCTCGGTATTACGTTTTCCGAAAGTGGATAGGATGATTAATTGCCTGTTGAAAACTATGTCGTCAGATGAACAGTTAAATTAAATTCTGATAAATCAAGATGATCCTGTTGTTGGCATTGATTTCCCAGATTCTTTCTAGAAAAAGTCTTTCCGGAAACAATCAGATACTTACAGGATGAATCACGTGGCGGTTGTGAGCATTCATAAGAGAAAGTGGTGCTATGAAACGAATTAGATTCGACTTTGGCATACCGTCAGTCCGTGTCGTAAGATGAAGCGTAAACAGGTAGTGTTTTCCAGGTATTCAGACGTCATATTTTCGTATGGCTCTTCAAATTGATATTTATAACGATTTTTCTGGCCTCCTACCGAACGATAGCTAAGATGTAATTGTAAAATTTCGCGCATTATTTGTAACAATGTGGGGCGATTCTTGGCTAATTTCAAACAGCTTTAATTTTTTTGAGGAAACTTGTCCTAATAACTTGCAGAATCAGTGTTTCAACTAAACATTAGGGTAAGCACATTAGATTTTAGGTAGTGAGATTTAATACTAAGATTGTAATAATTGGTTTAGTTAATCTCGAGTTATAAAATGGTGGTTGTATGATGATAGAACATTTTTATATCTCACTTGTTTCTCGAGTGTCTACGATCTTTCTGTACAGGGGTTTGTTGAGACAACCTGGCATGAGGATAGTTCCACTTACAAGTTAACCCTGATCAACCATTAAAAATAACATAGTATTCGAACCCCAAATAAGATCCGATCGGTATTGCTACCCACACTGGCTTTTACGAGGAATGGTGCAAGTGATGTTTCCTCTAGTAACAGCACTAAGCTGGATACTACACCAAACTAGATGAATTCTTGTCCTGGAATCCGGTAAGACCAAGAGACTACGAGAAAGATATACTATAACATAGTTAACTCGTCAATTGGGGAGAGAAAAATGTATGCTCTTTAATTCTTTATTAGCTCAAAGTTTAAGAGGTAGATGAGAACTTTAATGGAACACTCAGATATCTATGTATCTCATATAGAGATCAAGTGTTATCCCCAGGAAGGGCCCCTTGATTTATAAGAACTTACTCTGAAGGAAAATGATAAAAAATGTCTACTGAGGAGAGTTTGAAAGCTTATTAGACACCACCTTCGTGTGTCTTCGGCCCCTTGTGTACACAGGATTGTCACCCTAACATGAGGATATTTACTTTTAGAAGTAACCCCTAACTAAATATTCAAATAGAATTAACTAAGTATTTAAGGCGTAAATAAGTGTTTGCCGTGACAACGTATTGGGTCATACGAGGAGCGTAGTGGTGCCCCCTACCCGAATGATGCTACTACAAATAACAACACTAAGCCGGATAATCCACCAGACAAGTCCAATTTTGGTCCTGGAATCCGGCAAAACCAACCAAAAACCATTCGAAAAAAAAGAAACGAGAACATAGTTAAATGGTCCATTGGGCAGAGGTAAATATTCTCCACTGCTTGACTTACTCGAGGTTTGAGAAGTGGAGCTCCTTAAAGAAGGACTCAGATATAAATGTAACTAATAAAGAAAATAATGTTAACCCTAGGTGGTGGCCACCATGATTTCTGAGAACTGACTGAACTAAATTTCAAAAATATAACTTGCTTATGTTTCGTATTACGCTATAAAATGTCAAAGTAATGGACAATTAGAAACGATAGAAACGAAAATAGAACTAATAAATGCGAGGAAAGAAGACAGATTGAAAGAATGGATAGAAAGGGAAAGAAGAAAAAGAAAAGCAAACAGAAATGAACAAAGAATAATTAAATTAAATAGAACGAAATAAATATAGAAAAAAAAACAGGAAGAAGAACATTTATATGACGTTGTTGAAAACATGTATACATTTTCTCACTTTGTATTCAATCTTTAGAGTTGCAGGATTCTTTTTACAGACCAAATGCCCATATTTATAGTCATTGCCAAAAGCATCTGCTTTTGGTAAAAAAAAAAAGGCGGAAGGAATGTTAAAAAAAACGGATTTAGCCCGAATTAGCTTTCAGCAAAATCTTTCACTGTTTCACTCAACAATTTCAAATTATTACCATTTCTGTTCCCTTCTCGAAATGTATTCGCGTTTTTTTATAAGGAACGTGTTTCGACTTAATAAAAAATAAATAAAACGAGAATAAAAACTCCCAAACGAAATGTTGTGCTTACAAATATATACGAATAAAAGTGAAGCTAGTTAATCATATGAGATTATTTCCGGTGCAATGTTAAGAAAGTGGAAAGAGGTAATTCTGCACATGTCAGTGGAATATTAAGGGGGTTGAAGTCATTGATGGACGGCTGTTTTAGTTCGTTGCAGATTGATGATGATGATGATGATGATGATGATGATGATGATGATGATGAATACAGAAAGAGACACGATTGCGTGGGAAAGGCAGTCCACTTGGAAGTACACGAACGTCTGCACTTTGAACATGCATAAAAATGGTACGGACACAAACCAGAGACAGTATTGGAAAAGGAAAACACAAAATTATATGTGAGATGGAGGTACAAACAGATACATTGATTGAAGCAAGGAGACTGGATATGCTGATAGTTAATAAGAAGGAAAATGACAAATCGTAGATTTCGCCGTCCCAGCTGTTAACAGAGTGACGATCAAGATTGGAGAAAACGAAGCAAATACATGGTACTTGCTAGAAAACTAAAAGTAATATGGAACGTGACGAAAATCACTATAATAAAAATAATTAGAGGAGAGCTAGGATCAGTCCCGAAAAAATGGAAAACCTTAAACGAAACTGAAATCAAAGGGAGGATTGGTACGGCAATGATGAAAACAGTCGAAATCTGAATGCAAATCCTCGAGTGCAGAAACCAACCAACATACAAAAACGAATGCGAACCAGCCACAGGTAAGCTTAAATAGAACCAGAAAACATAAAATGAAAATAGCGCGAGCCCCAAAATCCTATAAACTGACCCTTTTCCCTAACAAAACACGTACATACATACATACACACACACGGTCTCGCCTGGTACCATACGAAATTGTCGTGAAGGATCTAGAAGGATGTAAAGCCTGATGGTGGGGAGTACCAACCAGGCATCTACTGGCAGTGTGCAGAGAGTACAAGAATCTTCAGGAAGCTTATGGAGACGCAAATTCTAGAGAAGACCAATTGTTGTTATTGCTTGTTGATATTGAGCCATGTGAGAACTGACACTGGAAACAACAAGGGACATTTTGCCTGGAGTCTCGGAGACAATGTATCCACAGATTTCAGGTAGTCTCCGATATTTTCGATGACTGTTGCAAATAACTTGCGTTCTCGCAACAACTGTTTATCATTTATTTCCCATTGATACTAGCTGTTGGATTTCTCTGGGATTCTAATGCCAGTAGACCTCATCAAGAATCTATTGCTCTTTATGTCCTTTAAGTGGGGGTGTGGAGGGTGCGCTCCATCTCCAGTTTCCCATATTCCTTGATCCTTTATGACTATTTTGCGTGGTACCAACTCATTCTGATGCCACCATTATTAGGGAGATTATGTGATTTCTCTTATCTATTGTCGCGGTACTTTGTTTAAATGTCTCAGTGATTGCTCACTGAAAAATAACCCGTGGTGTTCATTGGAGTTTGAGTGTTAACAAGTACCCCCTCCCCGGATTTCCAGCACTCTCCGTCTCTTTCGATAACCGCTGTGAATCATTTTGCGTTATCTCAACAGCCATTTATCATTGATTTATCGCTGCCAACGACCATTGATCTTTTTGAGAATTTTAGTGGCAATAAGCCGGCCCATGGTTTTGGTACTCTCTGCAACTTTCCAGTGGAGGTCTGGTTGGTTCTCTGCGTCAACGTTCTTCCATTCTTCTTGACAGTTCAGGACTATTTTATGTGGTGTCAACCGAAGTGTGTTATTTGGAGAGGGGGGGGGGAGATATGGAATTTCTCGAAGTTTCAGTTCCCTATTACAGTAGTAGTATTTTTTTTATTATTAGAATACCATTTTGATTAAAATTGACGGAGAAAAATGCTACACTTTTCAAACAAATAACCATTAAAAAGAGGGGAACCTTTCATATCACAGTAATTTTTATCTCAATTTTAACAATGTACGACTTACATAACACTCATCAAGATCAGCTTCATCACACTTAATTGTCATTTGTTACGACTTCACATCAAGCGACCACAAACAAGATCCGTCATTGATATAATACTTTGAATCATCTGCTCCTTATGTTAAATAATGTATTACTTTCTTAATGTTACGCACTATTTACACACATGCGCGTACACATATCTCTATTTATATAACGTTAGTAGGTGTATATTTCTATGCATATAAAGTTAAGTTATTTGTTGCACTTACATTTACATTAAAAGCTCACTTTTCTATTTAAAAAGTAAAAACAACTTCCAAGTAGACTCATTCGTGGATAT
Organism: Sepiola atlantica; assembly: GCA_963556195.1. Lineage (NCBI taxonomy): Eukaryota > Metazoa > Mollusca > Cephalopoda > Sepiida > Sepiolidae > Sepiola > Sepiola atlantica. Next base: position 211,961,875 of record OY744515.1, on the reverse strand, counting down.
CCAAGCGACTTCAAAAAGAACAAGCTGCACGTGTGTTGCCCATCTCTGTATGTGACTCGATGTGGCGAGTGTAAAATGCAATAAATTTGGGCAATTTGGGGAATTTTTGACCCCCCCTTGACCCCCTGGGAGCGCGAACCAGAATTTTTCTGAGGTCAAAGATGCTCATTTTATATCCAGAACAATTGCCTCTACATTTTGGCCAAGTTTTTAAAAAAGTGAATGGATGGATCAAACGTTATGGGAAAAAAGGGTCATTTTTTGCAATTTTGGGGGCTTTTTACCACCTGGTGGCGCGAACCAGATTTTTTCCAATCTCAGCGATACGTATTTTCTATTAGGAATAATTGCCTCCACATTTTGGCCAAGTTTCAGAGAAATTAAATGGATGGATAAAAAGTTATGGGGCAAAAAATGTCATTTTTTGCAATTTCGGGGCCTTTTGACCCCCTGGGGTAGGGGGGGGGGGCTAACCAGATTTTTTTTCAAAAATCTGAGAATGTCACTTTCTAACCTGACCAAAGTTTGAAAGAAATTTCAGAGAAATTCAATGGATGGTTGCGGAGAAAAATCCGGACGGACGGACGGATGGACAGAAATGCCTCAAAACATAGGTCCCCCGATTTTATAAATCGGGGGACCAATAACTAATTTAGATATTCCTTTAAAGCGAACTTTCATTAATTAACTGTTCGTTTTTTGTTTCGTGTTCCTATTGGATGCTTGAGATATTTTAACTATTAGGCTCAGTTCTATGTGAGCATATTTTCTACGTTATGAACAAATGCATCGTCGCATTTGTGATGAAAAAGTTCTAGCACACACACACACACACACACACACACACACATATATATATATATATATATATATATATATATATATATATATGTTTCTGTGAAAAGAATAATCTCTTGAACTAATGAATGGATCATCATGAATTTTGGAATATATATTCTAGTCAGCACGGTGAGTAATATAGGCACATTAGATTCTTTGTAAATTTTAAGATTTAGGGAGTGCATATAAGTTAGGTAATATATTTCATTGTATAAGATAAACTCCTAAACGAATGAACCGATCATTATGAATTTTAGAATATACATTCTCGGCAACCCAGTGAGTAACATTGGTACATTATTTTTTTGTAAACTTTACAATTTAGAGGGTACTCCAACTCAAACTCGCATCCGTTTAAAAAAAAAACTTTTAAAATAAATTAGATACAAAAAATTTAATAAAGAAAAGAATTGCTCTACAACAAATTTTGAGTTATAGGAAGTAATAAAGTTTTCAAAGGATCGGTGTACGCGCGTGAGGATACATAATACGTATGTGTTTTTTAAAATACTAAACTATTGAACTAATCATTATGAATTATGGAATACGTATTCTAGGCAACAGGGTCTGTAATGTGGGCACATTATTATGTTTTTGTAAACTTTACTATTCAGAGGGAGCAGCGAATCCGTACCATAGCCCCCCCAAAAAAGAAAAAAACATTAACATTTGAAACTAATGCTATATTTATTGATTATACTCATCCTGGGACGGGTATTCTACTTGTGTTTATATATATATATATATATATATATATATATATATATATATATAGATTCACTCCTAAACTAATTAACTGATCATTATAAATTTTGAAACACATCTGCTAGGCGTAACAGTGAGTACTGTGGGATATATTTAGTCTAATTTAGTTTTATGCATAGGGGCAAAGAAGGGGCAGAAGCATTTCGTGAAAATCCAAATACCTCCGATTTTTGTGAAATTTTAACAATAGATATTAGAAATCAATTAATAAATATTTCCCAAATGTAAGTTTATTTTGAGTATTTTAAAGGATTTTTAATGGAAACAATATAGGAACAACTGTCCATTTGAAGAATCAAATATTTCAGATTTGCATTAAATTTCATCCATAGTCATTAAACACGAATTAAGCAAGATTCCATGAATGTCAATTTTTTCTTTAACTTAAGCCATAAATTTGAGACATTTTCTAGAAGTAAAATCATGTAATGGATGTTGATCAAAGTGGAATAAGGATGTAAGTAAGAAGTTTTTGTATGACCATATCTTCATTTTAATATTAGTAAGAGGACATAAAAGACAATATATATATATATATATATATATATATAGAGAGAGAGAGAGAGAGAGAGAGAGAGAGACAATACATATCATTTTGGCTGATTATTATTATTAATAATTTGATGTGCCGTTCTTTTAATTCCCAGTCGACTTTCAGGCCAAGCGGAAGCTGTTACTAGTTAGATAAAATAATATTTACACAGACAATACAAATGTGCACTGTCTTTATTAAAGAAAGTACATTTCGAAGGATCTGTGTCAGTTTTTATGATGACAATACATTTTTCGTATTTCGCCAATGCTTGCTTTTCAAAGTCCTCTGCACAAATATTGGTTTGAAGACATTTTGGTTATCTTAACGGTTCGCATGCCAACATGGATGTGTTCAATCACCTTATTTATTTTTTATACGTTCACGCCTTTCTATCGTCGGTCGAAAGTCTATTGGGTACGCACGATACATCTCTACACGCATCACTGTTTGTAAGTCTTTACAGACAGAGACGCGTGTATAGTGCGTACACAATAGACTTCCGACCGACGATAGGCGTCGTGCTTGAGTTTAAAACTTTTTTTTTAGATGCGTCCATCCATAGTTAACGAAAAGAAATTAAGTTAAGAAGATTCCATAGGAATTGGAGGAAATGTATCCAAGCCACATCGTCAACCCTGGCATCTCCGAGAATCAAACCCCACGTATAACCTCCATGAAAAATAATGTATAACACTTAAAAAAATATACCCCCACCCCCCCAAAAAAGATAAAAAACGTAAATTCGTATGACTCAGAATTATACGATTGTATTTGGCCGGTTCGGCTCTGTTCCTTGGCATTGGTTTCCTCGGTTATTTTTAGAATCAGATACTTATAAAAGGGACCACGTGAAGGTTGCCAACATCCATAGTTAAAGTGGATCTATGGAACTGACAGGATTCCAACATGGGCCAACAAGGTTATCAGTCCTGATCTATCCACTTCAACATTGTCACCTCCCAAAATAGCCGGTAAAAATATAGAGTCAATTCATATATCTATTACTAATGGCGATTTAGTATCTGTCTGTCTGAAGCCGAAACAATACTATTCCTTGTGTTACTTCTACTCTTGTACTATCTTTTTATGCTCAATTCAGTTTACTGTAATAATCAGATTTATATAGTGTCTTTCAATGCTTAATGAAGGGGGTAGTGTAATAACTATTCTATGGTCATGTACCATATCCTAGGGATAATATTCTCCTTATTTTGGGAGAAGCGTAGTGTAGTAGTTGTTCTGTTGTTATGAGACCATCCTCCCGGGAATTACCTCCTCTTTTGAAATTGTCACAATTGACTGTGCATTAGCTCAACACTTATATTATATATATTAGCAAAAATATACAGCTGGAGGGAGCATATTAGTGCTAGTTTAAAATAATAACTGTAAGAACCTCGAAGTTTGAAAAAGGATGTAAATTTTGAATATATGATATTCACTATCTCGGAATCCGCCACGTGTGGGGAATGTATCATTCTCATGAACATGTGGCAATCTTTGATTGTGTGTCTTTATTCTATTCACAAATACGACGCACGCGTTAGAAAGAAAAATAAAAGGAACAATCATTAACAATAACGTATAAACTTGATTTACATTCGTCGGAGACAATACATAAAATGGCGGTTAAAGAAATGTAATACATGACGGTACACACAGTAAGTAATTTGGAGAAATGAATCCTAAACGAAAATTACGAATGTTCCATAACAATACATAAAATGCACAACTTGTTAGAGAGTCGAAATAAATTTGTGCGAATGCATGAGAATGTAAACTTATTTACATAGTCTCATCAGTGGTGACGCGCCACTCGACGTGAATTCGTTAGGGTTTTAAAATACATGCTCAGAATCAGAGAAACAGAAAGATGTCCGCTCGTTTCGAAAGTCGCGCCAATAACAAACAGACTTTCGTATGTGAAATTTTCACCACGTGAGTACTAAATATCACTATAGTAGAGCCCTCACGCGTTTAGAGTGTTGTAGTTAGTTTGAAGTATTTTGATTACATAGATGAATATTTGTTAGACCCTGTCACCATTCGTTATTAGATATAAATGTAAAATGTATTTAATTTTTTACATCTTCTAAATAACCAATATTTCGAGATATATCTCTTCTTCAAAACAAATAAATAGTTTGGATCGAAGTTTGTCTTTGGTAGCGTATATAATAACAACAGATAAGCAATTTCAAATCATCATGTTTTCAAATAGAAACGCTGTGCGTAGAGGTTGGTTGAGGATGTTATTATCATTATTTATAGGTGTGACACTGATAATTTAATTTATACGAATCTGAGTTTAAATGTTCGGTGCGTATTTTTGTGTGTGTCAGTTAAGTATGAATGTGTTAAATTAAAAATTCAATGTTGAATTCCCATCTGTAAATAATTTGAGGGTTGAGTCTGGCTATAAGTATCGCCTCCTTAATTCTTAGACTACCAACATTGCTTTAAGTAGCATGGATACTTACAGTTATGTATTTATTCGATTTAAGTAAGTGTTTTCGAAAAGAAGATGTCTATAATTTGATGTATTCTTTAATGCGAATGTGTAGTAGTTTAACCTATGTAGAAGTCTTTGCACGTCGCATTGCATGGAGTATATTGCATACGTACGCTGGCATATTTCCGTTGTTTGGATGCGTCAGTTTCCCATTATGCAGATCCTGTTGTCTGTGTTTTGTTGAGGGATTCAGTGTAATCGCGGTGTTCCATGCTTTATATATATATATTTAAATTCCCGAAACAGTTTTTCATGGTAAACAACTGATGATCCCTTAAAATAGTGTTAGAAATAAACTAATATAATAACTGTAAAAAATAAATTGACTTACATGAGTGATTTTCCACTGGAAGACTTGGGACTATAAGTTGTTGTTTTTTTTTGTTTTGTTTTTTTTTTAATTTTTTAATATAGTTTTAATGGTTGAGAAACTTCCGAGACTATATATATATATATATATATATATATATATATATATATATATATATATATATATATATATATATATATATACATGTGTGGGTGTGTGTGGGGGTATGTGGGTGGGTGAAATACTGAAATAATAAAACAAAAGTAAAGTTACATATTTACAAGTTTATTATAATCATCAAATGTTTAAACAAAGAATAAATAATCCATGTTTTTTTCAAAAAAATAACTATTATCCTCAGAAGTTAAAAATAACAATAATTTACTAATTATTGGTAAGTATTTATTTGACAGCTCTACAAAATAATTTTGAGTTATGCTTAAAGCAAAAAGAGTCAAACTAATTTTTCATATACTTTTGACTTTTGAATATTTCTGAAATTTTATTGGAATCCAATATCCGTTATTATATAATACAATTTTCCAGTCGGATTTTTTTCAACAACTTTACTGATACATTCATCACTATAATTTACTTTCTGTTTATTAATGAAAAGAATTGCTTATTTGTTCTTTGTTTAAATATTTAATTATTATAATAAACTTGTAATGTATGTAACTGTACTTTTGTATAATTATTTCAGTATATACTATAACAATGTTCTATTCTCAACATCGAGCATATTCCTAAGACAGAAGGATCCAATATAAAATAATTATTTTTGATATTTTATATATATATATATATATGTGTGTGTGTGTGTGTGTGTGCGTGTGCGTGTGTGTGTGTTTGTATTTATTATTAATAGTCAGACTTTTAGAGTTAAAGCTCGACAGAAGTTATTTTTTAACTCCAGATTATATATGAACAAATTATATGTATATATATATTTTTTTAAATTATATACTTTCTATAATATCCTAAAACTTTCCAAATTGCAAGCTCAATGAAGTTATATTACACGCTACAGAGTATATATAAATCATAGTTGTATTCGAATGACCAAAAGAAAACATCAATCTATAACTCAAACCTTTCATCTTATTTTACAATTTCTTCATCCTCATATGTAATCGAACGATCACAACCAAAATGTTGTCTCTATACTTACAATCTGTTTCATACATCAGCAAATACTTTTAATTCCATTCTGTCAAGCTGACAAACTAAAAAGCTCTAATATGTTTATATTGTATTTTTTCCATATTAAAAACTTTCGGACGGGCGTTTCGCACCAGAAATCAAGCGGGATATATAATCTTCAATTCGAATCTGTTGTTAATCAGGGAAATTGCACATTATAAACAGAAAAACACCTCGATTCAAAGACACGGGAAAAGGAGGATTGACAAAAGTTCACAATAAGCCCTTGACATGATAACAGCAAGTCAAAATATATAACAATGTATGAAAACAAACTCACATGAGGTATTGCGACAAAATACAACAAGCCTCCCTCCTTCACCACTAGAAAGAAAAACCGAATTCCAAAAGGGTCGAATTTCAACTGTAAAAGACGGCTAAGAGAATCATGTTAAGCTTTTGGAATCAAGATTTTCTTATTTTTCCTATAAGTATCTTGCTGCTTATATTTAATCTCGATATTATTATATCCACCATTTTTAGAGCTTTATTGTTAATGTTACTTCAGGTTCTGTCCACAGGAGTTAATCCAATGAATCCTTACTGCATTCATATAATTGTGTTCAATAATAAATATAGCTGTATATTTATTTGGTATGAATGTTATTTATTAATATAAACAGTTTTTGCTACACAATTGCAGATATGTTTCAGTTCTAGCTGGGAATTAGATTAACTTAGCCAGGCGAGATCCTTAGTACAAAGGCGGAAATCAAAATCTCTCCGCCTTTAGGCTAAAACCTGGCCTGACGAACCTCAGATGATTCCCAGATAGAATTGAAACATGTCTGTAAATGTGAAAGTCCAAATGTGTGTATAAACAAACAACAACAATCATATCAAATATATATATGTGTGTGTGTGTGTGTGGGTGGGTGTGTGTGGGGGGGGTGTGTGTGAATGGTTTATTTGTGTAACGTTATAAGCGTATCTCATAAGAAATTCATATGCCACATGTTTTTTAGTAATGTCGACTTTTGCTTCTGAAATCTCTTAAACTATTTGGCTGCCATTTTTGGTGTCTCGTTAGCCTCGATTCGACCTCGTAAAATTCCAATGCATTATTACTTTTTTTAAGGTTTTACAAATAGTCTCAATTCTTACAACTAGACAGTAAATATATGAACTGTAAAATTCCAGTCTTTTTGCATTTTAGTTAAAGCAAACATTTATTAGAGAAAGAATTTTACTGGACGAAAAACTAAAAATGGGATGAAGAGGAGGACGAATAAATTACGAAGTGCAATTCATTCATTCGTGACGTACGAATCAGATGATTCTGTTGTTGACATTGGTTTACCCGATATCATTCTAGTTATAATTATTTCTAGAAATACAGTGGGTACTTACAGGAGGGAGCCACGTGAAGTTTGCCAACATCCTAGTGTAAGTGTTTCTTTGGAACCAACTAGATTTGAACGTGGCACACCACAGTTGTCAGTCCATGTCGTTAACCACTTAGCCATCGTCACTTCCAAAAAGGTGCAATGAATTAAAGAAAAAAAGAAAAGCGAACAAATAAGAAATTTAATGAAGAAACCAAAACAGGTAAGTTAATAAAGAAGTTTAATGAATGAAAGAAACGTGAAAGGTGATTAAATTTCGAAATATTATTAAATAAAAGAAAAGTTAAAAGAGAATAAATAACACAGTATTATTCACTATTAAGTATATAAATAATTAGATGCTAAAAGTCGTGGTTTATATCCCCTTTTTAGTCCAAAGAATTCGTGTAAACATAATTGATGTCATTGTAGAGCCAACACCATCTGTATGTTGTAAATAATAAGAGGCTATTATCCGGATTTACACTGTTGTGTTAAAGAAAAGAAAGAATTCGTTATCTTCGTTAAAAGATTTATGAAGAATACCCTGAAGCTATTGTAAGTCTGTAAAGTTTTTCTGTGTTTTAGTTTATACATTAAAAGTACTTCCTGGCATCTTTCGGGGATTTAATTTCCGCAAATTTTGTTGAAATAAAAACAGAACTACTGTCCATAGAAATTCCACCTGGCGCTAAGCACATGGTGGAAGAAAAGAAAAGTATTTTTCAGTTGTGATTGAAAAACTGGTTCTTGCTGTGAATGTCTTACAAGGATGAACCAGAGATTGGAGCTCAGTCGAACACGTTCCATGAAAATAACGAAAAGGTAGCTAGAGAAACTAACAACGTCTCTTTGAGGAAATGACTGAAGAAAGATAAGAGATCATACTCTAGTTTTGAAGTCGGTTTTGTACTCTGTGAAGGCAGGAACGAATACTTTGAGCGACACCTCTCAAGATGTGGTAGCAGTACTCAGTCTTAAGACGTATCTGTCTCTTGTATCGATAGGAAATGCATCTGGAATCAGAAACTTTCTGGGGCTGTAGCATCATCCGATGATTTTTACAGTGACTTTAGCAACAGAATAGGTATAGGTCTTTAATTTTAAATCTGGAGTTGAAGTCAGTTTTAAGAGCTTATCAAAACAAGTGGCTTCTTCAAGGAGGGAGACATTCATTGCAATGATCTGAGCGTTGGTGGTGAAAGAATAGAAACTTGGTTTTAAAGGTGTTAAAAGTAATAAGCCATTTTTTCTCCAATACACCACACGTTCCAGATCTGAAGAGAGAGAGAGAGAGAGAGAGAGAGAGAGAGAGAAAGAAAAAGATAGAGAGAGAAAGAGAGAGAGTCGGCGTGCTCTTGATTACCAGTTCTCTTTGAGAAGCTGTTTTAGTTGAGTCATCTGCGTAAATGTTAACAAATGATCTCAGCATATAAATTGGTAGATTATAAATAAATGCTTGACTTTTGTCTTTAATTACGTTTTTTATACCACAGATGCGCATGCGAAAATTCATTATTTATTTTACTAAAATAAGTACAACTGAACCATAATACTAAACTTTTGCCTTTAATTTTTAATCAGTTAATACATTACGTTTTTTTACAAAAAATAGCGGTTTGCCTTAGCGCCATATATCCATGAACATCAAATAACGTTTCACCTTATTTTTCAAATTTGTAACAAAGACTTTATGCATAATTGCGCGTGTCATCATAGGCTATATAGATATTGACTACGAGTTTTCTTATGGAAGTCGTTATAAAAAAGGCATGAAGTCACTTGCCGTAAGGAGCTAATCATAATGATAATAAAGGAGAAAAAGGTAGAATCGCTTCTAGATAAACTAAGCCTGAAAGAGACCCCACTCCCAGCGTTCAATCTCCTGGAGTCCAAACATGCTTGCTGAAAAGTAAGCCTTTCAAGAAATCAATAAGGAAGGAAGGGGTTACATGGCTAGGTGACAAAAATGTCTACTCTTGAAATTGATTAAGTGGCTGACCAGAAACCCGTGTTTTATCGTGACACCATCACCAGAATGTAACGTTGATTTCTTTTTATCCTTGAAGAAGCAATAACAGCAACATACCGTTTTCTTGTTTTTCAATATTAATCGAAGGTTGAATGTTTTTTAATCCTTGGAGCAATAGGACGCAGCAAGAGCCACATACTGTTTTCTTATGTTGCTTTACAAGCATAGTGTGGGTTCGGTGTCTGTGTTGGATATCCGTAATCATTAATAATGAAGACTGTTGTCAGAGAGTCCTGAAGGACTTAGCCAAGATAATATTAATTATTTATTCTCGTTTAAAAATTGGACACGCATTCAGTTTACAGTGGAAAATTGAATCCCGTGTGACGCTGATTAAGACCACCTTCATATTAATACATAATATGGCTCATCTGAAACTCAAAGAATTCTAATGCTTATTTGGTCGGTGTCATTCTTAAGTAGTGATATATGATAGATATGTTTATATCCGATACACAAAAAAATGCGAATTAGTATAGATTATCGATATTTCAAAATTTTACTGCTGCTTTGTACAGCTCCGAGTGCTACCATCGACGAAGGAAGCAGACACTTTAAACATGTATGAACTATTTTTGTGGGTTGTTCTTTGCCACATTTAATATTTTTTCGCCATTGAATAAGCTCACGCAACACTAGGTCTTCCGCTTTTCTTTTTAATTCATACCGTCGGATTATTTTATCCTTTCATATATATATATATATATATATATATATATATATATATATATATATATATATATATATATATGTGTGTGAGAAAGAGAGAGAGAAAGAGAGATAGGGGGTATGTATGTTCTATGTGTGTCCAGGCATCAGTTTTCAGCGGTTATTCTTATTCTAGCAAAACCAATGACATAGACGTAAATAGCAGGTTACTCAGGATGTTTTAGTCATAG
>OY744515.1:211926454-211943954 GCA_963556195.1 Sepiola atlantica | reverse complement strand
GGCGAACCAAATTACAGATACGGATCTGAACCTTATCAAGAACCCTCAAATGGAATAGATTCATCAGTTAAAATATAACAACAGTACTCCATGCACGGTATGATAGTAGATTTGTAGATATAGAGAATAGCCTCGAGTATGAGAAAGTGTTTGGAGCGATAGAGAGAACTGACTTTACGAAGAGTAAATGGAATAGTATACACTATTTGATAAAAGGATAAAAATTCTACATATCGAATTGTATAAATGTGCAATTAATTGTGTTATTAATATCGTAAACCATTTTCATTGTGGCTGTTTTGTTTTTCCCATTGATTCAATATATTTCTTAATGCTGTATTTAATTTTTCTAATATTTATCTGCTTATTTAATCCGAATTGTTTTCTTTGATTTCTTTGTGGTGTTTTAGTGACATCAATCTCTCGAACTTAGCAATATCCTATTATATAAGTTTAGCTCTGATGATAATAATGTTGCATTGTTATTAAATGCTGAATCTGTTTTCTCTCTTTTTTTTATAAAGAATTTCTCACTACTCTTCGTTGTTGATTAGGCCAAATACATACTATTATGGATTTTGTATTTATTTCTAGATTTATCTACCCATGCAAATAGTTTGGAAAAGTTGTTTATCATTTTATATGTTTTTGTTTGGGAAAGGGCTATTGATTTCTCGCAATTCTAACTCATTAGTTCGTTTTCGAATTCTGCCAATTCTTTAATTTATGGTGGGCATCCATATATGCAGTTTGTATTTTTGTCATTATCATTAAATCGGGAGTGGAATACTTTCCATTAAAAATATTTAAATCCAGTTATCTATTCTCTCAATAGATTTTACATCTGGAATTATATATATATATATATATATATATATAATGTATATCTATGTATATATATATATATATATATATATATATATATATATATATATATATATAATGTATATCTATGTATATATATATAATGTATATATATATATAATGTATATGTATATATATATATATAATGTATATGTATGTATATATATATAATGTATATGTATGTATATATATAATGTATATGTATGTATATATATATAATGTATATGTATGTATATATATAATGTATATGTATATATATAATGTATATGTATATATATATAATGTATATGTATATATATAATGTATATGTATATATATAATGTATATGTATATATATAATGTATATGTATATATATATAATGTATATGTACATATATATATATAATGTATATGTACATATATATATAATGTATATGTATATATATATACTGTATATGTATATATATATATAATGTATATGTATATATATAATGTATATATATATAATGTATATGTATATATATATAATGTATATGTATATATATAATGTATATGTATATATATAATGTATATGTATATATATAATGTATATGTATATATATAATGTATATGTATATATATAATGTATATGTATATATATATAATGTATATGTATATATATAATGTATATGTATATATATAATGTATATGTATATATATATATAATGTATATGTATATATATATATAATGTATATGTATATATATAATGTATATGTATATATATATAATGTATATGTATATATATATATATAATGTATATGTATATATATATATATAATGTATATGTATATATATATATGTATATATATATATATATATATATATATATATATATATATATATATATAATTCCGAAAGTTAGATACTAATAAGTAAACTTTTGGTGGCCATTTATACCATGAAACTGCAGTAAAGTTTCAATCAAAGTACAAGTTATTATAATTCCTTAGTGATAAAGTGTTATCCAAACCGTTTGTTTGTTCAGGATTTGCGTTCTTAATATAGTTCTTTACCTACTTTGAAGGCTTGTTTTTTTTCTGGTTATATATATATATATATATATATATATATATATATATATATATATATATATATATATATATATATATATGATTATTTACACAGACATGTTATAAACTGTTATTAACTGAGCTCTCATCAGGCAGAGTTAATATAGATCTTCACTTTAGATCATATTTTTTCCAAATATGATCTAAGGTTAAGATCAGATTTTAACTCTACCTGATGAGATCTCAGTTTATAACAGCTGTTGATCGATAACATCGACATGCCAATGTCGCAGATATTGTACATGTCTGTGTAAATAAAAATAATCATATATAAAAGCTCTATTTGAGATTGGGCATTTTATAAGCCCGGTTTAAATTCTTTGGATTACTATCCTGTGTATGTTTACTCTGCCTGGATTATTATTATTATTATTATTATTATTATTATTTTTTTTTTTTTTTTTTTTTTTTTTGTTGTTGTTGTTTGTTTGTATATATATATATATATATATATATATATATATATATATATATATATATATATATGAGAGAGAGAGAGAGATCTTAGCTAAACTCAATTACGACATAATCTTTTATTTATCTGTATGATTGTTTCCGATACGATATGGGTTTATTTTATTAATATCGAGTTACTTCATCGGCACAGGGAATAGACACCAACTTGGAAGCCAACAACCAGCATCAGGACCACAGAGTTGAACACTTTCAGTTATACAGCAAATTATAAAGGAGTAAGGGTGTGCGTAAAGCAGACCAGTTCGGACAGTGTACAAATCAAAGGGATACAAAGGGGAAAAACGGTTGTTAGGTTGCAGGTAAGGAAAAACACACCTCAACGAAAATGAAGAAATAAAAATGACAATTAGAAATATATGAGCATATACAGTGAATAAGATAGTTAATAGTTCAGTTCACAATTCATCAAAAGTGGAGAAAATCAGTTAATATAGCGCTTGCAGGATGCCTTATAAAAACGTGTCATAATAGAAATTAAAAATTAAACAATTAGAAAATTTAAAGAATTTAAAATTTACAAAGGTCACAAAAGATTTACTACTTCAAAAAATAAAATAAATTGAAAATTGAAAATCAAAGAATTAAAAGTTTTTGAAAAATTAAAATTTTATATATATGTGTGTGTGTGTGTGTGTAAAATGTTACTGTAAGAACTACACCTAGCCCGATAAAATGTCAATACGCATGAAATATCTGAAGAGAAAATAAATATATATATTTAAGACTGTATGTTAAGAATATAATCATTCTTAAATATCCTGTTCCTAAAAGAATCGTTTTGTAATTAGCTGAAAAATAATTTTACATTTGTCATATAAAAACAATCCAATTAATATGTTTGTACTTACAAGCATTTTAAGTAAAAACCAAAATGCCGACGGAGATAATAATAGATTACTCCTATTGTCCTTATAAGTACAGCCGTAAAATGAATGATTGTACCCTTGTACATTTTAATAGAAACGATCGCATTAGTGTGAAATAACGCTCACCGGAAGAAAGTAATTAAGAAACTTGTTTTCGGTAAAATTCTAGCGGAAGCCACACCTCTAAAAGCATAAACTGAATAGAAGAAAAGAATAACGAAGTATATAAATATTGTAGACTGTATTTCATAGATTTTATTATTTTTAAAGGTCCCCTTTTTATCGGTCGACCATATGTTTTCGTCAAATGTTGCTCGCGTTTAACATAAGTAATAGCTGCAAAATATAAGCAAAACGGCACGATTGTAACGTTTGTAAATCTGAAAAAGAAGCGATTCGTTTTGTAAACAGTAAATTAATTGTCTACGTGGAAGTTAGAAGGGAAAATATTTTTCCTAGTATTATAGTATGAAAATAATTTTAAGAAATAAATAGTTTAATATTTATTGTAAACATATGTACTTGGCGATATATAAAGAGGCATGTTGAAACTTCATTTTTTATTAACGACGTCAGCTCACGCTTCTGTTTAGGTCAGTAAAGAGAAATATCTCCACTTTAACAATCATCTTAGCCGGAAAAAAGTATTTTTAGAAAAAACTGAAAAGAAAATATATTATATTTGTGTAAAGAACATGGTGCAATGATAAAAAATAAGAAATCACTCGGCAGAATGAAATATTGATTTGTCAGATGCAAGGCTATAGTGGTTTAATTATGAGAATCTGGCTGATTTATTTGTATATTATATAGTTACAGGTTCTAGACTAAACCGTAATACAGACTAAGTTCACAACAACGTCTCGTGTTTTTTTCTATTTCCAATTGATTCTAGAATTTAGTTTACAACATCACGTAAAAATCGAAAATGTTCAAAGTAAATTGTAAAAAATGTAAGCCATTTTCTCTACAAGATTCTTCTTAATTTTGTCCAAATTAATATTAACTTAGAAATGCATGAGTTCGATTCTTTCTTCTCTAAAACTTTTGATGAAAATTATTCAATCATTTTTGTATTATTTTGATTATTTGTTCGACTGTTCTCATTTTAGATGTTATTCTCACAACGTTTCGACCGATCTAACCTCCGACCGTCTTCAGATGCGTCTTGTCAAAATCGGGAATCTGTACATAATTTCGAAATGAACCTTTTATTTAATCCACGAGGATAGCTTGGTCTCGTTCTGTCAGCTATGACCGGGTATAAGTCTTAAGTAATTAGTAATTGTATTCGTAGTATCGCCCGTACTGAAGATTAAACCTTCAACCTCAGGAAAACTATCACTTAAAACTGATTATACTTTTATCCGTTACACCAAGGGTCCTTGCTAATAATACAAATTGTCAATCTTTATCTAAAAAGATTCCGAAAACTAATACCAAACATTTTTGTTTTGAAATTTAGAAAATTTCCATTTTAGGTTAAGTATAATTTCGAATAGAAACTTTTATTTGGTAAAAAAAATCATTTACTGAAAAAAAAATGGCAAAATAAAAGTGCATATTTAAAACTTTTTCTCACCAAACTTGTGTAAAGATGCCCGACACATATATGCTCTATTAATAAAACTCACATGACGACGACGACCATTTTAAAATGTTCATCTTTTTGAGAAAGAATCTTGGTTGCAACCCGATGTCGACATCTGGTCTAAAACAAAAAACAAAAATAACTTTGCCACAAATTATGGGCGTTTGACAATAGATGTGTGTCATTCTGTCAACCACTGATACAGTTGTCTCTGTTTTTTTTAACTGTTGTCTCTGTCCGTTGGGTAGTGTTTGTTTTGTTATACGACATACCAACCTTTTTCTGTTAATTTAATGTCGAATCTAAAGATTTTGGTAAAAATGTTTATGCTTTGAGTTCTTACGTCTCGCACTGTCTGCCAAGCCCTAGTCGCTGTTGCATCACCGCAGTGTTGCATCCCTGTGCTTGTTTTGCAACAATGTGATCCAATGAACTTACTGCACTTATACCCCCTCCACCAACGTAAATATCCTCAATCCATACGACTAGCAGCAAAATCCCGCCCCATAACTGTAGACCCCCTAGGTGCTGGAAGATTATATATTCTGATAGTTCTTTCCTCGGGCCATTTGTCTTTAGAATTCCCTCTCTACTTTCTCTTTTCTCTACAGTGTCAACATGCAGAAATTTAAATGTAATGTTAGCAAACATCTTGCTGCCCAGCTGTTCATCCAGATTTCCCTCTCCTGTCGTAAAATGCACTTACGCTTCAGTGGCATTATGCCTTATTTGGGATGAATTAAAGTAAAAAGTGAAATAAAATACAAATGTATTCATTGAGTGTCGTATTACTAGTTATACATAGTGTAGATGTATGCAGTTTCATGGTATACCCAGATCAGGTTCAAATTAACTCATAGACAGCTACTAAAACTTTGGGTAAGAGTGAACCTGGAAATAATGTTAACTAAGGGATTACCCCACGCTTTCAAAGATCTTAAATAGGAACATCACTACTTGATACAATGCCGAAGTCTTGACGGCAAAAGGTTCAAAATTGTATCGTTCAATTGTTATATATTGAAGGGCGATAAACCTGCGCGAAAGTTATCTCGGGTGAATGTGACGTCACAAGCGAGGAGTAATCTCGTCCTCTCCTTCGGCTTGGATTTCACCATCTAGCCGACGTACGAAGCGATAGCTACTGACAAGTCACCCACAACCGACTTGAAGAGGTTAGTGTAAATTGAAATATAGACAATTAATATTACGGTCCATATGCGGCGTTTTTCGAGCTCGAAAATAATGATAATAATAATAAAAACGACCGATACATGGAATTTGTTTTGGTGATTATTACAGCTCAACCTGCCAATCTTCCATGTGTGACACAGAACAACAAAAAAGGATGGCTTGCCTTTTTGTAAGCAGAGATTAACTACAAAACACGATCAGTTAGTGCTACTTATTTCGTTTCTTTTCTTCCGCCGTCTGGTAAGTCCTGGCAAGGTTACTGGAGAAAAACGCGTCACCGCAGTTAGCGTCTCAGACTAAACATTTTCATTTGATTTATGGAAAGGTGGTCATTCTGTTTGGTAGTTTTCCGTCACAACAGTCTAATCTAAAAGAAATTCATGAAACACTAGCGGCATTAAAGATATAATCAGAAACTAATGGTTTCGTCGAAAATCGCGCATACGTTTCAAGGACATTTTCGTCGATCTGTCACGTTAAAAATTTTAAATAGAATTTTCATCGCTAAATGCGCACATTTACTGGATGTAACTTATTCCTAATTCGTCCACGCATCTCTATAAAAGACGCTGTCCGTCGTTTTGGGCTCAACGTTTAACTTTAAATAGCAGTTTTTGTTTAGTCTGTTAGTTTTCAGTTTGAAATACGATTTTAAATTTTGACACATTTCTATAGTCCGTCTATCAAATGCTGACATTATGCACCAGTTTGTGGCTATATATAAAAGTTTTAATTCTGTTCGGTTTGGGAGACAATATAAAAAGGCTTCAGGACTATCAGGCTGAGATCAAAATGTATTATCTGTTCTGTCCTCGGTCAGAGCGCAAAGGGTCCTCCTAGATTGGAGTAATTTTTATTCTTTTCCGAAGCTTTGTGTCCGTCTTTGCTTTTTAAAGTCAATAGAGACAGTAGAAATGTAAGTCTATTATCATCATTATTAGTTTTTATGCTTATGATGCAAACTCTAGTGGTGACAATAGACAATATGTATAAGACAAATGCAAGGATCAAATCTCACAGAATGCCGAGAAAAACTAATTAGAAAAGTAGACAACCATAATTTATATAACTAATATTTCGTTCTTTTATTCAAATAACTTTATCAAAGTGATTACAATTTACATTTTTAAATACTTTTGTACATGGGATTGTATTTACGGAGAAAGAAAGGATAGGGGTTAATAATCTAAAAAGAGCGAGGTGAGGCAGATAATCGCTTCCCGGGTTGCTCAAACCATGAAGAGTTAGGAGCAGATGTAGCCATACACAGACAGACTGTTTTACTGTATCACAACTCTTTAGTGTTGTTAGACTAACGAGTTCTACAAGCCGAAATCGAAAACCTACAGTTATGTCATCAGTCGGAGTATATCCCCATATCAACGCTCGCAACAAAGGAAAGGGATAGGAGTTATAATTTGACGATAGCCTTAGAACAACATTGGTTTTTCTATATTCAACATCTTACAATATTCTAGCTTGACCTTTAAAAAAATGGCAGGCTTCAGAAAGCCTCTATAGGAGCTGATTTTCAAAGATTTATATTAAATATTTATTTTCTTCCTTGAAAAAGAAATTAATCCTCTAAAAACATATTTTGAAGTTTTTCAAACGAAATAATAGATATATATTTTCATCTTTGCATCTTTTCATCTTCGCATCTTTTCATCTTTGCATCTTTTCATCTTTACATCTTTGCATCTTTTCATCTTTACATCTTTGCATCTTTTCATCTTTACATCTTTGCATCTTTTCATCTTTTCATCTTTGCATCTTTTCATCTTTACATCTTTGCATCTTTTCATCTTTTCATCTTTGCATCTTTTCATGTTTTCATCTTTGCATTTTTTCATCTTTGCATCTTTTCATCTTTGCATCTGTGTCGTTTGATGAACGCGCATTTATCTTTTCATTTGAAATGAAAGAAGTGTTTTATTATTGGCGCCATTGAACCAGAAAAGCCCCCAGTCTGAAATGGTTATTTTTTGTCATTATATATCGACTTCATCCTCATAAGGGGGCATAAAATGGTACCAATCTGTTTTGCTGAAGAGCTAATTTTACCCGTCCTAGAACGGGTATTCTTCTAATCGCTTTATCATTTATACTTAGGTAACATAAATTATGGAAGTGAACTAATTAAATAAAACTTCTAGGATTATTAAATGCTTATAAGAAATAATTGGATTGTAAGTAGGAAATTAGTTGTTAATCTGAACGAAACAAATTTGACCGAATTTTCAGGCCTACATTCAAGGAAATGCCCTCATTTATATATATATATATATATATATATATATATATATATATATATATATATATATACGTGTGGGATTATTCTGTGCTTATATAATTCATATGCATGTATGTATATGTATGTATTGTTTATTGTGCGGATTGAGTCGAAATACTCAAGTAGTCTGTCATATGCTTTCTTATATGCGAATGTGTTTGTGTGCCTATGTCTGGATTCTGATGACACTTCTTTCAGTAATCAGCCGAGAGACCGGAAACGTTATGGCATGTCTACAAAATGTCAACACTGTCATTTAGCATTACTAGAGTTAAGTTTTCGAAACGGAATAAATAATTTTTTTTTCAAATTTTCAATTTTAATTGTACGCAGAACGAGGCCATATTTGTAATAGAATATTTAATTTTAGTTCATCATTTTACAAATATCTGCCTATATTACATCCATTATACATCATGTAAAGGAAAACGGTCTCAAGAGACCGTTTTTTCGCTCGAGATACAGTTATTTCTTTAGCTTTTCATACGTTTCTATTATATATAAATGTAATTTATATACAGAGATGTAATGGATTAACACGAACTGGAAGCAATTTAAAACATATAAAGGTTGAACGAGTTTTGCAGTTTCCACTTTTCATTAATATTATTTTTGTTTATATTACAATCCTCAATGCGGTTCGATAAAGGTTCCGTATGATATAATATTTCGAGAAAAAAATTCCCTTTCTCTGATGTGTATTGAACTTTATATCAAACTTTATATATATAAATCATTTTTTTATCAGAAGCGAATCGAATACAAGCAGCGGACTTTATAAATACAAAAGGCTCACTTATATAATAATAAATGGAAATTATTTTAACACTTCATTGCAGTCTCATAGATTAACTAATTTCGGGAGATGCTTTAATACATTACCGAACATGTGTATACATTTGGATATTAATACCGTTTATACATGCATACAAATTTATAAAAAAAAAGTTAAGGAATGTATTAAAGCACTTCCAAAGATTAGATAATCCATAGAATTCTAGTAAAATGTTTATATAAGCTACATTAAGTATTTTTATCGTTTTTTAATTAAATTCTGTTTTAATCAATTTAAATTCTGGTTCGTCAGTTTTTCGTGTAGATCGTTTCAGCCTGTTGTTAAGAAGAATAACATGTAATTCTATTTAATTACTTCCAGAAATACTCTGTCTGGATCTGAATTATTTTCAAATTGTTGGAAACTTAACAAACGGGCGTAACTCTGTATTCGCCCTTAAAGTCCGTTTGACTGAAACATAAATAATATTTTGAAAACGAAACGGCATAATTTAAAAACAGAAAATTAAACAAAATTGCAAGTAAATACACTACTGGGCAACGTCAGGTAGTACTAGTTAGTTTAATTTAAAAATGAGTTAATAGATTAAGAATGATGATTATCGTGACAGTTAGAAAAATAATGAATAGTCTTATGAAAAGCATAAAACATTTAAATTATTGGTGTTAAAATATTTTTTACTATTTCAACCAGTCAATCTTTTTCAAAAATGTATTTCTTGATAAAAATGAATAAATATGAAATTTAAATGAATAATTGGACATTTTCAATTATTAACAACGTTTATTTCAAGTTTCCTTTAATGACACTGTCATGCCTACACCCGTATATAGGCGTCGCGTGAATCTATACGTTTAAACGTTTCGGGAAATTTGATTTTCAAGTTCAAATCAGATTTTATTTTAATTACATCAGTAGCCATCTTTGTTTTATTTTCTAGATCTTCTTTCATTCATTTTGTTCTTTTTGATTTCAGTTTCTCTTTCTAACTTTCATTGTTCTTGCTTTTGCATTGACTTATTACTTCATTCATTTCTTTTTATTCATTCTTTTTAAAATTCTCTCCTTTTCCAAAGAATCTCTCCTCACATCTGTCCCAGGTAAACGTCCAACTGATAAAATGTAATTCTATTTAATTCCTTCCAGGTCGGAATCATTATCAAATAGCCTCCATCTTAACAAAAGGGACATAACTCTGTAGTCACCCATACTGTTGCCTTTGATACTTTAGTGAATTGTTTTAAACAATGAAATACAATTACCTCAGATGTAATTTGAGAGTTTCCACGATATGCACACATGCATACATAAGATATGCCGATTTATACATCCATCGTTTTTAACATTACCCATTAAAAAGGAAGTAGGGATTTGTATTAGTTCGATTATTCGGACAACTGTCTCATCTTGGATAGTATCTAACAAGGTTTCAGCCTATGTAGCCTCCGACCTTCTTCGAGTGAATCTTGTCCAAATCGGGAATCTTTCTCTCGAACTCGGGAATATGTATGAAGTTTCGAACGGAACCCTTTATTTAATCCACGGGTATAGCTTACTATCGTTCCGTCATACATGACCGGATAGAAGTCTTAAGTAATTCGTAATTGTATTCTTAGTATCGCCCGCACTGAGGATTGAACCTTTAACCTCCAGAAGACTGTCACTTAAAACAGATTATTACTTAATATTTTATGCTATTGCGTAATGGATAAAGTGCTAGATAATAATCAGATATATATCTATATCACATATAATCAGTTCTATATTCTATATAACCCGTAACTAAATGCTTTATGTGAGAAGACAACGAATGAGGCCCTCTCTGCAAAACTAGTGTTGTCAAGGGTTGCAAACTAACAACCCCAAATAAAGTTTATCCTCTACGCAATAGAAAAGTGGGTTTTCTCAAAACAGTTAAAGATTGTAAAACGATTGAAAGAAGATGAAGAATGTTAAAACTACTATATATATATATATATATATATATATATATATATAGAAAGAGAGAGAGAGATTGAGACGGCTATAATCACGTCACCAAAGTGGCTGACAATTTTGGTGCTGCTAATAAAATTCCGTTTGGTGCTCTGTCGACAGATGGCGCAACTCAGCGGTCAGAGTATAGTTGTCGCAATCAAACAAACTTGGATGGAAAAATCCAGTGTGGTACCCGCTTCAACGAGATAAACGTAGAAGGGTCTATATATATATATATATATATATATATATATATTCATCTATTTAATTATACCTTTTTTTATTTTTTCAATTTTTCTGATGGTCTTTTTTGTATTAAAATCAAACAAATTAATAAATGTTCCATAGGTTTTACAGGTTTCACGAACGTTTGCGATTCTGCGTCGAATCATCCTCAGGTGTCAAAAGCAAATGAACAAAAAAGCTGGAGAAAGAAGCGAAGTTTGAAAAAGACAGCAGAGAAACGCGAAGAGAACGTTTTCGCATTGTTCCAGGAAGTCGTTGACGATTTAAATTCAGCATTACGTTATGGAACATTTATACGTAAACAGATTGACGGCAACAATTGTAAACAGTTTTTGCGCAATGGTTTTCCGGTGCTTGATCGCTGATCGCATTTGGATGTGACCAGCCGGTCGGGTTTCGAATCTCCGCGTGAATACAGTTGACACACTGATAAGTGGTAAATGGCGAAAAACAGCGTCCTGTGGCTGATTATATATATATATATATATATATATATATATATATATATATATATATATATATATATATATATATATAAACAATATGTATGTAAAACAAATTCCGAACATTTATTAAATTATTATATATGTCTATATATATATATATTATTATTAATGGAGATTTAGTATCTGTCTTCCTTAAACCGAAACGATAGTATTACTTCTTTTAATTGTATTATTGTACTATCTTGTAATGCTCAATTCAGGGGGGGAGGGGGATAGTGTATTGTCTGTTTTATGATCATGATATCATCCTCCCATGCATCATCTCCTTATTTTGGAGGAGTAGTGTAGTATATGTTCTGCTGGAATTAAACCATCCTACAAGGCATAACCCCCTTCTTTTGAGGGGGTAGTGTTCTGCTGTCAGGATATAATCCTCTCAGGCATTGCTTCCCATTTTCGGTGCGGGGTTGTGTAGTATTTGTTCTGTAGTTAGGATACCATCTTGAGGGATACTATCTGTTCTGTTTTGTTATACCATGAACCCAGACATTACCTCTTCCTTTGGGGGGGATGGGTAGTGTAGTTTATGTTTGTCTGTCATTATACCATCCCTCACGCATTACCTTCTTTTTGTTCGTCATGAAACCATTCTCCTTGTTTAGCAAAGATATGCGACCTGAGGGAACATACTTTGCTTGTATACATAATAGATGTGGCTTATGTTAACAGCTTACAATAGTTTCACGGTTCATTAAATCATCTCAATGACATTAATAAACTCATAAACGTTTATACATGGTTAAAAAGAGGCATTTAATTCGTTCCAAAAATTAATTTATCTAACTCGGAAGATTTTTATAATGGACTCATTTTTAAATAATGACCTAGATAGCAGAAACAGAGCTGTGACTGAAAAAGAGGAAAAGGAACTCCTGATGCCCCTTTTCGCTTCGTTTACCTCCTTTATTTCGTTGCGTTAGAGAGAGAGACTGTTAGATTTATATATACACGTGTGCTTATACATATTACTAGGGTGTACTATCTTTGTCTGTGATACTTATGAAATAAAACTAATATGTTGAATGAAGCCGAATTAAATTTCATTATTTATGTATTTCTCTCATTTTGGTTAACCAAATGTCATCGTCTTTGATATCGTCTTCAAAGTTAAGACAGAAACACAGAATAATATTTTGTTTTTGTTTTAGTAATTTGGACAAAATGTCTGTAATCTTAGAAAAGCATTCGTTATTTGATAGAAACGGTGGGACGTCAAGCTTTTCGCCTTGACTTTAATTTCTAAAGAGAATAACATTTTCTCTAAAATGACGTCAATCGAGGGTACCACCCCCCGGGACACTCACGTTTTTATGCAAGAAAAACTTGCAGTCACACACGTCACGCCAAATTTGGGTGTAAATACGTTTCAAATTCCTTCCCTAAGCTTCTCAAATTCTCGAACTAATTTATGGATGACACAATTACATCGAGACGAACTCTTGTACGATCAATAGGAGCATATTGTGGAGAGAGTAGTAGCTGGCTGACTGAGAGGTCTCAATTATTTTCTCCATACTTTTAACTGCTGAAATCAGGACCGGCGGACATGGACGCCAACCATTACAAATATTACGGTATTTTTTTAACTAATGTGTTACGTACCACTTATCAAGGCCCGGCGGCTACTCGGTGTCAATGAGATTTTCATTTGGTTGATGAACAGCGCGATGATAGGATTGGAAACGATGGTTTGAACGATTATTAAAGACTATGAATCAACAAGTATCTGTTAACAGTGAACGTTAAAACTGTTGTAGTCAGCTGGGAAGCATCTCTGTGGTATTGTGTTACACAGATGTGAAGTTCTAGAAAATAAACTATGTTCATGGTACACAGAAGGAGAAAAGAAAGTTGATTGCAGTGGTTGTAGATAGACGAGTTCTCGCTGTGAATGTTTTACATAAGAAGGAACTAGAAATTGGAGTTGAGTCGAGTCGAGCACCTACCGTGAAAACAACCACAGAGTAGAGAAAGGGCAGCAACGTTTCTTCTGTGAGAAAGTGACTGTGGTGAAAAGTAAAGATCAACCTCACTAGATTACGAAGCTAATTCTGTAATTCTGCAAAATTGAGTCTGCTCATACTTAGATAGGAGACTATTTGGAAATACTAGTTGCTGTAAGCAAACATTCTACTCAGGTATATATATATATATATATATATATATATATATATATATATATATATATATATATATATATATATATATAGTGTGTAGATTTCAATTTTGTGTAGAGAATCTGAATAACAGAGCTCAATGTAATTTAAACAGAGCAAAACAGAATTATAAAAAGAAAAACTATACACACATTAAGGTTGTACACATAATAACTTATTTCGACCCCTTTAATTAGGTCTCCTCAGATGTATATGACGTGGTTGTCTATA
The DNA here is from genome assembly GCA_963556195.1 of Sepiola atlantica. Classification (NCBI taxonomy): domain Eukaryota; kingdom Metazoa; phylum Mollusca; class Cephalopoda; order Sepiida; family Sepiolidae; genus Sepiola; species Sepiola atlantica. The sequence goes on along the minus strand of OY744515.1, from coordinate 211,929,668 downwards.
CATCTGAGGAGACCTAATTAAAGGGGTCGAAATAAGTTATTATGTGTACAACCTTAATGTGTGTATAGTTTTTCTTTTTATAATTCTATATATATATATATATATATATATATATATATATATCAGTCTAGTTGAGAAGGTTAACCGGAGACAGACTGGCATCCTGTCACAGGGGTGGTCTGCTTAATACTATAAAACTGGTGATAAGCGTCGGGTCGGAGGGGGTTGCTTTTAGGCTGAGAAATGGAATACTCGTACTAATTTTAAGATTACAAAGTTTGTATACATATCTTAGTGTACCTATGTGCTTGTCTCCCCACGAGAGCAAAGTAACTTTATATTGGAGATATCCAGCTCCCCTCCAGATGGGACAAAAACAAAAATCGACCCACTTAAAAAGGATTCTCCCTTTTTTACTGAGGACAGAACAGATACTACACTTCATAAAATCATCTTCAAGCTATGGTCCTTATGTACCGCTTCCTCACGAGAGCTAGATGTGACACAATGTTTGTTTTTTTTAATGTAGGGGGATATCAAGCTCCCCAAAAAGTGTATCCTGTATTGGAACAAAAATAAAAACATGTTCCAGTCGAGGAGAAGCTCCTCTACTTTGATCGAGGGCAAAACAGATATTACACTTCGATCCCAACCTAAAGGTCTTGGAGTACCAGCAAGAAATGTAAGGCTACGGTCTATGTACCACAACGTTAGAGAAATAATGAACCGTGTCACCCTCATGGTAATGAAAAAAAGATAAAACCCTAACCTTTACCCCGCCGAGAAAATTACGAGAAATGAGGCGTTCTCTCATCAAAATGTTAAGAATATGCCCGACGCCAGAGACATCATCTTGTTTCACGGAACGAGAAAAAGGACGAAAGAATCGAATTCAAGCAGGAAGATAGAAATCCAAACTAAAGTCGTGATCTCAAATGGAAAAGTTGGAACTTATTTCCAATCTACTACCATGTTCATTTATATGATTCTAAAACTGATAATTGTGCTTTCTTGTTTGTTCGCATGTTGAATTCATTAGATAGTGAGAGGGAAAACACATGAGTAGTGACTGGAAGAAGGGAACAGATGAAGAGGACTATTAGTAGCTTGTTTGTTTGTTGCTTTTTGTTTGTGTTTTTGTTTGTGTTTAACGACCTTTCAACCATTATAAGATCATCTGGTAAAACTTTTTTATTCAGAAAGTTTTTTATAATGTTTCTTCTTCGTGAGTTGTTAGAGTGTGAGCTTTGATGATTCATAATTTGTGATCGTTTTGTTTGAGTTTTAGATTTTGTTATACTTTGGGGGTATTATTTGGGTCATTTTTTAAAGAGTTTTTCAAATTGTTTACTTCGTGGCAATTGAATTAACATTTCTATTCAAGTTCATTGGTATGTGTTTCTTGTCAGATGTTATTTATTTAATACCGGATTTAAAAATAATATATGTTTGTACAGATTAGTTTCGTAAAGAACCCTTATTATTTGAAAAGCTATATTTGAAAATAATATTTTTTTTATTTGTAACTTTGTAATATTTGCTGCGTATATGTGCGTATCTTTTTCATTTGAATGATATATGTGTTATTGTTAGTCTTTCATTGAAATAATTACGCAGAGGTTCATCTTCTCGAATAAGCAGGTGTATGTGAGTAAGTCTTGCGTGGCCGATGCGTATACAGTGTATTTACTTTGATCGATTTTCATGTTTGTGTTTGCTGTTCCGACTATGGGTCGATGTTCAAACAATTTGTCTTGGGGATTATAAACAGCAGTAGCCGTGTAAGAGAAGGAGAATAAGAGGATGAAGTACATAAATAAACGACATAAAATAAGGTGAAAAACTTATAAAATGACACATTATGAAATTGTAATACGTGGTTAAGGACATGAAGCGGAAGTATATAAGCGTTCTCATTATTACTGGATAATTTAACTCGCAATGACTCCGACGAAATATATATATATATATATATATATATATATATATATATATATATATATATATATATATATATATATTTTATTTTAATGGAAATCGCTCTAGACAAAGAATGAAGCAACTTGATGTAAAGGACCAACAAAAACGAAAGATGATTATCGCAAAGACAGGAGATGCCTATTGACTTTAGTCTTGAAAAGACCAAGGCTATAGGTAGGAGGAAAACAGTCAGCAGGAAGAGAGTTCTACAACTCTGTAGTTCTTGAAAAGATGCTATTGGAATAGGAAGCTGTATTACAATGAGGTATCAAAACAGCGAATTTGTGGAGACCACTAGACCAACGAGTCAAACGATCTGGAAGAAAGGAAGCAGATTATATATCAGATAATTCTGAAGAACACATGCAATTATAGTATTTATAGAAAAGACTGAGACCAGCAACATCACGTCTTTGAGAGAGAGAGAGAGAGAGAGAGAGAGAGAGAGAGAGAGAGAGAGAAAGAAAGAAAGAAGATGCAGAGCAGATGAAAGGGTGGGGAAGCAATCAAATTACAGATATTTGATGTTGATTTCCCTTGTATGACATTAAACTGCATTCGGTTGTGAGCTCTTTTTAGGATTTTTGGCGAGTGTGGAGCCACCACATAATTATAATATCTCACAGTTCATTTCGAATCTGGAGTAGCAATATCTGTCAGGGTCCCATTTATGTATTACATAGAATCTGTCACTGGTATAATATGAAATTACGTCTGGTAGTGGGGCCCTAATTTGGGAACTTTGGGGATTGTGTACTCACCCCTTCGTTACCACAACTCCCAGGTCCACTCTCGCCTGAAATAGCAGTTACCGTGACTATGTGTTAAAAAGAATTTCTCTGGCATATGACATGAAACTGCATCCGGTAAATGAACATGCATTTATACCGTAAATAACTATCGGGTGACCAAATAAAGGGTGACCAAAAATGCCACTCATGAAATCTTTATTAAAGTATACAATCTTTCATGCAATCCAAACATATTTGGTACAAATAAACTTTATTCTATGGCTGGCTTGTCTTCCATGTTTCAATCATGAAGATCCAACAATCCTTGGTTTATCGCCATCACAACTGCATAGAGCATTCAAAATTATCAATAAGCCTGATACACTTCTCTCTTGACACTGTGTGAGTAGTTGTGTTGCCCTTCGCGTTCAACTTTAATAGTGTCCTATGGACACTGAATTTGTGGACCAACCTATACATGATTGACGATATCGAAATGTTCC
>OY744515.1:211906454-211916454 GCA_963556195.1 Sepiola atlantica | reverse complement strand
CCATTTACAAACACCTTACAGCACATAACATCCCCAAAGATAATTTTAGAAATATCTTAACCGGTAGTACATCCATCCTTGCTGTGTCATTTGGCGGTATTCGCCTCCCCATAATGGAAGCATTGTTCATTCAATTAAAAAAGCCCAACATCAAGCATGCTCGTTATGAGGGGTGCGAAGGCGTGCTGAAATGCTGTTGAATGTTTTTAATGTTTTTAATCAAATGGAAACGTCTTCTTAATAAATTCACCAATTTTATTTTGCATTGATTAATCATCCGCCTGATGACGACCAATGATGGTCGAAAACGTTTGCGTCAAATATGGAGATTTCCTACACTCCATGGTTAATAGTACAAGACCTATCGTTCGACGAATAGAAAGATTGGATCACAAAAGGGATAAACAGAAGTTGGCACTCCTGTTCAACCAGATATGTATGTATATATATATATATATATATATATATATATATATATATATGCACATACCTAATTTTATATAAACACTAACTGAACCTACCTAGCGTTGCCCGGAGTTTATTACTTTCAATTTAGTCTACAATCCTTTTTGTTTCATATTTTTTAAGTTATAGACCAAACTAAATATAATTTGAATTTGTATTTTGTAGTACAAATCAATATTTAACGAATTCTACTTTTTATGGAAATCGCTCCGGACAAGGCATGATGCCATTTGATGTAAGGGGCTAAAATAAACAAAAAATGCATATCGCAAAGACGGGATATGCCTCTTGACTTTAGTTTTAAAAAGACGAAGGCTATATGTATTTCTTAAATAAATATAAACGTATAGTAAACATATTAGTTGATGATTTAATAAGAATATCGTCATAATTAAATAGACGTGAATTCCAAATTGACACCCACTAAGTAAATAGAATATTACTATTACATTGTCCGAAACGTTGTGAGAATAACATCCGAGATAAGAATAGTAGTCCGAAAAATTAAAATAATATAAACGTGGATTATTTGTGTCTGAGTTGTCTGAGATTCTTGAGTTTACATTTTCATCCTCTTAATTAAACTTTTTTCTACTTTGTTTCAGACTGAAGGCTCAACTGGTGAAGTGGACATGAGTTCGTGGACGTCATGGTCGGTGTGGTCAAAATGTTCCGAACCATGCGGAGGTGGTTTATCAAACAGAACCCGCTATTGTGCCACTTTGACCGAGTAAGTCCAAATTCGACTTGCAATAGTACAAATAAAACAATCAATGTGAAAGTTCTTATATTGAATTAGAAATGTACAATAACATTTGATAAAACCCTACTTGCTAACATGTTAACACACACACTATATATATATATATATATATATATATATATATATATATATATATACATATAAATATATATATACACACATATATATATACATACACATATAAATATATATATATATATATAAGAGAGACAGAAGACAGTCAAACAGACAGAGAATTATACTTACTACTATATATATATATGAGATTATTATAATATAAATCAGATTTTCTTTAACATAGTTCACCCCATACAATGCCAGTTGCCACTGTAGACATAAGGGGTTATTGAGAATTAGGGTGAAGGTTTTAGAGTTCATGCTAAATTGGGAACTGTTCAGTTGTTTCTTTTTCTATGTATTGTAATTTTGGTGTTGGTTTTAGATAGAGTGGGGAGGGCAAGGTGGGTGCTTTTTTGGTGCCAATAAGCTCACACAACCAGGCCATTGGTCGAAACTTGGTCCATGGGAGTTGTGGCATCGGGAAAGCTCACTTGAGATAACTGTAGGGTCACTTTTCCATGCGCGGCATGGCACGTAAGGTAACCACAATATTCAGCCAGACAAGCTGTCTAACCTGTTGGAACAAAAGTGACCCAAACTAGTCATGAACAAATATTTCCCCAAGTTGCCTAGATAGAGAGAAAGAGAGACGGCGTTCATTGTCTTAGTCAGGAAACAAGGCCAAGCACTGTGTCTTTAATGTGCCCCTGCGCTAGTACCTCTACGCCTGGCTAATAGACAAAGAAAGCGTGCAAGATTGATTCACAAAATAATATAATTTCAATTAAAAATCACAAGCTCAATATTTTGCAATTGAATATAGATTATAAATGTATTTATTTCAAGATGTTATTATCATATCATCTTATAATAATTTAGACCAAAAACAACTCAAAGGATTAGCTATTCTAAAAAACAATGCACAGTAATCAAAATATTTAGTAGTTTACCATAAAAAATTCTGCTCTACAGAATCCTGAGTTCAAAACATAAATAGGAAGTGAGGTTCATGGACTACTATGACACATTTATAAATTTAATTAAATTGGTTTACACGTTTAGAAATTTAATTACATTGGTTAACACGTTTAGAAATTTAATTAAATTGGTTAACACGTTTAGAAATTTAATGAAATTGGTTAAAACGTTCATAAATTGAATTAAATGTGTCAACACGTTCATGAATTCAGTTAAATTGGTTAACACGTTTAGAAATTAAATAAATTAGTTAATGCATTTATAAATTTAATTAGTTTTCTGAAATCCAGATGGTTTAATTTAAAATCTGATCAATATAATAATTTAATTAAAAAAAACCTTTAAATAGTTTCTTAAAGTATCGGTAAAATAATTTCTAATAATCTACCTTCTATTTATATGTTTCGACCTTAATAATTTGACTCAGTGGTCGCCTCTTTCAGAGATCTTTGATTACTTGAAATTAATGCTGTTATAGAAGATTCGTTCCCTGGTATATGTTTCTTTTGACGTTTTCTTCAAATTGTTTTCCACATAACACCCTGGAATGTTGATCCTTTGAGCATTATTAATAACCGTAACGATACCTTCTTTTGGGGCCAATGGTGAACATTGTTTTAATCCTGTTGCTTTTTACTATTATTTACTTGATTCGATGAACCTCACTTTTTAAACAATTGTAAATCCGTTAAGTTGCTTTGAGTATCAATTATTATGAGATGATATAATTTAAAAATCTTGAAATAAATGTATACATATCCATATATTGGAGAGGACTTGAATGCTTACTAGATACCACCCTCGGGTGCCTTGGGTCTCTCGGTACAGGGGTTTGTCAGAGACTTTGACATGAGGATACTTTTTACTTGATGTAAACCCTGATCAAATATTAAAAATAAATAGTGTGCTGTCTCCTCAAGCCATCTAGCACGTCTCCCGAATTGCGAACGGGGGCACCCCTCTATTAATAGAGGGCAGCTTCAAATAATGAATTAGAAGCCGTTGACAATGAGGAAATGAATAACAAAAAATATGAATAAAAACGAAAATAAATACTGGCAGGCCGGCACCCAGGATAAAAAGAGCCTATCAACCTGTTCATACACTAGGCGGGAAGATGTAAGCAATGGTGTGAACCTTTCTACCTCTGGAAATGGTGCTCCAGCCATAACAGAGGCCAACCAGGATCAGCCATCAGGCCTAGAGACAAAAGGTGCTGGCCCCTTATCTCCATCAAATACAGCAACAACAAAAAAAGAAACATAAGAGGCTTAAAAGCCCAACCATGGACTGTTGCACAAAAGAAGGTGCTATTGTTTTGGTATCACTACTCAAAATTTGAAAAGTTGAGCAAAACATCCAATTAAATCCTAGCCAATAAGATTCAAGAATCTACCCTCCCCGAAAAATAATTATACTAACTACTATATATATATTGTTGTTGTTGTTTTCCTATAACGTTGGAGGAGGCAGACAGATACTCTATCTGCCCTAACTATTCTGTAGGCATGATAGAACCTGGTAGTGCCCATGTCCTCTCCAGGCCACATACAGCAACTGGTGTTCCCAAATGGTCACATGCTCAACGTTGCTTAATCTCAGTAATCTACGGGAACGTCAACGTGATTATGCCATATATATATATATATATATATATATATATATATATATATATATATATATATATATATATATATATATATAAAGTCAGTTCATATTATATTCCAATAACCATGGTTTTATTTTATTATTTTTATTTTTTCACATTTTCAAAAAACATATCATTTTTGTGAGATATATTTTTTACGGTCCGTTTCATTTGTCTTGTGCCAATCAACATTTTTATGTCAATATCGTCTCTGCAATACTACAAAATCATCAGAAAAAATTCACAAAGAGTAAAAAGTTCTTGGATTAAAGTGTCTTGAAAAAAATACACTATACAATAGTTCATTTTTGGGTGAAAGCAAACAAAAAAACAAGACAAGAGAGCAAAAACTCACACGCGGGGGAACCCACTAATACGCCATTTTGAATTTTTCGTTCAAAGCTAGTATATCCTAAAAATTTGTGCGAAAAATTATAAATTTTAATTCAGTAATATTTCCTAAAATAGTTAATAAGTTCTATAATTTATTTATAAAAATTCTAATTCTAATATATATATATATGTATATATATATATATATATATATATATATATATATATATATATATATATATATATAATATGTGTATGTGTGTGTGAAATCTTTCTTGAAGGAATAAATATCCGATAGAATCTGAACGTATAGATGGTAATAATGTAATAACAAAGAACAACTAAATAGAGCGGGACAATTGATACAAGATCATGTTTTTTGATTCCATATTTCGTTTCAGTTATGAAATGATAGTGAGAATTAACTGAGGTTCCTTCAAGCGAATATATACTTCAGAAAATTAATTAGTAATGACAATTATCTAAATAGAAAGATGGATTTATTAATAAAACTGTACTTTACGTCTCGAATAATTACTATTTGATGTGCTTATTATGTAATGTAGACTTGCAATTAATGTAGCATTTCTAACTATTACAGGTATTAATTTAGGTGTATACAAGTATGCATATGATGTTTTATTACATGTCTCCCCACGAGAGCTTGATACAAGATCAGTGTATATATATATATATATATATATATATATATATATATATATATATATATATATATATTTACCTGTGTCCCTATTTTTGAAACAATCGATATCTGTGCCGATTTTTTATATTGTAGCCATTTATCGTCTCCTTCCATTCCTAGAAGCATATTCGTGCAGTTGATGAAATTTGCCACTACATCCGTTGAATTCAGTTTTAACGATGTGATGTATAGGCAAATAGACGGTGTATCTATGGGCTCAGCCTAGGACCGACTTTGGCAAATATTTTTGTGTTTTTTTTTTAGGAAGTTTTATTATCCGGACCCACTAAAACTTTAGTCTACTTTCGATATGTAGACGATACATTTTGCCTTTTTAATAATAAAAAGGAGGCAAATACATTCTTCTCCTTACTCAATAAAATACATCCCGCATTAAAATATACCTATGAAGGAGAGCGTAATTCCACTTTAGCTTTGCTCGATGTATTGGTAACAAAAACCCCATCGAGTTACCTTACATCAATCTACCGTAAACCTACATTTACAGGATTATATACTCGCTGGGATTCATTTTTTCCTAACAAACGAAAGGTAAACTTGATTTGGACATTAACACACAGAGCCCTTATGATTTGTTCAAAATCAAAATTGGAAGAAGAAATTAAAACTATAACTAATACTTTGTCCAATAACGGCTATCCTCTTGATGTGATTAGGGCAGTCATCCAAAGGAAATAAGTACTTTTTCCGAAATAAAACCAAATACGGTGACTAAATGTCCGATTTACATTCGTTTACTTGGTTAGGCACAGTAAGTGATAAATTCGCCAAGCAAATCAACTCAGCAGTTGAAAATTGTTATTTTTCTTCGAATGTGCGTGTTGTGTTTTCTACAAAACCTTTATTAACGTCCTCTCGTAAAGACGTTTTACCCCCCCCCTCAATCCACACACACACACCATAAAAATAATGTAATTTATCATTTTAAATGTAGTTGCAGTGCTGACTACGTGGGTAGGACGACGTAAAGATTGGATAGTAGAGTCCAACAGCACATTCCGAGTAAGATGAGGAATCGAACCTTCCGGTCAACGGACGTTCAAAATAGCACATACGAGTCTTCCATTACAGACCATTTACTTAAAAACCCGCAGTGTGCTAGGAATTTTAGCATGGACTCCTTCACCATTCTCAGTCATGCTCACTCCTTATACCATCTAAATATCTTGGAGACGATCCACGTTCGTCTCAAACGTCCCTCCCTTTGTAAACAAAGGAACTGTCTATTAGGACTAGAGGTGATCAGTCTCTAAGATTCATCCTCCATCGTACTTATACCATAACGCTATTTTATATTCTGTACTCTCTCTATTCACTCCCTTTTTTTAATCCCTCGTTTTTTTAAACCGCTCGATAAGCCTTTGTTAGGAGAGTGCGAAACCGGTCGGCTGGCGTTTTTTTTATTGATTAACTTTTAATCATGAACGATAAAATTCGTCTTCCCTTCATGCTTGCGATAATAGAATTTTGTACTCCCCAGAAAATCATTATATATATATATATATATATATATATATATATATATATATATATATATATATATATATATATATATATATATATATATATATATATATATATTGGGGAAGATCCATGCAATCAGATAGGAATGAATTGACAATTTTTTCATAATAAACACAGTAGATAGTAATCCTTTGATACGTAAAGTACAGTTTTATTTGTATTTGTATTAATATATCCATCTTTCTATTTAGATAATTGTTATTGCATAAGTTATTTTTAGAAGTCTATGTTCGCTTTAAAGAAACCTCAGTTTTATTTTCATTGATATCTCTATTTATGTATTTTATTAATATATCTATCTAATTATTTATATACCATTTTTACATATTTTATTGCTATTATTATTATTATCATTATTATTATTATTATTATTATTATTATTATTCTAATTACTATTCATATATAGTATATTGATTGATCTATGTGTGTGTATGTATGTATGTATGTGTGTATGTATATATATATATATATATATATATATATATATATATATAAATGTGTGTGTATTTATATGTATATATATACATCTATTACTTTAATATATCTATCTTCATGTTTATATAATTCTATCCAATTTATTTATATTACTTAATTTCTTTTTCCGTTTATATTCATTTTAAGGTGCCCATATTTAATCTTATATTCTTATATTCATGCATCTACATATTTTTTATTCATATGTCTATCTTTTTATTTATGTATGTTTTATATGATTGTATTACTTAAACAATATTTCATTATTATTATTATTATTAGTAGTAGTAGTAGTAGTAGTAGTAGTAGTAGTAGTAGTAGTAGTACATACAGTCTATTAATCTATTTATTATATTTCCAATCATTAACTTTCTTTTTACCCTTTATTCAATTTTTTAAATTTGGTATTTCTTATTTGTTATTTTATTTCGTTTCGTTTCTCTTCAATTCCGCTGAATTCAATGGCTTAGTGCCATTTAAACTATATATATTTGAAAATCAGCTGCCCTTAATGGTAATGCATAACCGTACGGACGCACACGCGTTCCTTTTTTAAGACAACGGATTTTCTTTCCATAAACAGCTAGGAATAATGTTAAAATGGAGACATTTTCCTTACTAACCTAAACAGAAGCGCGAACTTAATCCCTTCATGAAAATAAAGTTTCGCCAATAACCAATGATATATTAATCTTTTACTTTTACTTTGGCCATAAAATGAAGCTATCATCGAAACTGCTTACATTTCATAGTATTTCTGCCTTTTTATTTTCTAATGAGTCTCCACTTATCAAGATCAAAAGCCACTCAAGGACAAAAGTTAATCAGATAGATAGATTGTCAGTTGAATGATGAAGAATGTGATAATAGCATTGAAAATGATAAATGGAATGAATAAAACTTGCTTATCTGTGCAACAGTGTATTATAAGTATTTGTTTACATTGGATTTAAAGAAGTCTGCATAAAAGCAGTCCAGTGGTAATGTGTTCCAGAGATAAGGGGGGGGGGAGTAAAAGAAACTGTTCATGGAAATTCCGTTTGATATTAGGCACACGGAGAAAGAAATAAAAGTGTTTTGAGTGTTGTTAGTAACGCGAGCTTTTGCTGTGAATGTCTTACGAGGAGGCATCAGAGATTAGGGATCAGTCGAGTTCCTTTCATGGAAATAATGATAGAGTGGAGAAAGACTAGCGATGTTTCTTCTGTGAGGAAGGAGCTGTAAAGAACGGAAGCGATAATCCTCTACTACAAAAATGTACTTCCAATGACGGAAGCAACCGCGGAATTTTCAAGGGCTCTCGTGAGTGAAAATAAATTATGCAAAATTCAGGATATAAAAGAAAATATTTATGCTCGGTCGACCGTAACTGAAAGATCCAACCTTCTGTGTTCATTACAAAATGTGAAATGTAATCATGAAAAAACGCCTATGTAACTCTCAGATATTTGTAATTTGACGTTCGGTCATACAATTACATTCGTCTACCTTTTTACTTATCTTTGTTTCTTTACATTTAACAACAATGAAATCATTTTCTGGTCAAAAAAAATCATATTAAAAACATTGCTATAAAAATCCATCCGTTGCAGTCTTTTATTTAGAGAATGCGCATAAATTGCATAACAAATAAAAAATAAAGTTTTCGTATCAAGTTAATAAAATACAAAACCGGTTAGAAAATGAGCAAAAAGAATGAAATAATGCTATGCCCCTCCGGTGGACCAGTTCTTTGATTCCAGTCCAAAACAAAATATCTCAGGCCGGTGTCTTGTCGTACACAGCTGGTTGACACGAAGGTTCGATGGCTTCCTCTCTTCGTGTAGCTGCAATAATGTAACAAAATAAAATAAAAACGCAACAACATCTTTGCTCAATGGCGTCATGTTTTTTTACCTTTTATTCTTTTACACATTACATGAGCTTTCCCTGTATGGCAAACTAAGATAGAGCTCCGAAAAACACGTCTAAACGCAGTCAAAACAAAAGAGGAAGAGTTTTCTCTCTTTTTCGCCACGTTTCATTCCCGACTTCCTGAAATGTAGTTATAACTTTAATCTTAACTTCTAATGGAATTTTCCATTCTTCTGCTTAATTTAACCTCATGTTGAGAATGCAGTTTTAACACTAGTTTTAACACACACCCACCCGCCTAATTTCGCTACAATTTGATGATAAAGCGCTATGCATTTTTAGAATGTGTCCATGAGACGACATTTTGTCGCTCATCTAAAAGTCTTTTTTCAATAGGTTTTAATACTTATAAAAAGTAAAAAAATTACACAGCCAGGCTCAATGAATATATGAAAATTGGTGTATCAATTGCGACAGTATACTGAACGTCGAATGTCATTGTCACAAGAGTTTAGAAGTAATTTTGAAAATACGATTTTCTTTGGTCCGGAAAGCTTCAGTTTAAATTCTTTTTTCTTTTCAGTTTATCAAGCTTAATTTTGAAACAGCATTTTCTTTATACTGCCATCTTGAAGTTTTGGCATTTTCATCGTTTCTGTTATTTGGATTCTTCGAAGTACTATTATTATCTTTATTGTTATTTTCACAACGTTTCAACGATGTAACCTTCGACCTTCTTCAGGTACATCTTTTCGAACTTGGGGGTCTTTATGTCAAACCCGGGAACATAGAAACCCTTACTACAGACGAAATTAACTAAGAATAACATAACTTCCGAAACTTTCAATATTTTAATGCATGAGGTATTACTAAGAATTTAAAACCAGAAATAACTTTCTATTCGACAGTTCAAATGCTCCCAAGTTCTTTTCAGATTTCGAAGGGTAACGAAGCAATTCATTTTCTTCAACTTTGAACAAAAGATTAAAATGACTGAGTTGATTACCAATAAACAAAAATGCATTCTGGTGGATTAAAGTTTTAATTTAATTCTTTTTAATAGGATTTTATAATGTAATTTTATTTTATGCTATTTCATTGTTAGTTTCAATAAATATTGGATTAATGGTAAATAAAAAAATAATTAAGTTTAAGTTACGTAGAGGCGAAAAACACA
>OY744515.1:211846454-211901454 GCA_963556195.1 Sepiola atlantica | reverse complement strand
AGTTTTAAAGAAGAATGTTAGGCCCAGAATCAATTCTTGAGGCACGTCGGCATTGATGCTATGTGTTTCAGACTTCTGCCCATCAACAACTACTTTTATTGACTTATGAGAGAGAAAGGATTTGATGGTTTAGAGATCATTTCGAGATATCCTATACCCACCAAGCTTTTTAAGCAAATTGTGTGCCAAACTCTCTCTCTCTCTCTCTCTCTCTCTCTCTCTCTATATATATATATATATATATATATATATATATATATATATATATTGTGACCCTGTTAGGGGCCGAAATAAAGACACGGAAACAGAGGGTTACAGGAACAAACATATATCATTTAAGAAAAAGAATATATATATATACAAGAAGTGGTATTCTGGACAGCCAGTATAGAACTGGGATGGAAGAAGTCTGTGAGTTGGAATGCTTCTCGCATTTTATTATGGATGGACGAGTCCATTTGTTCTTCGTACATGTACGGCACCATAAAAATATATATATATATATATATATATATATATATATATATATATATATATATATATATATATATATATATATATATATATATATAGTCTTGGAAGTTTCTCAACCATTAAAACTATTTTTTTTTTTAAATAAAAAATTAAAAAAACTTATGTCCCAAGTCGTTCAGTGGAAAATCACTCATGTAAGTAAATTTAACTTTTTCAGTTATTATATTAGTTTGCTTCTTACATTATTTAAGGGATCATCAGTTGTTTACCATGAAAAACTGTTTCGGGAATTTAAAAACAAGACAGTATTTAATTTCAAGGCTTCCCAGCAGAGTTGATCAGACCCCACTTCCCTTAAAAGACAAAACATAAACGTATATATATATAGAGAGAGAGAAGGGGGTTGTGTAGCATCAGTGCAGTTCCAACGAGAGAAAAAAGTATATTTAAAGAATTGTGGTTACCAACGCTAGTAAAAAAACATTTTCAATAATTATTTATTATCTTATCATTTTAACATTTTAAGTTTTTTAAATATAATTTCATAACGCGTTTCGAGCATTTATCGTGTATCCATTATGCTCTCTTCAGATGTAAATTCCATTTGATAAAAGTGTTTCATTGATATATATATATATATATATATATATATATATATATATATATATATATATATATATATATATTAGTACGAAAATCTTAGGGGAAATCATCTGGCTAATTACTCTACTAAGCTTTACTCACGTATCGAGCACTGTTGAAATAACTACTGAAAATATATATGCGTAATATATTATACAAGTGAACATCCTCCGTCAAAAAGTACGGAAAAGTTTGCTTCACCAATGTTCGCCTTAATATTTATATGATTTTGATTTTTAACTTTCCAGTTAAAAATGTTTTCTTTCTTTTATATTTGTTTTTTAACTTTACTGATTGAAACGTTATGTTATATGAATATCACTGCAAACACTGAGGAAGCATAATTTTTGACAGAGGGAGTACACTAGTAGTTATAATAAAAAGAGCAAAAGCTCTTTATAAGAACAAACTTTCAAGGAACACCGACTGAGTTGTACTTTCTCTGACGGACTGAGTAGCTACTGCGACGGTTTGTTGTTAGGGCGGGTAAATATTCCCCCCAGTGACATACATACTCTGTTCGCCGCCGTCTGCAATTAATCAAGGTGTGGTAAATAAAAAATTGGTTTCGCTTGACTGAGACAGAGCAATCCTTTACACACTGGGAGACGAAGATCGTTTCTTATTTTATTTATTTGTTCATTTCTTTACAGTCTGGGTTTAGTCGACCGATAATTTCTCAGTTTCATTACAGAATAAAACAAACCCCAGTGATTAGTTTAAGTTATACAAGATGGACATTAGCATGATTCTTTTTCTACTTGCAATATATATATATATATATATATATATATATATATATATATATATATATATATATATATATATATATATATATATATATATGTTTTAATATTAAAGTGTTTTCATACCTACAGCGATATCGTTTCGAGTTTTCTACCCTCATCATGCATTAGTGGCGGTTGCCATATATATATATATATATATATATATATATATATATATATATATATATATATATATATATATATATATGTGTGTGTGTGTGTGTGTGTGTGTGTGTGTGTATGTTTATATACTTGTGGAATATAGCGCCTAGGCGAAAGGCATCGTAATGTGGGCTATGTTTTGTTTCATTTAGTTTTATGTAAAAAAAAGCAAATAAAGAGTGAAAGCCATTCGTGAAAATTCAAATACCACCGATTTTTGTGAAATTTTAACAATAGGTATAAGACGTCAATCAATACATATTCCCGAAATTTCACTTTCTTTGGAATATTTTAAAGTGTTTTAGAAGCATAATATAAGCATAACTTTCTATTTGAACAGTCAAATATTTCAGATTTGCATTAAATTGTATCCATAGTCATTAGACACCAATTAAGTAATATTCCTTGAATTTCTTATGAAGACCCCTTAAGCTTAAGTCTTGAATTTTAGAAATTTTTTAGAATCCAAATCAAGTAATATATTTTTATAAAAATTGGAATTAGGATTTTAGATATAAGGTTTGGTAGCATTATATTTTTATTTTAATCGGTGCAAAACCTTTCAGTTCAGGCATGCTTCTATTATACATTCATATATATATATATATATATATATATATATATATATATATATATATATATATATATATATATATAATGTGTGTGTGTGTGTGTATTATTTACAATTTTGGAAGACCACTCCTCACATTATGTTGGTCTGCAGTTTCAACTTGTTACTAGCTATTTTGCTTTCGCTTGTTCCTAAATCTCAACATTTTGAACCGAGAGAGGGATCTAGCTGTCGTACGAAGCTAGATCTCTTTATTTACAATCTCAGTACCGATACTCATCCAGACAATGACACTTTTGTCAATGAAGGAATGACACTCGTCTGACAAGACGTTGCAGTAATCGTGTATTATTTACGATGCGTATAATTGAAAGTATACAAAGAGTATTGCCTCAATGCTCGGTGGAAATATTTTTTTCTTTCGACATATTGCTTCATCTATAGAGGAGCCTATACCTATAAAATATAGTTATCCACAGACACGGGGTTCGTCTTCTCTACGGCTCATAAGTGTGGCTAGACCAAGCGAGATTCAAAACCGTAACTCTAGTGTTCAATAGTAAATCCGATTTAAACAAAACCGAATAATTTTAAGATCTAAGTGTGACAGACTGATAGATGGACAAAAAACTCTCGTAAAGATGCTTGGGCGCATTTAAAAAGAGTTAGCATTTAATTTTTTAGTAATTTATTCGGATATAAAGTCAGTAGTTTTTAACTGCGTCAAAATAATTTCTTTAAGACGTACTATCGGTCGGTCTACTGTGTGTCACGCTTCCGTTCGGAAAAATATTCTCCTCTCTAAACGCGGCACTACCTTAATTTTGATCCATCCAGCCGTCTATATACGAGGGCCTGTCTGTCGGGAAATCTATCAAACACTGTCGTCATTCTGTTACGCTTAGGTTTGAAATAACATTTTTAGATGTGGCCTCTAATCTCTGTACGAAGCTCTGTCCGTATGTTGGTCTGTCGTGCTTAAGTTCGAGAAGGCATTTTCATCACTACACGCACATTTTAAGAAACAGCTTTTCGTATTTTAACAATGTCTGCGTTCTGTTTTGATTAACACGAATTACATTTTTAAAACCGGCTTTTATTTATTTTGGCGGATGGAAATTCTCTGCAAAACAGAATTCGAGTCTTTAAAAACGAGGTTATTTTAAAACGGGAATTGCGATTACTCTTGCTTTTTTTTTCAATGAAGGTCAAAATAGAGAAAAGTCCAAATCGACAATTCTAATGCGGCGGTGGCGGCGGCGGCGAGGCGCTGGGGTCGTCGTTTGGTAATGACAAACAGATGGTATTTCTGCAGTTTCGGCTACGTTTTTAGTTGTTGTTGCGGTTGTTTTTGTTAATATCCTGTAGAATAGGAACAGGAACTTAAATCTGTATTTTACCACAAAGTTATGTGAACTAAAAATATGAAAAAAATACTCACAACACACACACACACACACACACACACACACACACACACACACACACATATATATATATATATATATATATATATATATATATATATATATATATAATTACACGTCCTATTAAAAAGGGCGACTTGATGCAATATTTTACCGCTTAAAAAGTAGAAAAATACCAAGATAAACAGTTTTTATTGCCAGTAAAAACAATAACAAAAACTTGTCTTGTGTCTCTACATCAAATTTAATATAAATCTGAAATATTTTAATTTTCAAATATAGGTTATGCCTATATTATGCCCCCTAAAAAAACGTTAAAATATTCAAAAGAAACTTAAATTTGGGGAATATTTATTAATTAATGTCTAATACCTATTGTTAAAATTTAACAAAAATCGGAGGTATCTGAATTTTCACGATTTGCACTAAACTAATTTAAACTAAATATAGTCCACATTACGCACTCTTACGTCTCGCAGCTACGTTCCAAAATTCATAATGATAGTTGATTAATTTAGGAGTGAATCCTCTAAATACAAATATATAAACATATACACATACCTACATTTATATAGATAGAGATATACAGATGTTAAAGATATTTGACGGCATACGTTAGTTTTACTATAGAAGGGATAATAATATCAGACTTTCTATTTACTATATTTGGGAATTATCAATGCCAGTCTTTATAATTACGCAGCAAATGAAAAGGCACATATGTATCGTGCCTATAAAAGCTGACTATAGCAATTTAGACGGAATAATTTTTAAGCAAAGATGGATATTTACTTTCCAAAGTACGCAAAGGAGCTTCAGATGAACACTGTGAAAATGAAATGTGATATATATATATATATATATATATATATATATATATATATTTCAAAGTTTTCTATCATGTCCCTCACTCTAGGGTTTACTCAACTGATATTAATATCAACCTCCGATCACTATGGTACCTTCAGTCATAGGGTGGAGGCGGAGTAGAGGCAATTTTTGTCTAATCGCCATTGGTGACGAAATGCGCTAGGCTCCCACGGTAAAATCTACTCACCCTCGTGGGGAGAGTCTCTTTGCATTTCTTTTGCCTATTTTTACTGCTTTAAGAATCTCACCTTTTTTATGTATTTTTTTTATTTCATCTCTTAATCCCCACAATCTTTCTCTTTGTCTTTATCTCTCTTTGCCCCCTCTCTCTCTCTCTCTCTCTCTCTCTCTTTCCCTCTCTCTCTCTCTCTCTTTCTCTCTTTCTCTCTCCCTCTCTTTCTCTCACTCTCTGTTTTATTGCATTTTCCATATATGTCTTTCTTTGCAATAACCGTGCCAGTTGCATTCTCTAATTAATCTTATCTATTTTTATTCTTCCATTTAGTCTTGTATCTCGGGCAGCCGTCGCCAGTCCTATTGCCGACCACTCATGAATCGTTTCTTCCATGGCAAACGCTACTATTGGGAGGCCTTCACCGACCGTACGTATAACCGATCATTTAATTTATATAATTATCACTTGACAATCTGTAAAAACAATTAAAAAATGTTAATACTGGTGCCAAGACGGATAAAATTAATTTTTGCATCACTTTTTTTGTCCCCTTACGAAGATTAAAATCAAGATAAAATTCGATACAAATCTGATATATTTGAATTTTCAAACGGGGGGTGGTGCCTTTATTTAGCCCCTAAAACCCCTTTAAATTACTCAGAAGAAACTGGAATTTGGGGAATATTTATTCATTTATTTTTAACATCTATTGAAAAATTTCACAAAAATCGGCAGTATTTGAATTTTCAGGAAGAGATCCCCCCGTTTTATACCCTTTACACAAAACTAAAGTTAACTAAATATAGCCACATTACGATCCCTTACGCCTAGAAGCTGTGTTCCAACATTCATAATTATCGGTTTATTAGTTTACGAGTAAACTCTATGATAAAAAATATATAACTATATACGCATACCTATCTTTTATATATATATATATATATATATATATATATATATATATATATATATATATATAATTATAAAAAGAAAAACTATACACACATTAAGGTTGTACACATAATAACTTATTTCGACCCCTTTAATTAGGTCTCCTCAGATGTATAAACAACCACGTCAAAAAAAAACGTGACGTGGTTGTTTATACATCTGAGGAGACCTAATTAAAGGGGTCGAAATAAGTTATTATGTGTACAACCTTAATGTGTGTATAGTTTTTCTTTTTATAATTCTGTTTTGCTCTGTTTAAATTACATTGAGCTCTGTTATTCAGATTCTCAACACAAAATTGAAATCTACACACTATATATATATATATATATACATATAGTTATTTCCCTTGGATCAAAAAGAAAGAGTTATCGCACTTGGATAAAAGAAGTCGTCTGCCATGACAGTTGAAAAGTAAACAGAATAACTATCACGATCAAACAAGCATCTCACGTTCAGCGGTTTTCTACATTTGATTTAATCAGTGTGTTTGTTAAATAAATCTGTTAAAGGTTCTACTTCGTCCTTCCTTTATTTTTGAGTTGTAATTAAACCGATAACAACGTATAAACATTCTGACGTAACAAATACACAAAAATTCTTTTTGAGCAAATAAAATCAACAATGATTAGACGTACGATCGTTTCTGAGACAAATAGGATGTTTTTGTTTATTAATTCCAATGCGCGTCTCCTTCAGCTCCTTTTACAAAAGATCACAACTAGAAGTTAAGAAAAAACATCAATATTGTTTTTTTTATTTGACAATATATATATATATATATATATATATATATATATATATATATATATATATATATATATATATATATAATGTCAAATAAGAAAACAATGTTGATGTTTTTTTCTTAACTTCTATTTGTGATCTTTTGTAAAAGGCGCCGAAGACGTATTGGAATTAATAAATAACAAATATATTCCAGTACCTGTGCGATGACATCTCCGGTACTCAGTTTTGTCAGAAATCACGACTGTCAATGATGTTAAACACATCATTGACAGTCGTGATTTCTTGTACACTTTCAAGGTCATAACCTGTCTCAGGATATCCCCTTTCTTCTCGCACAAAAAGCATTCTGTCGTCTTGGGGTCTATGATTGTTCTGGGTATCTTCCTGTTGTTGCTGCTGTCACCAACTTCCGCGACAACTCCTGAACTTTTTTCATCCCGCTGCAACTTTGTGTTGTTGAAAAGGAGTCTGCACATGGAATGGTATTTGGCATTGTTCTTTCTTAAAATGTTGTCTACCCAACTGTCATAACAAGTCTTGCGGGATCCAGGTTTACCGGTAGTGCATCGAGGGAAGTAAAACGAGGAATATTCCTCCCTAACTGGCTTTTATCTGTCATCCTGCTGTGTTGAAGGATTTAAAAGCGAAGATATGAGATCTTCTATCCTCTTTGTTTGGTAAAGGCAACATTTGTCCTAGTCTGTGTGCCACACTCTTTCATTTGAAGCCATTGTTATGTTCTGATGCTCATGATCCTCAAAATAGGAGAAAAAGACCGAATTAATGTAATGAATGGCCAATTTATGAATTATATTAAAATACAATTACTTAATAATGGGCAGATATGCACAATAATCGTGCAAATGGTGATACAAGCACCAACATCGGCGTGATGGTTGCATAGGGTATACTAAACATTTATGACATTTATTAATTTTGTATGTTATACAGGGTGATTCATAAGTCACTTCACTTAGCTATTTAAAATGATTACCATATGAAGCACAGACATACTATGAACTTTTGATAATTGTTATCTTACTCTCTAATTACTGCTATTTGTTATTTTAAATTTGTTCGTTTATATATTTGTTTCTATATATATTTATTTCATAATCAATCAAATATGCTACAAAGAGTCATAAATTCCTTGCAAAAAAGAATGGGGTTATGCATGCAGAACGAAGGTGGAAATTTTGAAAATTTGCTGTAATTATAAACTCCCATAAATTAATTTTTTGAATAAACTTTCTGTTTTGTATTACCGTATTTTTTAACTTTAGAATTTCAAAAATAAATAGCTAAGTGACTTATGAATCAGACTGTATGTCGTGTTTTGATGTTTTAAGTTTTGGTTTATTTTATTAATAGTTATATAAGTGATGCTCAAATGCTTTCTAGAGTGTCACAAATGAATTCAGCATGTCTCCAAACATACTATTTGGCACCAAGATCACTACAATCGGTTAGAATAGAGACCAATTCATAAGGAATGCCATTATCGTGAGCGCCTGGTTGCGGGCATCTATGAAATTGGCCGCCATCTTGGATTTTTAGATGGATAGTAGGACAAATATGTTTAGTATATCTTATGGAGTCATCGTGCCAATTTTGGTGATTGCATTATCATTTGCACGATTATATTGCATTTTTGCATTGCCGTTTAAATGAATATCGTAAATATGTTGTGAGGATATAAATATCTTTGTTGTTAAGAAAATATAATTTAATAGAATTGTGTTTAAGTAAATTTGGTTTGTTTGCTCGGCAGTTTCGGCAGATAGATTATTCAAGGGTTATTTGAAAGTGGGTTCGTCAGTCGAAACGTTGGGACACATCGGAAAATTTCTTTAGTTGTGTGTATTGATATATTTACTGCATTTTTAGATGTGGGCATATGAAGTCTACAACAAGCTATGTCCGGCGGTTGATGGCTCTCACCTAACCTTACCATAACTTTGCGTTTGACATTGACCTTGAAAATTGAAGAGACGATTTAGGCCGCTCTTCCTATTTACTTACCTCATCACGAGGGCAAAGTTAGACACAAGGTCGGTTTTTAATGTAAAAAAAATCCAACTCTCCAAGAAGGGGCACTCTGGATTGGAACAAAAATTTTAATTGCCTCAACATAGAAGGATGTCCCTTTCACTAACCGGAAACAGAATAGACTAAGTGTAGCGTCAGCACATATACTGCACTTTGTTCCTAGCCTAAAGACCAAGGAGTTGTTGCTTATTTTTATTTCTACATAAGGCATTTTCATTAAAATAAACGACAGAAAGACGTTATCTATCCGTTTCGTCACTTTAATGAATAATATAAATGTTCTCAATTGTATTATTAAGTGTCCAGCTTAAGTTAATATGTTTTAATTATATTTTCAATCAGTTCTAAGTAGACGCATATTTATTAGTTGCGTGGCCTTGTAAATAACAATTCCAATCTACTTGGAAAATCTCGTTGGTCTGCCCAGTTTTTTAATACTCATAGCTAGCCATCTACACCTCAGTACAGACCGATAAGTCTCCTATGCATCGTGAGTAAATTGCTTGAATCTCTGATAGATAAAGCAATTTTCAACCACCTCATCAAAAACTATCTACTTAGTAACTAGGAAGTTCAATAGAATATCTGGCAGTGGCATCGCAACCATCGAATCTTTTCTCTCGGATAAGTTTATGAAAGTAGTTATTGGTGGGCAGAGATCGGTAGTACACAAAATCAACGGCACCGTGCCTCTAGGACCAACACTCTTCCTGATCTTCATTAATTATCTTCCAATTCATATCCTGAGATCATTTATTGACATCTACGCAGAAGACAACTATTTATGGCAGCACCTCGAAGGGCACTGGTCATCAAGATCTCACTGATTTTGTTACCTTTAACATCTCGAAAACCAAGCTTCTCTCCTTTCACCGCCAACGCTCGAGTTCCTGATTTGCCTTACATTAATGTCTCTCTCTCTCTCTCTCTCTCTCTCTCTCTCTCTCTCTCTCTCTCTCTCTCCTTAAAGAAACCCCTTGTTTTGCTAAGCTCATAGGACTGACTTGTACTCCAGATCTTCAATGGAAGACATATATCCTGCCTGTTGCTAATGTTGCTGGAAGATTGATTGAATCATTCTACTGCCCCAAAAAGTAACTAATTCCAGATGCAATCCCTTACCTATATAAGAGTCTAATACACCCTAAAATAAAATACCGCTGCCACATCTGTGGAGGTGCCACCCAGAGCACTCTTTATTGTCTTAACAGTGTACAAAATCAACTTCGAAATCTAGTGGGCCTGATCTTTGATCTTCCCTACAACCTTTTTTTTACAGAAGAGACGTTGCTAGTTTCTTTCTATTTTATCATCATTTATTAATTATTCTTTCTTACAAGACATCGACGGTAAGAACTCGTCTCACTACCACAGCAGAAAGTGATTTTCCATTTCTCCCTCCAAATGCCTAGTGCCAGGAAGAATTTCCTGGGACAAAGCTTCTTTGCAAGGGCATCCTATTAGTGGAACATATGACCGTAGGACTGCTTCCCTATTTATTACAACTTGATCGTCTTAAAATCCAATGTCAATAAATTATTGTCATAAACCACTCTATAAGTAATCAAACGCAGTTTATATCTTTGATCAATGCTAGTTCTCCCATAGTGTTCCCCATCTCTTGGCTGACAATAATTCCATCTAATTAAACTTTTATTTTCGAATGGCTCTTGGTCTTGATAAGCAGTGATCCAATAGTAAAAAAAACATTGTGCTCAGGTACAACTCATCAAAATGCACGTATAGTGCATAGTATGATGTATAATTGTCAGGAAATGGGCAGTGTAACAGCTATACATGTGTGCATGTGTATGGAGAGATACGTCAGGTGTAGTTTCGGCGATTTTCGAGAAGCATGAGAGTTTTAAAGGAAGTAATTTCTCGGCAGCCAACAACTGATGCAGCCATGTTTGTTCCATGCTTCAACAATTCTAAGCGTGAAAAATGTTCCCGAATTTGTAGCCATTTCCACGTGTGTTAGACACATGGAGATCAAAAAGGTGTACCGGGTTGTTGTTGTGAAGCTGATAAATAATTTCATGGGTGTTTACCAAGTCAATGGCTAGACGGCAAATCTTCAATGAATCCAGGGAAGCAAGAGTATGGTACATGTCTGCTTACGAGTAATAAGTATTAAGCTTAATTCAATAGTTTCCATTATATTTTTGTAATTATATTTTTCATTAAACTTTCTGACTAGACATATCTTGACTAATTGTACTAGCAAAAATATGTCCCCCCCCCCGATGAAAACGATAAGGTATTACCTGAGAATATTGTATCATGACAACAGAATATATATTACACTACCCACAAGATAAAGAGAAGGGGGTAATTGCTAGGAGGATCGTATCATGCTAACATATACTACACTGCCGCGAAAGGAAAGGGATAATCCATAGGAGGATGGTATAATGACGAACTAAGGAGTACACTAGAATAATTACTACCCTACCTCTGCTTTCCAAAAAATAGGTAATTCCTGGGAGGATAGTATTTTATTTACTTCCTTGGAGGTTAGACACAAGGTCAGGTGAGGATTTAAGGAGCCAGCCACTAAATTAGCGCTCAGTGGCCTACAAAAATGCCTGAGTATTTATTTACTCCTCTCCAGGAGTTAGGCACAGGACAGTTTTATCTTACTCCCACAAGTAAGGTATGACCCAAGGTCGGGTCGGGAAAGTGGGGTTTGAAAAGCCAGCGCCCGAGAGGTGAGCACTCTGGCCATTAAAAATTGCCTGGGCAGCCCCGTCGGCATTCCCCCGTAGGGGCGCCTCAGGCAGTAAGCAATAAACTTACTCCTCCCCAAAGAGGGAAGGCGAAGCCTGGGAAGGTGGACCTTGCACAGGACAGACCCATAGACAGGCGTAAATCAAGCCCCGAAGGCCAAGACAATACCAGTCTATGGGATGCAGTATCCATCGGAACATATACTACACTTTGATCTTAGCCAAAAGGCCAAGCCCCATGAAAAAATGCCTGAGTAGCCATGTCGGACTTTCCCAGTACGTTCAGCTCAGGTGATTAGCAATAAACTAACTCCTTCTCAAAGAGAAGGTAAAGCCTGGGAGGATGGACGTCATAGAACTACAAAGGACCATACCTTATCCGGACAGAGAACAAGGCTACACAATCATCGTCCAGACTTTGATGGAATGATTGTCGAGAACATATCCTCAACTGGTCGTGGGTGGTATCATGGCGACAAAACAGCTACTACTCTACATTCCTCACCCTGAATTGTACGTTGAAAGATAGTACATTAGTCTGAAATAGTATAGTAAACTGAATTGAGAATTAATTGATTGTATAATAGTACAATTGATAGAAGTAATAATATAGTTTCGGCTTCAGACAGGCAGATACCAAATCTCCATTCGTAAAGTGTGACAGGCGGGTTTTAATGTTTTTATTCTAATCATTTGGTCAAGGATTCTATCTCATCTCACTGCACGTTTGGTAAGTGCTTGAAGCCATATGTCATGCATCAAATCCAGTTCACCAGTCGAAGGTCGAGTTGACATACTTCTGGCAACCTAGGATCTACTTTGACAGCTTCAGAGAGTTCTTTGTTTGTCGGGATGAGGTATCGTTCATCTCGGAACAAGGAGGCTATCCTCCCAGGCAATATCTCCTCCTTCGCTTGAGATGACCCTACAGGGTAATGCCGACGAGTCTACTCACAGTTATTTTTGTATTTGACCCTTGCTCTCTCGGATGAGCTGGCTTTCCCCACTTTTGGCGCTATGTTACATCTTGTAACTGTGGGAAGTAATTTAATACAAGTTGTGAGTAAAATCAGTTACGATGAAATTGTTAACACGTCATCGGAAGGCAAACCCTTGGGGATGCCCTTACGTTGCATGATAAATATCAACGATGCAACCCCTTTATAACTCAGAAAGGGGCTTATGGGGCCGTTCACTGTATATTCTTACGCCATTTTTAATCTGATAAAATGCATGCATAGGCTTCTATACCATCACAACTGTACACGAAATAATAATGTTGATGCAAAATGATTATTTGATGTCACCTTGGTTTTATGATTTCCGGTTTACGCCTGTGACGAATCTATAGATGTTTGAATAATTGATTTTGTTTTGTTATTTTTGTTTATCGTTCCGGATGTTGTCAGCGCGGGTTGTCCAAGATCAAAGCCGGTATTTATCGAATAATGGCGTTCCCTATTTGCTCGCTTAAAACGTCTTCTTGAATACATTGATCCGTTTTTGAAAATGACTTCTTGGATTTCTTTCATTTTATTTATGTTTCATCTCGTGACTCACGTTTGTTTTCAGGTGTTTCCTCACACCTCTATGATAGGTCAGGCGATCGGTCGCGCTTAATTTTTTTGCAATGAAACTTGATATTGTAAAAACTACACGGTCCGGCTGAAAACGGTCGCGTCGATTGTGACAATATCCCTGAATACGCGGGTGATGAACATCCCTGTCCTTACTTAAAAGACTCATCTGCAGGCATCTATACCTTATATGCCTAATAATAAACATGTGTCGTTAATATAAGGCAAATAATTTACCTGTCGGACAGTGCAACTTTTACTGACATCTTTTCTCTACTCGGTCGGTTAAGGAGAAATCTTTCTAGACAGAGCTAATTTTTATTTTTGTCCTAATCCAGAGTGCCTGATTTTTAGGAGCTAGATTTTCCCCAAATTGAAAATCGACCTTGTGTGCAACTCTTCCCTCGTAAGGGGGGGGGGGTAAATAGGGACTGACAACAGAAACAGATTAGCGAAAGAGAAAGCAGTGAGAAAGCGAAAGGAGGAGGGGGCGAAGGAGTCAGAGAGAGTTCAGTGGGAGTCAGCTGTGCAAATAATGTGAGTATTAAGAGGATGTGTCCACTGATAAACCTACCGTAAGGGTTCGTTTTATTTTTTTCTTTATTTTTTTGCTACTTAAATTTTGGTTGGATTGGCTTAAGAGTTTTTTAAAAAGTCACGGGAAATAATTCGATGAATAGTTTTAAAGTATTTTTCCTGAACCAATCCAAATTGAAAATTGTAGAAATTAAAAACTAAGAATTAAAATGACCACATAGGGAGTGAGTAGGATCACGTATTAATCTTTATTCATTCACGGGTAATGCCGGGATGCTTGCTAATTAAAAATAAACCATGACCAGATTCTGAAAATGAAAATTTATTCTTTTTGATATATATATTACAACAGTAAACGACTGGAATTATCCTACAGAGTTTCCGGAGGGGGGGGGGGCTGGATACTCTCTATATTAAAAACCGACATTGTGTCTAACATGGAAAGGCTTATTAGGAACTGGATAAATTGACGCAAGCGATTCTGAGTTGTTTTCTGCCGACATCATTTTTCTTTTTAACTTTTATTCACTCCAAACAAGTGATATTGCCACTGTGACGAAAGAGGCTACTGTGATTAGGGGCAGATTTATAGAGACATCCTAAGTGGGGTGTGTTGCACTAAGACGTTTGTTCATATCACATTTAAATGTCTGCATGTATCTACAGTCGGGGAAACAGGAGTAGGGAGGGAATTCCAAAGACAAGCGGCCCTAAGAAAGAAGCTATTAGAGTAGAAAGTTTTCCGGCATCTGGGTACCTCTACAGTACAGGGGTGGGATTAAACTGTTTACGTTAAGGGGGTACAAGTACAGTATATTCGTCGGAGCATATTCCGTGGAAGTACATGTACAACAGGCACAGGAATGCAACATTGCAGCGATCGGGAGCTTGGTATGCAGTGCGCCACCTATTAGGTTATAGACTCGTTTTGCACCCTGTCCAAGAGGGAGAGACTAGTGGTCGGGGCATCATGCGAGAGGCGGCAACACTACTCCATGCATTAGCGAATAGTGACTTTATAGACATATAGGATACTGGCAAGTGTGCGAAGTTTTCTAGCCTGGTAGAGCAAGCCCACCTTCTTTGCAGTAGACTTGACAGTATATCCTATGTATATATTCCAATGCATATTGCATGTGAATGTTGGGTCGAGGGATTTGAAGGTTGAACTCTCGGGAAGAGTGCTAAAACTTAAAAACTCAATCCAATTCAGGGCTATTTCAGGTGTACCTTGTTTCTATTCAGTTACCGTCCCACGAGAGCAGAGTTAGATACAAGGTCGGTTTTTAATGTGAGGGAAAATTCAGCTTAAAGGGGCATATTGGTTTGAGACAAATTTAAAAATAGCATCAGTCTAGACGGAGGGGAAAATAAAGTGTAGTGTCAGAACAGATACTGCACTTTGCTCCTAGTCAAAAGGTCAAGGAGATTACAATTTTAATCTTTGTTGCAGTTGGGTTTTGAAGGGCCTAAAGTATATTGCGGATTTGTTATATAAACAAATCTTCGGTATACTAAAATCGGATAGTATTGCTTAGTTGCTTGTTTGCACATCGAATGTATTTGATAGGAGAGGCGAATGAGGCGAGAACTAGAGGGATAGAAAGAGATGTTTTAAAAACAAGTCTTTCAATCATTGTACAGGCATGGATTTTCATTTTATCTTCAATCACAGTCAAAAATAAATTTTAGAATTATGTAAATTGAGTCGAACCCAAAGGCAACAAATGATTAAGTTTTGTTAATAACTGAAAATAAGTTTAAATTATTGTAAATAAGAATGTTTTCTAAATAGTTATACAATTTCCTCAAATGCATGTTCTATAAACTACCAATAAATAAATGTACTTTTCAAACGTCTAGTGTAAAATAGTGCACATTAAGTGCTATTCATACGCATATTTTAGTTTTGGAAAGGGGGAAGAATTGCTGCTAAAACATCTATTTACCTTCACAAATGTATACACTAATGTACAATGTACCAACGTTGACCCAACAGGCCAAGATTATTTCGTTCGTGTCAGTTGTTAAACTGGCACGAACGAAATAATCAACAGAGATGGAAATCAGTTTTTTTAGTTGGTTACATTTTTGATTACTTTTAAGACTTATTAGACGACCCGTGACCAACTGAGGTTCGCCTTGGAATCATTCAAGTAACCCAGGGACTGTCATAAACCATCAGGCCCTTCTCGGTTCTAGGAGAAGCACCATGCATTATCTCCTACTTCGAAGAGGGGGTGTTGCCGGTCGCCAGTGGTGCCCCTACCGAGAAATACAAACGGTTCCGTTCTGATATATTTGTGGAATTCTAAATTAGCCCTCTTCGGTGTGACTAGCTTTAGCCACGTTAAACGACCTTGTGCCACATCTTAAATGGGAAACTCGTAAATGGAGAGTAGAAAATGGACCTTGGGTTTACTTGCAGCAGCCTCGTAACTCTCGCTTCCCTTAATTTGTCCTTTAGTCATCACATTCCATAAGCGATGTTTCTGACAACGGGGGAAGAATTGCTGCTTTTATGGGTTAAAATAGCTATATAACACTTATCGTTGGCTAGTTTTTGACCTTGAAGTAGTATTTTTTAGCTTCTTACATCAAGTGGCCTTGTCTGGAGCGATTTCGATAAAAAAAATTACGCCCCTTCTTTGTAAGGATGATGTATATTCCGGTTCAGTCCTAGGAGGGGTACACTTTCAAGAATTCGGGAGGTTGTGGTTAGGGTTAGGTGGGTTGTTTATAGCCAGTCACCTGAGACGTTCTACCGGAGAATGCCAATGGGTTCGTTCTCGGTTACTTTTTATTACATTCCTGAATGCCCTCCGAAGCAGTTGGTCCCAATCCACATTAAACTGACTTCATGTCTAACTTTGCTACAATGAGTAACTCGTAAATATCGCGCCTTTTTTATTAGGGTGAAATATGGTCAGATTCAATCCTAAGGAGGCCGTATCCTCCCAGGAATTATTTCCTCCTTTGTTGCCGATTGCCTGGGGTGATTCTACCAAGGAATGCCGACTTCTCCGTTCTCGGCTATTTTTTTTTTATTCCAGAGCGCCTCCTCGAGGGGAGCTCCCTTCCTCCAGTGAAAGTCAAGCTAACATCATGTCTAAGCTTGCTACAGTGAGAAGCGGGTACATAGAGGTTGACGGGGTTTCGGGATCGGGTGACCGCTGATTCAGCTGTTTGTCTGCAGGTGTGATTGCCTGTCGGTCTTGAACAGATGACACAGTTCCATTTACACTGGCAAACTAAGAATATGCATCTCCACTTGGTAGCGAACAAGATATGCCTGGCCAAGACAATGTTCATTCACCCCAACGATATCAGTCCATAACATAAAAGAATACAAATGTTTGCAACACGTGTTTAATGAAAGTAATTGAAACCACGAAAGAAAGGCGTGCCCCAAATAAAACGTTATTTTCGTCTTTAAACATTCTTAGTGGACAGCTTTCTAGATTTATATTTTTTGAAAAAATTCACGAAACTACATTTGATAGTAATTAAAGAAATGTTATATGACCAAAATAAAGAAAAAATGCTTAACTTAAAAAATACATTTAAAAAAAACGAAACATCGAAATGTTCAAGCAGGACATTGATGAACCAGCCAAAGTTTTTTTTTAGAGGAACCGCATCTCAGCACTAGCGGAACATCAATGAGAAAATTAGAGAAACTCCCCGAGGAGAGTAGAAAATGGACCTTAGGTTTATTTTCAACAACTTCGTAACACTTGATTCCTCTTATTTTATCCTTTAGTCCTCACATTCCATAAGCGATGTCTCTGAAAAAGGGGGGGGGGGGATTTCTGTTTTATGGGTCGGTAATTTTCAATTCTCTTATAGTATTCAGCATCATTCAAGTGTTAATCAACCCATCTCAGTAACCCTTATCCTTGAGTCGAGTGTTTTTAGCCTTGGTAGGTGGTGATTCGTTAGTAAAAAAACACATTTAAAAAAAGAAAGATGAAATCTCGAAATTTTTAAGCGGGGCATTGATGAACCAGGCGAAGTATTTTCTAGAGGAATCCGCACTTCAGTACTGGTGAAACATCAATGAGAAAATTGAGGAAACCTTTAGCGGAAAGTAAAAAGTGGACCTTGGGTTTACTTTCAACAGCCTGAAAACTATCACTTCCTCCCAATTTGTCCTTTAGTCCTCACATTCGATGAGTGATGCTTCTGACAAAGGTGGAAAGAATTGCTGTTTTCGGCTGTTTTTTTGAGTGGGTTGTATGTGGAGATGTTCAATCTTCTCAGCGTATCGAAATGTCAATCTATCCATTCATTAACACTTATCCTCATTTTTTTTAAACTTTGATAAGTGATGATTCGTTAGTAAAAAAAAAAAAAACATTAGAAAAAATGAAACCTCGAAATGTTACAGCAGGACATTGATAGACCAAGTAAAGTATTTTTGAGAGGAACCTGTGCCTCAGCACTAGTGGAACATCAATGGAAAAATTAGGGAATCTTTCAGTGGAGATTAGAATGGGATCCTTAGATTTACATGTTAACCTTTGCTTCCTCACAATTTATCATTTGGTCATCACATTCCATGTACGATGTTTCTGACAAAAGGGGGAAAGAATTGCTGTTTTATAGGCCGTCTATTCTTTTGAGTTGGGTGGTATGTGGATATTTTCAATTCTCTCATCGTATTCATTATCATTTAGCTGTCAATTGATCCATCTCATTAACCATTATCTTTGGGTGTTCTAGCGGCAGAGAGACGGTTTGTAGCGGTAGAGAACGACAGATCATGATGTTGACTCCCCCTTGATTTTAACCAGAGTCCTGTTAACCGAGTAGTTCTGAAACTACAACGTTGCTATCGCCTCTACCACCTTGAAGAAGGTTGGGATTTCGGGAACGCTACTGCTGCTGAATAAAACTATATTTCCGTCATCCAATCAAAATCCGTCTTGCCATGATGACTATCCAGGCGACCGTTTACTGCATTTATTTACGTCATCCTCTTATTCTCTTCTTACGCTGCTGCTATTACTCACACCATTCAAGCGATTCAATCTACAAATAAGAGTTTTAGTCCATTATAAAAAGGTAAGTTGTCTGTCTGTGTGTGTCCAGATAAAAGTAAAACACTACACAAGACACACCCACAAAACTGTTGTATTCTTTTTAACCATTGTCTCGGATAAAATATAACCACATATCATTTATTTTCGGGTTAAACAGGAATATAATCAGTCAAGTTGGTCGAAATTTAAAAGCGATGTTTTAATGTAGTAATTTTTCAGCATGTTTTCCAGTTACGAAAAAAAGCGAGAGGGTGTGTGATAGAGAGAGAGGATAATAAATGGGTGGAGAGTGGAGAAAGAGGGAGAGGGAGAAAGGAGGTGAAATAGGAGAGAAGGGAGGAGAGAGAACGGGAGAAAGACAGCATATGGGAATAGAGTGAGGGGGAATCAGAGAGTGTAGCTCGGTGGAGTAACTCCCATAAAAATAAGGATAGAGAATAGAAAGACTAGCAACGTCTCTTCTGTGAGAAAGGGACAGTAGGAAAGAGAAGAGATCATCCCAGACTCGATTTCAGAGTCAATTTTGTACACTATCAAGGCAGGAAATAGTGCTCTGAGCGCTCACCACTCCCAAGATGTGGCAACAGTACTCCAGTTTACTCCATCATAGGACACACGCTGACTCTTGTGCAGGTAGATACTAGTTGAAGGCAGTGTCCCTAATGATGTTAGCTAAACAGAGCTGAGAGAGAGAAAGAAACTAACAAAATACCTAGGTCGTATGTCACACATGAAAAGAAACTGGAATCTTAAGAAAAATCTCCATCATTTCAGTAATTATAAGAGAAACCGGGCTCATGAAAAAGAATTTCAAAAACTACCTGGCGAATATACCCGGTGAACCAAGTGCAAGAGAGATACAAACAATCGCGCTCAAAAATGACGGCAAAAATTTTTAAAAAGATCTCTCGGTTTGAGTCTCCGAATTTAGCGAGTGAATATCTGGTATCAGGTAGGACGCCCCATCCCCAGCAAAATCAAAAAGATAAGAAAATTGAAAGAAAAAAATAGAGCATTGCGTTGGGCGTAGGTAATAAACCCCATCCCGTCTTTGTAGCATCGATATTTTATTTTGTTTACGAATAATAAAGATGGCATGCAGATGTACCTGCGATGGTAATACTTTTAGAGTTAAAGGTCAAACAGACATTAATTAATCTTGGGTTGCAAAAGGATATGTAAGAATTTGAAGAAGAAAAATGCGTGCTGACTTGTTGAATGGAAGGCAGAATGTGACGGAGAATCAGGTAATAAGCGGTTTCAGCACCTGTCAGAGAAAGCGACCTGTCTCGGTCGGTTGAGTTAGAATAATATCATATATATATATATATATATATATATATATATATATATATATATATATATATTTCTCACACCTATATTGTGTTTAAAGAACTCAAAATTAGATTTCTCATTTCATTATCTTTTTGACATTTCTCTCAGAATATACATAAATCTCCCCATGCATACAAATATATACATACACATGCATATATATACATACACAAGCATATATATATATATATATATATATATATATATATATATATATATATATATATATAGTATTTTATGTATCCACATAAAATCTTATTAGGAGATATAATTTTGTATGTATCAATTTTCAGTATTTACTTCAACAGTGCTCGATACGTAAGTAGAGCTAGGTAGTAAGCTATGAAAATATATTAATGGCAATTAAGCTATACGGAGGCTCCCGCGTATCTTCAGGGTAAAATGCCTGAAGATTCCCACCAAGGATGAAACGCGGGAGCCTCTGTGTAGTTTAATTGCCATAAACATATATATATATATATATATATATATATATATATATATATATGGTGCTTGGAGAATCGATGGCATAACTTCAGGAGTATGTCCTATAGGTGAAAAAGGAGCATATTTGGGTAAACGTAGCCTTGGTAATGGCATTCCATTCATGGCTTAATTTCATTTGTGGCACATTTCTTCTTTTGTGTAGTCTTTGGTTTGTACTGATCATGTTTATTTATCTGGATTTGGTCTGTTGCATTTTGTTAGCTGAAATAAGATGAGCTAACATTCGTATGGTGCCAACCGGATCCCCGATGCTGGCTATCAAAGAATGTTCATGTCTTTCTTATGGGCCCACAGCTTTTACATTTGTTTATTGTTATTTATATGGTTTTGTTGATGTATGTGACAACACCAGGTCCAGGTTTATTTTAACTGTAATTCTGATAAAGAATTATATAAGAATTATATAGTGTATATTAATCTCATATATAGAAATAGCATTACAAATAATTTACAATAAAGAATGTTGATCAGAATTTTTTTCAATGGCGTATAACTAGGAAACCAAACATTTCTAGACTATATATATATATATATATATATATATATATATATATATATATATATGAGGCCTGTCAAAAACGTATCCGACCTTGGGCCAGAAGAAAGCATTTCTGACGAGTTTTGGACCCTAATGCCCTTCAAAGTAGGCCCCTTGTGCTTGCACACACTTATCCCACCAATCCATCCACTGCCGGTAACACCCCTAGAAGTCTTCTTTTGGAATGGTGTTTTCCGTTTGATTCAGCAGAAAGGAATTGCATTTATAGCTTAGATTAGACAGCTTAGACAAATAGAGTAGACAGATTAGATGGCTTATATTATTTCTCATTAAAGGGTCAGACTGAAGTGTGTGTGTGTGTGTGTGTGTGTGTGTGTGTGTGTGTGTTTTATCATTTAACCTGGTATCTGGAGTTTATATAACTGTAATATTAGCTTACTGCAACCATTGCATTTTTGATACGCGGTTGTTTATACGTCCTTCTATTTTTCACACTGACAATGTATCTACCCATCACTCCCTGAGTATCCGACAGTTTATGACCGAGAAAAATATAGCCATACTGGAACAACCTCTTTATTTACGTTATCTTGCTTTTTATGACTTTTAAAATGTCTTCGTCGAGCTTAAGAGGGTCAACAAAGAGGCCGTTTTTAATGCGTGTCAGAAATAATTGGTTTCAATTCCAAACGGCAAGCAACATGTATTCCCCTTCACAGTAATCTCTAGTAAACTTTTTCCTACATATCTCTGCCACGCTTCTAATCACTGCGGGAAGGATTCTTCTTGGATGCTCCTCATCGTTAATTCCCTCTTGAAGGCGTGGAGACCAGAAAGTTAAAAATACGGTTGCCTCTACAAAAACAGACAACGACTTTAATAAGATAAAAAGAAAATTCGTAAATTTGAAATTCGAAAATATAGATGTTTCTTTTTAATTAGACAAAAAGTTTGACTTGACAATTATATATAAACCTATATAATGTATAAAACTCTATCATATATAATATATAGATAATATATAGATAATATATAGATAATATATAAACCTGGTTAAAAATCTCAAACCAATGCTTCAATACTTCAAATAGGATTGCCCGGCGAATCAGGTTAATTTTATTTATGCCCATCCCACGACGGGAAAATGTGACACAAGGTTGGGAAAGTGGTATTTGAAAAACCAGTGCCTTAGCGAGGGAGCACTCTTGTCTATAAAAAATACCCTGGCAGCCTCATCGGCATTTCCCGATAGGGACGCCTCGGGCGATTAGCAATAAACTAACCCCTTCTCACGGGTAAATCCTAGGAAGGAGGAACCTCTAGAATTGCACAGGTGAATGATATGCGAATATATCATTCGTCATGGATCGATGTTAAAACCAAATTCGGAAGGTGCTGGATCGAATCATTTGATTTTTAGAAGCTTACAGTAAATACGTTTTTTTAATAGCGTGAAGGCAGCTTCAACCAGTGCAGAAAATTTAAAAAGAGAACTTGAATTAAATTTTCCCGTCATTGTTTTCTGAGGGTTTAGGAGTGTGCAAAAAGGCAAAAACTATTATTATTATTATTATAAAATAATACACAACCGATTTTTAGACCAAATAGACAAGTACAATTTGCGGCTCGACAAATAGTTGTAAAGGAATCGAAGTGCTTAAAAAGTTGGCGTTTTAACCAAAATAAATTATAGTGCTTATGTGAATCCCAAAGTCTACATAAAATAAGAATAACAAAATTCGGGATGGTGTCGGTAACTTAACTGGGCTATACAATTGTTTAAAAACTTACAACTACCTATTTCCTAGGCCTGAAAAGATACTTTAAATAATAAGAGGAAAAATATTCTTAGAATTCGATTTATCGGATGCATACTTGCAACAATCATTGGAATAGAAATGTACAAACTTATAAAATGGTCGATTACAGAAAAGACTTCGCATTGACTACGCAGAATCAATTGTAGTAGATAGTTTTGCGAAGTGGCAAAAACTGAGTAATCTACGTTTAAAAGCTTAAACATTTTGCAATTGTGTCTATAATGGAACTCAATTTACGGCTAAAGAATTTGGAGATTTCTGCAAAGAATTTTCAGTTAGTCATGTGACTATTCCTTCGTTCCACCCAAGATCGAAGACCAAGGAAAACGCTTCGTTGATACGTTTAAACGAGCGTTAAGTAAGTCAGACGGTAAGTGAAACTGAAGATAAATTGTTACAATTTCTCAGGGTGTATCGGATAACCCCAAACCCGAGTACAATTTGGGGAATGTTACTAGCTGAATTTATATTCGCACGAAATATTAGATCGGTATTTGATAAAATAATACGTAACTAAACCCCAAAGTTTAAAAAATAGAATGCCGATACAACAAAATCTGTCAAGCCCAGCGAAAAAATCTATTTAAAGATTATAAAACTGGAAAGGAATAGGTGGACGAGAAGGCAATTTTTGAGAAACGAATTGAAATAGTGTATATCATTAGACATTCGAAAGGAGTTTTTTTCAAAGACACTATAACCAGTTTTAAAAGGGGTATACTTCTGAACCAAATTATCGTAGATGTGAAGGTAATCTATGTTTAAAATACCAAAGAAAACATAGCTGACAAAAAAGCATTATTAGGAAACAGATTGAAAGAGTAGTGTATATCATTAAATATCCCGAAGTATGCGCTGTTAAAAGACACGATAATAATCTTAACAAGTGGTATACACGAAATCATCGTAGGGAATAGCCTATAAAGGTTAACAGTGATTTGTTTGAAATACCAAGACCCCAAGTAGCACCAAAACATAACCGCTCTAGCAAGAGTAAAAAAAAACCCAACCATCTTCGACTTTGGGCATTGATCCCCCAAAGTAAAAGATATGACTTCCGAAAGAAGTTAAATTTCAAAAGGGGGGGGGGAGACAAAACTAACTCACTGTCAGAATAGACTAGTCCAAAAGATAGAATGATCTACCCCGAAAGGACTTTAAATGATGCGTATATGTTATTCATAAAATAAAAAATATAGTTGATTTCAAACATTGATTTTATTACTGTTTAATTATCAGACTATGATACAGGATTAATATATCATTTTTTTACCACTATCAAAAATAACGCCGTAGCTCACACACACCATGGCTATCATAGGCTAAAAATCCTAGACTCGGTTATTTTTTCATGTTCATGTATCGATGTAAAGAGGGTGAAATATAGGGAGATAGAGAGAATAAGATTTGCTTTTAACAAGATATTTGTGTTTTGCGTAAAATATTCCATATTTTTCCACAAAAAGAAAAGGAAAAGAAATGTTTGAAAAACAGAAAATAAATGATGCCAACACATAGACTGATGTGTAAAATGTCTTGATATTCAAAATTGGACAAGAATTTGAGAACAATTTATAGGTAGACTTTTTGTTAGCTGTCCTTGTAACCCCTTCCTTCTCTATTGGGCTCTTTGCGATTTTTTAGTTTTGACTAGCCTGTTTAAAATCCAGGGGATTTTACGCTAGTGGTGTTTCTTTTTCAGGCGTAGTTTATATTGAAGTGATTCTACCTTTCTCTACCTTCTTATTATGATTAGCTCCTTACATTAAGTGGCTTCATGCTTTGTCCGTCACTACTAATTGAATGATGTAGACAACGATTAGTTACAGCTAATGAGTTTACGTTTAGATATATGCGAAAAAGTGAGAATTTTGCCAATTTAGTAGGCATTTATTTTCTGTCCTCATAGAAGACAACACATAGTGTTCCTGGGGTCAGCAATACTTGTTTTATGTAAATATTCATTAATCATGAAGCACTAAGATGAGGCAAGGTCTATTAATTAATTTACAACATTGCAGAGACTGAATGTAATATATCCATTATTATACCAAATGTGAGTTAGTCAACGTTTATTTGCCCGATGCATTTGTTCCTATATACTTTAATAACATAAACTACATGTTGAAAGATACTTTAGTTCTGGGATTGAGTTTTGTTTGAAAATAACATTATGTTTCAATTGTTCTAATAAGCCGTAATTTATACTTGACTGAATAAGCCAGCCATCACTCTTTTAGCTATCTTTACATCAAACTCGACCCTTCTCGTTCTATGTTTATTTAACCACTCTCTAATGTTCCTTAATGTCTCGCTGAGCATTTACACAAAGAGCGACCCCCTTTTTCGTCAGCTAATTTACATATATGTCTGTACTGGCAAAATGATGAGTATATTTACTTCTATATGAGAAAAATTTAAAAGAATGTTTTTTATATATCCCCCCACCAAAAAACTATACACACTCACACATACACACATGCACACACATATGTGATTACAACAGCCTTGGCTGGTAGTACACAAAGTGGTTGGGAAGGGTTAAGGAGGATGGATAGACCGAAGAAGGAGGGCACCAACAAGGCATTTATTGGAAGAGCGCAACGAGTACTATAACCTTGGGTAGACTTATTGCTACTTAAATTCAAAGAAAGAGCAATGGTCGTTGCTAGCGAGAACTCAATGGTAAGCGGCTATTGCAATGGCACAAAGTGATTTATAATGGTCATCGAAAGAGGCGGGAAGTGCTGAAAATCTGAGAGAGTTGTTGTCACTTAGACTTCAACGGACACCGCTTGTTATTGCCAGTGAGCAATAACTGATAATGACTTATGTGAAAACTCCAAGTGAGTAAATAATAAAAATATAAAAATAAAGAGACTTATTAATTTTAGTTATGCAAGAAGAATGCCGTAAAGTATATTTCACGGTTTATGAATGAAATCAAAGTAGAATACTGGTGATGGTTGTGACCCAACGGTGCGCAGATACGTCTAGTAACTATTAATGCTAACCTGTGATTGATTTTGAGCGAAACTTGATGATGGAAAGTTTAGATATTTGCAAAAGATTGCCATTTCGGTGAATTTTAGCCCCCTTTTTCACCGAAAAAGTTAGGCTTAGTCAGTTTTCTGCGTTCATGGTCTTATAAAGTAATGCAACATTTCGTAAAAATCTGATGAACATATTTTGAGCAAATCAAAACAGAATAACAGAATAACGGAATATCTAACTAATGATCGATAAACGGAATAACAGAATCACAGAATAACCGACAGTGATAATGCATAAGTCCTTTCTGATTAACATCGGCAACAAAATACTTCTGTAGATATTTATTTCGTTTACCACTGACTTTTAACAATAACTTAAAATTAACCGAAAATCGATCACAAGTTAACATTAATGGTTACTAGACGTATCCGTGACCCGTTGGGTCATAACCACTACCAGTATTTATTCTACTTTGGTTTTCACTTGATTTAAGTACGAACGACATTTGGCTGAGGTGGACAAATAATAGGAATTTGGGAAAATAATTGTCGATTTCAGAAACATTTATTCATCGAACTGATACGTGACCAATTTATCGAGCCTTTTTACCTAACCAAGTTGCTTAAGATTAACACTTAGATTAATTGATGGCCATACGTCAGAGAACTTCGCCACATGCCTGAAAACAAAACTTCGCAACTTATCACGGTTTAGCCAGTCTTTTAGCTATGAGAAGCGGCATGCTAGTCTCAACCCTTATCTGGTCGACCAATCCAATTGACATATACCGTTAAAATACTACTAACATTAATTACCTTTGATATTTTTGTGACACTTTTATGTGAGTTTTGTTTCAAAAGGTCATTGTTAAGAGTGCCTGGCCGTCCTTTACCTTCCTCATCTTCAAGGCTATCATTACTTAATTTCTTAAACAAGATTCGTACTTTCTGATCACCAGTAGGCCCTTCTTTCTTTGCTCTGTCGATAATGAAGGTCATCTAGGAATAACTATGGATTTGTGCAAGATAAGTTTACGTATATCTGCTGTATTCATCCCCGTTATTAAAAAGGCTTAAATATTGTATTCTAAAAGAAATTACAGGAAATGTATTAAAGTTGCCATTAATTAGGAAGCATGTAGAAATTTGCATAAACCACTTCATGTAATTAAGAACAACGTTTTGCTGAGATCAACAAATACTTTAAGACATGTTATAAAACTATGTTTGTATTTTAATGTTGTTTTCCTCTTCTTATATTGTAGCTCGTCGTCCTTGTAAGGCAATGTGTCATGCCAGAATTGGCAATTTTTATGTGCCAACTGGAGACACAGTGACCGATGGCACACCTTGTCATAAGACCGGAAATGACGTTTGTATTTCGGGAAGATGTAATGTAAGTGCAATTCTTTTTTCTTCAACTTTATCATTAAAATAGGTTTCAAGTTTGAGGCGGGAAAAACAGATGGTCGAATAAAGAATGTGTTTAAATATAATACAATGTGAGTAACAAAAGAACACTTCTTGCTTTCAGCTAGTTATAATATCTAAACTAAATAATTATATACTAATAGACATATCCGTGACTTGTTGGGTTACAGCCACTGCCATTATTTATTTTACCTTGATTTCATTAAAAATAGAATAAACTGTGACATATCTTCTCCGATATTCTTCTTGCACATCTAAAATTAATAATTATATATAATACTATCTTTCTTATTCTTATTCTTATTATTATGTACTCATTAGGAGTTCTCACACAGATCATCATCAGATATTACTCATTGATAATAACCGACAGTGTTCCCTGGAGTATAAAGGATAGTACAGAAGTAGAGAGACCATGTCACACGTTCATCGGGTTTCGCAACGACAATCCTTCAAGGAACTCCACATAGAGAAAGGAGGAGGAGCAGACAAAGGAATAGATGGGAGTGCAACATCCGTGAGTGGACAAGGCTAGCGCTGAGTACCACGCTTAGGAAGGCAGAAGATCATGAGCAGTGGAGAAAGCTGGTTTCCAAGTCATCTTTGGCGTCAAACGGACATTCAGATCACGGGGCAGATGAGAGAAAGAGATTCATTATTTTTAGATATGCAAGAAAAATGTCTGAAAAAATATGTCACAGTTTACGAATCTTCGAATGAAATTTTTGATTTTTTTATTTTTTATTACTATTATTATTATTATTATTATTATTATTATTATTATTATTATTATTATTATTATTATTATTATTATTATTAGCAGCAGCAGCAGCAAAAATACGCTTCCTCCGGTCGCCTATTTTTGCTAGTTGCTTTAAGTTACATATTACATACTTTACATTTTAAACTAAGTAAAAGGTAACCGCAGGAAAAGTGTTTAGAAAGCAAAATCTTTAAATGATAAATAGAAGAGAGTGGTTAACTGGAAGTTATTTTATTGTTTCAAAAGATGGCGTAACAAAATTTATATTTGGCGAACCTATAGATTAAGCAACCCTCCAGTCTAAAAATGTATACAATTTTTTTCGGATTACTATTGATTAAGCAACACAAATTCAGATTATCAAAAGAAACATTTGTTTAAACTCACCCGTTTAGATTTTAAAGGGGGTTCAGTTTGCTATGCAACTCTTACGTAAATTGATCCCCCTTTGGCAAGGTGCCGTATACGTCTACCAAAATAGGCCTCGAGTGATAACAATATGTAAATCCTAAACTCACTTAAAGTCGTAAAAAGATAATAATGTGTTAAGTTTTTTCAAATCGGAAAAAGGTGTACCTAAAATAAAATCAACAATTAAAAAAAATAAAAGTGAACACGATTCGAAATTCAGTTATTTAATTGTTCAGTAAAATGTGTTTGTTTTTTTGTAAAAAAATAGTAATTTTTAAATCAATTATTTTTTTTAATTAAACAATTTGATTCAATAAATTTGTGCTTTAAAACATAATTTCTAATAAGATTTTTTAAAAAAACAAACACACCCAAAACGTTTTAATAAAACAATCCAAGTAAATGTATCATTTTTGAGCGACTCGTACGATAAATCTCAGAGAATGTGTTGTTTACATGTTATTAATTAAATAACGCGCCCCTGTCTTGTGTCCATCTCTCTCTCTCTCTCTCTCTCTCTCTCTTTCTCTTTCTTGAAATAGAACTTTATGTGCGTTCGAAATAGAACTTCATACTT
The DNA here is from genome assembly GCA_963556195.1 of Sepiola atlantica. Lineage (NCBI taxonomy): Eukaryota > Metazoa > Mollusca > Cephalopoda > Sepiida > Sepiolidae > Sepiola > Sepiola atlantica. Next base: position 211,872,371 of record OY744515.1, on the reverse strand, counting down.
AATAATCAGAGGTTGAGTAACCAAATGTTGGAGTGGACGCCGACTGTTCCATCATATTCCATTACAATCTAATTTAATTACGTAACTCAATTATATAGATACAAAAAGACAATGTCTTTAATTAATTATATTCATATTTTTTATTAAGATTATTATTATCGAGGAAAATATTTTAAATACATCTGGAAATCTGAAAAAATATCATGAGTGTATATTTGCATATATTAATTTATTAGAAGTTTTGAAACAAATTAATTATGTAAATGTGATAGACGCGTGATGTTAAGGGAAGTTTTGGGATAGGTATACATAAGAGCTGATAAGTAGATATAAAAAGAGAGCGATAAAAACGTATAATATAGTTTCGGCTTAAAACAGACAGACAGATAGATACGTAATCTCTATTATTAATAAGTTGATAATAATAATAATAATAATAATAATAATAATAATAATAATAATAATAATAATAATAATAATAATAATAATAATAATGATATTTACTCAGGCAAGTCTCGCTACATCTAGCCACACTGATAAGTCGTAGAGACTACGAATAACGTGTCTGTGGACAACTATATATATATATATATATATATATATATATATATATATATATATATATCACAAGCATGAAGGGAAGACGAATTTTATCGTTCATGATTAAAAGTTAATTAAGAAAAAAGCCAGCCGACCGGTTTCGCCCTCTCTTAACAAAGGCTGTATCGAGGGATTTAAAAAAAACGAGGGATTTAAAAAGGGGGTGAAAAGAGAGAGTATAGAAAAAAATTAAAATAGCGTTATGGTATATGTACAATGGAGAATGAATCTTAGAGACTGATCACATCTAGTCTTAATAAGCACTCCCTTTAAACGTAGATCGTCTCCAAGATTTCTAGATGGTATAATGAGTGAGCTTGACTGAGAATGGTGAAGAAGTCCATGCTAAAATTCCTAGCGCACTGCGGGTTTTTAAGTCAATGGTCTGTAATGGAAGACCCGTATGTGTTATTTGAACGTCCGTTGACCGTAAGGTTCCATTCCTAATCTTACTCGGAATGTGATGTTGGACTCTACTATCCAATCTTAACGTCGTTCTACCCACGTAGTCAGCACTGCAACTACGAGAGGACGCCCATAAAGATTTGTAGAAAACAACACGCACATTCGAAGCAAAATAGCAATTTTCAACTGCTGAGCTGATTTGCTTGGCGAATTTCTCACTTACTGTGCCTAACCAAGGTAAACGAATGTAAATCGAACATTTAGTCACCGTATTTGGTTTTATTTCGGAAAAAGTATTTATTTTCCTTTTGATGACTGCCCTAATCACATCAAGAGGATAGCCGTTATTGGACAAAGTATTAGTTATAGTTTTAATTTCTTCGTCCAATTTTGACTTTGAACAAATTATAAGGGATCTGTGTGTTAATGTCCAAATCAAGTTTACCTTTCGTTTGTTAGGACAAAATGAATCCCAACGTGTATATAATCCTGTAAACGTAGGTTTACGGTAGATTGATGTAAGGTAACTCGATGGGGTTTTTGTTACCAATACATCGAGCAAAGCTAAAGTGGAATTACGCTCTCCTTCATAGGTATATTTTAATGCGGGGTGCATTTTATTGAGTAAGGGGAAGAATGTATTTGCCTCCGTTTTATTATTAAAAAGGCAAAATGTATCGTCTACATATCGAAAGTAGACTAAAGGTTTAATGGGTCCAGATAATAAAGCCTTTTAAAGAAAAAACACAAAAATATTCGCCATAGTCGGTCCTATGACTGAGCCCATAGATACACCGTCTATTTGCCGATACATTACATCGTTAAAACTGAATTCAACGGATGTAGTAGCAAATTTCATCAACTGCACGAATATGATTTCAGGAATGGAAGGAGACGAGAAATGGCTACGATATAAAACATCGGCACAGATATCGATAGTTTCCAAAATAGGGACACAGGTAAATAGGTTGCTAATATTGTAGGAACACATACATTTATTAGCAAACTTATAATCTTGAATGTACTTTGCAAAATGAAATGAATCTTTTAGACAGTATTTACTATAGTACTTCAATACTTGCTGTAAAATATTGAAGATCCATTTTGCAACCTTCTGCTGCGATGACACTACCAGAGAGAGAATGGGGCTAACTGGGATATCCGCTTTGTGAGTTTTGGGTAATCCATATAAACGTGGGCGGATAGATCCCGAGGGTCTGATCTCACTGGCTTAAATGGCGCAAAGAAACTTTTGCCGTCATTAAAACTCTACGACAAAATAAGTCCTTGGTAATAACCAGACCGTATAAAGGATCAGGGGTGGTTGTACTAAACAATCAAGACTACATCGACAAAATGATGTTGATATTAAACGACATGGAGAAATTTGTCAAATAAGGCCGTGTCGGCACTCATGAATCAACAACTTCCTTAGAAACTAAATTCCAGAAACAACTGGTAAAGTGGGTGAAAAGCGGTGTACTCTCTTCCGATGTAGCCAGTGAGATCAGACCCTCGGACTCTGTCCGCCATTGTACATATATCATAACGCTATTTTTTCTCTCTACTCTCTCTTTGCACCCCCTTTTTAAATCCCTCGATACAGCCTTTGTTAAGAGAGGGCGAAACCGGTCGGCTGGCTTTTTTTTGTAAATTATTTTCTTGATTACCTTTTAATCATGACCGATAAAATTTGTCTTCCCTTCATGCTTGCGATAATAAAATGTTGTTTTCTCAAAAAAAATCATGAAGTATATATATATATATATATATATATATATATATATATATATATATATATATATATACGCTCCGCTATGGGTGGAGTACTCTACCATTGGACCAAGACGCTCCGTCTAGAAATATGTACGATTTTTATCACCTAAATATTTAATGTATTTTTATGTACGTATAAAATAAATAAAAATATATATTAACGGAAAAAAATACGTCCTATGAAGTTAAGGGCGACTAATAATGCAATTTTCTGCATCTTAATCACTTAGGAAAGTTAGACAATCGAAATAATAGTAAGCAAAATAACAACGAACGCTACAATCACCAATAAAATAATTAAATAAAAATACAACATATATATATATATATATATATATATATAAATTATCGCAAGCATAAAGGGAAGACAAGTTTTCTCGTTTATGATTAAAAATAAAACAAGAAAAAAGGCTTTATCTTGTTTAACTTTTAATCATGACTGAGAAAACTCGTCTTCCCTTCATGATTGTGATAATAAATTGTTGCATTCCCCAAAAATCATGCTATATATATATATGTGTGTGTGTGTGTGTGCGCACGCGCGTGCGACCCTAATCTGTGGTAGACTATCACAGATACTGGTATAGTTTGTGAACCGTGATAAACCCGACTTTTGCCAACGGAGAATTACGTTAACAGCCGGACAAAAGCCGAATGAAAACAAACCGGCGTCAAAATCAAAATGAGGCGACGCTCCAACAGGAAGAAAAATGAAACAATATTTAAAGCAACAAAATTCACTCACCTTATGTTTAATTTTATGAAAACATATTTCATTTTTGACGAATAAAATATAATGAACAACTGCTATAATTTATTTTCACGAGAACGTTAGAATTTGTTTAATTATCATTTTTTTTTTCAATAAATTGTTTTTTTATACTGGTACAGCTTTTGAACCAGACAGACTAGGGTTAGTTTTTTGGGTGTGGGTATGAGTTTTTTTAGTTAAATTCGATCAGTCCTTCGAGGAACAGAATCGCCTGTCATGAAACGCTCAAATGCGTTATCGCTTTAATCAATTGTCTTAACTTAATGAATTTTACGATTTTAAAATGTAAATCGTCGTCTGCTTTTCTCGCATTTTGATTGGATAAGCGCTTCGGCATCTTCGACTGTTTACGTATCATTATCATATCACGGATCAACATCGTTTCAACGGCCGAAATATCAGTTGGCTTTAGAGATGCGTTTATAATTACTTTAACTAATCTGTTACTTGCTTATCCACTTATTTAATATATTAACCATTCCACATATATATATATATATATATATATATATATATATATATATATATATATATATATATATATATATATATAAAAATATAAGACGAAACACGTGTCTGTGATGGCTAATATTCATATTATATACATTCGGTATCCAAGGAGAAGACACTCTGATATAGAAAAAGGACGGTTTCAATAAAGCTAATATGCGAGATTCTTTTCCCAACAAAATTGAATTCTCGTCTGAAACCGATAATACGGTAAAGTTTCTCCTGCATTGTATCAACTAGCGGATCGGCCGAATTGGGTGAAGTGTTGGACTTTCACAGTTAGTGATGACTGTGAAACCGACGGTTCGGGCCTCGATAGAGCTTCACTGATAAATTTTCAAAGGGCGAAACATGTGTCTGTATATATATATATAGTAATCTACATACAGACTGTTTTGCTGTATCACAGCTCTTCAGTGTGGCTAGTCCATCTAGTGTCTCAAGCCGGGATCTAAACTCAACCGTCGAGCTGATAGTCGTCGCCTCTACCCCTGTGCTATCATGCAACACTGGCTGAATGTAAGTGAAATCCCAATGTAAACATTGTCAAGTGCCGGAGCTCGAATTGGTTTTACCTTAAAACTAGTGATAGTTGGCGATTTCCTTACGAAAAAGCTTCTCGTAAAGTCGGTTCTTTCTATCGCTGCAAACACTTTCTCACACTTGAAGCTATTGTCTATCTTTACAAATATACTATCAGACCATGTATGGAGTACTGTTGTCATATTTGGGCTGGTGAATCTCTGTCCCATTTGAGGCTTCTTGATAAGGTGCAGAAATGTATCTGTAATTTGGTTGGTTACACCCTCTCTCTCAGAGACGTGATGTTGCTAGTCTCAGTCTTTTCGATAAATACTATTATAGCATGTGTTCTTCAGAATTATGTGATCTATTCCCTGCTTCTTTTGTTTCAGCTCGTTTGACTCATTGGTCTAGTGGTCTCCATCAATTCGCTGTTTTGATACCTTATTGTAATACAGCTTGCTATTCCAGTAGCTTCTTTCCAAAAACTGCAGGCTTGTAGAACTCTCTTCCTGCTGATTGTTTTCCTACTACCTATAATCTTTGTATTTTCAAGCCAATAAGCATCTCCTGTATTTGCGATAATCATATTTCGTTCTTGTTATCTCCTTATATGAAGTGGCTTCGTGCCTTGTCTGGAACGATTTCAATAATATATATATATATATATATATATATATATATGTGTGTGTGTGTGTGTGTGTGTGTGTGTGTGTGTGTGTGTGTGTGTTTCGTTCAAGTTTAAAGTGTTGCATGGAAAGTTAATAAAATTGAAATAAAAGCCAAATTAGCAATACAAGATTAATTTTTTTTTTCTTACATTAATCCTATCGATTACGGAATAAAATTCCTTCTTCAGGGGTGACCAGTATTGAGTCATTTTTTTTTTTTGATCAAAAAACAAGAATAAAGAAACTTATTTCTTTGTTAATTTGATAAACGTCTTTGATGGTACGACGTCATCGCCTTGCTGTTATGAAATGGCGGGTAGAATTCAAAAACCGGTGTCGAACGATGGATGCGTTGGCACGCTGTTGAGTAATGTGTGTGTTTTTCGTTCAAGTTTAAAGTATTGCATGGAAAGTTAATAAAATTGAAATAAAAGCCAAATTAGCAATACAAGATTAATTTTTTTTTTCTTACATTAATCCTATCGATTACGGAATAAAATTCCTTCTTCAGGGGTGACCAGTATTGAGTCATTTTTTTTTTTTCATCAAAAAACAAGAATAAAGAAACTTATTTTTTTGTTAATTTGATAAACGTCTTTGATGGTACGACGTCATCGCCTTGCTGTTATGAAATGGCGGGTAGAATTCAAAAACCGGTGTCGAACGATGGATGCGTTGGCACGCTGTTGAGTATATATATATATATATATATATATATATATATATATATATATATATATATATATATATATATATATATATATATATATATATATATATATGCTAATTGCATATTCATAATAATATAATTATAATAATATAATAATGCTAAGTTCCGGCTAACTTCTCGTTGAATACTATTGCCGATAACCTTCTATGTGTGCCCCCTCACTTAATTCTCTATCTTCAACGTAGTTTGTTTACTGGCCGCATCGTCCTAGGCGTTCAGACAAATAGTTAAAATATTGATTTGGTTCTGAAGGTTTCGAATTGTGCGAGCCTCTGCGTAAAAAGGATGAAACAAGAATTTAATAATATCTATCGTAATTATATATATATATATATATATATATATATATATATATATATATATATATATATATATATATATACTCACGGGTTTAGGCATTAAGTAAAAACTGAAAATTGATAAAGATAAATAATAATCGATAAATATAATAGGATACAACCCCTTATAACATGTTATGTGGATACATGAAATAATGTGTATATATATATAGACAGAGAGAGAGAGAGAGAGAGTAAGACAGATTTTCATTTTATCTTACAAAAACATTTTCAAAACAGACAGTATTTAGTGCAATTATTTTACGAATTCGTTTCGCTCAAAGTAGACCAACCAACATCAGTATGTCAATATTGGATCTGTCCTCTTTGAACTCATCAGACAGTACAAAAAAGTTCTTCGTTTGAAAAATTATACACCGTAGCGTGACGTGAAAGATAAATATCCAAAAATCAACCCTGAACTTACATTTGCCCTTCGGCATTGCTCCATTATGTGTGGCAGTCCGCCATATATAATAATGGTATTTTTTACTCAAGAAAATTACATAAATCATGATTTTAATAGAAAATAAGTTGTTTTTAAGTAATGCTCAACGTCAATAAAAAATCCGGAATCCCCCCCCCCCTTTGAAACTAATACATTACCGTTTCCTATATAGATCTACGTAAGTAAATCTTATTGATGGACGTTGATTATCATAATTGATTAACAGGAGTCATGAACAATACATTAGTGACATAAAATAGTTTATTAACTAACTCGTCGACTGGTGACCCGCTGAGCCAAGGGTATTACATTTTACATTAGATATATAGCTAGCTAGCTAGCTAGATAGATAGATAGATAGATAGATAAAAAGAAAAGTTATAGCTAAGACAGGTTCAACAATTTCAATGTTTTAAACCATTGTAACAGAATCAATAGACAAAACACTTATACAGTCAAAGAATTTCATAATACATTGTGATGTCATCTTCTTCCTCTCTCACTCTTTTCTTCACTCTTTCCCATCCCCTCTCTGTGTCTTCTCCATCTTTCCTCTTCTCGCTTCTTTTCTCTCTTCTCTTTCTCTCTCCTTATTTCTCTCTCTCTCTCTCTCTCTTTCTTCTTCTTTTACAAAGTCGAAGGATATTGCGATATTATAATAGACCCTCTCTCATTCTCTCTTCCGTTCTTTTTCTCTCTTTTTTCACCCCTACACCCTTTCTCTTTTTCTCTCTTTCTTTTTCTCTCTTCTCTCCTTCTCTCTCTCTCTCTCTCTCTCTCTCTCTCTCACTCTCTACTCTACTCTTTTCCCTTTTCCCAATTCTCTTAATTTCTCTCATCTTTCTTCTCCGACTTCTTTCCTCTCTCGTTCTCTCTCTCTCTCTCTCTCTCTCTCTTTTAATTATTGACACCACTCAATTTCTCTTACCACTTCGCCGAAACAACACGGATGTTCCATGAATACAGTTTCTTTTTAAAAGAATCCCACCTGTGGAAAACGTTGTCGCAAGACTGTTTCCCTCCAGACTCGAGTAATCAACTTTTGTCCTTTTCACCCATCGTTTTCAATCCTCTCGTAATAATGTTTCATTATCCAACTGGCAATCTCATTAACCATTATCATCGAGTGGCTTTTGACCTTGGTAACTGCTTACTTATTCGTATAATAAAATCATAATCATCATCAGCATCATAATCGCTTCCCTTTTCTTTAATAAATTGAATATTTTTTTACTTAACTCTTTATTATTGTCGAATTAGATTTTACTCTCATGACCCGAAATCTGATTTATTTATATCTCATCAATTCAACACTTATAATTATTTGGCACTAAAATTTTAATTATTAATAGAATATTCATACACATGCATAATTCTGTTGAATATTTAATCCGATAATTCCCCAAAATACCTCTTTAATTTCTTTTATTCACCATAATTTCTGAATTCACTAAATTCCATCTTAAAATCTTTTACGTTATTGCTGTTCTTACTCTGGTCCGGCAGCTTGTTTCAAATATATATTACTCTATTAGAAACCAAAAACAAATTGGTTAATATATATACATTTTGAAATCTGCTGTGACAAATATTTTCAAATTTGAAGCATAGTTAAAACAATAGAATTATTTTGAAAGTTTAAATTAAATCATATCACATTCTTCTCTCTAATAAATTAGTTCATTCTAATTTGCCAATCTCTCCATGCAACTGTAATTGCTTACTCTTTAGATTAGTTTTGTTACTCCTCTTTGCATGGCTTCCAATCTCAATATTATATTCCAGTTTCCATATTTTGACACTGGAGCACAATGCTGAGTGTAATTCGTATTTATGAGATCATATTACGGCTTTATATATATATAGTCTAAAGAAATTTTGAGTCATTTTAAACAAAAGAAAAAAAGAGAAGTAAAATGCAGTTTAAATTCCCAGAGAAACTAACTAAATCCAAGATATTGCAGACTTAACATTTGTTGGAAAATTCATAAATAAATAAATAAGTAAATAAAATAAAAAGGGGTTTAAGTATCTAACAGTGAAACAAAAACAGGAGACCTTAAGCGTCTAATATATATATATATATATATATATATATATATATATATATATATATATATATATATATATATATATATATATATTAAGGCATGTGTTATTAAAGACGACAAAAATCTTCTGTTTAGTGATTCCTTTTTTTATTTTTTATTTTTTTTTCCATTCGTCGAATGATCTTTTTGACGTGTAGATGGAATGAATTGATGAAGGATCCATGTGTTTGACTAACGTTTTCGATTCTCTCCGGAATCATCTTCAGGTCTTTTATGGCAAAAATGAATAAAAAGCGAGTGAAAGAATGGAATTTCTTAAAAAATACGCCGGCAACCGTTAGCGTAAAATACGGACGTCTACATTTTAAAATGTGACAATTGAAACAGTTCTTCGTTTATTTATTAATTTTATTTATTATTCTTATTTTTAATTTAAAATAATGGCTGATTTAATTTTGTCTCGTCTAATAATAACACATGCCTTAATGAAAAAATGCTGCCTAAATACACACAATATATATATATATATATATATATATATATATATATATATATATATATATATATATATATATATATATATATATATGCGTGTTTTGTTTCATTTTACTTCAGTCGAAGTTCTCAGAAATCAAGGGAATACTTGAAATCTATATCAGATTTATAGACAAACCCTTGTACAGAGAGACTGAAGCACTCGAGGAAGGTGTCTAGTAGGTAATTCAAACTCCCCAGTAGGCAATTCAAACTACCCAGTAGGTAATTCAAACTACCCGCGTGTGTATATGCGTGTACAGGGTAATCTCCTAAACTAATGAGCGGATCATTATGATTTTTTTTTTATATATATTCTAAAAAGTTCGATGCTAAATTAATGTTTTTGTAAATGTTAACATTCAGGGTGTGCATATATATAATGTCTTGTGTTTAATTTATTTAATTTTTTTATGAAGCGATCATTATGAATTTTTAACTATATATTCTCGGTAACCCGGTGAGTAACATGGGCAGATTATTATTTTGAAAACTTTTTCTATTTAGGGGGTGCCTCCAGCCAAACCTGCAGTCCCTCCGAAAACCTTTTAATCTCCTAAAATAATGAACCGATTATTATGAATGTTGGTATATATATTCTAGAAAATACAGAGAGTAACATGTGCACATTATTTGTTTTGCAACTGTTTAGATTTAGGGGTACATGTGTTTAAAGTTATTATTTTTTATTATTTTATTCTTATGAGCCGATCATTATGAATTTTGGAATATACATTCTCGGCAATACGGTGAGTAACATGTGCACATTATGTTTTGTAAACTTTACGATTTAGGGGATGCGTTCAACTGAACTCGCCATCTCCCCCAAAAAACTATTTAAATAAGTTGCATACAAAATATTTTGAAAAAGAATTGCTCTACATCCTATTCTGAGTTTTATCAAGTAATTCATTTTTAAAAGGGTCACATGTGGGGCGTCAATATATGTATGTACTTAAGAAAATCCTTAAATATTGAACTTATAATGAATTATGGGATATGTATTCTATACCACAGAGTGAGTAACATGGCCACATTATTTATATTATTTTAAAACTTTACAATTTAGAGGGCTGTCACCGAAACGGTACCATACCCCTAAAGAAAGAAAAAACATTAAAATCTAAAAGTAATGCTATCTCTATTGAATCTACCCGTGCTGGGACAGATATAGGTCTAATATATATATATATATATATATATATATATATATATATATATATATATCATTATCATTCATCATATTTTTTGTAACTCCAGTTTTACATGCTGACATGTGTTTAGCTGTTTTTATGAATTGACTTCCGAACAAACCTATATTTATTTATCCCTCTTTCTCTCAAATTCATCTTTATCACTTCCTCCCATGTTTTCCTTAGCCTTCCATTGCAAAATGATCCTGCTATCTCAACTGTTATACATCTTCTAACCCAAGAATTATCATACATTATTTCAACGTGGTCATAACAACGAAGTCCCGTGTTTTGTATACATATCTCTATACTGTCTAGATTTAATCTTAATCTGAGATCATCAGAACTAAGCCTGCCGTTAAGACTCACATTACATATCCATTGTATCATTTTCATATCATTTCACTCCGTCGTCAACCCTCATTGACCAGGTTTCATTTGCATACATCATCATACTTCCTACACATGCCTGATAGATTCTTATCTTGGTCGACAGTGATAACGTTTTTCTGGTTAGTAATGGCAGAAGTTCCCTGAACTTACTCTATCCATTCCCAAGTATTGCAATCACACTAACATCTGATCCACCCTTTGCTCCAGGTGCATCGCCAAAGTAACAAAACTTATGAACAACCTCAAGAGCCTCACCATCCAAGTATACTTTCTCCACATCTAAGTTATTATCTATATCTATTGTCTTACACTTCTTGAACACAAACTGGTTATCATCTCTTAACCTACCTGTAATTACACTGCAGTTCTTGTGTACTCAATGCTTACTATTACCACACAAACTTGAGTTGCGCGCGACTCCTTTTCTTCAAACAGGGGAACTTGCTCTGAGAGCTTTCCAATACTACAACGACTGATCCTTATTTTAATATTGGTAAGATTCACTCTCAGACCTTTAATTTCCATAACATTCCTCCAAGTATTTAACTCAACAAGTAAACCTTGCATTGTTTCACAGGCAAGTACTACATAATAAGCATACAGCATCTCTTCCTGACAACCTGTACGAGGCTCCATAGACAAGGATTCTAAGACACAACTGAAAATCAACGGACTAAGTACATTATCCAGACGTACTCCTACTTTAACATTAAAGCTGTCACAAAATGTGTTGTTAATTTAACGCGAATTTGAGTATTTCTGTACATTGTTTAAAAAACTTAACTAACCACTCGTTTCCCCCTAATTTACGCAAATCCCACCAGACAACAATATCTCTTCGTGCTCTCTCAACAGCTTTCTCCAGATCCACAAAATACAGGTTCTTCTTCTTACTAATATACTTCTCTTGTATTTGTCCCAGGATAAATATAGCACCAGTGACTTCCTTGAAATAATATTTTTGACCATTCCTTCCAAGCATTCACTTTACCTTCTATACAATAGACAAAATAGAACTGTTAGCTTTAAATATATCATCAACACTTTAGATTGAAGTTACGCCCAGAAGCAAGGTAAACTTCAATGTGTCAATAGCACATCCTGTGTGATGAAGCTATTGGATTATATACAGAAAATATTGCAATATTTTTTATACATTAATTATCTTAAGGTGATCATTAGTTTATATGAGTTGCACCAACCTTCGAATAAATCCTTCCTCCTTTTTGAATTTCTTTAAACACGGCACTTCAATTCAACAATATTACAAGCGCGGATATGGCTTGAAAGTTTATTCACTTTTGCTGTTCTCATTTTATATTTTCCAGCACGACTTCCTCTGTTATGTGATGGCATTTCCCACCATGTTTTTTTGTGATGGCTACTCATAGTATCAGTGATAAATGCTAACATCTGTAATCTGAGTGATGATGGTTATGATGATAATAATATTATTATTATTATTATTATTATTATTATTATTATTATTATTATTATTATTATTATTATTATTATCCTTCAATTTTTCTGTACTTCTTTTAAGGATTCCTCCCCCCCCCTTATCCTCTTCTTCCCTGTACTCTTCCACCATTATCTCCTATTTTTGTTCTTTCTCCTACTATCTTTGATTCTCCCTTCTCCCCCTCCCTCTTTCCGTTTTTCTTCTTTTCTTGAATTATTTTCTTGTTCTTTTTCTTGTTGGAATTCTTCTTTCTTCTCTCCACCCTCCTCTTCCTCTTTTTATTCTTTCTCTTTTTTATTAATTTTCTTTTCTTCTTTTTCGTTCTTCTCTTCCTCCTCAATCATTTCCTTCCTTTCCGTTTTTATTTGTTTTCTTGTTCTCGTTCTTCTTTTTCCTCCTCCTCTTCTTCCTGTTTTTAGCTCTTCTTTTTCGTCTGTTTATATCATCTTTTTCTTTCTCCTCTTCCTTCTCTTTTTCACCTCTGCTCTTTTTCTTTTCCATCGTAGCTCTTCTCCTCTTTCTTCTACTATTTCTCTTTTGTTTTCTTCTTTTTCTTCTTCTTTTTCGTCTTCTTCTTCTTCTTCTATACATGCTAGAATGAACATCGCGATGCAATCAAAGCGGCTCTCGTCTGTTGATTAATTTGAAATTATGCACCTCCATCATAAATGAAACGCGAGCGACCCCATCCGTTAGGAATAATTAATGTCGGTGTCAAAGGGGGAAAAGGCCAGAAAAATGAAAGGAAAGGAGATACAATTATTTTTAAAAGAGAAGAAAGATAGAAAAGAGCTTGGCTGGCGTTTTGTTCTACATCCTGGTAATTTGTCACACATCCTGGCAATTTGTAAATTACTTTTAGAGTCAAGAAGAAAAGTAATTAACATAGAAGAAACAATTTAGCCGAACTTGAAGAAATATGATTGCACCATTTTCTTATTTGTGGCAATTAGCTGGTAAATAAAAAGCTCATTTGATTTGCAATTAGAAAGAGAAACTATTTTCTTTCTGGGCTCCGGTTTTTCCGTGCCGACTTGAATTTCAAAGCAGACAGAACTCTTTTAATGGGAACAGACATCTCTTTAATGAAAGACGAAAGCAAATGCGAATTAGAATCGGGCGCAGACAGAATAAACTGATAAATTTCAATTTTTTCGCATGTGTTTCTACTTTTGAACTAAAGTCGACGAGTGTTTACCTATTTTTCATCTCACCACAAGAGTTGGATGTGCCAGGAGATCTTTTTGAATATGGGGGATATCCATCTCCCCAACAAGACGCACTCTGGATTGGATAAACAAAATTGCCTCAGTCGAGAACTATTTATCCTCCTCTGATTGAGGACAGAACAGGTACTACATTTTAATTCTAGCCCGTGGGCAGAATTTATGAGCATTCCTCTCCGGCACAACGTGACAAGTTCTTTTAACGAGGGTAAAGTAAGCTCCCTCGAAGGGATAGTCGAGAAAGAACACGCCGGCATTTTCCGGTATGGACGCCTCAGGCAACTGGCAATTAACCAATCCTTCTCACGAAGAAGGAGATATTGCCAGGAAGTATGCACATCTTAGGACCCAGCCAAACTAAACCTCAACCCGACAACAAGTGAGACTGGACCTAACCTAACTTTAACAGTAACCCAAATCCAACGTATGTTTAGACACCACTCACAAAAGTAGGTCATGCGCATGCGCGCGCACTGCACATAGCTGACGGGGTTATTTATTTTGAAGAACTCATTTTTTCTATTAGTGGCGGGGCTCTTCAACAAAATACACAATCTCTCTTCCTTAGCTATCTCTCTTATTTATTTGAATATTTCATTAAGATATTTCAACTGTTTACTCTTATACACTTTTCTCGTGGAATAAGATACACTGAGCTTACTAAATGGTCATTAGTATTCTAAGAAAAAAATTACATTTCAATTCATTGAAGAAAAAAAACAGGAAGTATGTTAATTTATTAATTAGAAATTGACTTTTTCTTTGTCTGTCATGCATATGTTTGAAATAAAGCTGTAGCTGGTCTGCCACACTTAAGTATGGAATAGTCTTTTCTTTGGTCTATCAAGTTTAAGTTTGAAATGTGAGTTTCGTTGGTTTTACGTGTTTTGGTTTGAAAAATCTTTTTGTTTTGTCTGTCACGTTTTTAAGTGTGAAATAAGCTTGTTTAGTACGTCACATTTGAAATAGCATGTTTGTCTGTCACGCTTAAGTTTTATTGACCGCTTTCGTTGGTATGTCACGTTCAAGTTTTAAAAAGCATTTTATTTTGTCTGTCACAATTAATTTTAAATAGCATTTTTGTCTGTCACGCATAAGAATATATATATTATTGTTCCTTTTCTTTTCATGACAAATTAGGAAAACACTTCGAATATCGCTTCTCTTTGAGTTTTGCCTACGTATAAATGCACTATGTTGGTGTCGCCATGGTCGTCCTTTATGTTTTAGGAAGAACATTATGATAACTACGCATGCGTATACTTGTGTAGCAGTTGCATAATTACGATCTATTTTTTTTATTTTTTTTTGCATTTGCATGTTCTTACTCGCGGAGTGATCAGTTCCTGATTTGGTAAAAACACACTGGCATGTTTTCACTCGCGTAGTGATACGTAGGGCGATAAGAACACTCTTCGTGTAGGCGGCTATTTCCACTTGTGCCCAAGCCGGTTTCCCGCGAAATATAAACAGTTCCGTTTGAGACGTCATGGTGACAAAACAATATATCCATTCTCGCTTCTAGCAATGGCTCTGCTAGTCGAGATGAAACTAACAGATTAATTCCATTTCTATAGTACATACATGTCGGCTGATCTCTGCAAAGCTTCTCCCACAATTCTATATCTGTTACACGTTTTCAACATTTTATATGTAACATAAAAATGAATGGACAACCAGCTTGCCAATTTGGGCCGACATACAAGACTATTTCTTTTTTACAATCTTTCGAAACGCATTAAAGATTTTTTTAAATAAAAACCAACTCAGCCATTGTTTACAAATATCTTTTTCCCATGAACAATTGCTTCAAAATTTGCTGAGCTGCAATAATTTGTTTTTTTAGGGAGAGAATAAAGGGGAGAGTTTTAAATTTTTTAACTTGATCCTTTTCTTTTTTTACTGTCCTATATCTTCTGCCTACTCGTTTATTTGCCGGGTCTCAACAACAACAACAGAAACGACTAAAACTTCTTCCACTGTTATTAAGCTATTTTTTTAAAAAAACAGTTTATATTGTTTTATTTTTGTTTGGTTTATTCGATTGTTTAAGTGACTGGTTGATTTTATGAGAATACATTTTGCTGCAAAAATTAGAAGATATTTTCGACTCTCAAGTGTTCTCCTTGTTTTTATGCATCAACTGTAAACTTCCCTCCTCGTGTTCTAAAAACTTTTCTAATGGTCCGATTGTTGTTGTTGATTATTATTATTATTAGTAGTAGTAGTAGTAGTAGTAGTAGTAGTAGTAGTAGTAGTAGTAATAATAATAATAATAATAATAATAATAGTAAGAATAATAATAGTAAAAATAATAATAAGAAGAAGAAGAAGAAGAAGAAGAAGAATCCCAATCCCATAATCTGACATCCCCTCCCTTGTCACATGAAAAAAAAGAAAAAGAAGCGTGGTAGCACCAGCTTCGACTGCTGCTACAGAAAATGGTCGTGAAGGGTCTGAGAGAATGGAAAGATCGAGGGATAGCACCATCCAGACCTCCACTGGAAGGGCACGGAAAGCATGTGAATTTTGAGGAGGCGTCTTGTCACAAATTCCGAACAAATCCAACGGCCGTTATCAGCGATAATTAAATAATGAGAAGGCGTAGTGATTTGCAACGTTGATCGAAAGAAACCTGGGGAGACTCGAACTCCAGAGAATACAACCTGTTTTTGCCAGTGAGTGATCACTGTTAATGACTCGTGTGAGAACTCGTAGTGTGCAAGAAATCATACTCCCTACCAGCAAACTAGACGTAAGTAATACAATATATGAAAGATAAAACCGTCCCTCCATTCAATACGTCTACCCCGGCTGATCGTAATGTCGCTGTCAGTTTAATTCAAAAAGCTTTCCAAATATAAGAATGATGGGATTTAGGGTTGGCAGAATGTGTCAGCTTAAAACGAACATGATACCAATAATAGTGGAGTGTGAATACTAGGGCTACTCACAAAAAATGGTGCTGAATTTACCAGTTCCATACCTGGAAATCCCTACATATTCAAACTACAGAAAAACGTATTGAGTTCCACTGTCCGCATCTTTAGTAAGTTCTTGTCTGTGTGTCTACAAATTTTATTAAATGTACTAAGGGGTGGACAGTTGTAGATCCTTGAGTGATGCCCGGGTTGCCATTTAAAAAAGGGGAGGGAAATCAAAAATATTTTTTTTTGAAGAAGAATTTTTAATGAGAGCCTAAGATTAATTAAAACGGCTTTGGGGGCGAACGTCATGCTCTCATTCTAAGATGGAAAGAATAGCAGATTAGTCGTCGTCATTGTCGTTGTCGTTGACGACGACAACGACAACGACGACGACGACCAGTGGTATTCCCGGTTATCATTATTATTTCTCATTTATTCATCACACAAGTCAACGTCAGTGATCGCTCACCGACAACAACCAGTGGTGTTCCCTGGAGTTTTAGTGACAACAAACCTCCCCAGATTTCAAGTACTCTCAACCTCTTTGTGATCCCTTTGATTCCAATTTCTCCCAGTCTTTTCTCCAGATATTTGGGGACTGTTCTTAGTGCTCCTACGATTATTGGTATTTATTGACTTTCTTCATGCTCCATATTTCTTTTCAGTTCTCTTGCAAGTTTCATGTATTTGCTTCGTTTTTCTGTCTCCTTGATCTTAACTCTGTGGTCTGCTGAAAGGGCAAAGTCTACGATTTGTCAAGATTTTTCCTTATCGATTATTTTGACATCCATTTTCCTTGTGTGTATGCATTTATCTGTTTGTACATTCATATCCCAGGGGATTTTGCGTTTTTCGTTTCCCAGTACTGTCTCTGGTTTATGTTTGTATCATTTGTCTGCGTGTTCGAAATGCAATCGTTTGCACAGTTCCCAGTGTACTGCTTTTTCTAAACAGTCATGTCTGTTTTTGTATTCTTTTGGGACTAGTTTGCTGCATTCACTTATTATATGATTTACTGTTTCGTCTCTTTGTCCACACAGTCTGCATTTACTGTTTTCCTGGGTTTTATCAATTTTAGCTTTAATGTATTTGTCCTAATCGCATTGTTCTGTGCTACCATCAAGTGAAGATTCCGTTTCCCTGTTCAAGTGTCTTTTTCCTAGCCATGGCCAGCTATTTATTGGATTCTTCTATGATCAGTCTTACGAAGCTTCCATGTAGTTTTTTTCCTCACACTTTTCTTTTTTTTTTGTCTTTTTTTTGGTATTGGTGCTTCCCGAGTTGGGACGGTGTCTCTTGCTGCGGTGATTAGCCTTTCAGTGTATTGGGTGATGTATTTCCCCAGCTCTTTTTGTGTCTTCCATACAGTCTTCTATACTTAACAGTCCATTTCCTTCTTCGTTTCTTTTTACGTAAAGTCTGTCTGTAATTTTTTGCATTTGTCAAAGTATATTTAACTTCAATAAGATATTAAACTAGAAAAATACCCATTCCAGGACGGGTAAAATGTATTTCACAAACGGAATAATTTCTCACCAATTTTATGTCAACTTACGAAGATTACAATCAATATACTAAACTTTTGAAGCCTTGGTCAAATTTTTATCAAAATCCATTACATGATTTTGATTCTAGAAAATGTCTAAAATTTTAGACTTAAGATTGAGTGGTCTGAAGAGGAAATTTAAATTTAGGGAATTTTATTTCATTAGTGTCTAATGACTATGGATTACATTTAATGCAAATCTGAAATCATTTGAAGTTTCAAATTTGATGTTCTGTCCATATTATGCTCCCATAAAGCACTTTAAAATTATCTAAAAAAACTGATATTTGACGAATATTTATTACTAATGTCTAATACTTATTGTTAAAATTTCACCAAAAGTGTCCCCTTTGCATAAAACTAAATTTAACTAAATATAGCCCACACTTCAGCCCTTACGCCTAGCAGTTTTGTTCCAAAATTCATAATGATCAGTTAATTAGTTTATAAGTGAATCGTGTACATACAAATATATAAACATATAAACATATCTAACCTTATATAAATAGAGATGACAAATTAAAGTTTGGGCTAGGAACAAAGTGTAGTATCTGTTCCGATGTTACATTTAGTCAATTCTGTCCTCGATCAGTGAAGGAGAAGTTCTTCTAGACTGAAGGAATTTTTATTTTTGTTCTTTTTGGAGAGCTGGATTTTTCTCCACATCAAAAACCGATATTGTGTCTCTCGTGGGGAGGAAAGTAAATAGGAACAAATTGAAGTTTTAATTTCTAAATACTTTTTACCGCTCTGAGTGTTTTTTATTAAAAAAACTTGATTTTCTTATGATTTTATTTCTTATTATTTTATTTCCAAAATGATTTCTGTTTTTTTTGTTTTTTGTTTGCAGAAAGTCGGATGTGATGGTATCATCGGATCCACAACGAAAATGGATTTGTGCGGAGTTTGCAATGGAAAAGAGCGATCTTGCCGCGTGGTTCGATCCAACTTCACGGTCGATGCGAACCTCATGAAATACGGCTACAACCGTATCATGACCGTCCCAAAAGGAGCTTTTAACATCAATATAACGGAACTGGAAAGTAGCAGAAACTATCTTGGTACGTGCACCATTTATCATTTCTTTATGAGGTTTGGATTTTAGCGTAAAATCAAATAGCTTGAGCCATACAAAACTGATTAACCAATTTCGCAATCAAAAAAGGCTCCAAGATATACAATCCACGTGGATAGCGATTTATCTTAATATAAACATAACCGCTATTATTTATATATTAGTACTTAACACATCACTCAATAAGTCCCGGGCCTGACATATAGATGTCGCCACTAATGAACCAAATCGATACGATTTTTATATAGTATTAACATTACAATGGCACGCGTCAAAATTTTAGCTCAATCCGATTATTAGTTTATAAATTACAGTTATTTAAGTGAAGCTACTGTTGCAAGTTTTCAAAACAGTAGAAAAATCTGAATTTCTGTGTTGATAAAGAAAGCAATGGCTGGATAAGTGTTATTCGGACTTTGCTTCGTCAGAAACAACGGTTAAGATGTGGTATGTTGACTTTAAACGCGGTCGTACAGCTCAGGTCGCCCAAATTCAGCAGTTATTCCGGAAAACATTTTTTTCAAACTCGTTCTGGCCGATTGTAAATTGAACTTTTATAAGATGGAAGAGAAGTTGAAGATATGAGAAGGCAATTTATTTAGAATTTTGCATGAACATTTTTCAATGAGAAAGATGTATTCAAAGTGGGTGCTGCGTTTGTTCGCAGTCGATCAAAAACAACAACGCGCTGACGAGTCATAGCGTCATCTACAACTGTTTAAACGCAACAGAAAGGAATTTTTGCATCAATATGTGACAATGGATGAAACATGGATCCACTACTTTACTTTGGAGTCAAATCGGCAGTCAGCTGAGTGGACAGCAGCAGGTGAAAGCCATCCAAAGCGACCAAAGACGCAAACATCAGCAGGCAAGGTTTTGGCCTCTGTATTTTGGGATGCGCAGGATATGTTTTTAAATCGTTTACCTTGAGAAAAGAAAACTATCAATAGCGAATATTATATAACATTACAGGTTTGAAAGGAGAAATAGCCAAGAAATGGTCGCAAATGAAGAAGAAAAAAGTGCTCTTTCACCGTATCACAAGTCGATCGCAAACTACATAAATGTCACTTCGAATTGCTTCTACACTCGCCGTATTCTTAAGATCTGGCCTCCGACGATTACTGATAGCGATATCGGAAACTGCGGCGTATTTATAAGTCAAAAACGAATCGTTCTACAAAGAAAACGGAATAAATGTTAGAGTATTGATTTACTCCTCTCCAGGAGTTAGGCACAAGATCAGTTTTTATCTTACTCCCACAAGTAAGATGTGACCCAAGGTCGGGTCGCGAAAGTAGGGTTTAAAAATTGCCTGGGCAGCCCCGTCGGCATTCCCCGGTAGGGGCACCTCAGGCAGTAAGCAATAAACTTACTCCTCCCGAAAGAGGGGAGGCAAAGCCTGGGATGGTGGACCTCCTAGAACTGCACAGGACAGACCCATAGACCGGCGTAAATCAAGCCCGAAGGCTAAGACAATACCAGTCTATGGGGTGAAGTATCCATCGGAACAGATACTACACTTTGATCTTAGCCAAAAGGCCAAGAAAGTAGAGTGGCATCAATGTTAGAGTAGCGTTGGAATCAGCCTAAAAGGAGACTATGTTAATAGATAGAGTTGACCTGAAAGTTGTTGTTTTTTCTTAGTTGTGTTACGTGTCTTCCGTCTGCAGACAAACAGAGGGATAGGGATAGAGGAAAGACGAAGGAGAGATGAAACACACGGGGGAAGGGACGTCTACGGATGAGGGTAAGTAGATTAATTAACATGTGTTAATATATGCCAGTGTGGGAATGTAACCTTTTATTACATCCAATTAAAACTGATAGCATATGTAATAAGTAGATAAGATGATGAAATTAAAACCTAATTTCATTAATTAACCTTGGATTAACAACATCAATAACAATAACAATAACAATAATATATTTATTTATAAATAAAATATGGTTATCCACGGACATGTGTTTTGCCGTTAATGCGGTTCCTCAGCGTGGCTGACTATGGATAGCTATATTTTATTTATCAATAAATATATATATATATATATTCCTAAAATATAGGGGCGACAAAGTGTAAGGAAAATAACACTCTATCCGGCATTTAAGAAATGCATCGTCCTAAGATAGCCGATATTCAGCTATCATTATCGGTAAAAAAAATAATTAAAAATAGGCAAAAACATTTAAAAGCGATAGAATATCTCGTAATTCAGGCGAGACTTCTGTGGCTTAACTGCAAAGCTCCTTGTGGTCGCGGTTTCGAATCTCGCCATAGCCGCCGCGCTTTTTTTTTTCGTTTGCTTCAGCATCCCGTTGTCAGATTACCAGGTCGGTTGAGAAAAGCCATGCTGACGTTTTGTCGTCTAGCGCAGCTATGCCGGCTTCGCCGTTGGGTGGTCGGTGTTTTAGACATGACTCAATAATGTGGTCGACTGTCTGTTAAAGATGACAACAGTTGCAGACAGCCGAGTCCCTGAGATCCTATCCTTTCATGATCGCGGCAAAATGGCCGACACCGGTCCTGAGGCGATTGAGCATTGTCCACTGCCGGCGAAGGAGGTCCATGCCTGAAAGTTCATCCGGTTCCTTCACGAATCTGTGCAGCCTTGATTGATCTACTGCCTTCAATTCCTTCGTCCAGCGATGTTTGAGCCAGTTTTGTGACGTCATCGGGTGTTGAAAGCAGAAGCTGGTAGGCATGCTCCGCGAATGGACGTCGTGACTTTAGGCGAGCTCGTGGAGGCGTCTCTGTGACGAGCTTGTGGAGAAGGTGATCCTCATCGATGGTGGCTTTTCGCGGCAGTGCAAGGACAGCTGCTTCACGGCGCAGGGTTAGTGATGCTATGCCAGCGAGTATCGATGGTTCATTGATTAGCGTGGCGCGCAGGCAGTCAATGAAGGCGGTGTTGAGCGTTATGTCCAGCTTCTTGGTGTAGGAGCTCCTGAACCAGGCTGGAAAGCAGTACTCGATGGCGGGGAAGACCAATGCCTGGGTGGATAAGCGCAGTGTCTTGGTCAAGGTACCCCAGGTGGTACCAGCTAGGCGGAGTATTAGAGTGACGTTGGCCAATGTCTTGGCGGATATGTTTTGCAGGTGTTGGCAGAACGTCAGCATGCGGTCAAGCTTAACCCAAGGTACGTCGGGGCAGCCTGAAACTGGAGTCTGTTGTTGTCAACCATAATGTTAAGCTCGTGGCTTGCCTCCCGGCCCCACTGCTGCCACGCTGATGAGCCGCAGTAACGACGAAACACGTGATCGTGGATAACTATATTTATTTGTAAATAAATATATAATAGGCCCTAAAAATAAGAGGCGACAAAGTTTAAGTGAAATAACTATCTCTCGGGCGGTTATCAGTGATGAACTGGTTTCACTACTGGTTTTGGGTTTTAAATCACCAGACTCGCTTAACCAGTAACCCAAGCATTTCTCAAAAGAAATGCGTCCTTCTGGGATGTAACATCGTGCTACGCAAAACATATGCATTGCAAACTAAATGGCCTGATAGGAAAACAGACTTTATGTGACATCAGTCAATGAAAATCGTTGCAGAAATTCCATTCTGTCTTCATGGCCTCCTCTCGTATAACGTCCAAAACATTGGATTCAGCTTGAATTTTGCATCTGTAAATAAATATAGTAAATAAAAATGTATTTCATTTTGTAAACAAAACGTTATGCATAAATTATCAGATAACGTTGAAATGGGGAAAAACATCCATTGGAACATATTAGTGATGAGACAATTCCAATATTTTTCAAGATTCTGATACAATTACCGATACTGTTTTAAATTCCCGATTCCAATACAATTACCGATACTGTTTTAAATTCCCGATTCCAATATAATTACCGATTCCGATTCTATTTCGTTTTCTAAATATTTAATTATAGAAATTTTTATTTAGTTTTCGGATTGCCGTAAAACTCCGTGAAATGTACGCGTATATTTTCGCAAAAGTAAAAATACACTTGAGGGTGCGTGGATTACACGAATAGATCTTTCTAATTATGTGTTTCTAAAATGTTTTCTTCGTAATTAATTAAAAATAGTGAGGCAACTAAAGATGTATTTCGTCTTTTAACCAAAGTAAAAACGGATTTAAAAGGTCAATTTTTGAATCGGAAATTAGGCTAAAATATGTCAATACGCCCAAAAGTTCCGATTCATGATTCTAATTAATCGTCCCATTACTAGTAGATATATAACAAAAATCCTATAATATGAGCCCTCACTACCATCACTCCCCCCAAAGAAAACGAAAATATTGCTCAGACATTAATATCGGCTGGTATAAATAAATTCACCGATGACAGTCTGAGAAGATGGAAAGACCGAGAAAGAATAACACCATCCAGACCTCGACTAGAAGGTGATGAAGAGTGATATGATACTGAGGAGGCTTATTGTCACACAAATTCCAAAGAAAGCAATCGGAACCCAATGGTAAACAGATGGTGCGAAAACGCAAAGTGAGTTGCAATGGTGATTGAAAGGAGCTGACAGTACTGAATATCTGGGTAGATATATTGTCACTCAGAATCCAGGATAAAGCATGTTTTTATTAATGATCGATGAATTGTAATGACTTGTATGTGAACCCCTCGTAAGTAAAAAAAATAATAGAAACAAATTTCCTTTAAGTATACGTTTAGCTTATTGTCATCAAAGTTAAATGTTCGCAAGCGTTTAGCACTACTAAGTAATGCCTGGACATTCTTTTAAATAATGGTAAAACAGACATATCTTGCTGAAAGTGCGCCCTAAGCCTTCTGCAATCATTTAAATAGTGTATTCTCATTTGTAAGTAAATCACTTTGCACTCGACGGTCCAGCTTGTCCATTACAAATGTTATTGTATATATGGGAAAGAGAGTGGCCAAGTGGTATTTTACACAAAAAAAAAACTTTTTTTTTCATTTGAGACTAACTTTACGCAAGGTTGAGTTGTGTTTGGAGGATTATTATCTTGTTACGAGATAACATTGTGTTCAATTCTGTGACAGCCAGATGGAATTTCGTGTCTCTGTAGTATTTAATGGCCTTTTTTCACGTAGTTCCTTTGATTCGTACTAAATCCTAACCCTCTTCTCTTCTTCTAAAGCGACCCATACACCATCACCGTTTAACAGATGCCACAATCAATTACTGTCTCCTTTCTTGTTTCAAAAACTAAAAATGTGGACTTGTTAGTCAACAAAAGTATTTCGCAATCTTCTATAGTTTAATCTGTATAATACTTAAAACACTTTTCAGTTTTTGTTCTCGATCGATCTTCTTTGATTAATTGTGATTTTTTTACCTGCCATCTCTCATCTCAACCCAGCACAAAAAAGTCTTCTTTCAACAGTAGTTAGAGTTACCGTATGCTCTAGTAAAGAGTCAAGTTCTATTGAAATGTGTAAGACACTCATAGATTGGTCAATGTGCTTGTCTTGTTCCTTTGAGAGTCTCATAAATCGGCCAAACGTTATACCCAATCACTGCCGCCTTAGGACTCGCGGGAACCTATATAAACCTAAACGCTTACAGTTCCCGCTTCTTTTTCTGTTTTAACAACTACGGTTAACGTCAGTTAAGACACGTACACACTCTCTCTCTCTTTCCCTCTCTCACTCTCTCTCTCCCTCTCTCTCTCTGAATAAACGTTTATTAACACAACTTCGGTTTAATAATTATTTATATATATATATATATATATATATATATATATATGTCTATATATATATATATGTATGTCTATATATATATATATGTATGTCTATATATATATACATATGTATGTATGTATATATATATACATATGTATGTATGTATGTCTATATATATATATATATGTATGTCTATATATATATATATATGTATATATATATATATGTATGTCTACATATATATATATGTATGTCTATATATATATGTATGTCTATATATATATATGTATGTCTATATATATATATATGTATGTCTATATATATATGTATGTATGTCTATATATATGTATGTATGTCTATATATATGTATGTATGTCTATATATATGTATGTATGTCTATATATATATATGTATGTCTATATATATATATATATGTATGTCTCTATATATATATGTATGTCTATATATATATGTGTGTATGTCTATATATATATATATGTATGTATGTATGTCTATATATATATTTATGTATTATGTATGTATGTCTATATATATATATATGTATGTCTATATATATATGTATATATGTCTATATATATATATATATGTATGTCTATATATATATATATGTATGTATGTATGTCTCTCTTACTATATATATGTCTATATATATATATATGTATAAATGTATGTCTCTCTCTATATATATATGTGTATGTATGTCTATATATATATATATATATATGTGTGTGTGTGTATGTATGTATGTCTCTATATATATATATATGTGTGTGTCTATATATATCGTGAAGAAGCTATCAACATTTTCAACATTTTCAACAACACCGACCCCCATATAAAATTTACTATAGAACACCCTAGCGACTCTGTCTCACTATCTCTCCTCGATTTTAACCTCAAAATCAAAAAGACGGTTCTATACAGACCAATGTTAACAGAAAACCTGCCTGTAAGAACTTATTTGTTCATTTTAAGTTTGCCCTGCCCCTTAAAGCCAAACTAGACTATGCCCGTAATGAAATTACCCGCATCCAGAAGAAATGCTCATCTAGTGCCAA
>OY744515.1:211826454-211836454 GCA_963556195.1 Sepiola atlantica | reverse complement strand
GGTTATTGAGTTTGTCAAGTGGACGGTGAAACATCGAGGGGATTTGTAACGATGGTTGTGTGGCACAAAATGTCGGCAATTTAATGACAATAAAAAAAGAAAGAAACAATAAAGTCAAAAGTTAAAACGACTATTATTTATGACAGGAGAAAGAGAGGACTACAGAAATATCTTTGTACCAGGAAAACATAAGACGTTGCTACATTTGCTAATTGGAGCAAAGGTCAAAGGAAAAGATGATGCGATTGCGGTACAAGGATGAACTTCTCTTATATTCGAGCTGAAATTCCCCACATTTAAAAGCCTTGTACCTGACTTTTGGTGTCCTCATGGGAAGGCAAGTAAAATCGAGACAATTTTGTTGCATTAAAACAGTGCGACGTCAATCAAGCTTCCGCTCGGCTCAGAATTATAGCTATTTTTCAACAAGCTGGGTTGACAGTGCATCGGAGGGGGCCAAGGATCAAATCGCTTGTTGGCAGACACCAGCTTCGCTGAAGGTTAAAATCGGAAACGCTGGTGAACTTAATAACAATACAATGATTAACCAGTGTCTTACATTATCAAGCAAAAACACACGATGTTATTTAATAACGTTAGCCTAAAAGAAAATATGCTGCTTAACTACACACTATATATGTGTGTGTACGTGTGCGTATGTATGTATATATTGACGAAACTATATCAAGTGTTTAGAGGAAGCAAGAAAGCAAATTGCAAGAGAGAAAACCCCCGCCATCTGAAATGAATTGGAAAAGAAATCCTTCACTCTAATTAAAAACTCATGGTTATTGTTTTTTTCTTCCGGTCATCAAAAATGATAATAATATATATATGAAAAATTAAATTACTGACCTAGACACTGGGGAAACGATTTTTCCCTGTCATTTTTTTACGGAAGGTGTACACTGGTATATATATATATATATATATATATATATATATATATATATATATATATATATATATATGATACAAAAATCGAATTAATACTCCAACGTAATAGAAAATGAAAAAATGGAAAACCAAAAATATTATTTATGTATTCATCAACGTTTCGTCTTTATTTCAAGACTTCCTCAGGATGATTGTCTGAAGAAATAACACACAAGTACAAATATTTGAAACAGTACTTGTGTGTTATTTCTTCAGACCACTCATCCTGAAGAAGTCTTGAAATAAAGACGAAACGTTGATGAATACATAAATAATATTTTTGGTTTTCTCTTTTTCATATATATATACGCTGCCATTATTTTTCATTTTATTTTATTTTTCTTCCCAACATGTCTACCCTACATGTATCCGTGCTTGCATGATATCTTTTCCCTATATCATCATCCTGATGAAGTCTTATAAATAAAGACGAAACGTTGATGTACACATAAAAAAACATCCAGTTTTTGGTTTTCCTTTTTCATTTTACCATATATATATATATATATATATATAAATATAACAATAGAAAATGGCATTCCAGTGACCATGTTTTAATTCATTCTTAAAGAGATCACATTCTTTATGGTCATTTATATATTTTTATATATATTTTTCATTTTTTAATTTTTTAATTCTTTTATATTATCTTATATTTTTATACTTTAATATTTTTTATATTTTTATTTTTATTTTTATTTTTATTTTTACTTTTATTTTTACTTTTACTTTTACTTTTACTTTTATTTTTATTTTTTTTATTTTTTATTTTTTATTTTTATCCTCTGATTTTATTTTTCCCTCATATATTCTATTATTTTTATATTATATTTTAATTTATTTTATTTTTACTCTTTATTTTTGTTCTCATTTTTATTTTTTTCATTTTTTCTTAATAATCTTTATAATATTCATAAGGTTTTATTATTATCATAATCAGTTTCATCTTTATATTCTTATTTTTTATCTGTAACTTATTCTTTCTCCAATATTGGTATATGTACGCCCTCCTGCCAACGGATGTTCCTCTAAGACGAGCTTGTTATTTTTTCCTTGAATTTCTGTAAGATGTGGTGCTAAAGGCGCTGATGAAGTACCGTTTTGGAGTAGCTTTTGTTGGGTTTTTTTTAAATTAAAGAATGAAATAAAGTATTTCCAGAATGTTTTGGAAACGACCGTACGCCATAATAGACTTGTTCTAATTCTTTGAGCAATTGGAATCTTATAATTCACTAAATCTCCTTATATATATATATATATATATATATATATATATATATATATATATATATATATATATATATATATATATATATACAAGGGTTAGGCACATACATTATTATTATTATTATTATTAATATATAGATCGATGGATAGAGACAGATATGCTAACGTATGCGTGTGTGCGCTCGCTCTCTCATGTGTGTGTATCTTTCAATTCCACTTTCCATTCCTCATGCTTTTTTTACTCAATCCATTTCACTTCTGACCTCCTTTCCCTTTTAACAATTTCAATCTTTATTTTCTTTCATTTTTCGACTGAAAAACACACGTCATTTGTTTCAATAACTTTAACCTTCTCCCTAACTCCCCTTCTCTTTCTCTTTCTCTCTCTTTCTCTCTCTCTCTCTCTCTCTCTCTCCATATCCCCATCTGTCGATCTCTCTTTCAGTTTCTCTGTGTTACTCTTTTTAAAGTAACTGAACTAATAACAATTCCAAAAGTTTCAAGGATAACCGGGGCCTCCGATAAATAAAGAGAAGAGTGTAGGCGAGGGGGGGGGGGGTATTTTGCTGGGAGGTCAGGAAGATCAATTAATCCTCGTCTGGAAAAGGAAGCAAGACATCTAAAGAGGAATTAATGTTTTCGAACTTTACAACCGTTGCTGACTAAAAGCCGCCATGTGTGGCGGAGTTGAAGGGTCCAACTTAAAAAGAATGAATTGTTTTCCGGTTCGCTATTGCTGTTTAAGTATCGTGTGATTTTGTAGTTGGAGAGGAAATTTTAATTTCAGGGTCGCCGTTCTTTTACAGGTGCGGAAAATCGGAGAACGACTTCCCTCTATTTCCTGTTTTGGCGCGATTGTAAACAGGTTTTCGATTCGTCTCTGAAACAGAGAAACCATAAAACGGGGATGAACGACGGAAACGAGTCGATTTTATTTCGCAAATTTGAAACTCATGATATTAGAAAATGAATCTGCATGCTCTCTCGGCCGTCACACTCGTGCATAGGCAAAGCGTCGGATAACAGACATGGTTGTATG
Organism: Sepiola atlantica; assembly: GCA_963556195.1. Taxonomy (NCBI): domain Eukaryota; kingdom Metazoa; phylum Mollusca; class Cephalopoda; order Sepiida; family Sepiolidae; genus Sepiola; species Sepiola atlantica. Next base: position 211,833,252 of record OY744515.1, on the reverse strand, counting down.
TAAGAGCTTAAAGGGGTAATTTCCCCGTCCCCAACTGCGCTAAAGGTGCACCAAGACTTCCTGTAATAATAATAAAATTAATTTTATTGAATAAAAATAAACATCTATATATATAAAGTCAGTTTGATTTTCAAAGTAAGACCCAAATAGCAATCCGTCTGACATATCTCTATTTGATTCGAGCTAGCATATTGGCACAAATATATTTTATTTCGGTTGATTTTCTTCCTGAAAATACTTATTCCGATTAAGAAAGCGGTTAGGGTGGAGACTGACTTTTTAGGCGCAGCTATCGGTCAGCATATAACCAAACGATATCGTAATATTTAAATAATATTTTAAAATATTTTTACAAAATTAATCAATATTTTGCTAAATTAAAAAAAAAATAACAGAATATGTTGCAAAGTAAGCTATTTGCAATATGCCTTAATATAGTATTCTTAGCAGATTTAGTAACATTATTTGTGTATCTGCTTTCCCGTAGTCTTGCAAATAGCTGCTTACATTTATTCCAATACTAAGCTTCATTTAAATTGATACATCGTTCTACGATTGTATGTACAAAATACTAACGCAGCAATATTAAATACTAATTTCCATAATTTACTGACCATAACTTTTACACTACAAAATTGCAGCAGTTTTAAATAATGACTTATTTTTTATCTCGCAAAAATGTCCCTCCTATGCGATTTGGTTTGACACTTACAAATAAGCTTGCAGGGCGCATTGATTTCATTTGTTCCCCTGATGAACTACTTCAGCCCCTTTAGGAACCACGGTCGGTCAACAGAGAGATTCCTGAAAGTAACGAAGAAAGACGTCTCCTGTCCTTGGCCACTGGACACGCAAGAATCAACTATTTTCGCTTGAATATAACTGTTCACAGACTCTCGGTGTCCCAAAGAACTTTCTACTGTTCCTTTCCTCACTTGGACACTGTTCAACCTTCTTCCACCTATACCAAAATGTGTAGGTGACTGAATAAACTCTTTCGTTGTTGTTATAAAAAAGGGGACGTTTTTCCTCGTTGCTTTCCAGAATCTCTCTGCCGAACAACCGTGATTCCCAAAGGGACTGAAGTAGTCCTTCAGGGTACAGATGAAATCAATGCGCCCTGCAAGCTTATTTGTCAGTGTGTCACCAAATCGCCTAGCAAAGACATTTCTCCGACAGAGAAAATAAGTCATTATTTATGAATGCTACAAAATAACTATTAGGATGGGAAAAAAGTGAGTGCAAACGAGAAATGTGTACGAGCTCTTGTGTGGCGCATACGTGGTTTACGCTTTTTTAAAGTGCCTTAATATTCTCAGTAGATTGAGTAACGTTTATTTTTATGTGAAAATAGTTCACCTTCATTATACTTAGATTACAAGTAAAGATCAACAACAAATTATACAGCTTCGAAACAAATAAAATATCAGATGATTAGAACGCTGAGTGCATTCCAATTGTCGTTACGTAGGAATTAGAGAATTCAGTTACACCAGCTGTATAGTCAGCCTTCATTACCTAACTTTCACGGTGGCAAACTTAGACACGAAGTCAATTTTAGTAGGAAATGCAGCTACATTGAAAGCTATGGGTTTCAAGCGACCGGCACTCAAGAATTTTAACTTTCCTTTTTTCTTCTTCCTATTACCTTACGACCGTTAAGAACACATAAAATAAACAACAAGAAACATAGTTATATTTAAATGATAAATGAAGTCAGTTACATGAACAACAATATGAATCTGGGTAAATAAAAAACAAAGCATATTACAAAGCAAACTGAGAACAAGCACAGTTACGTCCGGTTTAATCACAAATTGTATAAATTTAAAAACTACAGCGACACTTTACGATCATAAATCAATCAATGGTGAAATGTATAATAAAATACGATTCCATAGTTATTTTACAAAAAAGAACACAAATGAGAATCGTAAATAGAAATTTTGTTCGTCTGCCAGTCACAATTTTCTCCTCGGTCAAATGTAATAAATACATTGCGGAATTTGTCTCATTTCGAAATATCAGAGACCTTAACTACATTTAGAAATGGAAAATCTATATATCAATACGATAGCGTGTGTGGTCGTGTGTCACGCTTACATCAAAAGCTCTGCGCATGTGTGCCGCACCTAGATTTGGAAAAGCATTCAAGTCACTTAATTTTCGTAATATTTTCAAATATTTTCCTTTGCACAACGGTTAGCGACGTAGGATTTTGACGTCAGTTTTTGACGTTAGCCCGACTGGTTTATAGTTCGATCCCAACCAACCTCTAAGATTTTTTTCTATATTGAAGGAGGAAGGGGGTAGAGAGGGGACGACCGGGAAGACATATTAATACAATAGCGTGTGTGTTATTTTGTGTGTCACACTTACATCAAAAGCAACAACCTTCCGAATCTTTGTATGCTACTTATGAATTGGAGCCAAATTTAATTTAATCTAGAGCATTTACAAAGTAAGGTTTAGTCGTCGAAATATTACCTTCACTAGAAATATTGTATATAAAGAAGTTTTGTAAATTGTTTCATGTATTGTTCATTTTTTTTAAATAAATATACAAATCAAATCTTATCATATTTTATTCAAACATGTATAGGTTAAGAACAAGATAATTAGTATTGAAAACATCATTTCGTGTAATTTACACGGGTCCCGCTATTATTGTATTAATAGTAAATAATAAATTCCCAACAAATAAAGCTAGTGCCATCGAAACCTTTTGATCTTCAGTCTGACGTACCAACTGTGAGAAAAATAAATTAAATGGGTCACGTGTGATAGGGTTGCTGGTGATCAGAGGAGAGCCGGATGCCTTTTGGTTTGCTCAAAGTCTAAATCTTGTAGCTTTCCTGGCTTTAATTTTATATATCCTATCAGAAGAGTATTTTGCATATGTGTGGATTACTAGTTATTTAAAAGCATTTATCCCTTCTGGGCGGGTGACTTATTTTTGAAATATCGTTACTTTTTTCTTGGTACTTGATTTCTGGCAGAGTTGGGATCGCGATTTAGCAATTTTTGGCAACTTTTTACACTCGACCCAACTCTGATCTACAAACTACTCCTTGGCGTCGAAGGAATTTTCGATATTTTACGAAATATCTGTTATCGGGAATCGTTACCTTTCTGCTGTGTTAATGGCGGACAACCGAGATGACATACTGGACTAGATATCTCTTCTGAAGGCTGAGATTCGAAGCAGACCGAGGAAGGGTCATCGAGAGGATGTTATCGCTCCGATGTTCCCTGTATCACAGGGCAAAATCCAGGAGTATATGACATGAATCGAGATTCGTGTGACCAAGTTATAGCTCTCTTTATCTTCTGGGATTGAAGCAGAAAAGATAGAAGAGAATTGGTTGGCTGAGCAGATGACCATCCACAATGAAAATGGAAGAAATTTCTTCTGTTCTGATTTCAGTAGATTATAATGCTTTCGCAGATCGGACTCTCTCTCCATGTGCTACTGATTTCCAATCAGGCAGCCGTATGTGCTCCTTCACGGTGAAACCACCGCAAGTCCAAATCGTGAGGCGAACCTCCTTGAGTGGTCTGGAGATGGACATAAACCGCATGGAATTCTGTAAATTTTTGTCTCGCTTTGAGAATTGCGTGGCAAGTATTGCTTACGATGCAAAGAGTTAAACTTTCTTAAATATCTCCTGTCCGACAGACTCTTACTATTGACCGACTACCTTATTGTAACCAACTCTAATTACCAGATTGCCCTTCATATCGTTAATACGGAGTATTTGGGTGTTGATTAAATTATTATAATATTTTTCAGGACATTATTGACTACCTTCCCAAACGTGAAAGGTCTTACTTTGACCTTGCACCTGCTTTGTCAAAAACGGCATCTGATTTTAAAATGGAGGATCAGTTTTGTATATAAATTTACCGTAAGATGACGTTCTTAAGAATATGTAACGAATGTTTTGCGTTTAGTTTTAAATTATTGCTCATTTTCTTAATTTCTTGGAGACCAATTGGGGGTGTAGGGCTTTAGTTTCACTATAATACGTAATTCTTTACGTGATGAAAAGTTGTTGTTTTTTTTTTACATGTTATTTTTTTTTCATCTTGAAAAAAGGGCTTAGATATGTTACCTCCTCCACAAACACACACGAAAAATCCTCAACTTTAAAAAAAAAATTGGGGGGGGGGGTAAAGGTCGTTTAAAATGCTAGCTGGTCCGGAAATAGGTCATCATTACCGTCCGGTGGCTCGGAAATAGGTAATCTTTTTACGTTAAATTTATATAAACTGATCCGCCACTGTAACTTCTACAATAACTGTTTTTTTTTAATTATTTTTACCCCCAAGTGTTTTAGGTAGCTTCCATATAATCGCTTAAAATGTAGAATCTCGTTTTTTTTTTCTCGGGGGATAATAGGATAGGGCGCACGGCTACAATCTTATTGTTGTTTTTAAATTCAGTTTATTCACTTTAAAAACATTAGAGTAAAAAAGTAACATTAGAACAATATAAGAACAAATAATAAAGTAATAGAAAAACATGTAATTGATTGAGTTTATTCATGTTATTTATCTACCTCCCACAAGGTAAGATGTGACACAAGGTCAGGAAAGTGGGATTAGATAAGCCAGCGCTCGAGAGGTGAGCAATCTGGCCATTTAAAAATTGCCTGGGCAGCCCGTCGGCATTCCCCGGTAGGGGCGCCTCAGGCAGTAAGCAATAAACTTACTCCTCTCCAAAGAGGGGAGACAAAGCTTGGGAGGGTGGACCTCCTAGAACTGCACAGGACAGCGTGTAGTATCCATCGGAACAGATACTACACTTTCATCTTAGCCAAAAGGTCAAAGATGTATTCATTTTCATTGGGAATGTCACACACTGAGAAGAACTGTATGAATATCATCATTTTCGTGCCACAAAATGTGATTTGATGATGTAAAGTAGTACGTTGGGATGTCCTTTCACCTAATACCAGTACCTCCCCAATAATACTGGATTATCCATCAATCTGTGACACTTTACATGCTGACACTTTACAGCTGATTGTTCTTTTAGCTTTGTTACTTTTAGGCCAGAGAAACTAGATGTTCGGATACCGTCTCACCGTCGCAAATAATTCTGCGTTATCACAACAGCCGTCTAACATTGATTTCTCGCTGACAACGACCGTTGGCCTTCTCTGGAATTTGAGCGTCAATAAGCCTGCCAAAAGTCCCAGTAATTTTCCGCACTCTTCATCTTTCTATTCTGCTTGGCCCATCTCGACCACTTTGCGTAGTTGCTGGTGCCAGCCATACGTGTGTTTGTATTGTTTTTTCTTGTTGTTTTTTTTTGGGGGGGGGGGGTAGGGAGTTATATTATTTTATTTCTAGCAGTTTCAGTTTCCTCAGACTCGTGTAATCTTCTGTCTATACGTTTGTTCTATATCTATTTCAACTTGAGTATGGCTGGTTGGTTTTCGTTGGTTGTGTGGGTTGGTTTCCGCACTCTAGTATTTTCCATAATATTTCGGCTGTTTCATCAGTGCCGTGTGCTGTATAGTGTTAATGTTCCCTTCGGTCTAAATTTTTCCTAGTCTTTTTTCTAGGTTATTCGAAAATCCCCCTCCTCCTCCTCTTCTTCTTTTTCTTCTTCCTACTACTATTATTATTATCTTCCACTCTATAATAAAGAGCAATGAGTATGTATTTGTATACACACACACACACACACACATACATATATATATATATATATATATATATATATATATATATATATATATATATATATATATTCCAGGTAAGGTAAACATCCACAGGATAGAAATCCAAAGAATTTCAACCAGGCTTATGAAAAGTGCTCAATATAAAATAGAGCTTTTATATATATGATTATTTTATTTTTACAGACATGTACAAAATCTGCGACACTCGCATGTCGATGTTATCGATCAACAGCTCTTAGAAACCGAGATCTCATCAGGAAGAGTTAAAAACCGATCCTTACATCAGATTATATTAGGTTCTTTCCAAATATGATCTGATCTAAGGATGAGTTTTTAACTCTGCCTGATGAAATCTAAGTTTTTAACAGCTGTTGATCGATAACATTCACATGCCAGTATCTCAGATTTTGTACATATCTGTATAAATAAAAATCACTATATATATATATATATATGAGAAAGACGAGTAAAAAAATATGAATAATGATTTTAAAAATACAATATTTATTACGTCATCAGATTCTTAAAACAAGGTGTTTTCAAATAAAACAAAAATTTCCTTCCTTAAGCCATGGCTTTTCGAAGAATGACATCTTATTGTCAGAGGAATACAGATAAGTTGGTAGGGGGATTACCAAAAGTCATAATTTGAAAATATATAAACATAATATAAGATAAATACAAATATAGAAAATGTCCAATGCAAAAAGAAGAGGTTCAAAATATAGGAAAAGGTTCACCGTTAAAGGCGTCATGAAATTGTAGCAGTCAAAATTTATTTTATTTGAAACATCTTTTTTTTGAGTAACTGAGGACGTAATAGATATTATAATTTTACATATGTATATATTGTATTTTTATTCTCATATTTTTCTTGTCATATAATTGCTCTATCTCGTATATCGAGCATCAATTCTTTCATGATGGGTTCTACTTTAAATGTATACATTATATCTTTATTTTCCTGTTCTTTATATTATAAATAAATATTATTTTCAAATATACACATGTGCTTCATGTCAAACTTGCAATCATCAGTATGGGAGGAGAAAATACCTGCCGGTCGCATGATTCGAACCCCAAACGAGACTAATCTTTGGCTCAG
>OY744515.1:211333954-211823954 GCA_963556195.1 Sepiola atlantica | reverse complement strand
ATGTATGTATATATATATGTATATATATATATATATATATATATATATATATATATATATATATATATATATATATATATATATATATATATATATATATACAGGGTGTTTCAAAAGTCTTGGGAACATTACAAATGCGTATATCTCATGAACTATTCCAGGTAGAAAAATGAAACTGGTGCCATTTTAAAGCTTGCTTAATCAAGTTTTTGGGCATACTAATGATTTTCGTGTTATCTTTCCAGGTGCAGTAATGGCGTTCTCTAAACAAGACAAGGCATTTTGCGTCCTCCAATTTGCAAAGACTGAATCGTGGACATGTGTTCAGCGTGCATTTCGCAGGAAATTTAAAAAAGAAGCCCCTGAAAGGAAATCCATTGTCAGATGGCATGCTAAATTTGTGAAAGATGGGTGTTTGTGCCCAAGTAAGCGAACAGGTCGCCCTTCAACTTCAGAAGATGCAGTTGAGCAAGTTCGGACAGCCTTTCAGCGGAGCCCCCGTAAATCAGTGAGAAGAGCCAGCAGGGAACTTCAGCTTGCTCCAGCAACTGTCTGGCGTGTCTTAAGGAAACGACTGCAAATGGTACCTTACAAGCTCAAGTTGGTCCAAAAGTTGAAGGACACTGATAAGCCACTTCGCCGTGACTTTTGCATTGCAATGCAAGAGAAGTTGGAAGATAACGGCTTTGATGACCGGCTTGTTTTTAGCGATGAGGCGACCTTCCATCTGAATGGCAAAGTTAACAAGCATAACACTCGCATATGGGGTACTGAGAATCCTCATGAACTTCTTGAGCACGAGCGAGATTCACCAAAAGTGAACGTGTTTTGTGCAATTTCCAAGAAAGGTGTCTATGGACCGTTCTTCTTTGAAGAGGCAACTATCACTGGTGAATCCTATCTCAACATGCTGGAAGACTGGTTAATGGCTCAGTTGGAACAAGCAGAATCTGATGACTTCATTTTTCAACAAGATGGTGCACCACCACACTGGAGTCTTAGAGTAAGGCAGTTTCTTAACACAAGGCTGCCTGGTAGATGGATTGGGAGATCTGGGCGAGGTGAGGACGTTCTCATGCCCTGGCCTCCTAGGTCTCCAGATCTTACCCCGTGTGACTTTTTCCTTTGGGGCTTTGTCAAGCAACAAGTCTATGTGCCGCCCCTTCCAAGAGATATTGACGAACTAAAGGCTCGAGTAACGGCAGTTGTGGGAACCATTGACGTCAAGATGCTGGAACGCGTTTGGCAGGAAATGGACTATCGACTAGATGTCTGCCGTGTGACGAATGGTGCTCATATTGAGCAACTTCGAAGATTTCCCACAAAACTTGAAACTTTAACCTTTCCAACGGTACCAATTTCATTTTTCAACTCCTAATAGTTTTTGAGTTATTAAAAATCGTTATGTTCCCAAGACTTTTGAAACACCCTGTATTATTCGAGAGAGACAGAGAGGGGGAGGTTTGCTTTTCCGTCGGATATGCATAAAAAGGATGTATGCCTTTTAATGTTAAATTTTTCTTTTGAATTTCTCGATTTGTCGAATAAGACGGTTTTATTGGTATTTATTTTCTTTTTTCTTTCACAGCCATGAAATACTAACAACATAAAACTCACTGACTTAAATACCCATTAGCCGCCTGTTTTTTTATTACAAAAATATATATCTAGATTAATGGTTCTCGGTCGCATCAACATAAATATGGCTAAATGCTGTTTAATTTTGTTAACCTCTAAATTTGACTTCAAGTTGATTGGACTGTCCCTGTACGGGAGTAATCCACATCAAAACTAACAACACAAAATGCATTTAATTAAAGGCGCATTACACGTGTGCCTTGTCTGGGGGTGAATTTAAGTTTGTTTTTTTAAAGATTTTTATTTATTTTTATTGTTTTTCGAGGAGAACACATTAAACACGAACGACACAAAATGCAATTGCTTAAGGACCGGAGTGTTTCTTCATTAAATAATCTGGCTACAGTTATGTTTTTCGTTGGAATTTTTTTAAAAGACATATGTCTTTTAATTTTGTTTGCAATGACAAAAACCCAATAAACAGTCGAAATTTCTTTACTCTCTTATCTCATTTCACACACACGCCGTTTCATTAATATATATATATATATATTAGTACTTTATGTATCCACATAAAATATTATAAGGAGATATAATTTATGTGTCAGTTTTCAGTATTTACTTCAACTGTGCTCGATACGTAAGTAGAGCTAGGTAGTAAGCAATGAAAATATATATGGCAATCAAGCTACACAGAGGCTCCCGTGTTTCATCCCCGGGGGGAATCGTCAGGCTAAATGAAACGGGGATGAAACACGGGAGCCTCTGTGTAGCTTGATTGCCATATATATTTCCATTGCTTACTATATATATATATATATATATATATATATATATATATATATATATATATATATATACTAGCCACGTGAACAACCAAATATAGATATACATATATATCCTTGACTTTTCATACGTGCGACTCTTCAGGAGTTCAACATCAGAAAGAAACATAAGACAAAAACAACACTCACTTATTATTATATCCCTTCTCTTCTTATCTCTGCTATATTTTAACTTATTTATATATTTATTTATTTATTTATTTTAAAAAAAAAATTTAACTTAATAATTCTCTTTATTTACTTACGGCTATTTTTCGACATGACATTTAAATAAGTTATACGAACGCTTGTCTAGGTCTGTTCATATTAAAGATGGTGTCTAATAACTATTAAGAAATCCACGTTTTTCTTTGGACTGTATCTTATGTATCCTATATCAATGTGAATTATTTTGGTCTTCAGTTCTTTCTGATGTTTCTGAACACGATTGTTGAACTTCTGAACAGTCACACGTATGAAAAATCCATAATATATATATATATATATATATATATATATATATATATATATATATATATATATATATATATATTATAATGGATGTCCGCGTATGTTGTTGTATTCGGTATTATTGTATGAAATAAACAACAGACACAAATTAATTATAGATGACTCACCGTTTTTTTTTATTAAATCCGTCAGGTATTTTGGGGACTTTTAAATAAGCATTGTAAACATACTGTGTCTTTTCCCATTGGTGAGTATGAACTCACGACGATCCTACCAAATGTATCTATCAAATACAAAATGTGCAAATACAAAATGTGCAAATACAAAATGTGCAAATACAAAATGTGCAAATGCAAAATGTGCAAATACAAAATGTGCAAATACAAAATGTGCAAATACAAAATGTGCAAATAAAAAATGTGCAAATACAAAATGTGCAAATACAAAATGCACATGTAACGGGTAGAAGAGTTACACTGCATTCGTTTACAAAAATGGGTCTCAACCGATTTTTCTTCTTGCGTGAATTAGTTTTGTCCATATAAACTTGAAAATACATTTTATAATCCAGGTTTACTTATACGTTTGTTGTTAGGTATTATTGTAAGAAAATAAATAACAAAAACAAATTAATTATATAAGTGTAACTCGCCGTTTTGTTTATTAAATCCGTCCGGCATTTTTTTTAACAAGTATGGTTAATATACCGTTAATAATATATAGATTTTCTTCTTTTTGTTCATTTTCCAGTGAGAAGTGGCAATTTTAGATGATCTTATCGCCTTCATCAACCAAATAAGTAATGCAAATATGCAATGTAAATAGGACCATTATTACGAAATTTTCTAATGTCCGCTGTTCTATATAACGGTCATCAGTTGACGGTAATAAAACTAATTATAAAACAGAAGATTGCAATAGTCCATTATAGACAATAGGGAATATCACCACAAATATTGATACTATTGAACCCATATTAATAGAAAAAAGATTGATAACGAGAGAAAGACAAAGGGCGAGATGTAGCGAATATAAAAAGACTAATTTTCGATTTTATCTTTTGATTTATCGGGCTTTGTAAACTCACTTTTCCTGATTCAAGCATTCTAAGAGGAGCTCAATAGGTGATCCAACGGATCACATACATTTTTGAAATATGAAAACAGGCTTTCTGAAAAGCATATATATATATATATATATATATATATATATATATATATATATATATATATATATATATACATGCTTTTCAGAAAGCCTCTTCAATTAAATATTTTTTAACGAAATCTTCAATGAAATATTATTAAATAGTGTCCCATATTATAATAATTTATTAATTTAGAAATTAATAAATCCAACTGATATTTGTTTTGCCTTTTTGCAGCAATGAAGACCAAGTCTGGTTACAGCATTCTGAACAGTCACTGGCGTCTGTCTCATTACGGTAACAAATACGTTCTTGGAACAGTGATGGATTATCAGCGGCGAACAAACGTTTCCTGTCCTGCGCAGTGTGTGTTTATTGTTGGGCCAATCAATGATGACATACACGTCCAGGTAATATTTTATTTTCGAAATTGACATGGATATATAACATAAATTATCAAATGTATTATGGCAATACTTTTACAAAATAGACGTTAGCGTTACTCATAGTAATTAATTTCTCATGTATTATAATATTTTATTCAATAAAAAAATTGAAATACTAAGGTACAATATAGAAAAACATCAAAGTAAAAGTTATAGTGTGAAGAATAAACAGGTAAAGCATGAGTTGTCTTCCCCTACTACTTGAATAATGTAAACAACAATTAATCACAACTTTTGTTGAAATTTAAAGAGAAAAAATAATACGTGTTCATTTACATCTTTTTGAATAGGTGTTATTTTTGTAACCTCCGACCTACTTCAGGTGCGTTTTGTTGGCCTCGGGAATCTTTACGCCGAACTCGTGAATCTGTACTGAATAATTCAAATGTTCAGCTAGTTCTAGTTCTCGGATGGCGGAAAAGATAAAAGTGCCAAGTTATAATCAGTTCTCAGTGACTGTCTTCTGGGGTTTAAAGGTTCAATCCTCAGTACGAGCGATACTAAGAATACAATTACGAATCACTTAAGACTTATATCAGACCATGGCTAACAGAATGAAAGCAAGCAAGCTCCTATGGATTAAATAAAAGTGTTCCGTTTTAAATTCCGTACAGATTTCCGAGTTTGACATAAAGATTCCCGAGATTGACAAGAGGCACCTGGAGATGGTCGGAGGTTACATAGACCGAAATGTTGTGAGAATAACATCCAACATGAGAATAGTAGGCCGAATAATCAAAATCATACAAATTAATTTTATTAATTTCCAATTTCTTTCTAAAACTGACGAGGTACATTAATCGCTTATCACGTGTCTTTATTTTTTGACCAATTAAAACTTACTTTTACCATCGTAAATCTCTACTGATTTCTTTATTAATTGCAAAAGATGTACATAAAGTTGTTATTACTTAAAGGAATTGCATATCCTGAAAAACGAAAATTATTTCAATTAAAGATGCTCGACTGAAATTATATCTCTGCTTCCTCCTTGTGAAATATTCACAGCAACAACTCATCTTTGACTCCAACGGCAACGAACTTTCCTTTTTTCTCTGTGTGTCTAATATAAAACGGAATTTTCATGAACATAGTTTATTTCTAAGAACTTCCCATCTATGATGGAACACATTACCACGGGATTGTTTTCCTGTTGGCTACAACATGGTCGTCTTAAAAATCCACTGTTAACAAAGACTTGTCATAAACCGTCCTCATAAGAAATCAAATTTTGTTCATGCTATCTATCTCATTATATTCACCGTCATTCAACTGTCAATCTAACCATCTCATTAATCCTTATCCTCGAGTGTTTTTAAGACTTGATAAGTTGTGACTCATTTGTTAAACAAATACTAAACTGGAAAAAAAATAAACTTCTATCTTTACGATATTATTCTCACAATGTTTCGGCAGATGTAACCCCCAATCTTCTTCAGGTGTATCTTGTCAAACTCGGGAATCTTCCTGTCGAACTCGGGAGTCTGTACGGAATTTCGAACGAAACCTTTTATTTAATCCATGGGGGTAGCTTCCTCTCGTTCTGTCAGTCATGACCGGGTAGAAGTCTTAAGTAATTCGTAATTGTGTCCTTAGTATCGCCCGCATTGAGGATTGAACTTTCAACCTCGAGAAGACTGTCACTTAGAACTGATTATAACTTAGCACTTTTATCAGTTACGCCACAAGTCGGAGTTTTCATCGACCGAAACATTGTGAGAATAACATCCAAGATGAGAACAGTAATCCGAATAATCCAAATAATACAAATTATGAATCCTTATCTCAAAAATGTCCAAACATTCTACCTTTTCTTTATAATTCTATTCTCCTTGCAACGTTTTAGCAACTGTTTCGATGGCTGTTTTTAGAATAATTTATCCCGTGTATTTCCTAACTTATTCCAGGCATCGGGATAGGTTTTAAGTAAGTTGTTCGATTGTTATTTCATTTTCTTCTCGCTTCCCTTTCACTCTTCACTACATGAATGTGGTTTTCATCCGAGGAGTGAAAAGTTTGACCGTTTCGGCAGATTTAGTTCCCAGTTTTGTTTTACTTCAGTTGTCCTGTCGGTTCGAGTGACGATTTGATTTTACTTCAACTTTTGGCGAACTTGCCAGATGAAGAAAACGACTCTTCTGTATAGTTTTATCGCACTGAGTCTAACACAAGGACCGAGACAATTTTCTCATTTGCTCTCAAACTAATTATGTCACCCAGCACAAGAGTAAGTAGCAAATATTAAATTAAATAAAAAAATACCCCGACCCCCCACCAAAACACAAAATGCGAAATGTAGTGAAAAAAAAGTAATCAACTTAACCCTAACATTATCCTAACCTTTAGCAAAGGACATAACTTGCGGGGCAATTTTTTTTTAAACTTCACTTTTTATAATAGTGGCGGTGTTATTCTACAAAAGACCCCTGCAAAGCTTATTAAAATACGCCTGTCAGCTAAAAAAAAACACATAATGCGTGTTTTGTAAAAAAAAAAATAATAACCCTAATCTTAACTTTATTCCTAACTCTAACACTTTTTTTCCGAAAATCGTTTATCTATTAGTGATGGGGCTCTTCTAAAAAGGAGCCCTGCAAAGCCCACTAAATTCGTAACCACTGAAAAAAAACGGACAGCTTTTGTTGCGTCGGTCAACGCTGGAGCACCCCCCCCCCTCCCTCCATCAATGACGAACTTTGTGTCTATTTCTACAACACGTCCGGAAACTTACTGAAAACCTGACAGTTTTGTACCCAAACTACTAGACCCATCACGAGAGTGGGTCGCTGAAATTAGGTGGAAACTGCAGATTTTAAACTTCATGTAAAACATCACATCAAGTTATAGTTTTACTCATGAATCCATTATAAACATTTGTGAATGTAACTGCGAATTTTAAACTTCATGAGTAAAACATCACATCAAGTTATAGTTTTACTCATGAATCCATTATAAACATTTGTGAATGAAACTGCGAATTTTTAACTTCATGAGTAAAACATCACATCAAGTTATAGTTTTACTTATGAATCCATTATAAACATACATGAATTCAACTGCAAATTTTAAACTTCATGTAAAACATCACATCAAGTTATAGTTTTACTCATGAGTCCATTATAAACATTTGTGAATGTAACTGCGAATTTTAAACTTCATGAGTAAAACATCACATCAAGTTATAGTTTTACTCATGAATCCATTATAAACATTTGTGAATGTAACTGCGAATTTTAAACTTCATGAGTAAAACATCACATCAAGTTATAGTTTTACTCATGAATCCATTATAAACATTTGTTAATGAAACTGCGAATTTTAAACTTCATGAGTAAAACATCACATCAAGTTAGAGTTTTACTCATGAATCCATTATAAACATTTGTTAATGAAACTGCGAATTTTTAACTTCATGAGTAAAACATCACATCAAGTTATAGTTTTACTCATGAATCCATTATAAACATTTGTGAATGTAACTGCGAATTTTAAACTTCATGAGTAAAACATCACATCAAGTTATAGTTTTACTTATGAATCCATTATAAACATACATGAATTCAACTGCAAATTTTAAACTTCATGTAAAACATCACATCAAGTTATAGTTTTACTCATGAGTCCATTATAAACATTTGTGAATGTAACTGCGAATTTTAAACTTCATGAGTAAAACATCACATCAAGTTAGAGTTTTACTCATGAATCCATTATAAACATTTGTTAATGAAACTGCGAATTTTAAACTTCATGAGTAAAACATCACATCAAGTTAGAGTTTTACTCATGAATCCATTATAAACATTTGTTAATGAAACTGCGAATTTTAAACTTCATGAGTAAAACATCACATCAAGTTAGAGTTTTACTCATGAATCCATTATAAACATTTGTTAATGAAACTGCGAATTTTAAACTTCATGAGTAAAACATCACATCAAGTTAGAGTTTTACTCATGAATCCATTATAAACATTTGTTAATGAAACTGCGAATTTTAAACTTCATGAGTAAAACATCACATGAGGTTATAGTTTTACTCATGAATCCATTATAAACATTTGTTAATGAAACTGCGAATTTTAAACTTCATGAGTAAAACATCACATCAAGTTAGAGTTTTACTTATGAATCCATTATAAACATTTGTTAATGAAACTGCGAATTTTAAACTTCATGAGTAAAACATCACATGAGGTTATAGTTTTACTCATGAATCCATTATAAACATTTGTGAATGTAACT
Source organism: Sepiola atlantica (assembly GCA_963556195.1). Classification (NCBI taxonomy): domain Eukaryota; kingdom Metazoa; phylum Mollusca; class Cephalopoda; order Sepiida; family Sepiolidae; genus Sepiola; species Sepiola atlantica. The sequence continues at coordinate 211,815,244 of OY744515.1, read as the reverse complement.
GCGAATTTTAAACTTCATGAGTAAAACATCACATCAAGTTATAGTTTTACTTATGAATCCATTATAAACATACATGAATTCAACTGCAAATTTTAAACTTCATGTAAAACATCACATCAAGTTATAGTTTTACTCATGAGTCCATTATAAACATTTGTGAATGTAACTGCGAATTTTAAACTTCATGAGTAAAACATCACATCAAGTTAGAGTTTTACTCATGAATCCATTATAAACATTTGTGAATGTAACTGCGAATTTTAAACTTCATGAGTAAAACATCACATCAAGTTAGAGTTTTACTCATGAATCCATTATAAACATTTGTTAATGAAACTGCGAATTTTAAACTTCATGAGTAAAACATCACATCAAGTTAGAGTTTTACTCATGAATCCATTATAAACATTTGTTAATGAAACTGCGAATTTTAAACTTCATGAGTAAAACATCACATCAAGTTAGAGTTTTACTCATGAATCCATTATAAACATTTGTTAATGAAACTGCGAATTTTAAACTTCATGAGTAAAACATCACATGAGGTTATAGTTTTACTCATGAATCCATTATAAACATTTGTTAATGAAACTGCGAATTTTAAACTTCATGAGTAAAACATCACATCAAGTTAGAGTTTTACTCATGAGTCCATTATAAACATTTGTTAATGAAACTGCGAATTTTAAACTTCATGAGTAAAACATCACATGAGGTTATAGTTTTACTCATGAATCCATTATAAACATTTGTGAATGTAACTGCGAATTTGATTACAATCCGATATTTTCTTGATTCTTTTGTAATATTTAAAAAAGCAAGCTGCTATTTATTTGCATGTAAAATTGACATAGATGTAAAACTTCTTGTTTACTAATCTACTGTCTTTAAACAGCAAATCTACTTCATTACTCATGTACATTTATCAGTAATGAACCATTTGTTTTATAGATTATATAACATAAATTTTGATAGTTGATGTAAGATAAAGTTGTGTGTGATTGTCGATGTAACAGAACCGTGTGTCTGATGGTTGATGTAACAGAGGTTTTAGTTGATAGTTCATGTAACATAAGCTTTTGTCTGATAATTGATGTAACATAAACGTTCGTCTGATTGTTGATGTAACATAATATTTTATTTGATAGTTCATGTAACAGAAGCTTTTGTCTGATTGTTGATGTGACAGAAACTTTTTGTCTGAGAGATGATGTAACGCAGTCGTTTGTCTGGGAACTGATGCAATACAGGCTTTTTCTGATAGTTGATTTAAGGTAGGCAGTTGTCTGGTAGTTAGTATAACAGAGAAACATTCTTGACGTCGAGTCTTTCACAATAGCTTCAAACATCAACCAATTAATCTATGAGAGAACAGCTCAGTATTTATTGTTGTTACTTTAGTATATTTTTATAGGGGAACAAATACAGAATTGTGAAGTATTTATTTAGCAGATAACTTGGGCTGTGCTTTATATAATAGAAAAATGTGAATGGTTGTTGTATGTGTCTACTTAGCAGTTATCAAAAGCCATCTGTATTTCTGGCTTTTCTAATGACAGGGCATGTGTTTTAATTGGCTAATACTGCCGATATAGATGTCATTATAATGTTGAAAACACAAAACCTGTTATAATTCCAAGTGGTGTTGTGATTCTGTGCACACTTTTGGTGTGTTATAACATATACATTTAAAACTATTTCACGTATACTGTCTTTACCATATATGGCATCATGGTAAGGTTGAATAGGTATGATGTTGAATAACTCGAAACCTGTTATAATTTCAAGTTAAAAACATCATTTATGAGATGACTCTGTGCTCATATGGGTATATCATCTATTATTATAAGAAATGTGAGTTAATCAACGATTGTTTCCCTACGGCTTTTTCCTATATAGTTTAATAACACAAGATGATGCTAAAATATACCTTAGTTATGGGATTGAGTTATGTTTAAAAAGTAATTCTGTTTTAATTAGTCTAATTAGCCACAATTTCTAATTAATTGAACAAGTTACCCATGTCTCTCTTGACTATCTATGCATTTCTCTTGTCCGTCCCCTTCCACTCTATGTTGATTCAACAACTCTCTAATATTGTCTAATGTCTCTATAGGGCATTTAGAGAAAGGGTTACTCTTTTTTTCGGCGTCGTCATCTCATTTACATAGGTGTGTCTGTACATCACACAAACGTGCTAAATTAGATGGTTAAGTTATAAGTCTCTGTATTTCTATATAAGAATAATAAAGAAAAGGTATACTTCTATATAATAATAATAATAATAATAATAATAATAATAATAATAATAATAATAATAATAATAATAATAATAATAATAATATAAAAGTAAAGAAACTTATTATTTTTAGAAGAATATTCTTTGAAAACCAAAACAACGAGTTTGTTTTTTAAAATAAATTATTTATATATTTTAAAATCTTGATATCTTTCGTCGTGAAAACGCCCTTGTCAAAAGTATATAAACATTTCATTCATTTTTTTCTTTTTAATCTTCCTTGACGGGGCATATTGTCGCAGCCAAGATAAGAGTTCGTGTTGGTGTTTTGATGGTTGGTATTTGAATGCCGGTGTTTGTCACGTGTGTGCGTGTTGTTGAATAATAGAAGACATTCACACTTGAAACGTTGATGGAATTACAATTAGAAGAATTGTTATTCCATCAACGTTTCAAGAGTGAATTTCTTCATTATTTATTATTTTTAGCTGTGCAAGAAAATATCTTAAAGATATGTCACAGTTTATGAATTTTCGAATGGAATAAATGTAGAATAAGCAGTGGTAGTGTTTGCGATTGTAACCCGACGGGTCACGGGTATCTCCATGTGCGACAGTTTCTAGGGAATATCAAATTTACAGGCGGTCCCAAGTCGCATGTGTCTCGCACTCAGGCGTTATGATTATAGTCACCAATCTGATACTGATCATAACGGTCATCCATCTAATAATTGCGAGGCTCAACGTTGCTTAACTTCGGTGATCTAACGAAAACCGGTGGATCAATGTGATGCACTCTGGTCACGGGTACGTTTCGCAATATATAAATTTCCAAATATTTCAAGTCCATTCATTTGACAATGTGATTTAATAATTTCCCGCCCTCAACGTGAAGGTAGATTTACCAGATGATATGTCACTGTTTGTTTAACAGTCTTTCTCTTCTGTTTCTTTTCAGTTGTTATTTTACAGAGCTTCATCGCATTTCACTTATCAATTCAGTACTCCCTTAGATATGAACGGTGATCACAATCACGTGTACGACATTACGGGCGAGCCGTCTGGCAAAGCTCACCACCATCGAAGCAATCATCAGTCGAGTGCTAATCAGCACTCCCAACGGCATCGCCAACGGCACCGACAGCGTGGCAAGACCCACGAGAGACAGCGCTCTCAACCCCGATCACCTTCCGGGCAATCGAAACATGATTCCAAGAAACGAAGGTTCCAATATAACGAAAGCTTCATGGCCCCACATCATAGTGCACATCACCAGAGCGATTCTGAACCGACTGACGCTCCACCCAAGCGCACTGAGACCCTCCGTAACACGAGAAAGAGTCGCGTCTCGCCGACCAACCGAAGCCTTCAGCGAAACACCCCTCCGCCTCCCGTCGATCGCAGTGGACGACGACATCGCGGCGGTCGTCTGTCAAGTGGAAACGCCAATCCGTTCAGGCCGAGTGCCACGTCGCTTTACAACCGATCGCATAGGATTCCAAACCGCAGGATCTCGACGCAGTGGTCGCATTCTTCGCTTGAAGAAAAACAACCGGCCAGGCAGGGTTCACGTGACGTAGTTGGGGTGCCTTCCCCAACAATTGTGATTGCCAACTCGCGCCTTTCGGGCGATCGAATTCGCGAGAGGCAACAGCCAGTCCGAGTCGGAAACGGACACCGCCACCAGCAACCAGACCAGAGCACCTCGCAATTGTCATTAGGCACAAATACGGCGAGAGCAACGGGACAAGGGCGTTACCTGCACACCGCCGGTGCTCAATTACCTGATGGCCTTCACCATAGCAAATCCGGCAGCAATATTGTTGGTGAAAACACCGGATATTCCTGGAGAATATCTGGATTTACTGAATGTTCACAGAGTTGCGGAGGAGGTAAGAAAAAAATCATGTTTGATCTTAACTTTATCTTACCTCACATTACTTACTGTGATAAACACCGATTCGATGTTTACTATATATTGTTCGACAATTGTTAAGAATATGGCCTAAAATTATTTTAATGAAAAATTAAGAGAGATATCTGTAAAATTTCAATTTTTTTCTTGATTGTAATTTTGTTACAGATGATTTGGTAACGGTTCCTGCTGTTGAGACGTTGAATACAGTAATTTATAGTGGTTATTAACTGAGACTCGGGCTATCTCTGAATGGATCGGCTTCGTATATTATATATAAATACGACTGTCATAGCTTATTTAATCAGCTACGCAGACTTTAAAGCTTATTGATCTATAGGGGTCATTTTCACACATTTACACACTTATACTGTTGGAAAAGATATGAAGACACAATATTCTCAAGCTATATGAAAAATAGCAACTTATATTCAATTAATCGTATTATAGATTACAATGAATTTCCTAGAACTATCCGCCTGTGGAACGCAATACCACGCGGCTGCTTCCCAGCTGACTATAACATGGCCGTTTTCAAGTCCAATGTAAGCAAATTCTTTTAGGGTCGCCCTCTTAAATAATCAACTTCTGACCAGTTACAACCATCGTTAGAAATCCCCTCGATGTTTTACCGTCCATCCGAGTAACTCATGAACCCTTATCCTTGAGTGGCTGTTGGGCCTTCATAAGCGGTTACTCATTAGTGAATGAAAGGTATCGTGTTTCGGTAATAAATAAGCTCAAATGGTTAATATTCCGTAAAACAGACTAAATCAAGAAAATACTCCTCCTTTAGTAATTTTGTTATGAATGATTGAACAATGAAGAAATTGGATTGCAATAATTTGTTTCCATGGATATTACCATGATACTCGAGCCATCTTTGAATTGGTTGGGTTTCGCATATTGGTTTATATTCGCTCCAAGGTGGAATTTACAAGCACAATGTTTTTTTTTTGTTTTCGAGAGGACAACTTTGTCGAAGATCTTCTTGATGCGAGCATACACTCGCAAACTATGAAAGAAAGCATGTGAAGCTAGAGCAAACGAACAACCGGAAACATGTCTTGTATTTAAAGACACCTTTTTTAACACGATCTAATGAAGTGCGCGTGGGGGAAGCAACGCGAAAATACTTCTCTGTGGTGCTTGTAATGTATTCGTGAGTCATAAACATTTTCCAAGTGCAAATTTTACAATTACCCCCCATTTTTATTGATTAAAATCATTTAGAGCCATATTCTTTACAATTGTTCTTTGTTTTTGTTTTTTTACTGTTTTCTTTTTTTTTTCGCTTTTTGGTAATATTGTATTAATTGGTTATATTTCCTATGTTTTATTGATAAAAATGTCTACAACGATTTCGGGTTAGTTTTATTTGTAAAGATGATTAATTAAACGTTAATCTGGAACAAAATACCAATATTTTATTACGTATGTAAATATTCATCTAAACTGAATCTTTACTGGTGATGGCTAAAGAAATCTTACAAGTTTTTAAACCCTTTTTGAAGAAGTCTTTTGAAAGAAAAATATCAGCTTTTATTTTTATTTCAAAGATAGTTAGTAAATTACGGTGTTAATAAAGTTGATTTATGGAAAATATCACTTATGATTTATTCAGAACGACATATTTATTCGACGATTGATATGTCGAACTCGAGAATCTGTACGGAGTGTTTCAAACTGAACCCTTTCAGATTACCGGGTTCGGCATGGAGATTCCAGGGTGCGACAAGACACACATGAAGAAGGTCGGAGGTTATGTCGGCCGAAACGTTGCGAGAATAACATCCAAGATGAGGAAAGTAGTCCGAATCATCCAAATAATAAATATTTTTACAAGTTTCTAATTATTAAAAAACACTTTAACATTTGACTGCCCCTGGTCTCGACTCAATCTGTATGATACTCATAATCCTTCCCCTTGTTCTACTTCTTCCATATCAACAACCAGTACTTACGGCTGACAGTCAGACTACACTGCGGCTGATTTCAAATATACCAAGTCCACAAACTTATATTATAAACAGACATGAAATAATTAAATAGACGCCCTTATTATCATTAATAATGAAAACTTCTGTCAGAGGGTCCAGATGGACCTAGGCAACCTAATATTGATAATTTCCCTCGCTGATGAATCGGGCAATCGCTAGATAACCAGTGAAAAATGGAATCCCGACATTCGCGGCGATTTGACGCTAATTAAGTTAACCTGCATATTAGCATATAATATGGCTCCTCTGAAACTGAGAATTCTAATAATTCTCTGGGTGGTGTCATACTTACATGGTGATATATGATAGATATATTTACATCTGAAACACACAAAAATGTCAATTAGTATAAAATATGGATATTTCAAACTTTCACTACTGCATTGTACAGTTCCGAGTGTTGGCCGTCGGCGAAGGAAACAGAAACTTTAAAAGTGTATATGAATTATTTTTGTGGGGTGTCTATTTACTTCTTTCATATTTGTGTATAGATTATATAAAAAAAAAAAGACTTTTCCAACAACTATTAAGCTTCCTATTCATCTAACAACCCCGTTTTCTAAAGTTAACTACGTCTGCATATTTCGCGGATCCTATAAACTACAGAGAGAGCATATATTTAAAAATCCTTCTCGTTGCGTTTCTCATGTTTTCCGACAAAATTAGTTTCTCTTTCGTCTAAAGAACTTAATTAGCGTCAAATTGCCGCAAATGTCGGGATTCCATTTTTCACTGGAATATAATTAAATCGTTTTCGTAACGTAAACGATTTAATTATATTCTTAAATACTTCATGTTTTATGATTTTTTTGTTTTCATTTTTCCGTTTATTTTAATTTATGTCTTGTATTTTCTCGATATTCTCTTGCTATTTTAGAATATAGAAAAACTGACTCGAAGATTAGTTATTGGTTGGGTTTAAATGCAACAAAAATTATTTATAAAAGATAAATGCATATTACCTCTTTTTGTAATTAAATAATACGATTTCGTATTATTTGGATTATTAGGACTACCGTTCTCATCTTGGATGTTATTCTCGCAACATTTCGGTCTATGTAACCTCCGACATTCTTCAGGTGGTTCTTGTCAATCTCGGGAATCTTTACGTCGAACTCGGGAATCTGTACGTAATTTAAAACGGAACACTTTTATTTAATCCATGAGCTTACTTGCTCTCATTCCGTCATACATGACCGGATATAAGTCTTAAGTAATTCGTAATTGTATTCTTAGTATCGCCCGTACTGAGGATTGAACCTTCAACCTTCAAAAGACAGTCACTGAGAACTGATTATAACTTGGCACTTTTATTTTTTCCGCCACCCGAGAACTAGAACTAGCAACACCCTTGGATTATTCAGTACAGATTCACGAGTTCGGCATAAAAATTCCCGAGGTCAACAAAACGCACCTGAACAAGGTCGGAGGTTACATCGGTTGAAACGTTGTGAGAATAACATCTCGATGAGAACGGTAGTCAAAATAGTACAAATTATATAAATTGTCACTTCTCATCTATAAAAAATTACGAAACAAAAAGTAATACGAACTCTATCATTGCTTAAAATAACAGTTTGTTTTTGGTGAATGCGCGCATGAGCGAGGGCTGAAGTAACACCAAGAAAAGAAAATGGTTATTGGTAATGGCGGACAAGAAGGAATTCTTACATTAGATCGCTGATCTGTGGCCCCACACGATGGAGATACTGAGTTTTATTCTAAGTTTTGTATAAGCTGCTTCCCCACATCTATCAAACATTACATAAAAGTGTACAAGATTGATTGATTGGTTATTTTTACGGCATATCAACTATTTTGGTGTTATTTAATGCCGACTCCGTTTATTTTGGTTAAAGGTATTTATGCTTGAGGTTCTTAATATTTTAAAATATTTAACAGTTTCTAGTTTGTATATGAATCATTTGTGGATTAATTTGTTTCGCATTTGTATATTTTGTGAATAAATAGTCTGCAGTTGATTAATTCTATTTAATCCATAAAGAAGTTATATTTGAGTTATTGGGTTTATAGATATATTTGTTTTACTATGTAGAATAAAAACATTTGCTCCAAAGACAAATCAATGGCAAGGTCTATTCTAACATATTTCTTCAACTTTATTTAACGCCTTCGCTCAAAACCAAAAGAAAGAAGTTCAGAAAAGATGTGACGTCACAGGTATGACAGGGTTCCCTGTTGCTTACATGACTGCTTTTGTTGACGTCTTCAGTCTAACTCGCTTAGAAGCGAGAAACATGTGTAAATAGTTCAGCGGAAGTACATCCCACGCAAAGTGTTTTCAGTGGATAATAGATCAATCACTTTATTTACTTTCTTCCCTCAGCAGAAAGATGTGGCACAAGGCCGGAAGGTGGGGGAAAAATGTCAACGCCCAGCGGAAGAGCCAAGCTTGTCTCTAAAAATAGCCCGGGCAGCCCTGTCGGCATTCCACAGTAGGGGCGCCTCATGCAATTGACAATAAACCAACACCTTCCCAAATAGGGATGCAAATGTCTGGGAGCATGGACTTCCTAAGACTACCCATGACATAATACCTTAATCCGACAGATAAAAGCCACCGAAATGGTTCATCCCTGTCTGACTGATTGTCGAGAACGTATTCTCGACTGGTATTTAGGCGGTACAATCATAAGCCAACTTTCGCAGACTGAATCATTTTGGATTCCGCTAGATCAATCACTCCGCGTAGAAACATTTGTTCACATATAAAGAAACGTAACTGCTACGACTATAACCCCGCCCTCTTCAAATAAGAACACTAGGTTTCACCCTGATATCATCAAACAATTCCTTCATGGTGCTAACGTTGTAATATACAAACTAACTATATTAATTGCATAAAAGTATTCAAGTGGTTTACAAGTGAAATTTGTGAATTGTAAATAGCATAACTACGTCGACACACCGATTCTCGTTATATCACTGAAGTTAAGCGACGTTGAGCCTGGTTGATATCAGATGGGTGACTATTTGGGAATACCAGACGCTATATGTAAAGATGACAATTCCTATCCACTAGTGGCTGTGCCGGACAAAATCACGGGTTTCTCTCTGGCATGGCTTTGCACCCGGAAGCCACTCTGTAAGAGTTGCGGTGAAGCCACGGGAAACAGCTTATACAAAATGTAGAAAAAAAAGTCTGTATCTCCATCGTGTGGGGCCATAGATCAGCAATCTAATATGAGAATTCCTTCTGTTCGCCATTACCGATATCCATTTACTTTTCCGGTGTTACTTCCGCTTCTCGCTCATCTGCGCATGCACCAAAAACATGGCTGACTCAAACAGATGATATACAGAGTAAAAAAAGAAAGACAATAAACAAATAAAGTATTTATTTTCGACTATATTAAGATGGCTAATGCGCATGAACGAAAGTTCCTATAAAATAAATGTCTCTTTATCAAATTATGTTTTCTGGTCGAATAGACGTACGAATGAAATAAAAGTTTTCATTTGTTCAACATTAAAAATTACCCTCCGCTTTATGTTTATTTCTTGTCGACTGGAAATAACATAATGGTGCCAGTTACTCACATCCAACGAACTGAGGTGACACCATTCCACTTTCTAGAGCGTTTTAAAACGTCATAAATGATGTTTTCCGTTAGTGTTCTTCTCTATTGTTACCTCTTTTCTCTGTATATGAGTGTCCATGTTGACAAAACTTTCCCCAATTTACCCACGACAATGGGGATCACATCCATTTCATCACGTCCACAGGTCAAGCTTAAAGTTCGTATTCATGACCACCTTGACAAAGAGATATGACTTTGAAAGTATGAATCATTTTTATAGCATCTTTTATTTAAAGACATTTATTTATTTACATTTAAATTTCCGATTTTTTAGTATTTTTTATCGAGACTTGCCTTTAAACATTTTTTTAGTTTTAATCTGTACTTTCAGAGTGTTCTCTCTCTCTCTCTTTCTCTCTCACTCTCTCTCTCTCTCTCTCTCTCTCTCTCTCTTTCTCTCTCTCACTCTCTCTCTCTCTCTCTCTCTCTCTCTCTCTCTCTCTATTGGAAGCTGGTCAATTAATTTCGACTATCGGTATAATAAGACGTATTTTGTCCTTGAAATATTGAAGTGGGTGTAAAGTAATTTAAGTGACCTAAAAGATTTTTTTTTTAATATAAAAAGTACTTTAGAATATCATTATTTATTAATTCATAAATACTAAAAAAAATTCATCAAGATCAGACAATACATCTGATTTTTGTCGGATGATTTTGGTTAAAAACAAAATCACTTTCACTTTTACTGCCCGTCCCTACGTATAATAAGGCAATACTCCTTTGCCTTCTTCATCATACCAATAGGTTATTTCTGTGTTCTATTTCATGATCGCAATGAATCATGAAATCCCACATGATCTTTGCTTGGTCGATTTCTATAAAAGATGCAGCTTTACGCCTGTAAAATCGGGAGTTAGTGTGAGTTGAATGTCGAGTTGGAAGATAGCCATTTCGAAGAGTCGGCCGCGTTTGTATTTATCTGACTGAGCTGGGTTGAGATGAAAAAGAAAAAAAGGTCACCTGGTTCCATATAAAAATAAAAACATATTCTCTACAATAAAATCAATTTTAATTAACGGAATAGGAACATAAGAATATAAGGAAAAGACGTAAGACAAGTTGGTTTGGCAGGCATGTATTAGAGTACAAATATAATTGAGTCCGGGTCTTTTACCTTGTAGTTGGGGCTCGTCTCCCGCCTAAGCGACGACGAGAGACGAACGTGAAAGTTAACGTGATTTAACTCACACGTTTGGACATGACAGCGCATGTGCGAAGCCGCACGATAGATTACATGTAAATACAACAGAATAGATTTCAATCATGTAACTGCTACATGCGCATACAATTTATCAACCCTTTTGTGTCCATATCCTTTTATATTATTGCCAATAAACTAATCTGCTGCAATTTCCTCTTGTCGTTTGTACTTTGTCTGCGAGTTAAGTGAACTGGCTTGCAATGTGCCGCCAGTCTTTGCTGCTTTTTTCTCAATTCCCATAGTATTTATCATCATAAAAATGGATCGATCGTAGTCAAGGGCGACCTGAAGGCTGATTTTCGTTGGCTATTACACCGAGATGTTTGGGAGGACGCCATCCCCTTTTCCTTGAAATGCCGAGTTTTTAACAAGGAAACATCAAATGCCACATTTGAGTCCTTGGTATAACTCGACCGAGGATTGAACCCCAATCTTCGAACTATTGAGCGAACACTTTATTTAATTTTAACTTACTTATAGATGGTTAGCAATATTTTTTATTATTTACTTTCACACGAGTCATTATCAATGATTGCTCACTGGCAGTATTACAAGTAGCGGTTCTTAAAGTCTGAGTTACAACATATCTCCCCAGATTTTCGACACTCTCCGCCTCTTTCTATAACTGTTACAAATCATTTTACGCTATCGCAACAGCCGTTTACCATATATTGGCCTTCTCTTGATAATAAGTCTCTCCAAGGTTCCAATACTATCTGTGTTTTTCTAGTGAATGTCTAGATGGTGCCATCCCCTATTATTATTATTATTATTATTATTATTATTATTATTATTATTATTATTATTATTATTATTATTTTTATGTCTGCTTACTAGGAGTTATCATACAAGTCATCGTCAGTGATTGCTCACCGACAACAACCCGTAGTGTTCCCTGGAGTTTGAGTGACAACAAGCCTCCCGATATTTCCAGTACATCCTCTTTGACCATCATTGGGGGGGGGGCAGCTTATGATATTTCTTGCAGTTTCTGTTCCTTGGTTCTGTGGTTGTATTCTTCCTGTGGTTTTGTATTCTTCTTAATGTAACTTCCATGTGACTGGTTAGGGTTAGGGTTAGGGTTAGTAGCTCATGTCGATTAGTTTCCGCATTCGAGGATTTTGTTTAAGATTGCATCTGTCTTGATCATTGCTGCCCTTAGTATGGTCACAGTGATCCCTTTGATTCCAATTTCTCCCAGTCTTTTCTCCGGGATTTTGGGGACTATTCCTAGTGCTCCTACGATTATTGGTATTATATTGACTTTCTTCATGCTCAATATCCCTTTCAGTTCTCTGACAAGTTCCGTGTATTTGCTTTGTTTTTTTGTCTCCTTGATTTTCACTCTGTTGTCTGCTGGAACGGCGAAGTCTACGATTGTGCAAAATTTGTCCTTTTTGTCGATTATTAAAACATCCGGTCTCCTTGCTTGTATGAGTATATCTGTGTGTATATCCATATCCCAGAGGATTTTGTGTTTTTCGTTTTCCAGTACTGTTTCCGGTTTATATTTGTACCATTTGTCTGCGTGTTCGAAATACAATCGTTTGCATAGTTCCCAGTGTACTGCTTTCCCCACGCAGTCAGGTCTGTTCTTGTATTCTTTTGGGGCTAGTTTGCTGCATTCACTTATTATATGATTTACTGTTTCGTCTCTTTGTCAACACAGTCTGCATTTACTGTTTTCCTGTGTTTTATCTATTTTAGTGTTAATGTGGTTCGTCTAATCGCATTGTTCTGTGCAGCCATCAGTAATGGTTCCGTTTCTCTGTTTCTCAGCTATTTTCGTTGGTTTCTACTCTTGTCAGTGTTTTAGAGCGTCCATGCAGTTATTTTTCTTCACACTTTTCTTTTCTTTATTATTGTTAGTATTATTAGTATTATTAATAATAATAATAATTTCATTATATATTTTACATTATGATTTTTCTTTCAGGAACTGAAGAAACAATTGTGGTGTGTGTCAAAGATAATTCGCAAGTTGTAGTTACAGATGAGAATTGTGACCAAAGCCGGAAACCGGAAGCGAAGAGTGTCACGTGTAACCAAACGCCATGCCATGCAGAGTAAGAAAACAAAAACAAAAGACTTTTTTCACCACGTTTAGTGTCGTATGTTTTCACTTTTCTCATGTCTACTCAACCCATACAAGAACTTTTGCATCTACAATTCTGCACGAGTTTCTGTTTTCTTCTTCTTGCTTAATCATTTCCTCACAGAAAAAAATGAAAGAATTGTTTGCCAACCTAAAAACGAATTAAATGACATCGAAGACAGACAAAAAACAGAAGTAAATAACTTCATCTTAATTAAACTCTAAAACGAATTAGAAACTGCAAGGTATTAACGAATTAATGTAAACTTTATGGGTCAGAGTTCAATAAAGTCAGGAGGTTCTCGACCGAGCTCCAATCTATCTCCCACCGCTATAAAACATTCACAGCAAAAACTTGTCTTACTACAACCACTGTAAATAATTTCCCTTCTTCCTCTGTATACCGAAGACTAAACGTAACTTTCATAAAGAAAGTTAATTTCCAAAAACTATGTCTGTGGGACAGAATACCACGGAGCTGCTTCCCAGCTAACTACAACAAATTCTTGTTGAGCCGTTCCTGTGTGAAACTGGACAAAATTTGCTTATTTAATCAAAGCCTATCCAGTTCCACCTATCGTCTTGCATCCTCTCAAGGTGCTGTCTCATCGTCATCTGACAAACTCATTAACCTTTTTCTTCGAGTGGCCTTTGGGCCTTGATAGACGGTGACTCATTAGTACAACAAGAAGATATGCCCTTATCACTCTAAAAAATTCTAGACCCAACAACTTTTCGAAACGCACACCTGACCTTTCAAAGTTAATGAATAAAATAAATGACTGCGTTTTAACAGTTGCAGGTGTCATTTTTTGCATCCGTGTGAGAAATGTGGCTTATTTAAAGTTTAACAATAAAGATTATACCTTCAAAGTTTACGATTCGAAATGATTAAAATAGCAGTTCTATTTATTTTACTTCCAGCCAAAAGTGTTAGTCACTCTATACATTATTTCTATAAGTCATTTAAGTGAATTTAATTAAACAAAGTAATATCGCCAATTAAACTTTGACAACGACCGTGGTGTCATCAAAAGAAGACACATATTAGAATTAAACATAAAGAATTTAAAGGAAAAATGTAAATGTGAGAAAACAATTAACTATGAGAAAAAAACAAGAAAGGGATGCGTACAAACGACATTTGCAAGCAATCACAGATGTATGAAATTCTTGCATAAAAACGTTCTTTTTACTGAGAAAAAGCAAAGATACTGATAAAAAGTCAAACAAAAATTACATTTTATTTATAAAATTATATTGGTACTCAGTGTTAGCCGAAAATGAAAGTTGTCCGTATAGGAGAGTAGAAAGTGGACCATGGGTTTACTTTCAATAACCTCGAACTCTCGTTCCCTTATTTTGTTCTTTAGTCCTCGCATTTAATGAGAGATGTTTCTAACAAAGAAGAAATAATTGCTGTTTTCTGGGTCTAAATCTATCCACCTAACACTTATCGTTGGCTAGTTTTTGCCCTTGAAGTAGTAGTATTTCTTTAGCTACTTACATCAAGTGGCTTCATGCCTTGTCTGGAGCGATTTACATAAATATATATATATATATATATATATATTAAATGAAGATGTAAAAGTAACAAATAATGAAAAGAACACAACTCGCTTGCTGTATGAAGTTTGAATTCTCTGAAATTGGTCTTGTGATTTCAAAATAAACGTGCAGAGTACAGTGCATGCTCTTCTTAGACTGCACCTGATCGCTGCCGGCGTCCTCTACCTATATCAATGTGTGTGCCTTGTCAAAGTGAATTCGCAAACCAAAGTTTAACTCTGTATCTGCTCAGCTGAAAAAGGTTATATGTGTACAAACACGCAAACATGCATACAGACGTCGTCGTTTATGACCGGGTCGGCTACCCACACGCGTATCGTCTGAAGGGCCTAAATAGGTTTAGAATTTTGTAGTATGGCATGGACTTCTTACAAGATTATGTGTAACATTAGAGAGTAGAAACAGTATTGAGTTAAATAAAAAAGACAATGACGCAGGGTTGGGAGAATTTAAAATGCTATGACACAGAAACTAGGATATATATATATATATATATATATATATATATATATATATATATATATATATATATATATATATATATATATATATATATATAGTGTCAGGTTGTATATGAAAATCAAATAAAGTGCTCGATCATATAAGAGAGCTAATATAATTTATTTAGATACTGTATATTACATATTTCAGCAATGTACCGCGGTTTCATCCAAAAGGGCAGATTTAGACATCTTAAGTAAATCTTCGTGCCCAGTGGAATCATCGGCAAGCTGAAAGGATTGCAGGCACGCCTGACAGGAAATGGCGTCAACAATGGCGTGCCTGCAATCCTTTCAGCTTGCCGATGATTCCACTGGGCACGAAGATTTACTAAAGATGTCTAAATCTGCTCTTTTGGATGAAACCGCGGTACATTGCTGAAATATGTAATATACAGTATCTAAATAAATTATATATATATATATATATATATATATATATATATATATATATATATATATATATATATATATCCTAGTTTCTGTGTCATAGCATTTTAAATTCTTCCAACCCTGCGTCATTGTTTTATATATATATATATATATATATATATATATATATATATATATATGTGTGTGTGTGTGTGTGTGTGTGTGCGTGTGTGTGTGTGTGTGTGTGTATTTAGGCAGCAAGTTATTACTCGAACAGGCTTTGTTGAACAAGACGGAATTTTCGCGTTTGCATGACTTCTTTTTAAGCTTTTCGAGGCGCCGAGCAATCTTTCGGGTTTCAGGCGGCAGTCCGTACAGTATTTCGCCGATTGTTCGTAATTCGGCAATTTCTCTAGCGCTTTCGACGTTCTTGGTCGTTTTCAAGTGTAGTTTTCTTTTTCTTTTTATAAATGAGAAGACTTGGGTTATTGTTTTTATAGAGATCTTTAAGGGTGAATGAAGGAAAAGAGAGGGGTGTGGTTGAGTTGATTATTATTGTATGTTTACTTTTGTCTTGTTATATTATATTTGTTTGTTTGTTTTTTTGTTTGGTGTTATTATTTTTATTATTATTATTATTATTATTATTATCATTATTATTATTATTATTATCATTGTTGTTGTTGTTCAACAAAGCCTGTTTGAGTAATATAAATAACTGAAAGAGAGATCGACAGATGGATAGTGTGTGTGTGTGTGTGTGAGAGAGAGAGAGAGAGAGAGAGAGAGAGATTAGAAAAAGTCAATAAAAATATTTGAAACGAATTAAATATTCTAGAAATTGAAATCTTGGAAATCAAACCGAGAAGTGAGAATAGTGAAGATGTTTGCTTTCACTCTATTTCTGTAAAAGTTCATACAATGGTGTGAAAAAAACATTTGTGTGTGACGTGTAACACGGACTTTTCATCAGTATAAAATGTATTCCTGGTTTTGAAATCCAAATTTAAATTAAATTAAAAATTAAATCAAGCGTAAACGATACAAGTACTCATGTTCAAACATTTTAAAATTGAAATAAGTAAACCAGATGTTTTACAATTTTTTTAAACGTAATAAATCATTTCAAAATATCAGAGATCTAAACTACTTTTAGAAATGGACAATATTACATTAATCGTAAATATCATATTCCCAGCAAAATAACCGAAACCTTGGGATCTTCAGTCTGAGGTTCTACCAACTGACCTGTTAGGACTTTCTTATAACTAGAACTTAAAACATTACCATAACAAAATAATTATAGCTTAGTGCATGACGTCATAGATTTATATGTTTCAAAATATGAATTCAAACACAAGCGATCATAAAAAAATGAATGGGTAACATTATCAATAGCGTCGGGAATTATATTAATAGTCCAAAACAATTTATTCTGCTTTAACTACGTATTGTATGTAATTCTTTCACAATTATATAATCCTCTTAGCCTAGCAAAGATATGTGAACGGAGGGAGGAGCATATATTTGCTAGTTATATAAATAGAAATGTTAAAAAAATAGAAATGAACAAACGAAGACGTCATTGAAATTTTTATTGTCTTTTTAATTAAAATTTAAATTATTGTGTTGTTCGAAAAATACTGACCGATTTTCGAATCAATTTTTTTTAAAGTGATTTTTGTTTGCAATGTTTTTCTTACAAACTTTTGCATTTTTGTTTACTTATTAGTAAACACTTGCCAAGGCTAAAACCCACTCGAGGATAAGAGTTATACATACTTAATAATTAATGTGTACTATTTAATGAATTTCTAATAATTTCTTTCAGACTGAAATGTTGAATCATATAAGTTCTTACTAACGGACATGAAAAAAAGAAGAGATGTGTAAACTTTTCCTTCTTGAGTTCAAACTCAGTCATAAAGCTTCCAAAACAGCTGCGTATATGAACAGAGCATGATGGCAAAGGTCGCCAAGTGTTCGGACAGTACTCAAGTGGTTTAAGAAACTCGGAAGTTGTAATGAGAGCTGAAGAAGGTATAGGACGGCCATGCGCTCTTTACAATGAACGTTTGAAAGCAATTTTTTTTTTAATCTACGTAAAGTTCCTAGGGAAATGTCCACATGGACCCCTGGCGCAACGGATAATGCCGTTTATTAACAATCAGTTCTAAGTGACGTTGTTCTGCAAGTTAAAGTTTTAATCCTTACTACGGGCGATAATAACTACAAATAATATAATAATTAATTAATACTTATACCCAGTCATGGTTGACGGAACGAGAACAATCTAACCTTGTGGATTAAATAATAATATAATAATTAATTAATACTTATACCCAGTCATGGTTGACGGAACGAGAACAATCTAACCTTGTGGATTAAATAATAATATAATAATTAATTAATATTTATACCCAGTCATGGTTAACGGAACGAGAACAATCTAACCTTGTGGATTAAATAATAATATAATAATTAATTAATATTTATACCCAGTCATGGTTGACGGAACGAGAACAATCTAACCTTGTGGATTAAATAATAATATAATAATTAATTAATACTTATACCCAGTCATGGTTGACGGAACGAGAACAATCTAACCTTGTGGATTAAATAATAATATAATAATTAATTAATACTTATACCCAGTCATGGTTGACGGAACGAGAACAATCTAACCTTGTGGATTAAATAATAATATAATAATTAATTAATACTTATACCCAGTCATGGTTAACGGAACGAGTACAATCTAACCTTGTGGATTAAATAATAATATAATAATTAATTAATATTTATACCCAGTCATGGTTAACGGAACGAGAACAATCTAACCTTGTGGATTAAATAATAATATAATAATTAATTAATATTTATACCCAGTCATGGTTGACGGAACGAGAACAATCTAACCTTGTGGATTAAATAATAATATAATAATTAATTAATACTTATACCCAGTCATGGTTGACGGAACGAGAACAATCTAACCTTGTGGATTAAATAATAATATAATAATTAATTAATACTTATACCCAGTCATGGTTGACGGAACGAGAACAATCTAACCTTGTGGATTAAATAATAATATAATAATTAATTAATACTTATACCCAGTCATGGTTAACGGAACGAGTACAATCTAACCTTGTGGATTAAATAATAATATAATAATTAATTAATACTTATACCCAGTCATGGTTGACGGAACGAGAACAATCTAACCTTGTGGATTAAATAATAATATAATAATTAATTAATACTTATACCCAGTCATGGTTAACGGAACGAGTACAATCTAACCTTGTGGATTAAATAATAATATAATAATTAATTAATACTTATACCCAGTCATGGTTGACGGAACGAGAACAATCTAACCTTGTGGATTAAATAATAATATAATAATTAATTAATACTTATACCCAGTCATGGTTAACGGAACGAGTACAATCTAACCTTGTGGATTAAATAATAATATAATAATTAATTAATACTTATACCCAGTCATCATTGACGGAACGAGAACAATTAACCCCCGTGGATCAAATAAATGGTTCATTTGTAAATCCTGTATAGATTCCCGAGTTCGACAGAAATATTCCCCATTTCGAAAAGATGCACCTGAAGAATGTTGGGGTTTACATCGGCCGACACGTTGTAAATATAACAACTAAGATAAGAATAGGAGTCCGAATAATACAAATAATACAAAATATTTAAGAATTCTGAATTGTTTATAAATTATTCTTGATGCGGTAAGTCTTTAAGATCTAAGGTTCGTTTTTTCTTTTCCCTTTGGGTTATTAATCTTGTCTATGTATCATTTCCAGATGGTTTGCCGGTCCTTGGACTGAATGTAGCACAACGTGTGGAACAGGTACACAGACCAGACAGGTGACGTGTCAGAAAATGGTGTCGACTGCTCTCAATCTCACAGTGTCGGCAGAGGCTTGCCGTGGTCAAGTACGGAATCAAACGAACCGGACGTGCAGTCTGCAGCCGTGTTTCTTTTGGAAAGTGGCAAATTGGAGTGAGGTAACAAATGAAATTGCCTGTAACAGTTAAACTTTTATAGGAGAATACGAGATTTATATTTAGAAATCTTAACTTAATAGCATCACGAATACGCACACACACACGTGTGTGGGTGTGCGTGTGTTAAACAATATATAGGTATAAAATGGAAAGAAAGAAGAATATTAACAAAGGAAACAAACTAATTAGAACAAAAAAAAAGATTAAAACAGATAGATGCTGGATTCAATACATATGTCACCCCATGTATGACTTTGTCAATAATGCATGCTTCTTTAAAATAGTCAAAAGATATACATAAAGTCATTGATGTAGTAGGGATGGGAAATCCCAAATGTGAAGATGGTGTAGTAAGAGATAGTGTTATCTAACTTCTCACATGATTGAATCCATTGATGGATATGTAGTAGATTTAAACATGAAGAAATTCAAACGCATCTCAACTTTTGCTTTCTTTAAGGAAACGCTGACATTATTCAAAATTTGATGATAAGTGATAATGTTCTCGATGCGGCGAAACCATGGCTGACTTCTGGGTCAGCGTCTTATGAAAGGTTCTGTTCTGCCAACTGCTGGTCTGTTTTTACTGTAAAAGTTGTTTGTATGTATTATAAAAGTGAAATAGCAAAAGTCGTTAAATTTCAAAGTATCGAAATTGGAATGCATTTTCGATGCGTTCACGCATTGTTGCATACGACAATTATGATTAATTTCATATAATGAAGAAATAAAACTGAAGAGATGAAGACTTTGAGAGACTTACTTGGCCATTGTGGGTTCGATTCTCTTCAGCTGGGTAAGTCTGGCCGAAATTCTTTGAGAGGTCGTTGTCTTAACGTGTCTTTGTTTATTATCACATTAATTCGAAAACGTTTGTATCCAAAACACAAGTGTTGTTTATTTACTACATGTACAATATTCAGGCAGAGACAGAGAAAGAGACCAAATCTGCTACTGACTATTTTAAGATCTACATGCTATCACGTGTGTTCGTCTTGCTTCTAACCGAATTATATCGATCCCAGCATGCTAATTCGTATTTTCGTTTTTTGCCTCTTCTGTTCCCACACGGAAGATTTCAACTCTTGAATCGTTGACAAGTTCCTATCTTCGTCCTTCCCAAGTCCACTTTAATCTCTATAAGAGGATGCGTCCGTCGGTCGGTCACGCATGTCTGCAATAGCATTTTCATCACTAAATACGCAGATCAAATTGACGTATCTTAAGAATGTTCTATCTTGTTTCATGTTCAGTTTAATCGAAATCTTAACAATTGATTTCATTTCTTTTTCAGTGTTCTTCAACTTGTGGGAAAGGGATGAGAGTGAGAACTGTGACGTGTATGAATATTGAAGGGCATTCGGTACACGAGAGCAAGTGTCAAGAAATGAAACCCGGCCGGGAAGAATTTTGTGATATGGGATCATGTGCCACCGGCTGGTTCTTCACAGATTGGCCAGAAAAAGTAAAAATAAAAATAATTCTAACATAAATTTCATTTTTTTTTCAAACGCTTTAAGCATTTCTAGTTTTTATCTTAATGTCCTCCCTTCTTTTCTTCACTCTCCTTTTTTTTTTTGTTTTCTCTTTTCGTATACATTTCACTTCATTTTGGTCTACATACATTTTCGAAGATTTCAACGGGGAAAAATTGTTAACTCTAAAGTCTAGCACGTGTTATTCTTACCCGGATGTAAATTCTAGCGGATCTGTATTTTCTATTCGTTTTAATAAATGAAAACAAGCGACAAAATTGGGGAGAAAAATAAGAGCCTTACTAATAGAAAACTATCCAGTATATTCATTTAAAGAAAGAAATATGTTTTTCAATTAATCCCTATTTACTTGCTTGCAAAGGAGGGCTAAGTTTGTTTGTATTTTGTTGTTATTTTCATCAAGACGGAGACGTTGCGGGATGACGTCATAATAGGCATGGTGGTAAAAAATACTTCTGTTTTTAAATGTATCGAGTTTAATGAACAATCCACGAAAACAGGAATAGAGGTTAGATTAAAAATTGTAAAATGTATGGAGCACTGTTGTCATATTTGGGCTTGTGAATATCTGTCCCATTTGAGGGTTCTTGATAAAGTGCAGAAACGTATCTGTAATTTGATTGGCCCTATCCTTTCTTCTTCTCTATACCCCTCTCTCACAGACGTGATTTTACTAGTCTCAGTATTTTCTATGAATACTATTATAGCATGTGTTCTTCAGAATTACGTGATCTATTCTCCGCTTCTTTTGTTCCAGCTCGTTTGACTCGTTGGTCTAATGAATGCGCTGTTTTGATATCTCATTATAATACAGCTTCTTATTGCAGTAGCTCCTTTCCAAGAATCACAGGCTTGTGGAACTCTCTTTCTGCTGACTGTTTTCCTCCTACCTATAATCTTGGTCTTTTCAAGACTAAGGTCAATAGGCATCTCCTGTCTTTGCGATAATCATATTTGTTCTTGTTAGCCTGGAGCGATTTCCATAAAAAAAGTCAATTTCTGTACTTTCTAACTAACAGGAAGATCAGATTGATCGCATGCATTCTATTTGAAATATTTCGTGACTCTGTGATGGCAGTCTGTTATAAATTTGAGAGACGTACGAAGCGGCATTCACCCTAGACGGATAAAACAGGCTTCCTCCGAAAGAGGAAGTTTCTAGAGAATATTAAATTCACAAGCGGTCCCCAATCGCATGTATATCCCGGCTAGGGGAGATGACGACGTTAGTTTTTGCAATTCTTGCAGAGAAGGGTCGACGTCCTCCCACATTCAGCACCTGGTATTCCTATATGGTCACCCATTTGGTACTGACTGCGCTTAACTTCAGTGATCTAACGAAACCCGGTGTGTCAATGAGATTATGCCGTATCACCCGAGAGAGGCTTAGTAAAGAATCATATTCTCCCATTTTATGAATCTTTATGAACCAATGGCCTTTTGTACTAGGAGCTAAGTATAGTATCTGTTCTGATAATACACTTCATCCTTTCTGTTCTCGGTCAGTACAGAAGAAATCTTTCTAGACTGGTACAATTTTTGTCCCAATCCAGAATGCCCTTTTTGGGAGCTGTAATTTTCCCACATTAAAAACCGACCTTGTGTCTAACTCTGTCCTTGTGGGGAGGCAAGTAAATAGGGGCCCTCAAAAAGCCACATCTATTGCTTCGGCTTCCATTGATCGTATTTTGCTAATTCGCAATTGTCAAACGGGTGTCTTTTACTAGGAGTTTCCTTACTGGCAATAACAAGTGGTGTTTCCTGGAATACGAGTGACAACAAGTCTCCTCTGATTTCCAGCACTCTCCATCCCTTTCGATAAGTGTCGCAGATCATTTTGCATTATCGCAACAGCCGTTTACCATTGATTTCTCGATGACAATATCAGTGGCAATAAGCCTTCCTAAAAATTCCAGAACTCTCCGCATCCTTCCAGTGGATGTCCGGATAGTGTTCTCCCTCTTCAGTCTTTCTTTCTTGCTTGTCCCTTCACGGCCACTTTATGTAGCATCAATCGAGGCTGGTGCATTGGTACAACCACACATGTGTGTATATGTGTCTTTATGGGGAGGGAAATAAAGGTTCAGATTATTTTATTTCTCTCAGTTTCAGTTCCTTTGGGTTCGTGTATCCCGATTTCAACTCACATGTGACTGGTTGGCATTTGTTGCTTATGTGGGTTAGTTTCCGCACTTGAAGAGTTTCCATAATTTTTTTCCTATTTTCATCATTTCCGTGCGTTGTACGGTGTCACTCTTCCCTCTAATTCCAATTTCTCCTACTCTCTTTTCCCGGCTTTAGGAAACTGTTAGTTAGCTGTCATATAATTATCGGTATATCAGTAATATTTACTCACTAGAAGTTCGCATCAGTGATCGCTCACTAGCAACAACAAATGATGTTCCCTAAAGTCCGAGTGAGAAAAGTATCTCCATATTTTCAGTAATGTCCACCAATCACCAATGCAACACTTGAGGTTCTCATATGAGCCGTTTACCATCGTGTTCTCGTTTATGATGCCCGATGGTTTTCTATGGAATTAAAGTGACAAAAAGTATTTTCGGGATATCTCCATGTCATTCCAGTAGAGGTTTGGGTGGTGTTTTCCCTTGTCAGTTATTCCATTTTCTTAGACCTTTCACTGCCATTTTCTGTAGTACCAACAAATGTTGGTTTGTAGTAGTAGTAGTAGTAGTAGTAGTAGTAGTAGTGAGAAAAGTGTGTTCTACTTTGATCTATTGAATTTTAATTTTAGTAATTCTAGATATATACAGAAACTTTTTTCTTAGCCGTAAAGGTGTTTTCTCTAAATATTAACTAGCGGGGCTACCCGGCGTTGCTCGGGGTCATAAAAACATAATTGAAGAAAAATCGCGTGTGTAACATCTTTATATTAAAACTTCTATTTCTCTCCCTCTCTCTCTATAGCTGTCTCTTTATCTTTCTACTTTTATCTACCCTGGTCGCTACTTTTAAATTTTGCCTTTTGCGAAAGCTGTTTCTTCCCCACCATTTCATCCTACGTTTCACAGGGCAATAGTATGACTTATTTCTATAAAAAGTACCACCACTGTCTGCGCCTTCTATATAGGTACTTATAACCGCACCGGTGTTCATACTATATATTTTGAATCCCCTCATGATATCCTTCATCATTTTAACTCCCCTCGTTGTATTCATCATTTTCGATCTCCTCATACTATTAATCATTTTCGATCTCCTCATACTATTAATCATTTTCAATCCCCTCATAATATTCTTCATCATTTTCAATCTCCTCATACTATTAATCATTTTAAATCCCCTCATAATATTCTTCATCATTTTCAATCCTCTCGTAATATTCCTCATCATTTTCAATCCGCTCATGATATTCTTAATAATGTTCAATCCTCTCATGATATTCTTAATAATGTTCAATCCTCTCATGATATTCTTCATTTTTTCAATCCTCTCATGATATTCTTCATTATTTTCAATCCCCTCATGATATTCTTCATCATTTTCAATCCTCTCATGGTATATTTCATCATTTTCGATCCCCTCATGATATTCTTCTCATTTTCAATCCCCTCATGATATTATTCATCATTTTCAATCCTCTCAGTCTATTCTTCATAATTTTCAATCCTCTCATGACAGTCTTCATCATTTTCAATCCTCTCATGACAGTCTTCATCATTTTCAATCCTCTCATGACAGTCTTCATCATTTTCAATCCTCTCATGATATTATTCATCATTTTAAATCCCCTCATGGTATTCTTCATCATTTTAAATCCCCTCATGGTATTCTTCATCATTTTCAATCCTGTCAGTCTATCCTTCTTCATTTTGAATCCTCTCATGAAATTCTTCATCATTTTCAATCCCCTCATGATAGTCTTCATCATTTTCAATCCCCTCATGATAGTCTTCATCATTTTCAATCCCCTCATGATAGTGTACATCATTTTCAATCCCCTCATGATAGTGTACATCATTTTCAATCCCCTCATGATAGTGTACATCATTTTCAATCCCCTCATGATAGTGTACATCATTTTCAATCCCCTCATGATAGTGTACATCATTTTCAATCCCCTCATGATAGTGTACATCATTTTCAATCCCCTCATGATAGTGTACATCATTTTCAATCCCCTCATGATAGTGTACATCATTTTCAATCCCCTCATGATAGTGTACATCATTTTCAATCCCCTCATGATAGTGTACATAATTTTCAATCCCCTCATGATAGTGTACATCATTTTCAATCCCCTCATGATAGTCTTCATCATTTTCAATCCCCTCATGATAGTCTTCATCATTTTCAATCCCCTCATGATAGTCTTCATCATTTTCAATCCCCTCATGATAGTCTTCATCATTTTCAATCCCCTCATGATAGTCTTCATCATTTTCAATCCCCTCATGATAGTCTTCATCATTTTCAATCCCCTCATGATAGTCTTCATCATTTTCAATCCCCTCATGATAGTCTTCATCATTTTCAATCCCCTCATGATAGTCTTCATCATTTTCAATCCCCTCATGATAGTCTTCATCATTTTCAATCCCCTCATGATAGTCTTCATCATTTTCAATCCCCTCATGATAGTCTTCATCATTTTCAATCCCCTCATGATAGTCTTCATCATTTTCAATCCCCTCATGATAGTCTTCATCATTTTCAATCCCCTCATGATAGTCTTCATCATTTTCAATCCCCTCATGATAGTCTTCATCATTTTCAATCCCCTCATGATAGTCTTCATCATTTTCAATCCCCTCATGATAGTCTTCATCATTTTCAATCCCCTCATGATAGTCTTCATCATTTTCAATCCCCTCATGATAGTCTTCATCATTTTCAATCCCCTCATGATAGTCTTCATCATTTTCAATCCCCTCATGATAGTCTTCATCATTTTCAATCCCCTCATGATAGTCTTCATCATTTTCAATCCCCTCATGATAGTCTTCATCATTTTCAATCCCCTCATGATAGTCTTTATCATAGCTCTATCTAGGATATTGAGCACTTTTCTCTCGGACAACGCCAAGTACTTTGAAAATCAAGGAGGCCTCATGAGCACTACTGAAATCACTTAGGTATCCTCTCTCCTTCTGATCTTAGAAATAGTCCAAAGGGGAACAAAGATGGCGTTAAAATATTTTCCAAACCTATCACTACAGTAGCTCTATCTAGGACATTGAGCACTTTTCTCCCGGCCAACGCCGAGTACTTTGATAATCAAGGATGCCTCCTGAGGACTACTGAAATCACTTAGGTATCCTCTCTCCTTCTGATCTGCGAAATAGTCCAAAGGGGAACGAAGATGGCGTTGAAATATTTTCCAAACCTATCACTACTATAGCTCTATCTAGGACATTGAGCACTTTTCTCCCGGACAACGCCTAGTACTTTAATAATAAAGGAGGCCTCCTGAGGACTACTGAAATCACTTAGGTGTCCTCTCTTCTACTGATCTGCGAAATAGTCCAAAGGGGAACGAATATAGCATTAAAATATTATCCAAACTATCACTACAGTAGCTCTATATAGGACATTGAGCACTTTTTTTCCTGGACAACGCCGAGTACTTTGAAAATCAAAGAGGCCTCTTGGGGACTACTGAAATCACTTAGGTACCCTCCCTCCTTTTCATCTGCAAAATTGTCCAAAGGGGAACGAAGATGGCGTTAAAATATTTTCTAAACCTATCACTACAGTAGCTCTATCTAGGATATTGAGCACTTTTCTCCCGGACAAGGCCGAGTACTTTGAAAATCGAGGAGGCTTCATGAGCACTCCTGAAATCACTTATGTATCCTCTCTCCTACTGATTTGCGAAATAGTCCAAAGGGGAACGAAAGTGGCGTTAAAATATTTTCCAAACCTATCACTACAGTAGCTCTATCTAGGGCATTGAGCCCTTTTCTCCCGGACAACGCCGAGTACTTTGATAATCAAAGAGGCCTCCTGTGGACTACTGAAATCACTTAGGTATCTTCTCTCCTTCTGATCTGCGAAATAGTCCAAAGGGGAACGAAGATGGCGTTAAAATATTTTCCAAACCTATCAGTACAGTAGCTCTATCTAGGATATTGAGCACTTTTCTCCCGGACAACGCCGAGTATTTCAAAATCAAAGAGGCCTCCTGAGCACTACTAAAATAACTCTTATCGATTCCCCCATCCTTTTCAGCGTAGATACTGTTAAAATATTATCCAAACCTATCACTACAGTACCTCTATCTAGGACGTTGAGCACTTTTTTCCCGGACAACGCCGAGTACTTTGAAAATCAAAGAGGCCTTCTGGGGACTACTGAAATCACTTAGGTATCCTCCCTCCTTTTCATTTGCAAAATTGTCCAAAGGAGAACGAAGATGACGTTAAAATATGTTCTAAACCTATCACTACAGTAGCTCTATCTAGGATATTGAGCACTTTTCTCCCGGACAACGCCGAGTACTTTGAAAATCGAGGAGGCTTCATGAGCACTCCTGAAATCCCTTAGGTATACTCTCTCCTTCTGATCTGCAAAATAGTCCAAAGGAGAACGAAGATGGCGTTAAAATATTTTCCAAACCTATTACTACAGTAGCTCTATCTAGGATATTGAGCACTATTCTCCCGGACAACGCCGAGTATTTCAAAATCAAAGAGGCCTTCTGAGCACTACTGAAATAACTCTTATCGATTCCCCCATCCTTTTCAGCGTAGATGCTGTTAAAATATTATCCAAACCTATCACTATAGTACCTCTATCTAGGACATTGAGCACTTTTTTCCAGGACAACGCCGAGTACTTTGAAAATCAAAGAGGCCTCCTGGGGACAACTGAAATCAGTTAGGTATCCTCCCTCCTTTTCATCTGCAAAATTGTCCAAAGGGGAACAGAGATGGCGTTAAAATATTTTCTAAACCTATCACTACAGTAGCTCTATCTAGGATATTGAGCACTTTTCTCCCGGACAACGCCGAGTACTTTGAAAATCGAGGAGGCTTCATGAGCACTCCTGAAATCCCTTAGGTATCCTCCCTCCTTTTCATCTGCAAAATTGTCCAAAGGGGAACGAAGATGGCGTTAAAATATTTTCTAAACTTATCACTACAGTAGCTCTATCTAGGATATTGAGCACTTTTCTCCCGGACAACGCCAAGTACTTTGAAAATCGAGGAAGCTTCATGAGCACTCCTGAAATCCCTTAGGTATCCTCTCTCCTTCTGATCTGCGAAATAGTCCAAAGGGGAACGAAGATGGCGTTAAAATATTTTCTAAACCTATCACTACAGTAGCTCTATCTAGGATATTGAGCACTTTTCTCCCGGACAACGCCGAGTACTTTGAAAATCGAGGAGGCTTCATGAGCACTCCTGAAATCCCTTAGGTATCCTCTCTCCTTCGGATCTGCGAAATAGTCCAAAGGGGAACGAAGATGGCGTTAAACTATTTTCCAAACCTATCACTACAGTAGCTCTATCTAGGATATTGAGCACTTTTCTCCCGGACAACGCCGAGTATTTCAAAATCAAAGAGGCCTCCTTGGGACTACTGAAATAATTCTTATCCATTCCCCCATCCTTTTTAGCGTAGATGCTGTTAAAATATTATCACAACCTATCACTACAGTAGCTCTATCTAGGACATTGAGCACTTTTTTCCCGGACAACGCCGAGTACTTTGAAAATCAAAGAGGCCTCCTGGGGACAACTGAAATCAGTTAGGTATCCTCCCTCCTTTTCATCTGCAAAATTGTCCAAAGGGGAACGAAGATGGCGTTAAAATATTTTCTAAACCTATCACTACAGTAGCTCTATCTAGGATATTGAGCACTTTTCTCCCGGACAACGCCGAGTACTTTGAAAATCGAGGAGGCTTCATGAGCACTCCTGAAATCACTTAGGTATCCTCTCTCCTTCTTATCTGCGAAATAGTCCAAAGGGGAACGAAGATGGCGTTAAAATATTTTCTAAACCTATCACTACAGTAGCTCTATCTAGGATATTGAGCACTTTTCTCCCGGGCAACGCCGAGTACTTTGAAAATCGAGGAGGCTTCATGAGCACTCCTGAAATCCCTTAGGTATCCTCTCTCTTTCGGATCTGCGAAATAGTCCAAAGGGGAACGAAGATGGCGTTAAAATATTTTCCAAACCTATCACTACAGTAGCTCTATCTAGGATATTGAGCACTTTTCTCCCGGACAACGCCGAGTATTTCAAAATCAAAGAGGCCTCCTTGGGACTACTGAAATAACTCTTATCGATTCCCCCATCCTTTTCAGCGTAGATGCTGTTAAAATATTATCCAAACCTATCACTACAGTAGCTCTATCTAGGACATTGAGCACTTTTTTCCCGGACAACGCCGAGTACTTTGAAAATCAAAGAGGCCTCCTGGGGACAACTGAAATCAGTTAGGTATCCTCCCTCCTTTTCATCTGCAAAATTGTCCAAAGGGGAACGAAGAAGGCGTTAAAATATTTTCTAAACTTATCACTACAGTAGCTCTATCTAGGATATTGAGCACTTTTCTCCCGGACAACGCCAAGTACTTTGAAAATCGAGGAGGCTTCATGAGCACTCCTGAAATCCCTTAAGTATCCTCTCTCCTTCTGATCTGCCAAATAGTCCAAAGGGGAACGAAGATGGCGTTAAAATATTTTCCAAACCTATCACTACAGTAGCTCTATCTAGGATATTGAGCACTTTTCTCCCGGACAACGCCGAGTATTTCAAAATCAAAGAGGCCTCCTGGGGACTACTGAAATAATTCTTATCCATTCCCCCATCCTTTTCAGCGTAGATGCTGTTAAAATATTATCCAAACCTATCACTACAGTAGCTCTATCTAGGACATTGAGCACTTTTTTCCCGGACAACGCCGAGTACTTTGAAAATCAAAGAGGCCTCCTGGGGACAACTGAAATCAGTTAGGTATCCTCCCTCCTTTTCGTCTGCAAAATTGTCCAAAGGGGAACGAAGATGGCGTTAAAATATTTTCTAAACCTATCACTACAGTAGCTCTATCTAGGATATTGAGCACTTTTCTCCCGGACAACGCCGAGTACTTTGAAAATCGAGGAAGCTTCATGAGCACTCCTGAAATCCCTTAGGTATCCTCTCTCCTTCGGATCTGCGAAATAGTCCAAAGGGGAACGAAGATGGCGTTAAAATATTTTCCAAACCTATCACTACAGTAGCTCTATCTAGGATATTGAGCACTTTTCTCCCGGACAACGCCGAGTATTTCAAAATAAAAGAGGCCTCCTGGGGACTACTGAAATAACTCTTATCCATTCCCCCATCCTTTTCAGCGTAGATGCTGTTAAAATATTATCCAAACCTATCACTACAGTAGCTCTATCTAGGACATTGAGCACTTTTTTCCCGGACAACGCCGAGTACTTTAGTAATCAAGGAGGCCACCTAGGGACTACTGAAATCACTTTGGTATCATTCTCTCCTTTTCATCTGCAAAATTGTCCAAAGGGGAACGAAGATGGGGTTAAAATATGTTCTAAACCTATCACTACAGTAGCTCTATCTAGGATATTGAGCACTTTTCTCCCGGACAACGCCGAGTACTTTGAAAATCGAGGAAGCTTCATGAGCACTCCTGAAATCCCTTAGGTATCCTCTCTCCTTCGGATCTGCGAAATAGTCCAAAGGGGAACGAAGATGGCGTTAAAATATTTTCCAAACCTATCACTACAGTAGCTCTATCTAGGATATTGAGCACTTTTCTCCCGGACAACGCCGAGTATTTCAAAATAAAAGTGGCCTCCTGGGGACTACTGAAATAACTCTTATCCATTCCCCCATCCTTTTCAGCGTAGATGCTGTTAAAATATTATCCAAACCTATCACTACAGTACCTCTATCTAGGACGTTGAGCAAAAAAGGAGGAGATAATGCATGGGAATAGTGCATCATGACAACGGAACCGATACAACCCTACCTCACACTTCTCAAAAAAGGGGGAGATAATGCATGGGATGAGTGCATCATGACAACGGACCCGATACGACCCTACCTCAACACTTCTCAAAAAAGGAGGAGATAATGCATGGGAATAGTGCATCATGACAACGGAACCGATACGACCCTACCTCAACACTTCTCAAGAAAGGAGGAGGTAATTCTCACACCGGCGAATACCGTAACCCCCCCCCCCCCAATTTGGCATGAAAGGAGGAGGTAATTCCTATCATGATAACAGAACGGCCACAGGGAGGGAGGGGGGGGGAATATTAGCGTCTATTAATAATTAAGAAAGAAAGTGTGAGAGGGAAAAAATGACAGAAAGGAAAACTGCCACTCTCTGACGTCATGATGACCTGATATAACCGGACACAATTTAGGTCAAGACCGGGTACATCCGGCAAGGGATTATGGGACAGGTGCGGATGTGATTGAGCAACCCTTGTTTCACTACACACTCTTAACGTTGTTGTTATTGATGCATCCGGACAGAAGTTATTAGATGATCTGATAGAACCGGACAGAATTTAGGGCAAGACCGGGTACATCCGGCAAGGGATTATGGGATGTTTACAGTGACTGCATTTTTATCGGATTAGTACATAAATACATTAGATTATTTCGAATTCACTACATATTAACTTGTAAAAAGTCGTGTAAAATAGTTGATATTCAAATCTCATGTAATAAGTTGTTAAATAGTATTATACAATGTTTGTTAAAAGAAAATCATAGTTATTATTACTTGTTAATTTATTAATGTAATTTAAACAGTGTATAGTGGATAGACCGCTGTACTGTGGTAGATTCGTTATAAATACTGATAGAAATCTTTCCACAAATTTTAATTTTTATTCGGATGCTTCCTTGGTCTTTTGGCTAAGATCAGAGTGTAGTATCTGTTCCCCATAGACTGGTATTGTCTTGGCCTCCGGGGCTTGATTTACGCCGGTCTATGGGATTGTCCTGTGCAGTTCTAGGAGGTCCACCCTCCCAGGCTTCGCCTCCCCTCTTTGGGGAGGAGTAAGTTTATTGCTTACTGTCTGAGGCGCCCCTACCGGGGAATGCCGACGGGGCTGCCCAGGCAATTTTTAAATGGCCAGAGTGCTCACCTCTCGAGCGCTGGCTTTTAACCCCACTTTCTCGACCCAATCTGTGGTCACATCTTACTTGTGGGAGTAGGATAAAACTGGCCTTGTGCCTAACTCCTGGGGAGGAGTAAATACCTTTTAATTTTTATTCGGATGCTTCCTTGGTCTTTTGGCTAAGATCAGAGTGTAGTATCTGTTCCCCATAGACTGGTATTGTCTTGGCCTCCGGGGCTTGATTTACGCCGGTCTATGGGATTGTCCTGTGCAGTTCTAGGAGGTCCACCCTCCCAGGCTTCGCCTCCCCTCTTTGGGGAGGAGTAAGTTTATTGCTTACTGTCTGAGGCGCCCCTACCGGGGAATGCCGACGGGGCTGCCCAGGCAATTTTTAAATGGCCAGAGTGCTCACCTCTCGAGCGCTGGCTTTTAACCCCACTTTCTCGACCCAATCTGTGGTCACATCTTACTTGTGGGAGTAAGATAAAACTGGCCTTGTGCCTAACTCCTGGGGAGGAGTAAATACCTTTTAATTTTTGATGCTTTCTCAGCCTTTTGGCTAAGATCAAAGTGTAGTATCTGTTCTCGGCATTTTTGCCTTGAGATCAAGTGTATTATCTAGTCCTATCCGATAGGTGTCGATCTTACACTCTCGAATCAAAAATCAGATAATCATTTTATTTTTTAATCCCTTTTCCTTTTGGGCATTTCTTCTCCCCTAAAGTACAGGCTAATACGCTCCCAAGGGTCGGGCTCTCACCGACGATTACTCATAATCCCCCCCCCCTCCCCCTAATTTCACCTGAGGCGTTCACACCGGCGAATGCCTACACTCCACCTCCCCTAAATTTCGCCTGAGGCGGCCCCACCGTCGAATACCGATACTCCCCCTCCCCAAATGTTTCCTGAGGCGCCCCACCGGCGAATACCGATACTCCCCCAGATTTGGCCTGAGGCGCTCATACCGGCGAATGCCGACACTCCTCCTCCCCTAAATTTCGCCTGAGGCGCTCATACCAGCGAATGCCGACACTCCTCCCCAGATTTGGCCTGAGGCGCTCATACCAACGAATGCCGACACTCCCCCTCCCCAGATTTGCCTGAGGCGCTCATACTGGCGAATGCCGACATTCCCCCTCCCCAGATTTGGCCTGAGGCACCCCACCGCCGACATTCCCCCTCCCCAGATTTGGCCTGAGGCGCCCCACCACCGAATGCCGACACTCCCCCTCCCCCAGATTTCGCCTTAGGCGCTCATACCGCCGAATGCCGACACTCCCCCAAATTTGGCTTGAGGCGCTCACACCGGCGAATGTCGACACTCCCCCTCCCCAAATTTGGCCTGAGGCGCCCTACCGGCGAATACCGATACTCCGCTCTCCCTACAAATTTGGTCTGAGGCGCTCACACCGGCGAATGCCGACCCCCCCCCCCCCAATTTGGCCTGAAAGGAGGAGGTATAGGAAGGGAGGGGGGGAGGAATATTAGCGTCTAAAAACTGGTTGTAGTGTGAGTGAATTTCTTCCTGCCACTCTCTGACGTCATTTCTGGTTTATCGTGACTTTGCATTTGATTTCTTCTCAAATTAGTATAAATAACGTTGAAAAATGGGGTTAAAAGCTACCCCCCATTGGAGAAAAGTGCTCAGTCGACCCCGGAAGAGTCAATTTTTTTTTCCGGTTCCGAGATATTAGACGCGCCTGGGCTGGCCGGTCGGAATGATGTCACCCGTGTGACCGTTTGTTGGGTACTTTCGAAGGAGAAGCTTTACATACATACATACATACATACATACATCCATACAGACAGGTGACGTTTATATAATAGATGACGTAAAATTAGTTTCTTAACTCTCTCTCTCTCTCTCTCTCTCTCTCTCTCTCTCTCTCTCTCTCTCTCTCTCTTTCTCTTTCTCAACTGAATCTGTTGTCTGTCATCGCGAAACAACACCATTTCGTGGCATGTGTTCGTAACTTTTGATTGGATCACAGCAGCTGATTGTATTAATTGTACTCAACAGTTTATTGGTTTAATATTTAAGATCAGCGACACAGAATGTCGCTCTTGGGTGCCAGTATTGTTTCTTCTCGTGTGGGTTTCTTTATATATAGAACTGCTTTGTGAGATGGAGTGTGGGGTTCTCAAATATCATACGTGAGGAATTCTTGCCCATTGTCTTATGATAAATGGAAATCAAAACACTTTAGCATTTGATTAGCCGCTCAAAACAACTTGTGATGAAGCACAACATTTTATTGAGCAAGTTTGAAATAACGATCGGGAATCTATCCATTTATTTTTGCTATTATATAATATGTAAGTGTTTAGTTTACTAACGAACAGCCGAGGGTGACGATTTCTCGTTGACGTACACTACCCCCCACCCCCACCCACGCAAAAGAGAGGTAACGCCTAGGAGGAGGATCTCATGACTACACTACCCGACCCACTAAAAATAGGAAGTAATGTCTGTGGTGATGGTATCATGACCACTGAACAGATAATACACTGCCCTGCTCTCCCCCCAAAAAAGGATGAGGTAATGCCTGGGAAGGTTGGTTTCATCACTACACTATCTCCACCCACAAAAAGGAGAAAGTAATGCCTGGCGTTATGGTATAATGACAACAGTACAGATACTACACTACCACCTACACTCTCTAAAAAAGGGGAGGTAATGTCTAAGAGAGGTATCTCATGACGAACGAATATATACTACACTATCTTCTAAAGAAGGAGGTAATGCCTGGGAGGATTGTCTGATGACAATAAAACAGATATCAAATCTTCACTAATAATACTTGCAATAAGATGCCTTTCCCCCCGGTTGCATATTTTATTAGTAAAATAAAGTAAGTATTAAATTTGCTTATTAAAAACCGATTGTGACAGTTTATTGTTAGCGTACGCTACCCCCTCCTCAAAGGAGGGGGTAGTGCATGGGAGGATGCTCGTGACAACAGAACAGATACTACTCACAAACCGAAAAAGGGAGGAGGTAATTCCTAGCAGGAGGGTATCATGACGAATGAACATATACTAGATTTAACAATACATTAATGATACTTATAAAAGAAAGTTAAAAATAACAGAAGGATTTCATAAACAAGACGGCGAGTTACAATGATCTGTTATTAATGTCTTCGTTATTTATTTCCTAAAATAACATTTTACAACGGAAGTATTCGTTGACATGCATGTATTTTCAATTTTACATGAACGATCGAAATCCACGCAAGAAGAAAAACAAACAAAACGAGAAGCGGTTGAGATCAATTTTAAAACGAATGCACAGTAACTCTTTCACGCGTTTCTAGATAACTGGCAAATTTCCATTGATTTTCGTCATTTCATATTTGGCTGACAAAGGCGGCAAGAACTCGCCGAATATACGCGAACCCCAATGGGAAAAGAAAAAAACTATATATGTAACAATATATTAACCATACTTCTAAAAAAAAGTTTTTTAAAATATCGAACGGATTTAATAAACGAAACGGTGAATTACAGTGATCTGTAATTAATTTATTTCATTATTTTTTCTATAATAACATTTTCTCTCTCTCTCTCTCTCTCTCTCTCTCTATATATATATATATATATATATATATATATATATATATATATATATATATATATATATATATATATATATATATATGGTAAGCTATGAAAATATATTATGACAATTAAGCAACACAGAAGCTTCCGCTTTTCATCTCCGGGAAAAATCTTCAGGATAAAATACATGGAGTTATTTTTACCGGGTGATTTTATATACACGACTAGCTGGTTATCCAATTAGATTCTTGGTTGTTATCTCAGCTAATCGTTGGGCTTTCCGCGAACAAAGATCCGGCGAGTGTTACTTCCTATATCATGTTCTCTTGTTCTGTTTTCTAAAGATTGGCCTATATCATGTGTCAATATAATGGGTGAACTTATTTTAACACGTGATTCCTTGTATTTCTATTTTAGGTTTTAGTTTTTTTTTTATTGTTAGGTTATAGTTTAGTTTAGTTTTCTTTTTTAATTATTTGTTTATTTATTTATTAATGTATTGTTAGCCTAAGGTAAATTGATTTCTGTGTAGGCAGCTGTTTGCTATTTCACTTTTACAGTTTAATAGATTTTGGGGATCTTTAAATACTGAAAGTAAACAAATCACCGATAAACTAAAAATTAGCGACAAAGTAAATTAAAACCTAAGAAAGCCTATATCTTATTTAAAGACCACAAAAGTAACTTTAACAATAACCCTAGCACTCGCTTAATTAATCCGACCAAACCAGAAATAGGAAGAATTAGCAAAACAATTATATCTAGAATAAAAAACAAATAAGAAAGACCTAGAATTGAACCAATGGGTGAATAATCGCTTGGTTTAACAATATCGAAAATAAGAACAAATGTACCTTCCTACAATTCGACATAGTGGATTTCTACTCGTCTATATCGGAAGAACTCTTCAACATCGCCCTAGAATTTGCCGAGATGTATACTGATATATTCAAGGATGAAATCCACATCATTAAAAAACGTAGGAGATCAGTTTTAATCAATAATGATGACCAATGGATTAAAACAAATATGACAAACTCCTTTGATTTGGCCATGGGTGCCCTTGACTCTGTGGAGGCATCAGATCTTGTAGGGTTATTTATTTTATATACACTCACAAATATATTTGATAATACAGATATCGGCATTTATAGGGATGATGGATTAGCGATAATAAGAGATTCCAACAAAGTCAAGGGAGAAAACTTCAAGAAAATTATACAGGAAAAAACTAGGCCTAAAAGTGGAAGTAATGGCTAACATAAAAACAACATACGTAAACCCAAAGTCTAATCACCCCCCATCAATCATAAAACATATTCCGAATTCTATCGAACGTAGGCTTATCAACAATTATAGCAACGAAAGTGTTTTTAAAAAATCAAGCAACATTTAAAATACAGTTCTAAAAAATAGTGGTTACCATAATACCGAAATTAAATATAAGATACAGGACACTAATGATTACAACAAAATTTAAAATAAAATGAAAATAAATATAATCTACTATACCCCGCCCTATAACCAGATGCTAAAAACTAAACTGTGCAAAAAATTCCTAAATTTTATTGAAAAAGACTTCCCCGTACCAATCTCCTGCATAAAATATTCAATAAAAATAATGTAAAACTATCCTACAGCTGCTGCGAAAACCTATAAATGATAATTAAGGCACACAATAACAAAATACTAAAAGAGAACAGCAGAGAGGGGGGGAATAACAAATTACATAAAAAAGTGAAAAATATGGCAAAAATAACACTAAGAAGAACAAAAATATAAACACTACAAATAGAAATAAACAAAACACTAATAGTAATCACCCGAATAGAAATGAAAAAGTTGGCAATGAAGAGAAAAGACGTAACTGCATAAATCGTACACTTTGTCCACTACTAAATAAATGTCTAACCAAAAGTATTGTTTACCAAACCATAATATTTGCCAAGGAGAGACCGAATAACAAAAAGTACTACGTGGGTAGGACCTCCCTAGATTTTAAAACCAGATATTATGACCACAAAAGCACATTTAAAAACGGAGAATGTCGAATTAAAACAGCACTAGCAAGCCACTAAATGGAAGCTCAAAGAAAATAGACGCTCACCAATAAGTCAATGGAAAATAATACGACAGGCCAGTACATGTAGAAATTTAGACGACCCGTGTAGATTATGTCTGAATGAAAAATTTGAAATCCTAAACTTTAAAGACCTTTAAAATCTATTAAACTGTAGAAGTGAGATAGCAAACAGCTGCCTACACAGAAATCAATTTACCTTAGGCTAACAATACATTAATAAATAAATAAACAAATAAGTAAAATAAAATTAAACTATAACCTAACATTTTAATAAAACTAAAACCTAAAATAGATTTACAAGGAACCGCGTGTTAAAAATAAGTTCACCCATTATATTGACACAACAAAGAAACATGTTATAAACCAATCTATAGAAAACAGAACAATAGAACAGAATATAGGAAGTAACACTCACCGGATCTTTGTTCGCGGGAAGCCCAACGATTGGCTGAGATAACAACAAATAATCTGATTGGATAATAAGCTAGCCGTGTATACAAAAATAACTCCATGCATTTTAGCCTGAAGATTCCCCCTGGGGATGAAACGCGGGAGCCTCTGTGTAGCTTAATTGCCATAAATATATTTTCATAGTTTATTACATAGCTCTACATACGTATCGAGCACTGTTGAAGATAATACTGAAAATTGATACATAAAAAATTATATCTATTTATAAAATTGTATGTGGATACATAAAATAGTAATATATATATATATATATATATATATATATATATATATATATATATATATATATTTCTCTTATTCTGACTCTCAATCTCTCTCTACCTCGATCACTCTCTACCTCAGTCTCTCTATCTCTCTCGCACACGCACCCTGTTGCTCCTTCTTTCTCTCTATCCATCTGCCTTTCTCCCTGTTCACCTCTCTCTCTCTCTCTCTCTCTCTCTCTCTCTCTCTCTCTCCCTCTGTCCTTCTCTCTCTGAACGCCGTTTTCTCATATTTTCTCTCTGTTCATCTGTATCTCTGCCTATCCGCTACATCTCTTTATCTCTCTCTCGACCCTATTTTCTTCCTCTCTCCCTGTCTGCATCTCCCCCCCCCTCTCTCTCTCTCTCTCTCTCTCTCTCTCTTTCACTCACTCTCTGCGACATAAAATTCGTGATTTTGATATTTCTTCTTTTCTCTTCAGTGTCCAAGTGCGTGTGGCGAAGGCATCATGAAACGAAGTCTCCATTGTGCGGCCGACGACAACACAACTTTGCCTGATGAAAGATGCAAAAAATTCCCGACTCCTCGACTGGAAAAGAAATGCAAAGCTGACACCCCATGTGGGGGCAAGTGGTTTTTAGGTCCCTGGTCAAAGGTAAGACAAACTGAACCTCTACAAACTCTCAATGTTCCTCGTGGTTAGGTTATTTAAAAAATTATAACCTAAATTAATATTTCAAATTTGTTTTAGTTTTTTTAAGTTTATTTTTTTTTAAATAAAAACGCTTTCTTACTGTTAAAAATTCAAAAAGAATCTCAATAGTTTGTTTCATTTATATTGTTTAAAATTATTTTTAATTCAAAATGTTCAACATGAGCCGGGTATATGGCACTCAGAACCACAATGAAGAAAATTACAAACCGATTTTCATTAAACATCAGATTTATTTATTCGCTCTGACGAGCCTGCTTACGAATTGTATAATGGAAATCTAATCTGTTAGATGCTTTCATAAGGCAAAAACAGCTGTAGGAATATAAAACGAAATAATATAACTGCAAACGGTTGAAGTTACAATTAGATGTATATGAAAGACATAAACGGAAAACGAGAGATTAACCGGTTTCGTTCGGATCGACGAACGTCTTCAGAAAAAGTGAAGATGTGAAATTTATTTTAAAAAACGGCAAAAATAGAAAAGAAGACGCGAAACGGAGTGTTTTCGCCACGTGCGTAACTATTTGAAAACATGTGCGAAAAAGACGAAATTTCGCTTCTCTTCACAAACAAGGAAGTACATGTTTTCTTGGCTTTCAGCGGGCGAAAATCGTTAATTTCGTGACGTTTTTTTTAATAATAATAATAACAACAATAACGGTTCCTTTCAGAAACAAAGAAATACATGTTTTGTTTTCCTGGTTTTGAAGATCGTTAATTTCGTGACTTTAAAAAAATAATAATGACATCAACAAAAACGTAAGACGTAGTTGAAATTTCGCCTCTCGTCCTCACCTATCTCCTAAATCTCTCATGTGTGGCTCCAAGCGCCATACCCCAGTGCACTGCTTTAGCTAGCAGTCCAAACCATGTGAAAGGGTTGTGTTGATACAGCATCACTAAGCGTATGAGTTTAATGAAGAAACTACCGACTAAAATCGCCGTTCCAGAACTTGAAGGCGACCCACACTTAATCCCTGGCGATCAGTCTTCAACTCTACCATTAAATGTTAGTGGTTTGATTTCAGGCTAGCGACCTGTCCCTATAAATATTCTTGCTACGAAAACAGTCAAAAGTATGCCAAATTCAAATTCAAGTCAGTGAGATTTGCAAGCAACGGGTATAGACTGGAGGGGTGCTGTGGATCTGACTATAGACCGAATGCGATGGATCACTTTGTCTCATGCGTCGCAGGACGCGGGAATACATAAGTCTAAGTAAGTAACAAAAAAGACGTTCATGGGGAAAAGGAAAAAGAAAGAGAAAAATATTTTCTTCTTTTTCTCTTTCTCTTTCTTTTTCCCAATTTTCGTCTTTTTCGTGCACGCGTATATTTTTTCACATAATTACACACGTGCCAAAAAGCATCCCGTTTCGCTAAGCGTGCACAAGTAGGACCCAGTTGGTTGTCGCGGTCGTATCTCCACCGAGTCTGGGCCTTCTTCTAGGTTTTTTCCATTGACATCGGGGTCCATTTAGTCTGTCGCTCTATGTCTACCTGTTGGTTTTATATTTCGAAAGGTGACCTGCCCTAATACTCTTTTGCTGTATATATATATATATAT
Source organism: Sepiola atlantica (assembly GCA_963556195.1). NCBI lineage: Eukaryota > Metazoa > Mollusca > Cephalopoda > Sepiida > Sepiolidae > Sepiola > Sepiola atlantica. The sequence continues at coordinate 211,774,545 of OY744515.1, read as the reverse complement.
ATATATATATATATATATATATATATATATATATATATATATATATATATATGTGTGTGTGTGGGGGGGGGTGTAAGGCTAGTGGGAGAGAACCCCGGCAGAGTGCCCGATAATTATGAAAAATAAATTCGGATTTAACGGATTTTCTAATTGAACAACGAACTTTGACTTGATTTGGGTTGCCCATATCAGAATTTTGGAATTTTAAGTGAGTTTATTGAACTTTCTATATTATTTGATTTATTTATCGTTGTAATAATTAACATTATCATTGAATACTTTTCACTTCATCAATTATTGACACATTTCGCGACTGGATAACTTTGTCAGTTCCTTTAATTTCTCGTATATGGACTGCTATTTATAACTTGGAGTAATCCTCGGTCAACCATCTGAATGTCTTTCCTGATTATGTGTTTCAATTTGTATGACCTGGATGGATTGTATAGATTCAACAAAAAAGTATGTTTTGGGTTGATATATTTGATGTTATGTATTTTTATGTGTTGTGTATATAATTTTATATATTTTCAAAGCTTAATTTTATTACCTGTAGTAGTATAACTGCGGTAATGGTCCTCTGAAGAGAAGAATTATCTTTGAAAACTCATGAGCTAAGGACTTAAGGATACTTTGCTTGAACTTTGAATTCTAATAAAATTTGATTGACACCTTAATTTATTACTTCATTTTATATTATAATATTAATGCTCTATCCAGTATATTGAGCTTCAGTTTTTATCCGGATGTTTCACTAGTTATAAGATATTAGTTGACGCTTATATCTTTTGTTGGATTGCTTCATATATATATATATAGAGAGAGAGAGAGAGAAGGGGGTTGTGTAGCATCAGTGCAGTTCCAACGAGAGAAAAAAGTATATTTAAAGAATTGTGGTTACCAACGCTAGTAAAAAAACTTTTTCAATAATTATTTATTATCTTATCATTTTAACATTTTAAGTTTTTCTTAAGTTTTTTTTTTAAATATAATTTCATAACGCGTTTCGAGCATTTATAGTTTATCCATTATGCTCTCTTCAGATGTAAATTCCATTTGATAATATTGTTTCATTTGAGAAAACGTTTCATTTTCTTTCATTTAAAAGTGTCTGTTCCATTTGACAGAAAAAATGTTTGTTCAGTTTGACAGAAAAAAATGCTATCTTATTGAGATAAAAATATATTTAGTTTGGCCAGTGTTTGGTCATTTAAGTTCATTTGTGTATTAGGTTTTATTGCTTTAATTGCTGTCGGTCAAATCTGTATGTGTGGGTGTGGTCATTCCCGGTCATTCATGACAGTGTCCCTGCTGGGTTCACACATGAATGTGGATGTGTGGGTGGTTGTGGGTGAGGATGTTTGCTTGGGTTTGGAGAAAGAGATTAGTAGAAAAGAGGATGGGTGAGTAGATAGATAAGTAGGGGGAGTAAGAGAGGGGGAAGGAAGATAGAAATATAAATAGAATTATAGAAAGATATATATATATATATACACACATAGATAGATAGATAGATAGATAGATAGATAGATAGATAGATAGATAGACACATTCATATTATTTTCTGCATGTGTGTATGAATACACTCACATGGGGTATGTATTCGTTCCATGTGTTAGGGTGTGCAAATGCACACGTGTCCGATTGCAGATGGGTTTCTGTTTATACATGTGTTCGTACTTGTTTTTATATGTCTGTGGTGTGATTTGTCTTATGATTTATTTAATGGTGGGTTAAATTTGTATATGAAGATTTTTTCTTGTGTTAGGAGGTATGAGTAGTCCTGAGTTTGGAAAATGGGCATTATCCGGAATTTTCCACTGCTGCATGAGTGTACATGTTTGGAGACAGGCAATTTTCTATTTTCTTGAATTTTAATATTGCTCTTATGGAGGGCCACTCTATTATTGAATGTTTTTGTGGCACCTATATAGTATTTTTTACATGTTATGCATTCAAGTACATATATGACATTTTTAGAGGTGCAGTTTAGATCCTTCTTTATTTTGAAGGTTTGTGTTGGATTTTTGAATGTGTATGTGTTACCCTCTATTATTATGTCGCAAACTCTACATCTTTCTTTGTTGCATTTTGTGACCCCTTGTGATGCATGTTGGTTGAATTTTAATGAGGTTAGAATTTGTTTGAGGTTTTTCGGTTGGCGTTTGCTTTTGATTATCTTCATTGTTTTAAGTATGTTGCTTAGTTTGCTATTTTGATTGAGTAAGGTTAGGTTTCTTGTTATCTCTGTGAATAATTCTGGGTTGTTTTTGTTATGTGTAGATACGTATGCTAATATGTGTTCTTTGTTCCGTTTTTTGGGAATTCGTAATTGTTCTAATGGTATTTGTTCTGCTAATTCTATACCTTTGTGTATTATTTGTGCGGGGTATCCTCTTTTTGCTAATGTCTTACGTAGTTCCTCCAGTCGGACAATCCGGAGGTCTTTGTCACTGACTATAGTGCATATTCTGCGTGCTAGAGAATAGGGTATAGATTTTAGGCAGCTTTTGGGGTGATAGCTTTTAAAGTGGAGGTACTGTTTGGTGTCCGTGGGTTTGTGGTAGATGTCTGTGATAATGTGGTTGTTCTTAATTTTAACTAGTATATCTAGGAAGGGCAGCTCTGTGTGATTGTGTTCTAGTGTGAATTTGATTTTGGGGTGTAGATTTTGTAGTGTGTTGTGTAGTTCGTTGATGTCTCCCCATGTGGGATCCCAATATATATATATATATATGTGTGTGCGTGTGTGTGTGTGTGTGTGTGTGTCTGTGTGTGTGTGTGTGTGTGTGTGTGTGTGTGTAAGGCTAGTGTGAGAGAACCCCGGAAGAGTGCCCGATAATTATGAAAAATAAAAAGTAAGAGCGTAATATTTATTTATATATGTACCGATGTTGTTCTGATCTTCTATAATGCACATGTATATATATATATATATATATATATATATATATATATATATATATATATATATATAAAGAGAGAGAGAGACTTTAAGAATACCCCTCTCATAACGGGTAAAATTTATTTCGCGGACAGAGAAGTTTTGTACCACTTTTATATCCCTTACGAAGATTAAGATGAAGATATAATGCTACCAAACCTTATATCTATAATCTGTATTCCAATTTTGATCAAAATGCATTACATGATTTTGATTCTAGAAAATGTCTAAAATTTAAGGCTTAAGATTAAGGGTTGTGAAGAATAAACTGAAATTCATGGAATCTTCCATTAATTGTTGTCTAATAATCATGTACCAAAATTAATGCAAATCTTTATGATTCGATTTTTACAATGGCCGTTTGTGCCCATATTATGCCCAATAAAAACGTTTTAAAACAACTCAAAGAAACTCAAACTTGGTAGATATTTATTAATTGATGTCTAATACTTATTGTAAATACTTAAAACATCGTAAGTATCTGAAGTTTTACTAAGGATGTCCACCTCCCTTTCTATCCCCTTTTGCATAAAATAATTAAACGTATTATAGCTCACATGATGACTATTTATGCCGAGCAGCTATGTTTCAAAATTCATAATGGCTGAGTAATTAGTTTATGAGTGGATACACTTATTATGTATATATGTAATAGACTAATTATTAAGGGTTAATAGATTTATTGGCTTTGTTTTTTACTAAATGACATTTTTGTTGTTTCTAAACCACGTGTGTCTTCCTTGCAGTGCAACACAACGTGCGGTGAAGGATGGAAGAATCGTGATGTTGTGTGCATAAAACAGTTAAGCGGTGCGGTCCTCATGGTTGTCGAAGATAATAACTGTGCCATGGAAGAAAAACCGGATTCAGCTGTTGCCTGCCAACAAGAACCCTGTCCACCTCAATGGTACATGATGAACTGGAGTAAAGTAAGTGCATTTCACACATTTACTTTTGTGATTCAACGCATTATTAGGTTATAATCGCATTTCAGTCGTAAGCAGCGGTCACTTAGATTAATCGGCCAAGTGTGTTTTATCTTGACAAAGAACAACATGAAACAACAGCTGATCACTATTTAATAATCTATGTAATAAAAGTGAACGTACATGTGTTCGGCTCGCTTAAAAAAATCACGTATGCAAATTTAATTTTATGAGCAAAGAAGAGGCTTAATCTTAATAATAACATAATAATACAAAAAAGGAAAGGATAATCACGTATGCAAATTTAAATTCATGAGTAATGAGGGAGAGGCTTAATCTCAATAATATATGATAATAATAGTAAAAAAAGGAAATAATTTCTTATACTTTTAATATAGACACAAACATATTTTATTATTATTATTATTATTATTATTATTATTATTATTATTATTATAATTTATCATTATTATTATTATTATTATTAAAACAGAACGAAGGGAGAAGGAGTTTTGTCTGATTTTTCTTATCGATTAGTTTTGTCTTTTTATCCATTAGTTTTGCCTTCTTTTTCTTAATGATTAGTTATGTCTTCTTTTCTCATCGATAGAAAGAGAGAGAGAGAGAGTATTTTGTCTTCTTTTTCTTATCGATTAGTTTAATTTCTATGATTTCAAGTAATGAATACGCATTAAACTACGAAGCGATAGCGCGCGGACAAAGCCTGCTAGTTTATAATAATCTATAAGAAATTCGTTAACGGTCACATGTCCACCTACTTAAAGTCCACGTGTCTACCAGCTTGTGGGTCACATGTCCAGCTGTATCTGCTTAATAGAAGATTGAATCAATCATTAGTATCCCACTTTTACAGGTGTTCCTTTATGCACTTTGTGATACTATGTAATTACCCCCACTCCCACACAGCTAGGGCTACCGGGAGAGATTAGCTAGAAAATGGATGGCATAAAAAATTGAGTGATCCATTAAACTCCATACACCAACGACACCATTACAATTTGACTTTCTGGATGCCCAAGTAACGATGTCGAAAGTAAGCTTAGGAACAAACTGACGACGCGAGTGTCCGGCAGTAATCTCAGTGAAAACTGGACGCATCTGATTTCCTGTGGCAAGTAAATATGTTCGGGTGACACTGGCTATTGAAGGAATACGGCAACAGAGCCCTACAGGGAAGTATCGTGGCGGGAGACGTAAAAACCCAGTCTTAGATGACATCTTGAACTTGAGAGATGAGTAATTTAGCTCAGATTTAGACTAGCGACAAGACCTTAACGACACGCACACACACCCGTGTCCAACAATCACTAGTATACAATGTATATATTCTTGTGTTATTTTTATTATGCATGTTAATTGTGAACTGTGAATTTGCACCCGGCAACCGCTAACACTGTAAATATACAGAAGGTTAATAATAATAATAATAATAATAATAATAATAATAATAATAATAATAATAATAATAATAATAATAATAATAATAATAATAATAATAATAATAATAATTAGAAGAAGAAAAAGAAGAACGACAGCACATGCATTTGGAGTAACGGTCAGTCGAAAGCGCCAGGATCGCTCTACAGCTTGTCATCTTTAAACTTTGTTCTACCTCTACGTGTACACCGGTGTGTCTTACAGTAAAGTCCTCGCTAATGCAGTAGTTATTAGCCCTGACAATCAAATTAGAAAAACTGGGTTCGTTTCTGGTTGAAATTATTTACATTCACTTCACATCGAGACCATTCAAAAAGACAAACATCTCAAAAACATTTTTTTATCACTGACGTGCCATGATAGTTGATCACTCTCTTACTGGCTCACTAAATCAGTAGAAAACGCGGGTTATCAAATCCAAAAAAGACCAAGAACATAACTCTGCTATATTTCGGCACTTACTGGACAATACACAATGTGTAAAGACTTTAAGCAAGATTGTTTTAAAAATTATTTTTCACATCGATATTTGGGAGGCTATTTGCATAAAACGCTTAAAGAATTCGTATTTGTTTTTAAGTTACTCAACTAACGTTTTAGTTCCCTTTAACATTTCCGTTTTCTTTTCAAAATTATTTTGATATATTTCTCTGAAAAATGCTCAGGTTAAAATAGCTATTCAAACATTATTTTATTTTTAACTTTCTTTTATTATTTTCATTTAACTCTTTTAACGTAGCCGCATATGAAAGCAAGTTTTATTTTTTTTAAGTTATCTCCCCGACATTATTACTTGCTGACATGGGAATGCACTTCTATTTTGAATTACAAAAAAGACTCGCTCCACGTATGTGCAAAATTTTTCTCTTTCTGAGGTTAGATTTCAAACTAGTCGGACATGGCCGTATAGTGCTCTATCTTAGCATAGTATTCACATCTCTGTTGCGTTTCCCCTCAAACATCGTATTTACGGGTTGCATCGATCGTTCCGCTATATATATTAAACTATGGTATTTCTTTACTGATCGCAGCTATCGTTCCCAGATATAATCAAAGTAAGTCGTACTTACTTTCACAACGCCCACATACCTCTCTATAAATTGTTTGCCCTGGCAATACATATTTTTCAATTGTATTTGGAACTATATATGTTGACTACTCGTTTTCACCTTTTTTATGTATCATGTTTTAATATATCTCTCTTACATTGTCTTTTACAAAGCCGCTTTGTGACAAATATCTATAAGTTCGTAGAACACTCTCACACTAGTCTTCTATCTGTGCCCGCTTCTAGGTACATATAGATCTTAATTCCCTTAATTACGTGACAGTTTCTGTTGGCCGATTGGATATGGCGACTTCTAGGTTGACTCTGTGAACCAGGTTCGCGCCTCCCGACCATCTGAAATTATTACTTTCCTGCACTGATGAGAGCAATAAGCTTCAAACGCTAGCGTCTGTAGGTATTAATAATTATATATATATATATATATATGTATGTATATATATATATATATATGTATGTATATATATATATATATATATATATATATATATATATATTGTACAAAGAAAACCCAGAATTATTCATATATTCAGCAACTTTTCGCTAGATGACTGATTTGAAAAAACTAACATACAAGTACAATATTTGAAAAGATTTGGTGCGTTTATAACGTGAAAACAATTCTTTTTTTCTTCAAAATAGTCGTTAGAATTCAAAATATGTGGTTCGATTATGACGTGAAAAGAATGTTTTTATTCTTTTTTCGAACGAACCATGGTCGTTCCAATTCGAATTTTGTGATGCGTTTATGAAATTGAATGAGTGTTTGTTTTTTTAAATCGAGGTTATGTACAACATTTTGTTGGAAATGTAGTGTAAAATGATGAATATTTATTGATTTTTAAATAACAGTACAACTCAAATCTATAGACCATAATAGCAAATTTATGTAAATATGACATCAGAAAAAATGGCACAAGTGGATAAATAGGAGGAAAAAAGAAAGAAAAAAGGAGGGGGGCACTTATATGTCCCTTTTTCTTCTTCTTCTTCTTCTTCTTCTTCTTCTTCTTATTTGCAGTATTTTCGTTTTTAAATAAGTTACTAGTTTTTTTGTTTGTTTTTTTTTACTAGAAAAGGTCCCGGTCGACTATGTGCAATTATTTATGAAAAAACTTCAAATAACGTTTTGTCAACTTACGACGAATTACTGCTAATCCGCTTTGTTTTAAAAGGGGAAATAAGTCTTTAGTTGCCTCACTATTTTCAGTCAATTACGAGGAAAACATATGAGAAAAAAACAGTTAGAAATATCTACTCGTGTAATGTACGCATCACATACAAGTGTGTTTTTTTTGCGAAATTGTATGCACATATTACGCTGGTTTTTACGATAGTTAGAAAAAAAGCTCTATAACTGAATATTTAGAAATTTAGAAAGAATCAGAATCGGTAATTGTATCGGAATCGGGAAAAATATTGGAATCGTCCCATCATTAATCTATATATATATATTCTTGTATATAAACAAATATTTATAATTATTTGTCGCCCCCAATCTAAGCTGGGCACTGTAGTGAGTAGTATTAACACAGCCGTCGTCGGAACTTTAATGCATGTTCCTTCATTAGTTGAACACTGTTGGCGTCAGCTGCCTGAAATGGTTCAGAGTGGCCGAGTGGGTTAAGACGTCGGGATTTGACTTCCGGAGTTCGAATCTTGCGACCGGTATGAATAATTATCTCTACACTGACGAATCCCGAAAGGATGAAACTTATACGTACGTAGATTAACAATATATATATATATATATATATATATATATATATATATATATATATATATATATATATATAAGCCTATCTTCGTATGGGCTATAAGACAAACTCATATAATATTTTGTAACAATACGGACCTCAAACGTAAGGAAATATTTATTTTTAATGATCTACACAGTTGGATGTAGATTTCCAAAAGTAAAAACAGTGTCAGTAAAAAAAGTTAGTGTGTTGTTGCTTTTCTTCCAGTGGGGCGTGTCTTCATCATTGCCCCTTTTCCTTTTTATATTCAAGAAAACAACATCCAACATGGCGGCTTATGTGCTAGAGTTTTCCCCAACAGCTGCATCACTAAAAATGTAAAAAATAGAATATCAAATATTTTTTTATTTTACAGTTTCGAACTAATTATTCCGTTGTTAATTAATGATTATAAATTGTTTTATGAAAATCAGATCAAGAAATTAAACTGTTTTTCCTACATTCGTTTAATTGACCAACTGTTTGATTCGCTAATTCTACATTTATTTTATCATATTTTGTGTTATTCATAATTATGAAAAAGAATGTTACATTCTCGTTATTATAAATCCACAGTATTTTATAATATAAAATAATAAAATAAGTGGATCGCCAGTAGTCGGGGGCGACCCGAAGGCTCCCTTTTCATTGGCTACTATACCAAGATGTAGGGAATGATGCAACTCCTTTCCCTTAATTGCTTCCTTTAGCTTTGATCTTCCTGGTGCTACGAGATCAGACTGTCTGACGATAGCGGCTTCCTAAAATGTACCAAACATTGATGTTATTGGGTTTTTCATTTCTCTTTTACAAAACAACCAAACCTAACACCATAAATAAATATTTGAAAATATAAAGAACTTGAAGCATAAAACTTTTTATTAAAATGACCGGAATCATGATTAAATAACTCGAAAAATGTTGATATATCAGGCAAATTGGGCCGGTATTTCATAATATACAAGATTAATACGGCCATTGTTACATTACCATCATAATTCGTTTGTAAGTGTGTTCGCGCATGTGGGTGTGTGATTGGTATAAGTATGCACTCCTTTTAAAATGAATTTTACATTTTTGTAACTTGATTTTGTCTTTTAAGTGTTCCAAAAGTTGTGATCTCGGCCATCGAACACGAGAAGTTAAATGTATAAACAACAAAAGGCGATCCAGTTTAGCCTGTAATGTTCGACAGAAACCGGCCATTAGAGAGAGTTGCAATCTACAAAGTTGCGGAATGACAACAGTTGCTCCAGGTTTGTAACATCCATTTATTTTCTTGACCTCTCTCTCTCTCTCTCTCTCTCTCTCTCATTTTCACTCTCTCTTTCTCTCTCTTTTTTTCTCTTTCTCTCCCAACACGCATGGATGTTTAAATGAGAATGATATACAAATAAACACTAACATGTCCATAAAAACTAGTAATCGGTATAAATAACTGCATACTAACGTATCTATTATTACCGGATATCTGGTTCAGCATGTCGTATCATGTCCTCGTTTGAAAATCAAAATTGTCCAGTTTTAATTCGTTTTTAAAAACCAAAAGAATTCAATTTTTAAACGCGGTTTTGATACCATATGCTAAACCGGATATTGAGTAACAATAGAAACGGAGAAAAGTAGTAAAAAAAGACAAAACAGATGCTGTCCTCAATTAAATTTTATAAGGAGGTTTATCTCGAAATATTATCGGAACATATAATAATAACTGTAAACAGCTAGGTTATTTTATTTTATTTTATTTAAAACTACAATCTGGCATGGAAAAAAAATATTAGTATACACCCTCCGTCAAAAATGACGGGAAAGAATACGCTTCACCAGTGTGCGCAATCGCTATTTATCTAAATATATTACTAAAATATTCATATAAAAGCAGAGAATTACGTAATTAATTTTATTTTACATAAAAAAAGTAATCATTTTCATTTCTGGTGGCCTAAAGCAAAAAAAAACACCGTTGACTTTTTGGTTATAGAGTGAAGGATTTTTTTCGAATTCATTTCAGGCGGCGGAGTAAGTCTGAGGTTGTTATCGGACGTGCTATTTGATTTCTTTCTTCCCCTAACCACTTGAAAGTGGTTTCGTTCGGGGTCCAAACAAAACAAAACAAAACATGGCGTCCATAGAATAAATAGAATCGCATGGCCCTAATTGAACCTAGATATATAAATGCTTTTATAATGTGAGTTTTGTTATTTTTTATTTTAGTTTATGATGCTCTTAGACACGGTTTTTTGTGCTTTCCTTCTGTCAAGTCGCACTCATAGAAAATTCGATCTGTATTTTGGTTGTCTAAGTGACGAATACACTGTTCATTAAAAATGAATAAAGACATGTTTACTGGAATCTAACTTTCTATTGTTTACTTATATATGCTCTGGAGTTTAAAAAATAACTTCCATTGTGCTTAAATCTGTACAGTCTAACTATTAATAATACACACACACACACACACACACACACATATATATATATATATATATATATATATATATATATATATATATATATATATATATATATATATATATATATATATTGGTCTTTATTATACAGTGAAGAATTCACATTTGAATTTTTTAATTTTGTTTTCTTTTAAAATACAATCTGTTAAGGGAAGCTAGTAATAAATATCTGATAGATTTTTCGATGTCGATTAAGGTCACGTGACAACCGGTTTATAATAGAACTTACCTTACCTCCCTTATCTCAGCGTACATTTTTCTCGTGACTATAATTATTAATATAAATCTCTCATTCGAAACTACCAGGCTTATCTAATCCAACCTTTCACTTAAATTACCTTACACCCCGACTTACTAAATTACTTTTAAAAACCCGATAAACACTATATTGAAAAAAATGCTTCGCTTAAATAAATACAAATAAATTAGAATTATGGGTGCAACTTCGGAAAAGCCTCGATAAGGAAAAACAAATAATAAATACATATCTGTATTATGTATGTGACTGGGACGGAACAAAGATATCGTACACCAAAAAATACGTAAACTGATCAAGTAGTTTTGTTTTTTCTTTAATCACAGAAAATCAAATGTTGTCATTTTTTCCCACGCTCGCTTGTCACGACAAGCTGGGCTAATAACGCTGGGCTGACTTACGTCCCTTGTTTTTCAAAGATGGCGACGTGACAAACGAGCATGGAAAAAAATGACAAAATTTAATTATGTGTGATAAAAAAAAACTATTTGCTCAATTTACGTAATCTTTGGTAAACGATGTCTCTGTTTCATCACGGTGACATACATAATACCAGTATGTCTTTATTTTTATTTATTTTTTGTTTTTCCTTATTGAAGTTTTTCCGAATTTGAACCGAATTATGTTTTATCTGATTTTATTCGCTTCCAATTCTTTGTCAACAAAACATTGATTCTCCTTTTGTTTTTTTAGTTTTCTATTCTTACTATCGTTTTCTGTGATATGAAACAAAAATAGACTCATTCAGTTCATACCATCCATTTCTGTTTCTAACTCACCAAAATGAAAAAAAGCATTCCTTCTACTTCAACTTCAATCGTCTTCTGCTATGAAAAATAAAACATTTATTTTCTTTCAACGATTCAACGAACTCTTTGATTTTAAACAATAGACTAACAGCATTAATGGAAAATTCCTGAACATCAGTCGTCTCCAAGCGGTGCAGACTCTTCAATGCCGAAGAATTGGGGATTTTACGGGCAATCAACGGCTCTTCAGCAGCTACATACGGTTAATAAGAAAGTACACAATCACGTGTGAAAATCAACTAAATGACCGTTGAAAGACCCCTCTGCCTTTCTCTCAGGTTTTATTTTGAATCCCGCTAGGTGGTAACATCACCGAGTGAAACAAGACTTGAGTGACGAAATTAATGCTGGTGGTAAGTCATCCCTAAAAGAAAAAAAAACATGTCTCAAGATATTTATAAGTACGTTTGAGCGATGAGAGGTGATGCCATCGAAAGAAAAAAAGGACACAATAAAAAGAAAATAAAAAAAGGAAAGACACACAAAACCAGAATGTACGAGAAAGAATGGCGAGAAGTGAAAACAAACACAAAATGTCTGTTGTCTAATAATGGCTTCTCCGTGGGATGACTTCGCGTTGTTTGTAAAATACACGAGCTCAGAACGGAATGAAAGGGGATGGTGAAGGTAAAGGATGGTAAAAGCATTTTTTCCCTCTGGAACCAAAAAAGGAGAATCCCAGAGAATCCAAGATGGGGACGATATTAGTATTTATTTAGAACTAACAGGGTAACACAACGTTGTCCGGGAGTTGATAACCAAAATAGAAAAGATTTTAAAAGTGTGTCTCTCTACCTTTTCCGCCTCCTGCCCCCTCTCTCTCATATTCTCTAGCTCTAGCTCTGACTGACCCTGTCTCTGTGTAGCTCATACTGCATCCTCTCTCTCTATCTTGCAATATAATAACAAAATAAAAAAAAAGAAAATTAAAGCTGACTGACTATTTGACGTATTTTCAGTGTTATTTTTAACAACTACTAGTAAAAATTAACACAAATAATTTTTTTACTCCCACTCGTGCACTAATTTGGTTCCTGATTATATCAAGGGAATAAATATTACAGTATTTTTACAATAACCACCACGTCGGAATCACACTGAATTAGATAATATGTCTAATGGAAAATTGCTGAAAATCAGACGTCTAAATGCGGTGCTAACTTTGCAATGCCGAGAAATTGAGGATTTTACGCGCAATCAACGCCCCTTCAGCAACTGTATCCTGCGTAGTTTCTTATTTTTAGCCGGACATAAAACAAGACCAACCCATCCACCAAGTGATCGACTAAAAAACGTGTTTAGTGACAAGAAAGCTATTTTTAACATAAGTGTGACAGAGGGACGAATGGATCGTCGAACTGACTGACAGAGCCAATTTACTTGCGTCAACCTTCTCCTTAATGATGGCATTCAATATGTGTGTTTAGCGATGAAAATGCTCTGTTAAACTTAAATGTGACAGACCAACGGACTGACAAAAGTATATTTTAAAACCAAGGGTTGACAGACTAAAAAACAGACGGAGTCATACCCTCATAGAAATGCGTAGACACATCTAACTTAATCCTGACATATCGGCCGACAGACAGAGCATTTTATGAAGCTGCTGTCACCAACGTTTTCCGTCCTCCGGCTGCGGCATTTACTCTGGCAGGTGGAGCCTGCTTCCTTCGACGGAAAAGTTTCTAGGGAATATAAAATTCACAAACGTTCCTCAGTCGCATGTATTACCAGGTCAGAGGAGATGATGACGTTAGTATTTGAAGGTAGATGTATGTCTGGTACCTGGTCTACCTGGTACCATGTGCGGCATTCAGCCTTGACGAGTTGAGCTGACTTCCTTCCAAGAAGGAAGTTTCTAGGGAATATTAAATTCACAAGCGGTGTTCAGTCGCATGTATAACCCGGTTAGAGGAAACTACGACGCCGTCCTTCCACATACAGCACCTTATATTCCCAAATTGTCACCCGTCTAGTACTGACCAGACTCAACGTCTAACAATAGCCGGTGTGTCAACATGAGTGTGCAGCATGTCGCCAACCTTTTAAACTTTAACGGCTATTAAATGTATAATGTATGAATTTAGAAAGAAAAAAGGTAATTTCTAAATTAAAGCAATGTATTTAAATTTTAATCAAAATTAATTTCATCCCAGTCGACTTCCTCCTCCTCAACTACTTATGCTTGGTTCTCATAATTCTCGGCTTGCTTACGATTTCATGCTGCCAATATTTTGCAGCATATTATATAACAGGAAGTCGATAGTTACGGCAACATTTTCGATGTTGCCGTAATCCATTCTATCTTTTTCTCCGTAGCTATGCCATATTTGCTGAAATGATCCTAGGAAACAACCCAGTTACTATTTATCAACAGTAATGCTAAGAAACTCTCGAATAACAAGTATTGAACATTACTTTGCGGGTCATGTAAGGTTATACTATGCCTAATGTCACATTTGTGTACTTGTGCACCTGTGTTTATTTCGTGATTACATAAGGTGTTGAACATACACAGACATGTAAAAAGTAAATAAACACTCTTATTATCATTAATAATGGAAAATGCTGTCAGGGGGTCCTGATGGACCTAGGCAAGATACTATGGATTATTTTCCTTCGCTGATGAATTGGACAATCACAAGATTAGGAGTGGGAAGTGGAATATTGATGGTTGCAGCGATTTAACGCTGATTAAGTCCATGTTCATATTAACCTTTAATATAGCTCTCCGAAACTCGAAGAATTCTAATGCTTCTTTGACCGATGTTATACTTAAATGGTGATATATATATATATATATATATATATATATATATATATATATATACATATATATATATATATATATATATATATATATATATATATATACATATATATATATATATATATATATACATATATATATACATATATATATATATATATATATACATATATATATATATATATATATATACATATATATATATATATATATATATACATATATATATATATATATATATATATATATATATATATATATACATATATATATACATATATATATATATATATATATATATATATATATATATATATATATATTAGTCTATGGATTTCATACCCACGTAGTATTTCTTGTTAGTTGGTCTTTCGTTGGCAAATATCGTTGCTTGGTATACAACATTTTTAGTTCGGCATTTAAATGCCTAACTAAAAATGTTGTATACCAAGCAACGATATGACATCCCTAGACTTTAAGACCAGATACTATGACCACAAAAGCTCATTTAAAAACAAAGAACGTCGAACTAAAACAGCAATAGCTAACCATTATTGGGAGCTCAAAGAAAATGGACACTCACCAATAATTGAATGGAAAATAGTAAGACAGGCCAGTACATGTAGAAACTTAGACGACCCGTGTAGATTATGCCTGAATGAAAAATACGAAATCCTAAATTTTAAAGATCCCCGAAACCTATTAAACTCTAGAAGTGAAATAGCAAACAGCTATTTACACAGAAATAAATTTACCTTAGGATGATATATAATAAATAAAAAATAAAAATAAAAATAAATAAATAAGTAAATAAATAAAAAAACTGAACAAGTTAAAATTTAAAACCTAAAATAGAAATACAAGAAACCACGTGTTAAAATAAATTCGCCCACTGTATTGACAAAACAAAGGAAACAGGATATAGGAAAATCCATTGTTAACAAAAAATAGGATAGGCATAGGAGCGTCACCAACAAAGCCTTTGTTCGCGGGAAGCCCAACAAAGAATCTGATTAGTTAACTAGCAAGCCATGTATATAAAAACACCAGACAAAAAAAACTCCATGCATTTAGCCTGACGATTCTCCCGGGGATGAAACACGGGAGCCTTTGTGTAGCTTGATTGCCATATATATTTTCATTGCTTACTATATATCTATATATATATATATTTATGCATATATATATGATATATGTATATATAGAATATATGTATATATAATATATGTGTATATAATATATGTGTATATATAATATATGTATATATGTATATATATAACATATGTATATATATATGTATATATAGAATATATGTATGTATATATATATGTATATATAATATATGTATATATATAATTGTATATATAATATATGTACATATATATATGTATATATATAATTGTATATATAATATATGTATATGTATATATATATAAGATATGTATATATATAATTGTATATATAATATATGTACATATATATGTATATATATATAAGATATGTATATATAATATATGTATATATAATATATGTATATATATATGTATATATAATATATGTATATATAATATATGTATATATATATGTATATATAATATATGTATATATATGTATATATATAATATATGTATATATAATACATGTGTATATATATGTATTTATAATACATGTATATATAACATATTATATATGTATATATAATACATGTATATGCATAATATATGTATATATAATACATGTATATATATATAATATATGTATATAATATATATATAATATATATATAATATATGCATATATAACATATGTATATATAACATATGTATATATATTATATGTGTATATAATATATGTATATATATTATATGTGTATATAATATATGTATATATAACATATGTATATATAATATGTATAAATATAAAATATGTATATATATAATATATGTATGTATAATATGTATATATACTATGTATATATATACTATGTATATAATAGGTATATATATATATATGTATATATATAATATGTATATTTATATATATATACAATGTATATATATATAAAATGTATATATATATAAAATGTATATATATAACATGTTTATGTATATATATAACATGTTTATGTATATATGATATGTATATACATGATATGTATGTATATAATATACCTGATATGTATATATATGATATGTACCTATATAATATATCTGATATGTATATATATGATATGTACCTATATAATATATATGATATGTATATATATGATATGTACCTATATAATATATATGATATGTATATATATGATATGTACCTATATAATATATATGATATGTATATATATGATATGTACCTATATAATATATATGATATGTATATATATGATATGTACCTATATAATATATATGATATGTATATATATATGTATATATAGTATATATGATATGTATATATAATATGTGTATATATATATGTATATATAATTATATATATGAGTATATAATATGTGTATATATAATATGTGTATATATATGTATATATAATTATAATATGTATATATAATTTGTATATATATATATATATGTGTGTATATAATATATATATATATTTAACATGTATATGTATTATATATATATATATATTACATGTATATGTGTTATATGTATATATATAATATGTATATGTATAATATGTGTATATATAATATGTATATGTATTATATGTGTATATATATAATATGTATAAATATATATATGATATGTATATATACACTCCTGTTTAAAAATTTAAGACCACTTGAAAATCTTTTAAAAGAAACCAATTTAAAGTATTGATTTTAAACTCTTCCGACTTAATGGTTCCAATACTACAATCTAAAAGGTTATGGAAACAAAAAGCTACATTCCAAACATTTTATTTAGAAATTTACATTTTTAAAAATTAGGCATTTTACACTTGATCAAAATTATAAGACCAGGAGTATAAATTCTTAGATCTATAGTAATTCCAATGTGTTTAGTTCATTAAGAAAGTATCACTCTCTGCGTAAATGTGTCACCATGCCTAAAGCAAGCCAACTACCCGAAGTTGATCGTGCTCGAATTCTAGATTTCCATAAGCCAGGTTTGTCACAGCGGCTGATCGCAGCTAAGGTAAATCGCAGTAAAACTGTGATTTGCAACTTTCTAAAGAACAGTGAGATTTATGGAAAAGCAAAATCCACTGGTAGGCCCCCAAAAAAATTCTCCTGCATTGAGTAAGAGAATAAGACGGGTTGTTGTGAAAGACAGTGGGATTTCTTCTAGTCAAATTAAGGCAGTCACAGATGCTGATTGCAGTCCAGTAACAATCAGACGACACTTACGACGAAAAGGCATGGTAAATAAAAAGTGTACACAAATTCCTCGGCTGCTTCCACGTCACAAGGTGGACCGGTTAAGGTTTGGTCGTGAATACCAAACATGGCGCGTTGTGAAGTGGAAGAAAGTCCTGTTTTCTGATGAGAAAAAAATCAATCTAGATAGTCCTGATGGCTTCCAACGATATTGGCATGACAGAAACATGCCTCCTGAAATTTTCTCCACACGTCATAGTGGTGGAGGGTCTCTAATAAGATGGAGTGGATTTTCTTACAGAGGCATGATGAAGTTGCAGTTAATATATATATATATATATATATATATATATATATATATATATATATATATATATATATATATATATATTTATATTTATATATATATATATTTATATTTATATATATATATATTTATATTTATATATATATATATATATATTTATATTTATATATATATATATATATATATTTATATATATATATATATATATATTTATATATATATATATATATATATTTATGTATATATATATATTTATATTTATGTATATATATATATTAATATATATATTTATGTATATATATTTATGTATATACATATATATTTATGTATATATATTTATGTATATATATATATATATTAATATATATATTTGTATATATATATATATTTGTATATATATATTTATGTATATATATATTAATATATATTTGTATATAATATATATATTTGTATATATATATTTATGTATATATATTTGTATATAATATATATATTTGTATGATATATATATATTTATGTATATATATTAATATGTATATATTTGTATAATATATATATATATTTCTGTGTATATATATATTAATATATATATTTGTATAATATATATATATATATTTATGTATATATATATATATATTAATATGATATATATATATTTATGTATATATATATATATATATATATTAATATATATTTGTATAATATATATATGTATATATATATATTAATATAAATTTGTATAATATGTATATATATTAAAATATAAATTTGTATAATATGTATATATATTAAAATATAAATTTGTATAAAATGTATATATATATTAATATATAAATTTGTATAATATGTATATATATATTAATATATAAATTTGTATAATATGTATATATATATTAATATATAAATTTGTATAATATGTATATAGATATTAATATATAAATTTGTATAATATGTATATATATATATTAATATATAAATTTGTATAATATATATATGTATATATATATTAATATATTAATTTGTATAATATATATATATACTAATATATAAATTTGTATAATATGTATATATATATATTAATATATATATTTGTATAATATATATATATGTATATATGTATTAATATATATGTTTGTATAATATATATATCTATTTATGTATATATATATTAATATACATATATATTTTTTATAATATATATATATTTATGTATATATATATATTAATAAATATATTTTTATAAGATATATATACTTATGTATATATATATATATATATATATATATATATATATTTGTATGATATATATATATATTTATGTATATATATATATATATATATATATATATATATTTGTATGATATATATATATATTTATGTATATATATATATATTAATATATATATATATTTGTATAATATATATATATATTTATGTATATATATATATATATGTTAATATATATTTTTATAATATATATATATTTATGTATATATATATGTTAATATATATTTGTATAATATATATATATATGTATATATATTAATGTATATAGTTGTATAATATATATATTTATGCATATATATATTAATGTATATATTTGTATAATATATATTTATGCATATATGTATATTAATATATATATTCATGAATATATATATTAATATATATATGTATAATATGTATATATTTATGTATATATATATTAATATATATTTTTGTATAATATATATATATTCATGTATATATATATATTATAATATATATATTTGTATAATATATATATTTTTATGTATATATGTATATATTATAATATATATATTTGTATAATATATATATTTATGTATATATATATGATGATATATATATTTGTATAATATATATATTTGTATAATATATATATTTATGTATATATATATGATGATATATATATTTGTATGATATATATATTTATGTATATATATATATTATAATATATATATATATTTGTATGATATATATATATTCATGTATATATATATATATTATAATATATATATTTGTATAATATATATATATTTACATATATATTAATATATATATTTGTATAATATATATTTATGTATATATATATATATATTAATATATACATTTGTATAATATATGTTTATTTATTTATATATTAATATATATATTTGTATAATATATGCATGTATATGTATAATATATATATATTTATATTAATATATATATATATTTATATAAATATATAATTTTTGTATTATATTAATATATATATATATTTGTATTATTTTAATATATATATTTGTATAACATATATATATATTTTTATAATATATATTTATATTTGTATAATATATATATATATGTATAATATATATATATATATATTTATATTGATATATATATATTTATATTAATATATATATTTGTAGTATATTAATATATATATTTGTAGTATATAAATATATATATTTGTAGTATATTAATATATATATTTGTAGTATATTTATATATATATTTGTATTATATTAATATATATTTGTAGTATATTTATATATATATATATATATATATATATATTTGTATAATATATATATATATATTTGTATAATATATATATATATTTTCATAATATATATATATATATATATATACATTTGTATAATATATATATATATATATATTTGTATAATATATATATATATTTGTATAATATATATTTATATTTGTATAATATATATATTTATATTTGTATAATATATATATATATATTTGTGTAATATATATTTATATTTGTATATAATATATATATATATTTATATTAATATATATATTTATATATATATATAACATTTGTATTATATATATATATATATATATATATATTTATATATATAACATTTGTATTATATATATATTTATATATATAACATTTTTATAATATATATATATATTTATATGTAACATTTGCATAATATATATATATGTAATATTTGTATAATGTATATACGTAATATGTCTATAATATATATATATATATATATATATATATATATATATATATATTTGTATATATAATAAAATGTTTTCAACCTTAAAAGGCATCGTAAAATGAAATACAATTTTGTTCAGGAAATCGATTAGAATTCAAAAAAAATGTTTATACAATAAATGAAATATTTCGATCGGGACCAATCTCTTTCAATTACTGTTACTCCCGCTGTAATTGAAGACGGGTTAGTGTCAAGATTAAGTGATAATGGTTAAAAAGGTCGGTCCTGATTGAAATATTTGATTTATTTATAAAATAAGAAATACATCTTGGCATTTCCAAAACAAAATTGTATTTTATTTTTACAATGTGTGAAAAGAAACAGTTTATTACTGATACGTGTCGTCGAGCGCCCATTTCCACTGTTCTATAACTGTTCTGCTACAACCACCATCACTTAATCTTGACATAAACCCGTCTCTGATTATAGCGATAGTAACGCTGGCTGTTGTCGGCGCGCTGACACCGTGTCGGCGTTAAAAAAGAAGAAACAAATAATTGGATTCTCAGTTTCATTGACAAAGGTAGGGCCGATCGAAATATTTTATTTATTATTTTCTTAGACTGTTATGTCTGTTTGTTTAAATTTAGAGTAAGGAAGGTTTAATAAGGTTTGAAAAAAAAAGGAGGGGTGAAAAGGTACAGTTGAGATTTAAACCGGAGAAGATTTAAAGAGATATATAAAAAGATTTATATAAAATAATATTTCTATATAAATCCCGTGAGCCAATATTATGAATATCGTATATTTGGCCGTTACTGGTTTGGGGGTTTAATGATGTGTCTTCTAAAGGAATTAGGGGGAGAAAATGGGGTTAAGGATTATATATATTATATATATTATATATATTATATAGTTTTATAAGAGATAAAAAGGTTAAAGGAACAACATTAAATTCAAATTTAAATCCTGGATTAAATGACTTTAAATAAATCCCAAAGAATTTAAATAAAGATATCATCCGGGCGGTCTAAGGGCAGTAACTCTGCAGGGTTTTTGAATGATTTGTATTCAGGATTTTACTAAGGTATAGTGAATGCTTATGGGGGTGATAAAATTGGTATGCTGATTGAAACTGGTTTAGAGATAAGAGTAAGGATTGGGTCCGCGAGATTTGATCTGTTTGGGAGATATGGGAGATTAGCATTATGACCGAGAATTGGTGGGGACCTATGAGAGTAATAATAATGTGAAATGGGGGTGAATGGAGAAATATTTTTGGGAAAGTTATAATTATTGATCTTGAAAAGTATTGTGGATATGGGCTGATTAAGGTATTTGTTCGTGTTTTTTTATTTTATTTATAATTATGAGGGGTGATAGTTGGGAAAATTTTTCTGGAGTGGAAGTCGGTATTTAATGTGGCAATTATGGGGTTATGTATTTGGCAGAGGGGGTGTAGCTAGGCCTTTATGTGTATCACTAAGCCCAGTTAATGAGTAGTGCTTGTCTGCTGTGGATGCACCATTTAAAGATTTCATCTCGAATATTCAAACAGACTGTATTTGGGTCAATGATGGCCCTTAATATATGGTATTTTTCAGCGTCACACAGAGGACGTCTATTTATGGCTGCAGAGAAGGATAGTCTTCTTTCAATTACTTTCCATTTGATGGTGAAGGGTGTCTTTTCATCTTTAAGTTGCCATATCCGGGTCGCGAGTGCCGTATTTGCCTTGTTTTTGTATCTGAAGGTGTTTTAGTGTGCGTATAATCTTTGCTTGAAGCTTCCCTGCGTCATGCCACTGTATTTTTCTGCTCTACCGATAGTCTGGTTTGTTACGGTGGCTTCATATACGAGGGAATCGATTTTGCAATTTCCCTTTAGGGGGCAGTTGTTTTTGTCCTGGCATGAGCAGCCTGCGTTTGCAATTGTTTTGGGCTCCGCAGAGATGATTTTTTCTTATGGATGGGGCAGTGGAGTAGCTAACCTTAATAAAATTTCTGTTAAAAGTTTGTGCAGGTTGTGTATGGGAAGAAAGTGTTTGTCGAGTAAGTTGAGGAAAAGGTAGCCTACCTTTGTCTTGTTATTAGTGGAATAGGGTGGGGAAACCAGATTACCGACCTCCTTCTATTGCGACTCCCCCGTGGTTG
The DNA here is from genome assembly GCA_963556195.1 of Sepiola atlantica. Classification (NCBI taxonomy): domain Eukaryota; kingdom Metazoa; phylum Mollusca; class Cephalopoda; order Sepiida; family Sepiolidae; genus Sepiola; species Sepiola atlantica. The sequence goes on along the minus strand of OY744515.1, from coordinate 211,751,316 downwards.
GTCTCGGGTGGGGGTGTATGAGATCTCTTCTCTGAACCCGCTGTCGCGATTTTATAAGGAGATGTAATTTTTTTATGTATCAATTTTCAGTATTTACTTCAACAGTGCTCGATACGTAAGTAGAGCTAGGTAGTAAGTTATGTAAATATATTTTAGCCTGAAGATTCCCCCGAGGATGAAACGCGGGAGCCTCTGTGTAGCTTAATTGCCATAAATATATGTTCACAACTATATATATATATATATATATATATATATATATATAGTCATCCAAATACAGACTGTTTCGCTGTATCACAGCTCTTAAGTGCGGCTAGACCAGTTAGTGCCTCAAGCCGAGATTAAAACTCAACCGTCGAGCTGACAGTCGGCGCTTTTACTCCTGCGCTATCATATGAATCTGACTGAATGTAAGTGATATCTCAATGTAAACATTGTCAAGTGCCGGAGCTCGAATTAGTTTTACCCAATGAGCTATGCTTTACAGCTAATGGCAGTTGGCGATATCCTTACAAATAAGCTCACTCTTTACATATATATATATATATATATATATATATATATATATATATTTATATATATATATATATATATATATATATATATATATATATATAATAATAATGGTAATAATCCAGGTAAAAAATATCCACAGGGTGGTAATCCAGAGAATTTTAACCGGGTTTATAAAAAGTGCTCAATATCAAAATAGAGCTTTATATATGATAATTTTATTTACACAGACATGTATCTGCGACACTGGCATGTCGATGTTATCCAAATATTCTCTCCAAATATGATCTGAGGTTAAGATCGGATTCTAACTCTGCCTGATGAGATCTCAGTTTATAGTAACTGTTGATCGATAACATCGACATGCCAGTGTCCGTATATAAATGAAATTGTTTTATAGGGTATAAGATTCTAGAGAAAACATCTGAAAACCCCAAAGAGACCACGTTTTAACACATCAAAAACTGCCCTCACAAACAATTCACTAGTTCCATATACTAATATACATATATGTTCGTATATTTTCAGGGTCAAACATGAGTTCAGCCGCCAGTAGAGAAACTTGAACTTTATGCGAACAGGATTTAAACTGTGATGAGACTGTGGTGCTTCGAGAAAAGGGTGCTGCAGGTGTCATTGTTGAAGCCGGAACTAGTGTTCACATAAACAAAAAGGGCATTGTTTTAGCCTAAAAAATGATGATTTTGCTCGGCCAGTAAAAAGGGACGCTCGTGTTTCTCTGGGACGATGTGATAGTAAAACGCATTGCTTTTTCTGTGGAATTGATACTACGAATACATATTATAAACAAAAAAGTGAAGGAAAGATTTGCTATGTGAGTACTGATGCATTTGCTCAAACTATCCTGGTTCATTGCAAAACAATAGGGAATGAGTGGCCCACTACTGTTCAATATCGGATCGAATATTTTCCTGGTGGTCTTCATGTTGCAGACTGTGTGTACCACCAGGCATGTAACGTCAACTTCCATGCAATGCGAAGCATTCCAAGATAGTTCACGTCAGTTGAATTAATCAAACGACGAAAAAGTGGAAGACCAAAAGACAGCGATCAGGATGAAGCATTCTAAATGGTGTGTGTATTCTTGATGGAAAACGACGAGGAACAGATAACGATATAGGATCTTGTCGCTTACGAGGTAGTAAATCAACGGCATATGGAAATCAGTATCTCAAGGAAAGGCTAATAAGTCGATATGGAAACTCTTTATTTGTGACCAAAGGTCGTTGTGGTGTCGCAAACATTGACATTTAGGGGAAAAAAACTGTGACATTCTTCGACAATACTACAATTCACCTCCGACAGATAATAAGGAAACACAAAATCGAACAATTCTCAAAACCGCAGCGAAACTCATCAAAGCTTTCTTTCACTTCAACCAGACTACTCCCAGCTGGCAAGGCATGATGCACCTGATGCATAAGGAGTGCGAATATATAGGACGTTGCTGGATGGCAGTAGACTCAAGGAGATCATGGAGTCAGTATATGGTGAAAATGTCTTCGTACACATGATGAGCGGAAAGGCAAGCCAATAAGCATTTCGTGGCCACATGCTGGTGGATCAGTGTCTCACGCGTCAGATTGTTGCCAAAATCTTGGAGGATGAACATGGTAGAGGCGGCCATTCGCCTCAAAAGCCGTGTAGAGTCGATCGACTGGTTTGATAGCCACTTGGTGATAGGCGCTTCTGAGGTCTAGTGTGCTATACAATTTATATTTGGCAATTTCGCTTATAATTTCATCTATCCGTGGTAGAGGGTAAGCATCCAGTAGAGTAAACCTATTTATGGTTTGAGAGTAATCGATTACTAGTTTTTTTTGGGGGGGGGGGGGGGGTTCGGAACTTGGGCACTCCATGGAGACTTACTCATTTCAATGATTCCTTCACCAAGCATTCTCTTAATCTCAGTTTTTATGAATATTTTATCCTCAAGTGAGTAGCGTCTAGATTTCATTGCTATAGGTTTGAAGTATAGGTTTGCAGTCTTGAGATAAATTATTAAAGAGTGATGGGTACTGAACATTGACCGCCATTAGACCACAAATCCTAAGGGCTGGTTTGGGTCCTCCAAAAGGAATCTCAGTACGAGAATGATGCTGAAGAAAATCGTGCCCCAGTATCACGTCACTGCAAAGGTTTTTCATTATCAAAAGTTTGATGTTTTTGTATGAAATATTTTTAAAAAGTAAATTAACCAGACAATATCCAACTACTTGTGATGATAAAGAAGCATTCGCCATAGACACATGAGTAGAACAAGAAAATATTTCTAATTATTAGCTGTTACAATATTAAAATTAATATAATTACTAGAGCTGCCGGTGTCAATTAATGCATCAGTAGAAACGCCATTAATTTTAACCTGCATTATACTTTTCGAGAGGGAGTCTGGAGACGCAGCTGTTATAGTAGCTACCATGAGAGAGGCGGCAGAATTTTTAGAAACATTATTTTGGGTAGACCTACACATCTTAGAAAAATGTCCCAACTTCCCACACTTGTGACAGCTAGTATCTCTGGCCAGAGAAGAAAAACGAGGGTGTGGACTTAACCCACAAAAGTGGCATTTACGACCTGTGGAAGCAGTTGTGATAGACAACTCTGAAAGGTTTGCAGTGCCCGGATTCTCCTGTTTCGAGAAAGAAGTCACAGATGAGGGGTCCGGAGAATAATGCACACAAGAGGGGGCGAACAACAAGAGTGTGTGTTGTTCAAAGCAGCACCGACCGTATCCGACTGCAGGTAGAACACCGACTGTTTTTGAGCAATTTCGAACGTATACGCCTGTTCGTAAGCTGTTCTGAGGTCCAGACATTTGTTTTCGAGCAGTCTTTGTCTTACCTGTACATTTTAGAGTCCGTTAATAAAAGCATCCATAATATGCTCGTTTCGAATTTCTTCGGCAGACATTGATCCAGAAGTTACAGTCCTTGCTAAGAGTTCGTAATTCCTTTAAAAACTGCTTCAAAGATTCGTCATTTTGTTGTCGCCGTGTAGCAAGTAAATATCTCGAAAATATTTCATTTTTGGGCTTTCGGTAAGTGGTTTGTAATGTTTCCATAGCCTCTTCATAAGTACTGCAATCCATAATAATTTCGTGTATCGTGTGAGATACATAAGTGGTTAGTAGTCCGAGTTTGTTTAGCTGTTGTAGTGGATTTTCTGCATGCAATGTTTGCAAAATGTTTTCAAATGTAACTCGCCAATGAGTCCAACGTTTTTCAGGGCGTCGAACCATTGTGAGCGCATTAATTGTTCCATGTTGAGTTTATGCTGAATAAATTGTAATGGCAAACGAGAACAGTCGTAACTTAAGAAAGCTTTATTCGGCATAAACTGTCAGTACAATATTAGTGCTGCTATTTATATTTTTAAGACGAACAGGAGAGTTCTCCAAAGGGGAGATAATTTAAATATGGGAAATTATTCGTAATTGTTCATTACACTAACCACTTCTCAAAGCTCTAGACGGTAAAGCTTGGGAGGGTAAACTTCCTAAAACTGCACAGAACTATACCTTGGATCGACAAAAAATGCCCAGAAGATGCCACCACGGCCCACCCTCTGTCGCGCGGATCGTCAAGGACATATCCTTAATTCATATGAAATTAATTAATGCATGAACACTCGTTTTAATTGTTATTATTTCAGCTTTGCAGAAATCTAATTTTTTTTTGGGGGGGGGGGGGGCTTTCTTCTCTGGTCTATAAGTTAAGAGCGTATAGATCGATCACATTTATACTGAGACATGCTATACTTTCTACAAATTAGACGAATTATATATTACTACGATATCATTGTAAAAAAACTATCCCAAAGTTAACACCGCCATTATGAGTGATCTTGGTATAAAGCTTCGTTTTCAATTTCATCGCTAGATAGGAAGACGGAAAGAATAAGAAAAAAGGTGATCCAGAACTAATTTTGTATAAATGCTGTTGCTTTAATTAAAATTAATTCAATTCTGTTCTTCTCTTTGCCTTTCAGTGAGTGGATGCAGTGACCTTCTCGGACAGTGCAACCTGGTTGTGAGAGCCCGCCTTTGTAATTACCATTATTACAATCGGATTTGCTGTGCCTCTTGCTCAGCAGCCAACGAACACCGCGGCCACGAGAGGGTGGTCAACAATGGCATATCGCTGGCAACCACAAAAACGACCACGACCACTACTGTGGGCAGCACCTTGCCGGCTTCGACCACGTATTTCTCATCTCGCACAGAAATGACGATGACGTCAGACGATTCGCAGAATGCGACGACAAACACCGAGGAAAGTTCAATAACAACGCCGAACGCCGACTCGACTGATTCACAGTCTTGACGGGATAGGTCTAATCCACAGTTTTGATCACGTGATTGATAATGTCACCGACCACGTGACCAAAGTGGCGGTTCGGAATAACATGGACGCAATTTCGCCGACTTTTACGAGCCACACTTTTACGATTCTGTTCGTGTTTTTTTTCCTTCTTCCTTTTTTAATTTGAAGACGTTTTCTCATATTTTTTGTAATTATTATTATTATTATTATTATTATTATTATTATTATTATTATTATTATTATTATTATTATTATTATTATTATTATTATTATTATTATTATTATTTGTGATTGATTGACGCCATAACAGAGAAATAACTTTCTTTATTCTTTACTTCAAGTGAGAAAAACAGACACAAAAATCAAAACATTTTTTTTTCTTAAAAGATTCCATCGGTGCCTTTCTCCTATTTCTTGTCTCCATCAAACACCTTTTGAGAGATGCTGATCTTTGCTTATAAATCGATTCTAGAATCATTACAAGAGATTAATTTAATATTTTTTACATATCGATTTCTGTTCAATGTTAAACATTCGATTATGATTAACATTCTAATTCTTAAATAAATATTATTATCGGTAAAAGTCCAGAATTGTTAACACTCGATAACTCGTAAAAAAACACAAAAAACACAAAGAAAAAAAATGTATGTAAAATGCATTAGAATTAAATTCTCTATCGAACCCGGCTAATTTTAACGCGTGGAAAGATTTGTTTAAACGGTAAAATTACAGTAAAATTAACACTCGAATACTCTTCAACAAAAAATAAACAAATCGTTTCCATGAATTAAATTTCCATAAATTAAATTCTATACCGACCCGGCTGGTTTTAACCAATCGGGTCGGTATAGAATTTAATTCTAATGCGTTTTATATAAATTATGTGTTGCTTTTTTTTGTTTTGTTGTTAGCTAGTTCTCGAGTGTTAACTATTCTGTACTTTTATGTTATCAATTTTCATATTTTCCGTCTACAATATATTCTCCTGAATATAAAAAGTAATAATTTAGAGGTCACAGCGAAGACTTCAAATCTCTGAACGAATGGAACTCTGATTCACAATCGCCATCTTATAATACAGTGCGTTTCAAACAATTTGATATCATTTGAGATATAAATAACAAACAAATACTCGAGCTGGTGCATCAATCACTAGCCTCCCCCCCCTCTTGAACAGGGTGCAAAAAAGAATTCCTAACCTAATAAAACCCGCACTGTCTGACAAGATCCATCCCCTGTCGCATCGCCGCAGTGTTGCATCCTTGTGTTTGTTTTATAAGTATTTTCACGGAATGTGCTCCAATGAACTTACTGCATTTGTACCACCTTAACATAAATACCCGCGACCCGCCCGACTAGCAGCAAAATCCCACCCTTTCAGTGTAGCGGAAGACTTCCTACTCTAATAACTTTTTCCCTCGGATAGCTTACCTTTAGAATTCCCTCCCTGTTCCTTGTTTCTCCGACCGTACCAACATGTAGAAATTTAAATGTAATGTGAACAAATATTTTGCTGAATAATTCTCCACTCAGGTCGTCTATCCTTATTACAGTAGCCTTTTTACAATATGCCTCGTTTGGGGCGAAAAAACATTTTTTTTAAACCACATGACTCTAAACAGGCTTATTGTTAATCAAAATAATATTTATTCCTTCAAATGAGAAAATAAAAGAAATACGATCGTTACTTCCTGTGCTGCTGGTCTTCCGGGCCCTTTTTTGCCCTGCACAGACAACCTTCCTCTTTGATTATTTTTTTTTGTCCTATCCAGATCTGCATTGCCGTTGGTGACTTTTTCGACAACCCATTCACATATTAAGTTTCGGAAATTGTTAGATGATGATTAATAATTTGGATTATTCGGACTACTGCTATCATCTTGGGTATTATTCTCACAATATTTCGGTCGATGTAACCTCCGACCTTCTTCAGATGCACTTTGTCGAACTCGGGAGGCTGTACGGAATTTCGAACGGAACCCTTTATTTAATCTACGGGAGGGGGAGATTACTATCGTTCCGTCAGCCATGACCGGGTAGAAGTCTTGAGTAATTCGTAGTTGCAAGCTCCGCCGCGGATTAAATACAAGGTTCCTTTCGAAATTGCGTAGAGATTCTTGAGTTCGACAAGACAACCTGAAGAAGGTCGAAAGTTATATCGGCCGAAACGTTGTGAGAATAACATCTAGGATGAGAATAGTAACCCGAACTAATTTCAACTAATACAAATTATTCAATGATTCTCTTGCTTTTAAAGAAAATATCCACAAATGGATTCAACTCGAGGGCAACTGTGCCGTGGTAAAGCGTTTTATTTTTTGTCTGCGTTTAGCCATTCTTGTAGTTTGTTATCCATGACACGATTTATTTATTTCTTTTTTTAAATTATTTTAATTTTATTATGAAACAGTAAGAGTAGGAAATGTCATTTCAATTTTGCTTGCCTTCAACTAGCTGTTGAGTTAAACACAAGGTCGGTTCTTAATGTTGGGAAAATCCAGCTCCCCCAAAAGGGGCACTCTGGGTTGGAATAAACATAAAAATTGCCTCAGTCTAGAAGGATTGCTCTTTCACTGGCCAAAGGCAGAAAAGATGAAGTGTAGTATCAGAACAGATACCACTCTTTGCTCTTTGCCAAAAAAAAACAAAGAAGAAAACTAGTTTTAAAGTCTTAGAATATTTTTCTTATATTCAATATGTATTTAAATATTGTTTCTCCCAAGTAAGAAGAAATGTTCATGTATTTAAAATTTAAACAGTATTTAAAAGAACGAGCTTTAATTTTTATGCCGCAAAAAAATATGTAATTTAAAAAATACTAGTAACGTCTTCGCAATTCGATTATCGTTAAATGGGCGCCATCTTTACGATAATTTTGAATTTCCATCAAATGGAAAGACAATATTTTGACCTATTTATACTTCGTCAGAACTGAACTTACTTCTAATGTATTAGATTTTTAAATAGTGTGTTAAAAGTTCGCCCAATTAAAAAGCATTAATGAAACTGTTTCATAATAGCATAAACAATGAGGGGCAGAGAGAGGGGGAGGAAGAGAGAGAGAAAAGAAAGAGTGAGAGAGATAAAAACGCGTCTGAGAGAAAGAGAGAGAGCAAAAGACAGAGTGAATGGGAGAGCGCGAGATAGAGTGAGAGAAAAGGGTATAAGAAAGAGAGAGAAAAGCATAATAGAAGGATCACGTGACACAGAAGGAAAATTAAAGAAAGAGCGCAACCGAGAGACGGAGAGAGAAAGAAGAAATGTATATATATATATATATATATATATATATATATATATATATATATATATATATATGAGAGAGAGAGAGAGAAACAAAGAAGTTGTTAAATTCTCTCATTAAATTAGCTTGATGGGTTTGTATAAAGTTATATATGTTGGTTGCAGTTTTTCGCTTTCAAAGATGTTTTCTCAAGCCACGAGAAATAAAAAATAAAATAAAAACATATTTACTATATTCAAATTTTCTAAAAGAAAAAAAAGAAAGAAAACTAACAAATCAACAAATTGAATATATATATATTAGTTCGTCATTAACCCGTGCTGAATTGGGTACCGGACTCGAAACCAAATGCCACATATGTCCATTCACTTTGTTTTTGTATAGTATTTCTTAAAATTAAATAATACGTGTGGATATAATACAATGCATAAATAAATGGTACTTGAAAGCAGTACCAGACATACATAGTAGAAAGAGTCGATTTCTCAAAGAGAACAAAGCTAAAACGAAAAGAATTTATTAACACACGTTATCAATACGAATAAAGATTCGGAGACGGCTACTCTGTGCTAAACTCGAACGGCTACAGGACCGGCGGGACAGTTATAAAAGTGGGTTAAACACATGCATATATAACTTCATTATTGATAACCGTTATTGATGATGAAGTGGGGGGGGGGGCAAGTCAAAAAGTATGGGGGTCCAGCCCCCCCCCCCCCCCCCGCTGCCCCCCGGTGCCGCCGTCCATGATATATATGTATATATATATATATATATATGTATAAATATATGTATAAATATATGTGTATACATATATGTATAAATATATGTGTATAAATATATGTATATATATATGTGTATAAATATATGTATATATATATATGTGTATAAATATATGTATATATATATATGTGTATAAATATATGTATATATATGTGTGTGTATAAATATATGTATATATATATATGTGTATAAATATATGTATATATATATATGTGTATAAATATATGTATAAATATATGTTTATATATATGTTTATATATATATATATATATATTGAAACGCTTATAAAATATATATAATAACAAGATTATTACATAACATAAGTAAATGTCATTTTTATTTCCTGAACTCAATATCAAAGAAAATACACAACTGTAATTTTATACATGCCTTTCCCTCTATAGACAGAAAATCAAACAAAAAAGTTATCAGTGTATGTGTTATTTCAAAAATCTTCGATTGTGAATCTTCGAGATGATAATTTTTATTTTAATTTGTACAGTACGATGTATATAAACATATACATACATGTATACATATATATATGTATATCTTAATGTTTAATTTTACTTCAGTCGAAGATCTCAGAAATCAAGGGCCCTTTCCTGGGGCTAACACTTGATCTCTATATGAGATACATAGATACTCGAATATTCTATTAAAATTCTCCTTTATTTCTCAAGCATTGAGTTAGTAAAAAAGTTAAGAATAATTTCTTCTCTCCCCAACTGACCAGTCAAGTATGTCATATTATATCTTTCTTGTAGTCTGTTGGTCTTACCGGATTCCAGGACAAGAATTAATCTAATCTGGTGGAGTATCCAGCTACGTGGTATTACTTGAGGTAACATCACTAGGAGAAGATGCACTATTCCTCGTATAAGGGGATCTTATTTGTGCTGCGGATACTATGTAATTTTGAATATTTGGTCAGGGTTTACTTGTAGGGGTAAGTATCCCCATGTCAGGTTGTCCTGACAAACCCTTGTACAGAGAGACCGAAGACACTCGAGGATAGTGTCTAGTAGGTAATTCAATCTCCCCATGTGCGTGCGTGTATGTGCAAGTTGTTTTAGTCAATTGTTTTCTAAGATCTTTCAACTAAAATAATTCATCAGAGGAGTTGCGTTCATCACGAATGTGCTTACCTGAAGTTGATAATGGGCGACCAAATCTTTTATCCTTGAATAATTAAATTTGTTATACTAAGTCCTAATTCGGATTTCGAAATTTTACATTAAATACATGATGCACCGTCCTCGGTGACTGTGTCTAAGAGCGAGAGAGAGGGGGGGGGATAAGTAAAAGCGGCTGATTTTAACACTTTTCTTGCAGTTTCATGGTAGACCCGATCCACAGAAGTGTATTCTGACGATTGGGTCTACCGTGAAATTACAGTTTAGATAAACCCTTTTAAGTTATTTTTTTTATTATGAAGCTCTATCGGAAAGGATACAGACCTCTTTGCATGTACAGGATCTTCTATTTTGGTTCATATATATCATCATATATATCACAATAAGATCTAATATATATATATATATATATATATATATATATATATATATATATATATATATATATATATATATATATATACCCGCTTATGTAGATATTGCATTACTAGCCAAAGGATATGGCGTTGTCTGGGATTGAATGAGGAACACTATGCCATTTCGCGCCCTGGGTGGGAGATGTGTACGTAAAGTCACATTAATTGAAATAATTTTCAGTAACGCCCATCCACATACCCAAGCATTTCCCGAAAATGAATGAGAACCCCTGTGTACTCTTTCTTGCGGGCCTGACGATAACCATAACCATAACCCTGTGTACTCTTTCTTCTGGGCCTGAACTCATTATGAACATTATTAATTTTCAAGTCATAAATAAACTGAAATAAAATAAAACGTCGTATTTTCTTTTTTATTGCCGACAAGCGCGAACTCAGAGCAACCGATAACGTTGTAACCCTTTTGATGAAAATAAAATATACTCATCCAGGTACTCTGGGTAGTGTCATTTCAGAATATATATATAATTATTGTTATCTATTTCCAAAAATCGAGGACGAGTTCGAGAACAAACACACAAACAAACGGGAACTATAACTTTATATGGATTACTAAGTGCTTGTACAAGAAATAAATATGATAAGAAAGTGTATAGCGAATGTTTTTATGTAGAATTCAACGTAGGCACCACCATTCGCCACCAGCTTCTCAAGCTGCCTCAGAACCGCATTAACTGGTTTCCCAAGAAACTCGTTTTTGTTACTAATTCACTACTAATTATCAAGGCCAAAAAACATTCGAGCATAAGGGTTAATGAGATGGATAGATTGATAGTCAAAAACAACAATTATTATTCTTTTTTATCGGAAACATCGCTTGCGGTTTCCTCGTCGGCTATTATATTGAACGAGTTGTTTGTGGAGAATTTCAATACTCTCATAATATTCATCATCACTCAACTGTTAAATAAACGACAAAAATTAGTTACATATGAAATCAGTTGCTGTGGTCTCCAGGCAGCTGGAGAAGCTGGTTGTGAATGCTAGCGCACATATTGAGTTTTAGATGAAACTACATGCTAGACATTTTCTTTTCATATTCAGTTTCTTCTAAGAATCACATTTCAATAGTAAATTGCGAGCATTTCATTACAAGGAGTTACTTTCCGCACGTCCTATATAGAGATATGTTGCGATACGCACATGCATACAACTAAATGTGTGTGTGAACTGAATTGCTTCTTTAATTTTCAGTCTATTTCCGCCTAGTTTCTTCTTCCTCCTCCATATGGGTACAGCCAACCTCGTGCAATCAGAATGGCCATGCGAAGGGTTTCATGGCGTAAACCGAGGAGGATTGGGAAAAAGGAGGGAGATGAAGAAGAAGAAAAAGAAAAAGCGACACAAACCCAGCTGTTGAAAAGATTCAAATAAATTACTATTTTCACATTAATTTTATCATTTTTCGGAACACAAACACATATGATAAAACCAAAGCAGAAGGGGTTCCATGTTATATATATATATATATATATATATATATATATATATATATATATATATATATGTGTGTGTGTGTGTTTGTGTATCCATCTTTTTTTACATATATGAAGAAGGTATTAATCATAGTCAAATGTAATATGAATTGAATAAAGCTTATTTCACAGAAAAACATTTTCAGTCAGTCATTATATATATATATATATATATATATATATATATATATATATATATATATTCAATTTTTACCAAGCTATACAATCAAACATTTTTAATAATTTTACAGTCTAAAATGAATCTTCAAGAGTACAAGTCGATTTGACAAAAACACAAGTTATAATTCGCGATAAGTGTGCAGACGATTCAATTTGATTGTTTACAGGTCGACCCTGTTTGATTTTTGGAATCATGCCTCGCTCTGGTATAAAAAATTATATATACCTAAAAGCGTGTACGTTTTACTATACAACCAAAATATAATATAATATATGTGTGTGTGTGTGTGTGTATTTGGTGATTGCCATTTTTACAGAAGAAGTCCATCCCTACAAGATTGCAATGTCCGGTTGTGGGCACGTAGATTGCTCGGCAGCCCCGATTTATTTTTTTAGTTCTTGCTACAGATATAACATACTTGTCCCAATCCAGAATGCTCCTTTTGAGGAAGCTGAACTTTTCCCATATTAAAAACCGACCTTGTGTCTAACTCGTGTGGAGGCAAGTCAATTAGGAATACGAGACCGATAGCTTTCGTTTCAACATAGCCACGTTCTACTCCTGTTTGATATACTCGTAGCTGCTGAGTATCATCTTTTAAAATAACCTCTAATTTTCAGATTTACACATACTTGGTAGTAGATGTATTGATACGATACTTCATCCATTCTGTCCACAGTCAGTGAATGGATAAATTATTTACTAGTCATATATATTTTTCTTTTTACTCCCCTAGGGGAGAGCACTCTGATATAAGAAAAAGACGGTTTCTACTTAGCTAATACGTGAGATTCTTCTCTGAACATAATTGAATCCTCTACAGAAACCGATTAACGTAATTAAATACGATAAATTTATCTTACTTGCTAACAACTTAGACGTTGGGTGTTCACACTAAGTGGTGACAGCAGTTAGAAAGTTCGAGATGTATTCGCTGGTTGGATAAAGTCACACTGATGAGTTTTCAAAAGACAAAACACGCGTCCCTTTTAATATATATATATATATATATATATATATATATATATATATATATATATATATATATATATATATATGATAAAAAATGGAAATAATATTCCAACGTAATAAACAATGAAAAAAAATAAAACCAAAAATATGTAGCTCATAGTTTATATTTTCATAACCGTTTTTTAAGCTTCTCTCCTCCTACTACCACTGTTATAATAGTTTGTACTTTGTGTGTTATTTTCTTCAGACAAATCATCCTGGGGATGTCTTGAAATAAAGACGAAACGTTGATGAATACATAAATAATATTTTTGGTCTTTTTTTTTTCATTTTTCATCTCTCTCTCTCTCTCTCTCTCTCTCTATATATATATATATATATATATATATATATATATATATATAATGGAAAATGAAAAAAAAACGTATTTTTTATATATTTACCAACGTTTCGTTTCGATTAAGATGACTGATCTGACGGAACACATAGAAGTAAATATTAGAAAATATAACAATAGACGTAAGTAAGAAAGAACAAAAACATTCTTTTCACGTCACAGACGCACCACGTATTTTCAAATATTGACTTCTGTTTTTCTTCAAATTAGGAATCTTCTAAAAGTTAATAAAGCTGAAACGCTGATAAATATTTAGTGAATTATCGGTGTTTTCTTTTTTCATTTTCAATCACGTTGAATTATTATTCCATAAATATAATCATTCATATATATATATATATATATATATATATATATATATATATATATATATATATATATATATATATATTCTAATTCACATACACATGTGTTTCATCCTTTTCTGGGGATCAGTGTATAGCATGACTGTTCTGCCGGTCGCACGATTCGAACCCTTAACGAAAGTCACATTTACCTTTCAAGTCTTAATCTCTACCAATGCGACACACCTAACAGCCATAAGGAAAGAGGGAAAAATAAATTCTATTTATGTCTATACAAGCAGACATATTTTAGAAGGCTGTCATTACAGTGTTCAACAATCCGTTAGAAGGAACTTCGCAATACGCATTAATTGGCAGCCTATTTTTAATTCTCTTAAATAATACTATGATAAAACAATATTATGATAATATATATATATAGCATAATATAAAATGAAGTAATAAAATATAATGCGAATCAAATTTTATTAGAATTCAATGTTCAGGCAAAGTACCTTAAAGTTCTTAATTCATGAGTTTTCAAAGAAAATTCTTCTCCTCAGAGGACCATTACCGCAATGACATTACTGCAGATAATAAAATTAAACTTTGAAAATATATTAAAAAAATATATAAAAATACATAAAAGTATATAAAACATCAAATATATCAGCTCAAAACATACCTTCCTTTAAGTTAAGAAGCTCCTCAAAATCAGTATCCTTCAGCACTTCTCGGATCTGAGGTCCGACAAAGATGCCCTCTTTGAGCTTAGCAGCACTAAGACATGGGAACACAGTAGACAAGTGTTTGAAGGAAGCACCATTTTTGTCCAATGCTTTCACGAAATTCTTCATCAAACCAAGCTTGATGTGAAGAGAAGGAAGAAGCACCTTATTCATGTCCACCAGAGGATTCTCCTTGACGCTGTGTTCGCCAGGAACAAAAGTGCTTCTAGACCCCCGGTATTTCTGCTTGTAATGCTGGGATACAGCTCGACTATCCATTAGACAGAGAAAACAACAGTACTTTGTGAAGCCCGCTTACATACCCATAAGTAGGTCCCCACATAGACTCCACTGGTACTCGTTGTACTTAATAGATTCTAAAAACGCTCCATATTGTAATACGACTCTTTTAGATGGACAGTGTGTGCAATGGGAATGCTGGGATATTTATTCCCGTTGTGCAGAAGCACAGCTTGAGACTTCGCTTGCAAGAGTCTATGAAAGACGCCAGTCTGAAGGATTATGTGGCAAACCAAGGGACGTGAACAAGCCAGGTATATCGAAAAACGAAGCAAGGTCTTTGTTCCAATTCCTGAAACTTGTGATCCTTATATCTTCATGGACTAGCTTCCACTATTTAAGCCAATAAGCCAATAGCTCTAACTACTGTTTTGACAGATACAAATCACGAGCAAGATCATTCAGGTCTTCTTGCGTGATCCAGTGTGGTTCGTTGCCACTTGTTCCAGAATATGTAGACTCAATATCTTCGAAAGACATTGACTCGGCAGAATCCTCCCTTGGAGGCATTTCTTCATCTTATGAGATAAGAAGATCCTTATTTACTGGAGATGTTGGTATAGGAAGATCATCTGAATGGGGAACGGGTCTCATAGCTTTCTTGCCATTAAATCATGCACTTTGTCCATTGTAGCAGGGTTTACAAGAGATGTGTGGGGCCCAAGACTTGTTCTCATCACCAATTTTACAGATAAAATAGTGAAAGTAGGCGGTTCTGAGGAGGGGAGTGATGGTTCGACGCTGTGCAACTGTTGTGAAGTCCCCACACACGTAGCAGAAAGCATCCTCAATGTTTTAACGTGCTTGAAGCCATCGAAATATCTGAAAATATAACAAAGTAAAACTAAATCATATGCAAGGCAATAAAATGTGCATTGGAAAATTTAATACTAATATTTAGCTACCTATAAGATGTGTAACACGATAGTTAAGGGACACCAACCTCCTGCGCCGCCTGCGAGACAACATCTTCCAATGACTACCAGGGTGTCGATTGAGACCTGCTGTCTTAACTGCCAAAATCCGTCTTGATATATAACTATATATATATATATAATTTAATGTTATCACTTACATTTAGTGCATAATAACTAAAAATAAGCCATAAGTCTCACAATATTAGAATTAACCCTGAATTCATATACGCTTTTATGTACTGTATATGCACAAAATACACACTATGCATATCTAAAAAAATAGAGGTGATGAGTAAAAATGGATTTAAAATTTGATTCAGCACCCCCAAATTAGGTAAAAACGGGTATTTTTGTGCTTGCCTCAATTTCTTTGTAAAAACCAATGTAATTAGCAAATTATTGCTTTTTTTTCTTTCCAAGAATAAGAATAAATTCTTTGAAAATTCATGACATTCACATATTTTATTTGATTCCTTGTTTAAACACCTAATGATTATAATAAACTTGTAAAGTGTGTAACTTTACTTTTGTTCCATTATTTCAATATTTTCTATAACAACGCTCTATCCCCAATATCGAGCATATCCCTATCACGATACGATCTAATATAAAATAATCATCTTTATATATATATATATATATATATATATATATATATATATATATATATATATATATATATATATATATATATGAAAATAATGCCCGATTCCAGAAACTTCCAGAAACAAACAATTGTTCATTGAGCTAATGCTGGGCGTATTTATCGAACTTTTTCACCTTAAAAATTTATTTTAGAAAGGCAGACACATTTGAAATACTGACATGAAGTTCCTCGGGCATTTCGTTGCCATTTGGGCGTAGGTTTGGTTCAACAATTGTTTGCAGATGTTCATCGTCAAGAGTTCATGTGCGTCCCCTACTTGCTCCACCTTCAAGTCTCTCACTACCACCATGGAATTTCTGTAACCACCTTCATACTGTCCAAGCACTTGTTAATCTTCCTTTTTCGTGCTCTGTTGGTATTGGTTGCAATTTGAAAGGAATTATGACAGACTTTGAACTCATGCAAAGAAAAGTATACGCATTTTTTCTTTTTTCTTTTCTTTGTCAAGGGCTTATATATTTCAAAGTTGTATTCTGAAACAAATTATTACATATCCATTAACGAGTATTAAACACATTAAATTATTAAACACATTAAATTGTATAAAATCTCTATCATTATAAAGTAAGGTATATTGATATGTTATATATGTGTCTACAAAAATAATTCACCAATCATTATGATTTTTTGGAACACTTTTTGAAACACACCTACTAGAGGAAGGAGTCCAAATGTGGGATGTATTTAGTTTAATTTCGTTTAATGCAAAGTAGGTAAAAGCCCTTCGTGAAAATTCAGGTACATCCAATTGTTGTGAAATTTTGATAATAGGTATACGACATCAATTAATAAATATTCTCCAAATATCAGTCTATTTGTAGTATTTTAAAGGATTTTTAATATGGGCACAACCTCCCATTTGAACATTCAGATATTTCAGATTTGCATTGGATTTGATCCATCATCTTAAGATACCAATTAAGCAAGATTCCCTCAATTCCAATTTCTTCTTACGATTAAATTTTAGACATTTTCTAGAATCGAAATCATGTAATGTATATTGATCAAAATTAGAATAAGGATTCTAGATATGAGCCTCAGTGTCATTACATTTTGATATTAATTTTCGTAAGGGGACATTAAAGTAGTTCACAACTGTTTTCTTCGGGAAATTAATTTTGCTTCTACTTATTTTATACGTTTGTTTCAGGTTTTCCAATATTTTTTAGTTGCGTGATTTTAATAAACTAACCACCTCTGAAAAAGTGAAGCAACTTTCTTCTTTTCCTCCTACTCCCACGTTTTCTTTCTTTCTTCTTTTCCCTCCTACTCCCACGTTTTCTTCCTTTCTTTCTTCTTTTCCCTCCTACTTCCACGTTTTCATCCTTTCTTTCTTCTTTCCCTCCACACTTTCTTCCTTTCTTTCTTCTTTCCTTCCTACTCC
Source organism: Sepiola atlantica (assembly GCA_963556195.1). Taxonomy (NCBI): domain Eukaryota; kingdom Metazoa; phylum Mollusca; class Cephalopoda; order Sepiida; family Sepiolidae; genus Sepiola; species Sepiola atlantica. The sequence goes on along the minus strand of OY744515.1, from coordinate 211,733,549 downwards.
CACGTTTTCTTCCTTTCTTTCTCCCTTCCCTCCTACTCTCACGTTTTCTTTTTTCTTTATTGCCTACTCCCACGTTTTCCTTCTTTCTTTCTTCTACCCCTCCTACTTCCACGTTTTCCTTCTTTCTTTCTTTTTTCCCTCCTACTCCTACGCTTACCTTCTTTTCTTTCTTATTTCCCTCCTACTCCAACGTTTTCCTTCTTTCTTTCCTCTTTCCCTCCTACTCCCACATTTTCATTCTTTCTTTCCTCATTCCCTCCTACTCCTAGTTTTCCTGCCGTGTTTCCCCTCCTACTCTCACTTTTCCTTCTTTCTTTCTTTTTTTCTCTCCTACTCCAACGGTTTTCTTTCTTTTTCCCCTCATTCCCTCTTACTCCCACGTTTTTCTTTTTTCTTTCCTCATTCCCTCCTATTCCCACATTTTCCTTCTTTCTTTCTTTTCCCTCCTACTCCCACGTTTTCCTTCTTTTATTCATTTTTCTCTCCTACTCCCACGTTTTCCTGCTTTCTTTTTCCCTTCCCTCCTACTCCCACGTTTTCATCCTATCTTTATTCTTTCCTTTCTACTCCCACGTTTTTTTTATTTCTTTTTCTCTTACTTTCACGTGTTCTTCCTTTCTTTCTTCTTTCCCTCCTACTCCCACCTTTTCCTTTTTTCTTTCTAATTTCGCTTCTACTCCCACCTTTTCCTTCTTTCTTTTCTTATCCCCTCCTACTCTCACGTTTTCCTTCTTTTATTCTCCTTTTCCTCTTACTCACACGTTTTGCTGCTTTCTTTTTTCTTTTCCTCCTACTCTAACGTTTTCTTCTTTCTCATTTCTTTCCCTGCTACTCCCACGTTTTCTTCCTTTCTTTCTTCTTTTCTTTCTTCTCCCACGTCTTTTTTTTGTTTCTTTTTCCCTCTTTCTCCCACGTTTCTATCCTTTCTTTCGATTGTCTCTCCTACTCGCACGTGTTATTCCTTTCTTTATTCTTTGCCTCCTACCCTCACGTTTTACTCCTTTTTTTTCTTTTCCTTCTTCTCCCACTTTTCCTTCTTTTATTTCTTCTTTCCCTCCTACTCTCATGTTTTTCTTCTTTTCTTTCATCTTTTTATCCTATACCCATGTTGTCTTTCGTTCTTTTTTTCTTCCTACTCTCACGTTTTCTTTCTTTCTTTTTTCTTTATCCTCTACTCCCACGTTTTCTTCCTTTATTATTTCTTTCCCTCCTTCTCCTACGTTTTCGTCCTTTTTTCTTTTTTCACTTCTTCTTTCTTTTAAACTGTCGACTCTTTTGTACAATGGAAGCGCTGCCGTAAACTGTCGACTCTTTTGTACAATGGAAGCGCCGCCGTAAACTGTCGACTTTTTTTTTACAATAGAGGCGCCGCATAAACTGTCAACTTTTTTGTACAATAGAGGCGCTACCGTAAACTGTCGACTCTTTTGTACAATAGAAGCGAGCCGTAAACTGTCGACTGTTTTCTACAAGAGAGGCGCCTCCGTAAACAGTCGACTTTTTTGTACAATAGAGGCGCCGCCGTAAACTGTTTACTGTTTTGTACAATGGAGGTGTACGTTAAAGTGCCCTTTTTTTCTTATAGATTTTGATAAAGACGACGACCAGGGGGTCGAGCGTTAGAATAAAACTGACCCATAAGAATGTTTTACGATAACTTACATATACATCGAATAGGGATGAGGGCGAAGACAGAGATGGTATTTTTAATAGAAATATGTTACACTTTTGCCCCGGACAATGGGAAGAGGGGCAGGGGAGAGGAGGCGAACGGAGAAGAGACAACTTTCGCCCAAGGCAATGGGGAGATGGGGCAACGAGAAGAGGAGGCGGTGAAATGGGGTGACCCAGGAAGAGAAAGCCAGGACAACGCCGGGTACCCCTGCTAGTCCATTAAAAAAAGGGGAGTTTTCTGTGTGTATGTGTGTGTATGTCCAGCTAAAACTTCGAAAGTATAGGACAAACACGATCAAAGTTCCTATTCTCTTTATCGGCGTTCCCTGGAATGAATAATATCTCAAATTTAGACAGAAATATCCATTCATTGACCTCTTTTGTTAGGGGGTGTCGGCTTTCCAGTAATTTTCATGTACTAACTAAAGAGAAGAATCTCTGATTTTTCCAAGGAGTTACTTCCCTTACGCCGACTTGAGTAATCGATAAAAAGTGCATGTCCAGAGAGAGAAACGGGCTGGGCGGTGAAGTAAGAAGAGGTGGGGAGAGGGAGGAAGAACCCGCGGAAGAGAGAGATAAGTTTTAATAGAAATATGTTGCACTTTTGCCCCGGGCAACGCCAGATAGCCCTGCTGGTTTTAAATAAAACACTTCAAGCATAGTAACTTGAATCAGATAGTTCAAAATTAGTCGAAATATCAGCCAGTATTTTCCGAACAACCTAATTATTTTGTTTGTGTTTGTCTGGTTTCTGTTTCTGTTTTGAACCAGTCAGTACAGGCAGAGGAAGAGCTTCTATCTTCAAATCTTTCTATTTAAACAAAGAGAAATGGATATCACTTTTTAAAAATTATTTGTGGAAAATTATTAACACAAATAGGAAAAAAGGCACTTCTCATTTGATTAAAGAGACGTTTTGAGTTACAAAAAATAATCTCTGATATGTTATGCATGATTTACAAGACTCGGATAGTTTTTTTTAACAAATGCGCGTGTCTATAGCAAATGTACGCGTTTGAAACTAACGTATGGATTTCTATCGGACTTTTCATTTTGTCTGACTGAAGAAGAGAGAGGTATTCCGAAAATCATCACTCGCCAATGAAAAAAAAGGAAAGAAAAAACACAATATATGAATACGTGCTTCTAAATGTTCAATCAAATAGGGGCCTTGTGCGAGTGAATAAGTTCATTTCTGATATCCAAACGTCTTTATGTTTCAAGAATTGTATCTCCTTCAGTATATTTTTAATACATGGTTATCCATTTTGATGGCGTATATTACTTAAAATTATCAAATTGCCAAGCATTTGTTCCAAGCAATTTATTACCTGCTATCATTTTCAATTCAATCGGAAAATAAAATCAAACAAACAGATGGATTATTTATTTTAACTCGTTTTTTAATCAAATATGGCTCGCCTTGTGTCGTATTTTTGTTACTAATTTTCAAAAAGTATTACAACATGTAGCCTTATCTATTTATTTGATTTAAATGAAACTTGTTATTTGAAGGACGTTATTCGAATACTAAAAATAAATATAAGAAATAAGTAGGTTCTTTGTTGTTTGTCATATATACATATATATCATACATATTTGTCTAAACGAAGCATACGTGGATACGCTATAAAATATAGTCAGAAAAAAGCACGATTGAGAATCTCATAATTATTTTAACAACTGCACATGTTCTTAACAAATATATGCGTTTGAAACTAATAAATGGATTTCGACCGGATTTTTCATTTCGTCTGACTGAAGAAAGAGAGAGATCCTTCGAGAATGATCACTCCCCAATAGGAAAAAAGAGAAAAACACAGTATATTAATACGTGCTTCTAAATGCCCAACCAACTACCGATCAGAGACTAATAAACAGGGCAGTGAGTTACAGTTTTCTGTGTTTACATGTTTTTATTTTTATTTTCACGATGGCCGATATCAAACTACAATATACGTACGCACACAAACACACACACACATATATATATATATTTATATATATATATATATATATATATATTTATATTTATATATATATATATATATATATATATATATATATATATATATATATATATATATATATATATATATATATATAAGGAGATTTAGTGAATTAGAACAACAAGTCTTTTATGGCGTACGGTCGTTTCCAAAACATTCTGGAAATACTTTATTTCATTCTTTAATTTTTTTATAACCAACAAAAGCTACTCCAAAACGTCTCTTCATCAGCGCCTTTAGCATCACATCTTACAGAAATAAAAGGAAAAAATAACAAACTCGTCTTAGAGGAACATCCATTATATATATATATATATATATATATATATATATATATATATATATATAGGATTGTGTTAAATCCGACAAAATACAATCATATATATATATATATATATATATATATATATATATATATAGGATTGTGTTGAATCCGACAAAATACAATCAAATTGATTCATATTGTAATTTGTTTTTATTTATCATCAAAATACTTCCTCAGAAATGAGACGCTGTTATTTTATTCTCTTTTTAGAAGTAACATAGACATAAGTGATTAAGCGATGGAGAAACAGAGAAAGAAGGGAGATAAGACAGGGGAAAGAAGAAGAAACGCAAAAGAAGGGATTTCATGTTATTTTCAAATTTACATCGTGATACGGGGAAAAATTTTCGAACAAAAAAGAAGAGAGAAGGAAACGAAGGATATGAGAAGAAAGAAGATAAATCTGATGCAGGAAGATCTTCACTCATTTCTGACGAAGTCTTTTGATAATGAAGACGAAATATTAAATAAAATCTCGCAATGTCACTTAATTTGATTGTATTATTTTGATCATTTGCTTTTGTTTTCATTTCTCTAAATCTCTTATATATATATATATATATATATATATATATATATATATATATATATATATATATATATATATAGTGTGTGTGTGTGTGTTATTGCCTTAATTCGGCCAAGTTGTGAATGGGGTACGTAAATAAAAATTGAATCTACCCCGGGTAGACGCTTTTTTTTTTAATATTTTGTAAACATGATTTTCTTGGAACTCGGACAGATGTGCAGATTGCAATTTTGAAACGACATCAAATTGGAGCCCAATCCCGTTGCTTCCTCGAAAAGAAATTGATTTATAATGGAATAATTGTTCAATAAAATCTTTGAATTTTGAAAAATAAATTCTTTCTATTTATATGTACATATTTTTGTTTCTTTTATCCAGAGTAGAGATATCTTATATATAAAATACTATAGCGTATTTAAGTAATACAGAAAAGCTTCCATAACTCTTATCCTCGAATGGCTTTTAAACCTTGATAAGCAGTGACTTGTAAGTGCATGAAAAAAAAATATATATATATATGGAAATTGAAAAGGAAAACCAAAAAATATTATTTATGTATTCATGAACGTTTCGTCTTTACTATAAGACTTCCTCATTGATGATTTGTCTGAAGAAAACATCATACAAGTACAAAAAAAAATCAAAATATGAGATACAAATAGATGGTGACAGTGGCAGTGGCAAGCGGCGGTTGGAGTATAAAATCATTAAGAAGTAGAATAACTGCGGATGGAGTGGGAAACGAACGCTGGTCGCAGCTATTATTAATTTAAATTAGGAGGGGGAGGGGATATAATATATGCCTGTTGAATCTTTTTTAATTTAGCCTTGAGATGAGAGAGACAGGAGGCCAAGATGTTAGGAGGTGATGGGCAAGGGCGGTGGTAGAAAGGGAGAGAAAACAAGGTCATGCGCGAAGAGGGTGTCTATATTTGACACCTACATATATGTGTGTGAACATACAAACATATACTCACTTTGACACACAGATATATATACATGCACACACATTCACACACATATATATATATACATATGTGTGTGTGTATGTCGCGGGCCAGGGAGCATTAGCATTGTGTTAATTTTAAAGAAGCCGTATTAATGTTTAGTCTGAAGGTTCGACTTAATCAGTATCAAATTGCGATAAACCTCCGAATTCCACTTTCCTTTGTTGACCGAGTGATTGTGCAATTGATCAGAGAAAGAAAATAATTTATAATGCGCCCTAAACTAAGCTTCTCCCTTTTCACGACTAACGCTCTGATCCCGATTTGGTCCCAATTGAAATGAATGGCTCTCGTATTGGGGAATCCCCCTGCTTTAACAAGCTTCTGAGACTGACCTTCACTTCAGACCTGAAATAGAAGACTTACATCAAATCTGTTGCCAAGGAAAAATGGTTGGATTATTCTACCACCCCAGAAGGTATTTCACTCCTGACGGGATCCTCTAACTGTATAAAAACCAAATACGTCTTAAGATGGGGTACTTTGCTACACCCGGGAAGGTGCTGCTCAGAGCTACCTTTCCCGCCTTGACGGAGTACAAAATCGACTTCACAATCTAGTGGCCGGTGTCCTTTTCTCCTCCTTACTACGTCTATCTCACAGAAAAGACGTTGCTAATCTTTCCTTACTCTACCGTTATTTTCATTACCGGTGCTCGACTGAGCTTCAATCTATGGTTCCCCCTCTAGAACATTAGCAACAAAAACTCGTCTACCTACAACCATTGCCAATAATTTCCCTCTCCCCCCCCCCTCTCTCTCTCTCTCTCTCTCTCTCTCTCTCTCTCTGTCTGCCTAAAACTAAACGAAACTTCCATGGGCAAAGTTTCTCCCCTAGAACTACCCGTCTGTGGAACACAATACCACGCGGCTGCTTCCCAGCTGACTACAACATGGTCGTTTTCAAGTCCAATGTAAACAAATTCTTGTTGTGCCGTCCTCTTAAATAATCAAATTCTGCAAATCATCACTGTGCTGTCTCACCGTTCACCTGACACTCATTAACCCTTATCCTTATCCTCGGGTGGCCTTTCAGCCTTGATAAATGGTGACATTTTAATTTTAAAAAATATCGCCTAAGTTGATCAGAAACTACTTACACAATCATCGTTACTAATGACAATAAGGGGGTCTATTTCTTTCTGTCATCTCCTTCTATATATATATATATATATATATATAGAGAGAGAGAGAGAGAGAGAGAGAGAGAGAGAGAGAGAGAAAGAGAGAGAGAGGGGGCCGATATTAAAACAGACGAGCGTAACTCTTTGTTCGTAACATTTTAAAGTAATAAAAACAAATAACACCATTTTAAACTTAAATAAATATAACACTTTATTCGTTGTGTTTTATGTTTGAAAATGTAGTGAGTAGTTTAGTGATAATTTAGATAGTAGAACAAACCACCCCGTATTCATATCAAAGAAATAACGTCCTGTGATCACCACCGTCTGGCTTTCCTTCAAGCTGTTCGTTCGCCACGCAGCGGTGCGTGGCTAACACCCCTTCCCGTCGATGACGATTGCCTCAGATTCGCTGTCGCCCTGTGCACAGATTCGGGAGTGGTACCGTTGTAGTCAGTCGGTGTACATGTATGGACTTCACACCCTAATTGTAGAAGGAAAACCGACAGGTTCCTTAGACACAGCGCTTTCAGAGATGTCGTCCAACGGACCCAAGACATCGCTAGCTTCCCGTCGATGGCATTGACAGAGAGGATGGCAAACGGCCTGGTGGCCTGGCGGTGTTTTTTCCTGTTCAAACTGCAAGTCGCTAATATGGAATTCGACTTATGTCGACAATTTTGCGCCCTCGTCAATAACAGAATCAGCAACAACCCTTGGAAATGTAGCAGCGTCAGCGGAGAACCGTAAGCGATCAAAATACGCCGGTCTTCTTAACAGGTTTGTATTCCAACCGACCGCCGTGGAGATGAGTCGAGTGATTGGGTCAGCTTTGGTTTACCAATGACGCGCCACACCGAGACTCTCGTAAATTAACTGGCTTTACGAGCGCTTCTCCGTCGCCATTATTCGATGGTACGCCTTGAGGCTGATATCGGCCTGTCAAACCGGCAGGACATCCGATTAAACTCCCTGATCTTCCGAATATAGGCTTTTTAAATTTGGCAGGTCAAAAAAATTAATTAGAATAGCACAGCAGCAAAGTAAATGTTTACATGAAATTTTAAATTTTAATCTAATATTCATTTTTTAAGTAAATATGGCTGAAGTAAATACTGACACACAAATATATGTACATAATATATTATAATATAAATACATATATATATATATATATATATATATATATATATATATATATATATATATATATATATATGTATTTATATATATATATATATATATATATATATATATATATATATATATATATATATATAGGCGTCAACTGTGTATAGCCACACTGATGAGTCTTAATGACGACGCAACATGTGTATATAAATATTTATTAAATAGTAATATTAGCTCCCTTAAAGGAGCAAGCACTCTGATGAGAAAGATAAAGGTTATGTCTAGCAAATATGCAAGATTATTTCCCTTGAAATTGAATCCTCTTAGAAACTTAGTATATCGTAAAAATTAATATGACATATTTCATTCTCATTCACGCACTTGCTCTTATAGTCGTCACGGTGTGTGCGTTAGCTAAGACGTTTGATCTTAACAGCCAGTGGTTAATGAAGTTCAAGGTTCGATGAGAATTAGCGAAGAGGAAACATGCATATCTGTAGATATAAAAAATAGTATATATATATATATATATATATATATATATATATATATATATATATATATATCATGATTTTGGGAGGAGTACAAGCATGAAGGGAAAACATGTTTTATCATTCATGATTAAAAGTAAAAAAAAGTTAAGCTAGCTGACCGGTTTCGAGCTTACTCAACAGGAGCTGTATCGAGTTTTTTTAGGGAGAAGAGAGAAAGATCTGTATATATTTAAAATAAAAACAGTGTTATGGTATATGTACAATCGGGGTGCGCCTTAGAGACTGATCACGTCTAATCCTCATAGACACTCCCTCTGTTTACAAAAAGAGGGTCACTTTAAACGAACGGGAATCGTCTCCAATATTTTCAGGTGATATAGAGAGTGAACATGACTCAAGATGGTAAATAAGTCAATGGTGAAATTCCTTGCGCACGTCGGGTTTTTAAGCAAATGGTCCGTAATTGAAGACCCGTATGTATTATTTAGAACGTCCGTTGAACGGAAGGTTCAATTCCTAATTTTACTAGATATGTGTCGTTGGACTCTATTTTCTAATCTCAACGTCGTTCTACTCATGTAGTCGGCACTGCAACCACATTTAAAATGATAAATCATATTATTCTTATGGTGGGGGTTAAAAGATTTTCGAGAGGACGCCAATAATATATATAATCATCCAGGGACGACTGTTTTACCGTATTACGGCTCTTCCGTGTTACTAGGCATGGCAAGTGTGTTCACGTTGACATTCGAAGCCCGATCGCCGATTATCAAAATCAAGACTCTTAACCTATGCTATCGAAATATGCCATCCCAATAGTAAGATAGGTTATAGCGCTTATGTACTCTCGTTTACAATCACGATACCTGTTACATTGAGAACTATATAGGAGAATAAACCTTTACGCTAAGTTGAAATCGTCATCACCCTCTAACAGAGAGCTCCACCAAAACGTGGAGGGGGATTTATACCTCGAGCCCTCGGTACCCGTCCGCACTAGACTGTCTACTTAAAAAGAAACCGACCATTGCCACTGACCTCTTGTCGTGACGTCACTCACGAAAACTCGTCTTCTACTCTCTCTCTCTCTCTCTCTCTCTCTCTCTCTCTCTCTCTCTCTCTCTCATTATGCAACACGTAATCATGACCAGACGCGTGTTGTTTGGCGTCCAGACAAGGTTGATAATATATCCTTAACACTCTGATATGTGTGCTCCTCCCTCAGGTTAACGAACGCTATCAGAACCACCATTGGTACTTATGCAGTTTACGGACCGGGCTGAAATAATAACGTTATAATTTAGAAACCCATTTTAACATGGGGAGTTGTGGGATTTATTAACTATTCTGTACTTTCACCGAACAATTTAATAAACAAAAGATACTTTAAAAATGTAATTTAACTTTTGAAAATCCTATTTAAAAAATAGCACGGTCTGTAAATTGCGTAAGCACCCCACGATTATATGTGAGTACTATCTGTATATGTGAATACTATCTGTATATGTGAGTACTATCTGTATATGTGAATACTATCTGTATATGTGAGTACTATCTGTATATATGGTGTTTATGTTCTTATTTTGGAACTTGTATTCTTCTATTTGGGATCTCTTTGGAGTACAGAGCTGTTATGTAAATAACATTCGCGACAACGTGTTTTGTGTTGAAATTAATTCGAAAAAACTTGACAAAAATTCAAGGTAAATGGATTGATGAGAAAAAAAGAAAGAAAAAAACGGAAGAAGGCAAAAAGCAAAAGAGAGTATGGTGGCGAAAAGAAAGAAAAAAGAAAACAGGGGGAAAGAAAGACAAATGGCTGATCAGCGTCGCCGACGAGAAACACACAAAAACATGATCGTTTTTTTTTCTTCTTCTTTTCTTTGAAACACTCAACGCACCTGTCAGCAAGAATCAGAAATCACGATGTAGTTTTATTTCCACCCGTTTTCGTGTCCTCCACTTTTGAGAAGAGACAGGCAGGGACAGACCGACATGAACAGACAAACAGACAAACAAAAACAGACAAAGAGAGACGGGGTAGATCCATTTTGTGATAAATACGTCAAAACGCGATTACATCTGAAACGTTCACTGTTACTTTTTGTTTCCTTCCGCCTCTCCACTGAAATCAAAAGAAAATCTTCCAGATTGAAAGAAAGAAATGAGAAAAGTAAAAGATAACCAAACGCCGACAGAGAGAAGAAAAAGAAAACCTCACCAACCGCAGATGAGATTGGCTTTCAAAAAGGAGATGGAACTTTTTTTTTACTCCTAATTTCTGTCAGTAAAGAAAATACTTTCGTTACAATCTTTAACACAGGCGCGTGTAAATGCATTAAGTTTTCTTTTAACGAATTTGATTACATATACAACTAAGAATTAGGATACTTCGAATGGCGATGCCAAGTTGGTGGGGTTCATTGCTCTACGCACATCTGGAAGAAATCACTTCTTTACTCAAGAAAGTGATCCGACGGGAAGTTGTACGCTAAAAAAAATCTTTGTACTATTTTAAAAAAAAACATTATTCATAAAATACGTTCCATAAGAGTAGTTCAGGAGATGTACAAATTGCTCCGTTTTTTTTTTGTTTGTTTTTGTTTGTTTGTTTTTTCTTTCTATTTTTGCTTGTTTTCGGGAGGTGATGAGATCTGTACCGAGATTTAGGTATGGGTGCATAAAAATAAGGTTAAAAACGGTATTTTTCACATAAGACTAGATTAAGCAAGAAAAGTGGAAAATTCCACTAGAAGTTAAAATATTAGAATTAGGATATGGCGTAATGGACAGGAAGTCCGCAGTGATACGTAACGATGAAGGTAACAGAATATTTCTCTTTTGCCGGTGAGCTGATAGGATTCGGACGTCTTTTTCGAAGCTCTGTCTTCGTTCGCCCCCCCCCCCTGGAACAGGCGATGGAAAGCTTGCATAATATGTCATTTTACAGTGCTGTAAAAGATATAAACGTCAACGAGCATGATGCCATTGAACAAGTATGCTGTTGGCGTTTTTATTTATTGCTTTATTACAGAACCGAAATAATATTCTGCTGTTATATCGTACCTATGGTTATAACAATGGCTTAATACCAATGGAAAATAAGAGAAAGATAAAGAGGGACGTTACTAGATATTGAGCCAACTATTTACAATGTGTCAATAAGATTACAGCTGTTTTCTGTCTATGTGAAAACGATTTAGGGCAATCGATTGGGGTCGAAAGGATTCTCCATTAAACGTTATAAAAAGGCTTATTAGTGCCACATAACATTACATATAAAAGTAATTCATATATTCATTGATTTCCCGCTGACAACGACTATTGGTTTTCCCTGGGAATTGAGTGGTAATAAACTTCCCCAAGATCCCAGTAATTTTCGCAGTCTTTCAGTAGAGGTCTGCTTAGAGATGTCCCTCCTCGCCCTTTCCATCCTCCTTGACCCTTCACGACTATTTTGTGTGGTATCAGCCAAGGCTGGTTCCATCACTGTTTTTTTTCTTGGGGCAGTTTATGAAATTTCTTGCAGTTTCAGTTTAATCGGTTTCATGTGGTGGTTTTCTTTCTATGTTTTGTTACATTTCTATTGCAACTTCCATGTGACTGGTTAGCGTTCGCAGTTTATGTGAGTTGGTTTTCGCATTTAGGGATTTTCCTTAACATTTACCTTGTTTTCATTATTGCTGTCCGTTTTATAGTCTCAGTCTTCCCTTTGATTTAAATTGCTCCTATTCTATTTCCAGGTTTTTTTTAATTGTTCCTAGTGCTCCTACGATTACTGATATATAGATTTTCTCCATGTTTAATATTCCTTGCAGTTCTCTGGCATATTTCGTGTATTTGTTTCGTTTTTCTGTCCACTTGATTTTCACTTTGTGGTCAGCTTGGACGGCAAAATCTACGATTTGGCAGGATTTTTTCTTTCTTGTTAACTATTATGACATCCGGTCTCTTTGCTTGTATGAGTTTATGTTTGTATCTCAATGTCTCAGAGTAGTTTTCAAGTACTACCTCCGGTTTGTGTCGAAACCATTTGTCTGAGTGTTCAAAATGCAGCTGTATACACAGTTCCTAGTGTACTGCCTTCTCCACACAGTCGTGTCTTTTCTTGTATTCATTTTATGAAAGTTTGCTGCATTCACTTATTATGTGATTTACCCTTTCGTCTCTTTATCCACAGAGTCTACATTTGCTGTGTTCCTGGGTTTTGTCTATCTTAGTTTTATATAGTTAGTTCTAATCGCATTGTTTTGTGCGGCTGTTTGTAGTGATTCACTTTTTCTGCTTAAGTGTTCTTTTCGTAGCAATGTCCAGCTGTTTCCGTGAGTCTCTTCTCTTGTCATTCTTATGAATCGTCCGTGTAGCTGTTTATCTTCCCACTTTTCTTTTCTCGTCCAGTTTATTATTATTATTATTATTATTATTATTATTATTATTATTATTATTATCATCATCATCATCATTATTATTCACTAGGAGTTCTCACACAAGCCATCATCACTGATTGCTCACTGATAATTACCGGTTGTGTTCTCTGGAGTCTGAGTAACAAAAAATTTTCTCTAGATTTCCAGTACTCTCTACCTATTTCGATAATAACTGCAAATGACTTTACGTTATCGCAATAGCCGCTTACCATTGATTTCTTGCCAATGTCCCAATACTCTCCGCACTCTTCTAGTGAAGGTCTGGTTTGTGTTCTACCTCCTCGGTCTTTCCATCCTCCTTGGCCCTTCACGACTATTGTGTATGGTCTCAGCCGAGACTGATGCGATTTTATTTTGGGGGAGGGGATTATAAGATTTCTTGCAGTTTCAGTTCCTTCGGGTTCACTTCGTGTTCTTTCCATGTGTTTGTTTTATTTCTGTTGCAACTTCTATGTGGCTGCTTAGTCTTCGTCGTTTATGTGAGTTGGTTTTTGCATTCGAGATTTTCTTTAAGATGTCAGCTGTTTTAATCATTGCCGTCCGTTGTATAGTCTCAGTCTTCCCTTTCATTTCAATTTCTCCCATTCTTTTTTCCACGCTTTTCGGAACTGTTTCTAGTGCTCCTACTATTATTGATATTTTATTGATTTTCTTCATGTTTAATATCCCTTGCAGTTCTCTAGCAAGTTTCGTGTATTTGCTTCGTTTTTCAATCTCTTTGATCTTTAAGCTGTGGTCTACTGAGACGGCAACATCTACAACTTTGCAGTTTTTTTTCCTTCTGGTTGAATGTTATGACGTCCCATCTCCTTGCTTGGCTGAGTTTATCTGTTTGTACCTCCATGTCCAGAGGATTTTGTGGTTTCCGTTTTTCAGTACTGTTTCCAGTTTGTATCTGTACAATTTGTCTGCCTATCAAAATGCAATCGCCCCTTTGGGAATTTCCTTCTGTAGTTATCTTCTTACCCCCACCCTCACCAAAAAAAGAATGTAAAAACTTTGATATACACGTCAAACACAGTTAAATATTTCATCCCATAGTTCTTAAAAATTCTATATACGCCTTTCAAGCTAAATTATTATATTTCAATTTTTAACTTCACACCCGGAAGTCCATGCCCATGTTCAACACTATACGTTGTCTTATTAGAGCTTTATATATGTCTTTAATTGCACATGTTTCTTCCTTAATGGAGTCGTATGTATTTTAAGGGCACGTCATGAATACCCGTGCTCTGACAATAAAAATCAGAATAAACGACCCGCTTAAAAACGCCACTCCCATAAGTTTCGAAACTTGACAGACCCTTTTTCAAGTCACAATCGATTAAAACAGATATTTTCTCCCATTAAGCGTACGTTCTTTCGAGAACAAAAGGTTCATGTACAATTTATTAGGGGCTTATCTCCTGCATAACACATTACCGCAGGACTGTTTCTCTTTGCATTACAACTTGGTCGTCTTCAAATTCAATGTCAAAAGATTATTGTGATAAGCCGTACCATAGGTTCATACCATTGATCAATGTTAATACTTCCATAGTGGTCCTCATCTTTTGGCTGATAATCATTCCCTCTCATTAGCCATCGCCCTTGAGTGGCTCTTGGCCTTGATAAGTGATGACCCACTAGTAAAAAAAGATTCCTGGTGTTTTCTCTCTTTTTTCTTTCTTTAGAGAATAACGCACAGCAAAATCACTCATGTTTACACTCTGTACAATACATTTTATTACATCTATTATATACGGATAAGTTGTTTTATCTCTCTGTCTGTCCGACAAAAAAAAATTTTTTAATCTACCAAAGATACACCTACAAGCCTTACATTTCACAAGATGTGTCTTCTGTGTTCGAAAATGTCGATTCTATAATCTGCTATACACGAATCTTTGTCAAGTGATGCAAATGTGTAAACAGGCGAATATCGAGAAATGAATATGAGACCGCTCTGTATTTTTTATGCTAAACTCTTATTCCTATATTCCACTATTTTAAAATACGCCTGGAAATGAGAAAGGTTATTAGAAGAGAGCGGACTGTATTTAGATTGAATATCTAGTGTAGGATATAGATAATAGTAAGTACGAAAATATGAAATAATATCGGCAAAAGGTAAAAAAAAAAGTTAGCCTATTAAGAACAGTGTTGGTGACATGGGGAGCTGTGGGAGTAGACGTTAGCGTGAGAGTGAAAATACCTCTGACCTCCTATGAGAAGCTTTTGACCTGGAAAAACTGTAAGAAATTCTGAAAGGGAACGAAACGAACGTATTTTTCTCAAAACACGCATCAGGAATTGGTCTAAGTAGCCGGAGGAAAAGATTAGTATACGCAGGTTTTTGGTTCAAAAGTTTTTTCTGTTTTTCCAACTAAAATTGTTAACAAACTACGAACGATAAATTTTCAAAAGGATTAGTGTGCGCGCATTAGCGTCAATAATGTGCATGTGGTAACATTCTAAACTATTGAACTTATCATCAATCATGGAATATATATTCTAGGTAACAGGGTGAGTAACGTAGACATATTATTTATCTTTTTGTAAACTTTACCATTTAGGATGTGCAACTTAAACCGTACCATACCCACTAAAGAAAGAAAAAACATTAAAAATTAAATCTAATGCTATAGTTATTGCTTATACCCGTCCTATGACGGGTATTTCACTAGTTATATGTAAAGCTCTAAACAGACTTTATATTGAGTATTTGCACTCAGGTAAGAACTTTAATGTCTACGTGGAAATTGGAATGTAATATTGAGATTGGAAGGCATACAAAGAAGAGTTACAAAATTAATAAAACGATAAAAAGAATCAGTTACAAGGGGGAGATTGGAAACATTAAGATTAACTAATTTAAGAATTAAAGTTGAATTAATTGAAGCTTTCAAAATGAATAATGGCACTTCTAACTATTCTGACATGGTTTTATATGTCGGCTCGATCTGGAAAGTTAATGTCAAGACATATTTATTAACCAATTGATTCTTTTCAAATAGAGTGATATATTTTTAGAACAAGTTGCCAAATCGAATTCAGAACAATATTCAAATATTATTGCATTATATCAATTAATGTGTACAAATTTATAAGATATGACAGTTATTTTGTATGCGTGAATGATTTGCGTCCGTAAATTTGAAAAGTCCATTGTTCTTCTGTTTGTATAAAGTGATAAGAATGGTTTAATATGTGTAAGAAGTGTGTATGTGTGTGTGTGTAAGTTCAGTAGGTCATGTAGGCAGTGTGTGATGCGTATATATATGCTTACCTTTGTTTAGTCAATCTGAAAGTAAATGCGTGACATTGTGTGTAAGTACGTTCAGTAGAGAGTGTGCCTATTCTGCCGTTTGTCAGCGTATGAATATGTGTGGCATCGAAGTAAGAGGTTGATACCAATTTAATTGCCTACCCTGCCTCACACCGAGAGAGGCAGGGTGTTGTTGTTCCCTCGCCTTTTGTCCGGCTTGTTCAACTGTCTTTGGGAAAGGTCTTTTGGGGATCTGTTGAAATTCTTTTTTATAAAACATGATCGGTCCGCAGAACGAATTGGATTTTTGGGCGCGCAAAAAAGATTTCGCATGCGGACGTATTTAAAAACAGTCATGTGACTTTGTAGATAAGAAACTGGTGTGTAAAATATAGGATTAGTATGGTACATTTCTACGTAAGGTTAAAATTTTCAAATTAGAATTAGAAGAGTGAGACAACATATCCCGGGAGTGATGTCACACAGACAAGAAGCGGCCAGTGGTACGTGGCGAATAAGTAGAGGAGCATGATTCTCTTTTGACTTAATCACCAGCAAGAGAAGTGCGTTTTTTTTTTTTTGATAACTGCTGCACCCCATTGGGGAGGGGATTTTGGTGTTTTATGTGTATACATGCATGTTATAAAACAAATCAAACACCAAAGAAAATGATAAAACCCAATTTCATTATTAATAACGTTTGTGTAACCTGTCAGTAAAAAAATGACTACGACAGAAACAAGAAGACGACAACAACGACTGAACGAAGAAGAAGAAGAAGAAGAAGAAGAAGAAGAAGAAGAAGAAGAAGAAGAAGAAGAAGAAGAAGAAGAAGAAGAAGAAGAAGAAGAAGACAGAAAGAAAAAGAAGAGAAAGAAGAAGACAACGACATAAAGAAAAGAAGATGGATACATTGACTGCCACATCACCACAGAAATACGACTAGCGAGTCCCGTCGACGAAGTGGAAGCATCGTGGGGATTGAAGAACCCTCCAGCTATGCTACAACTTAGTAGTTTTGCAATTTCGTCTTCTGTCGTTTTGAGCCGATGTTTCTACAAAAATCTGGTCGCTTTTTTCGATATAATTTTGAGGCATGGCTTGTGTGTTTGGGTTGATAATAATAGGAGTGAAATACATGTTAACCCTAACTTTCTCTTCTTCGCTCTTTTGTTTTCCTCTTTTTACGTCTTTTTTCTTTCCTTACTTTGACAAAATTCCCACACGCATGTGATTTTTTTTTATATTGCAAACAACAAATGTTATTGTTCTTTTTGTTCTATGATTAATTTTTACCCAAATAAATTGTTTTATTTTATTATTGTTGTTGTTGATTGTAAACACATGTCGTGACTCACTCGAATCAAAATTTGGGGATTGAGTTAACATTTTTAAAGAAAAGAAGTAAAAGAAATAAGATTTAATACCCGGACGATTGCGTACGACTTCCCTGTGGTGTTTCCGGTCGACTAACCTGATATTGTTTGCATTGGCAAAACAATGAACACAGATCGAGATGTGTGGCTGCAAAATTGAAGTTGACTCCTCTGCTGGGTGAGGCTGACTCATGTCGAGGCTAAAAAAGCATAATCCATACCTCTGTTACGGGATACGACAACAGCGAAACAAGAGTTTTCGTTGTTCTCAATTACAATTCGAGGTTGACAACTTCCCCGAGTTGAGTCGAGTAAGAAGACGCACGTGTTTCTGACGAATCCTGTATAGTTTAAACTCTTCCTTGTTGTCAGACAGAAACTCGCTTTAAAACCTTACTCTTTAAGCAAAATCGGATAATGGTTCAATCGCGATGGTCGCCAGTCAACATAACGTAAAATACATTATTGGGGAAAATGCATTTCAATAACTTTATCTAGAGCATTACATTTTGGGTAAGAGCTCCAATATCTAAAATATAGAAATTTGAATGTAATATTGAGATTGGAAGACATACAAAGAAGAGTAACAAAACTAATAAAACGATAAAAAAAATCAGTTGCAGGAGGAAATTGGAAACATTAGCGGTCTCATATTAATTTCTCGATATTCGCCTGTTTACACATTTGCATCACTTGACAAAGATTCGTGAACTACTTTACTATAGAAAAGAATGAGAGCTGATTTCATTGAAACTTTCAAAATAAATCATGGCACTTCTCAATATTCTGACATGTTTTTATATTTGGCCTCGATCTGGAAAATTAATGTCAAGGCATATTTATTAACCAATTGATTTTTTTTTGTTTTTTGATAGAGTTATATATTTGTAGAACAACTTGCCAGATCAGATTCAGAACAATAGTAAAATATGTATTATATCAAGGGCGTGGGTTGTGACCCTTGAAGCAGAAAATATTATGCCGAAATTACAGCCTTTGCATGCAATGTTTACCTTGTCCTGGGAGGGGGCGCTTCTTTTGTGTTGCTGTTGATTAAATAAAGGCTGGACGTTAGAAATATGATTGCTTCGTCTTGGCATTAAACTCTAACTGAGTATATGTTTCGATTCTAACCGAATCATAACAATCATAAAATAAATTCAGAAATAATAGTAAAAACATTATGAAGACATTTTTGGGAGCCATCGGATGAAATATTTAACTGAATTTTATCTGAATTATTTGGATTATTCACACTACTATTCTCATTTTTGTTGTTATTTTCACAATGTTTCGGCCGATGTTATTACTGACCTCCTTCGGGTGCTTCTTTTCGATCTAAAAATCTTTATCTCGAACTCGGGAATTTCGAACTGAAACCTTTATTTAATCCACAGGGGTGGATTGTTCTCCCGCTGTCATCACGAGGGGCAGAAGTTCTAAGTATTTTAAAATTTTCATTCTTAGTTATTATCGCCTTTACTTAGGATTGAACCTTCAACTTGCAGAAGACTGTCGCTTAGAACTGATTGTCTTTTTATTAGTTTGCTTTCCAATCCTAATCTGATTGATTCAGAGCGCCTTTAACCATTGCACCACGGATTCATGTAGACAAGTTATTTATCTACCTCCCACAGCGGTAAGATGTGACACAAGGTCGGGAAAGTGGGATTTGATAAACCAGCGCCCGAGAAGTTGAGAGCAGCCCCGTCGGCATTCCTCGGTAGGGGCGCCTCAGGCAGTAAGCAATAAACTTATTCCTACCCAAAGAGGGGAGGCAAAGCCTGGGAGGGTGGACCTTCTAGAACTGCACAGGACAAACCCACAGCAAAACGTAAATCAAGCCCCGAAAACCAGGACAGTACCAGTCTATGGGGTGCAGTATCCATCGGAACAGATACTACACTTTGATCCCGGCCAAAGGCCGAAAATTGGGATACCTTAAACCTAATCTTGTTTTAGATATGTCGTATTAAAAGCTCCGAAAATGTATAATACAAATGATTAATGCTCATCTAAAAATATCACAAACAGAATTGCATTTATATTACTAGCGTGGTTGCCGGATCGCTATCGTTTCATAAAGTCCGCTACTTGAAATACTCGAAACATCAATTTAAAATAAACATTTCATTCAAAACATTGTTGTAAACACGAAATAAAATATTTCTCATTTATTCATATAAGTAGATAAACATTAACATTTTAGTAATTTCGATGCAAATTTATTCATTTCATTAATGTGACCGTAAAGAAAGGAACCGAAATAAATAAATTTACTTTTGTCACTTGCAATATATATATATATATATATATATATATATATATAGAGAGAGAGAGAGAGAGAGAGAGAGAGAGAGAGAGAGAGAGAGAGAGAGGGGGGGAGGGGGGTATATTATTAAATTTTATTTTGTCATGAAAAGAAATACTTAAAATTTGATTGCTGAAACCTTTTAAAACAGGATAACATCTAATGAGCATTTGAGAAAGTGTAAAATGGAAATTTCACCCTGAATAAAACCAATCAAGAAGTCCAATTGAGTTTGATAAAGAGCTCCTAAAGCAATAAGTATCCGTTAAAGAATTAGCAAAAAAAGCTTTTCTTAAACAACATAAGTGTTCATCATCATCATCATCATCATCATCATCATCATCATCATCATCATCAACAACTAAGAAAGATGTGTAGCATTACCTGCCGTTTCCAAACACTCATACATCACCAGGAGCCGCTCAGAGGTAATTGCCCCTCCCCCCTCATTTCGCCACACTAAGTGGGCGCGTAGCACAAAGAGATGCTCTCTCTTTTCCCTTCCTCGCCTCGCCCGATTGTCTCTTACTTCGTGTATTTGCTTTTACGGTAGAATAGAGAGAGAAAGAGAGGGATGTTGCCAAAGCATCGACAGAACTCCCTAGATTCCTAAGCTTTAAAAATGAGTGTGTCGTGAATTGTTTGACGGCAACCTTAAATCGCGATTTCAGATCTGCAAACTTCCATGAAGCATCCCGTATAAAATTTGGTTATTTTCATTGTTAATTTCATTTGATTTGATTAATTTTTTTAAGTCAGTGACCTATTGAACGGATTTTAGTGCACTTATTTCAAATACTGCGATTTATCCAGGTCCGGCTACAGGATGACCTCTGAAAATACCACCCATGAAATCGTTAATACATTCATAATCCTTTCTATAATTCAACCATATTTGCTACAAATAATCTTCAGTCTATGTCTGACTTGTCCACCAAGTTTCAGTCTTCAATCTTCAACAGTCTTTGTTTTATCGCCGTTCAATGATAAGCACACCTGGTTACGACGTGCAAATTTCTCAATAACTCTGCGACACCTCTCTTTTGGCACTGTACTGATTTGGGCTCTGATAGTCTTAAGGTCAGAAATAGTCTGAGGATTGTTTTAATAGACATTATTTTTTGTATAAGCCCACAGATAAAAATCAGGGGGGGTTAAGGTCTGGGGAGTGGGAAGCCCATTCAGGATCACACTACTTACTAATGAGACGAGCACTAAAGTATCCCCCCATATCATTGACCGGCGATGAAACAAAAACTCTTGTGTTAAACAGTGATTTCAGCCGACGCAATCTGTCCTTTTAGGGCGCACCAATATGCATCAAGGAAATCAGGCCCTACGTAAAAACCCACGCATTGGCCAGGGCGGGCGCCGGGCCGGCGGGAAAAAGCGTGTTACGTGTCAGAAGCAATTAGCCAGATACAATGGATGAGCAAAGCCAGAGAGCTGGTGTGTTGATAACGGCCGTACAATTTTGGTCAAGAGTCTTTTGGTCGCTCCCCTCCCCCCATGGTGGAGAGAGAGGGAGAACAGGTCTTTTACGGTGACAGGAAAGAAAACAACCCAACCAGAGAGAGAGAGAGAGAGAGAGAGAGAGAGAGAGTGTGTGAGTTGTACGTTTTTCGTTTTGTTGTGGAAACGAGAAGACAGAAAACCGGCAGTTAGAAATTGGAATTCGCAAAAGACGGACGTGCCCAAGCCGGAGCTGAAGCATGGGCCAGCCAGTACTTACGGGAAGGATCACGAGAAGGTTGCCAACATCCCTAAGTGAAAGTGGTACTGTGGAACCGACTGGATTCGAACTTGGAACACCCAGGTCTTCAGTTCGTGTCGTTATTCACTTAACCACCGTCACTTCCCGGTCCCATGGGTGAAATTTGGAGATTGGTTACCCTGTAGTTAAAATGAGTTTACGAAATGAATAAACTTTTATTTAAAAAGCATCAAATGTTATCAATTGACTGTAATAAACAATTCAACAGATTTCCACAAATAGACTGTGGCTCTAAAATGAACTTTTAATGCATTTTTTTAGCTTTCTTTTTATATTTGTGAAAGAAACTATTTTGTTTTCATTTTCTTGTAAAATTTTATGGATACTGATTCTGATAAAAATCCATACGTTTACTGTTGGATGAATAAAAAAACACATCACCCCCAACTTACTTCCCTTCTTATGTATCATATCTGCGTAACTCACTTATCACGGAGGGTCTTACTTCCTGTTATGGCAACGTCCTCATTTATATGTACAGTATCTCTCTTCCATGGTTTTAGGTAGCAAAAATAAAATTCTGGGTCCACAAATGCAATACAAAATATAAACAGTACCAAAAAAGATTTGAAACTCAATCGAGGAAGCGTTGACACTCTGACTTCAATGGGGCCGTTCAAGCTCAATTTCACTGGATTAAATGAAAATAATAATCGACTTGTTTCCTAGGTAAAAACTTACTGGACGTTTTCTCTCACTTCTCTCCTTTTTCCTTTTCTTTAACTCAGTATTTATATACTTTCAACAAAATTGAATGTAATGCAAGGCCGGAAGATGGGAATAGAAAAGGCCAGCGCCCCAGAGGAAGAGGCAGGCTGGCCTCTAAAAATAGCTTGGACAGCCCCATCGGCATTCTTCGGTAGGGACGCTTCATGCAGTTAGCGATTAACTAACTCATTCCCAAAGAGGAAATGCAATGTCAAGAACAGTGGTCCTCCAAGGACTACTCAAAACATATACCACAGTAAGACAGGCAACAAAAAAAAACTCATCGAAAGGCCAGTCTCTGTCGGACTGATTGTCGACTGATACTTAGGAGGAAGAATCATCTAACGACTTTCGCGGTCAAAATGATTTTCTTCAACTCGTTTCTTAGTCAGAAGATTAAAGACATTAAATAATCGCAGTTAATTATTTTTTAACCAATGGGAATACAGATAATTCGTTGGCTCGCCTTTTTCTTATGAAGGTGAATTTGCTTATTGATATGCAATAACCAGTCGTTCTGTTTCTCCTAGGTTGTGAGTTCGATCCTCACTAGTTACCTAAGATTTTTAACATTTCTTTAATTTTCAAATTGAGGAATACTGTTATGGCGGAAATTAAACAAGTCGAGGCCACTTCCACTGGTCGATTCGGTTCTAGGATCATCACGTCCGCCACAAATAAAAAAAGGGATCTAAAAAAAAAGGATGGCGACAGAACTAAAAATAACAATAATATTTATTTGCACACACACACACACACACACATCACTCAATAAGTCCTCGGTCTAACTCATAAAACAACAACTTTTAGGCAAAATTCGACTTTATTCATCAACATAGTCTTTTTCTAAGGTGATACACAATTCGATGCATTTTTGTGAAACGATTTGTATTGGGCCTAAAATACGCCTTAATTTCCGATATCGTTTCTTCATGTGGGCAACATCTCTTTCTCTGGCACATTTTCTTGGGGTCTACAAACTGCCAGTAGTCGCTGGGGCTAGATCTGGAGAATAGGGTGGGTGTGGAAGCAATTCGAAGGGTAATTCGTGTAGTTTTGCCATCGTTGCAATCGACTTGTGACACGGCGCATTATCTTGGTGAAAGAGCACTTTTTTCTTAATCATTTGTGGCCGTTTGGGGCGATTTTTTCCTTCAAACGCACCAATAATGCTATAATATAATATTTGCTATTGATGGTTCTTTCTTTCTCAAGGGAATCGATGAATAAAATACTGTGCGCATCTGAAAATACGGAAGCCAAAACCTTGCTTGCTGATATTTGCGTCTTTTATCGCTTTAGACGGACTTCATCTGCTTCCGTCTACTCAGCTGACTGAGTGGTTGATCCATGTTTCATCCATTGCTACATATTGATGCAAAAACTTATTCTTGTTGCATTGAAACATTTGCAAACAAAGCTTGTAATCGTCGACGCGTTATTTTTGATCGAGTGTGAGCAAACGCGGAACCCACTTTGAACACAGCTTTCACATTGACAAATGTTCATGCAAAGTGCTGAATACACTGCCTTCTGATATCTTCAACGTGATATCTCATATAGCTTCAATTTACGGTCGGACAAAACAAGTTTGCGGACGTTTTCTGAGTTTGGATGACTTAGGTGTTAAGCATTATTTGTGTGTCTACAGCCGTGTTTAAAGTCAGTGTACAATTCTTGAACCATTGTTTCCGACGAAGCAGAGTCCGAATAACATTTATCAATCATTGCTTTGCTTGAACAGTATTTTTCACATCAGAAAGCAATGCTTTATCCACGCAAAAAAATCAAATTTTTCCATTATTTGAAAATTTACAACAATAGTTTCCTTTAAATAACTGTAATTTGTAAAGTAATAATGATATTGGGTTACAATTTTGACGCACACCATTTGAAGATTAGTACCTTATAAAAACCATATGTATGTTTATTAGTGGCACCATCTATATGTCAGGCCCGGGATATATATATATATATATATATATATATATATATATATATATATATATATATATATATATATATATATATATATATATATATATGGGAAATGAAAAAGATAAAAACAAAAAGATGTTTTTTATATATTCATCAACGTTTCGTCTTTATTAGTAAGACTTTCTCAGGATGATAATTTTAAGAAAAATGTCATACAAGTACATCAAAATATTGGGTTGACATGATGAGTTAATGAGAAGAAGTAGTAGCCACTACTGGGAGCACAGGACCGAGGTCCGGGTTGAAGGAAGTCGGTGGCATGCAATGAAATTAATGTGGATGGCTGTGAGTGAAAAAGTGGAGAGGTGGGGGTGAATGAAATTAATGTGGATGGCTGTGAGTGAAAAAGTGGAGGGGTGGGGAAAGAGGAGTGGAGGGGGAAGTTCTGTGTTTTTGGTGCGTAGGTTTTTAGAAAAGATTTGAAAAGATGAAGGTGACTGGAAGTGGGAGGGTAAGAGTGTGAAAGAAGTGGTCGAAAGGGTGAAATGGGGTAGAGGAGATGGGATATTTTGTAGTGGTTAGGTGTGAAATTTGGAGAGTAGGGTTGTTTGACCAGCTGGCTATTTCAGGAATGTGCTGATATAAGTAGGTTAGAAGGAAAATGTTGAAATGTGCTGAGAATGTGACAGTTAGACAAGGAAAGATAAAAGAAAAGAAAAAGAGACAGAAGGAGAGAAATGATATTAGTTAAGGTGATTTTGGTAATTTTGTGCATGGGGTGGTGATGGTTTTAGATTAAATTGAGGGCAAAAAAGGGGTTTGAATATCTAAATATTTGTGAGGATATCTGGATCGTGTTCACATGCGGGAACTTGTGTGTAGGTACAACTGAGAGCGAAGAGAAAAAGAGGTTAGCCATGATCTAGGTTCAGTTATTGTTCGGTCAGGATAATTTTGCTTATAATGCTAGTTTGTTGTTGGATTTTATTATAAGAGTGTCTAGGAATTGTATCGAGCTGTCTATTTCAGTCTCATGTGTGAATTTTATGGAGGGTTCTACTGTGTTGAGTTTGTCTTTAAGGTTATTGATTTGTATATCTACGGGGAGGAAAACAAGAATATCGTCAATGTATCTAAAGTATTCGACGTTAGGTAGTCTAAATTTGAAATGGGCGGATTCTAAGAATTCTAAGAAGAGGCAGGCTAATATACCACTTACGGGGTTACCCATGGGGGGGTCCAAATTTTTGTTTGTAGAATTCGTCGTTGAATTGGAAATATGTTACGTCAGTGATGAGTCTAATTATTTCTATTAAAATGTTGGCGAAGACTACTGGAAACCGCACTAATCACAGCCTCCAACACCATCAGACGACGTAATGGCTTCTATAATCTCTCCCCCTGATAAGCAAAATTATCCTGACCGAACAATAACTGAACCTAGATCATGGTTAACCTCTTTTTCTCTTCGCTCTCAGTTGTACCTACACACAAGTCCACGCATGTGACACAATCCAGATATCCTCACAAATATTTAGATATTTAAACCCCTTTTTTGCCCTCAATTTAATCTCAGACCATCATCACCCCATGCACAAAATTACCAAAATCACCTAAACTAATATCATTTCTCTCCTTCTGTTTCTTTTTCTTTTCTTTTTTCTTTCCTCCTCTCACTGTCACATTCTCAGCACATTTCAACATTTTCCTTCTAACCTACTTATATCCACACATTCCTGAAATAGCCAGCTGGTCAAACAACCCTACTCTCCAAATTTAACACCTAACAACTACAAACTCTCTCCTCTCCCCCTCACCCATTTCACCCTTTCGACCACTTTTTTCACACTCTTACCCTCCCACTTCCAATCACCTTCATCTTTTCAAATCTTTTCTAAAAACCTACACACCAAAAACACAGAACTTCCCCCTCCACTCCTCTTTCCCCACCCCTCCACTTTTTCACTCACAGCCATCCACATTAATTTCATTCCCCCCACCTCTCCACTTTTTCACTCACAGCCATCCACATTAATTTCATTGCATGCCACCGACTTCCTTCAACCCGGACCTCGGTCCTGTGCTCCCAGTAGTGGCTACTAGTTCTTCTCATTAACTCATCATGTCAACCCAATATTTTGATGTACTTGTATGACATTTTTCTTAAAATTATCATCCTGAGAAAGTCTTACTAATAAAGACGAAACGTTGATGAATACATAAAAAAGACATCTTTTTTTTTCATTTCCCATTACATCGGATTACCTTCATCCTTCCTTTCTCATATATATATATATATATATATATATATATGTGTGTGGGGGGAGGGGGATGAACACTAGCAGAGTGCTCGATTATTAAGAAAATTCAAAAATAAGATCGTAATATTTATATATGTATTAACGAAGATCAGAACAGCATCAGTGCCGTCGATTTCCAATCCAAACAAAGTTGGTCGCCTATGTTTGGATTTGAAACCGACGGTACCAATGTTGTTCTGATCTTCTTTAATACACACACACACACACATATATATATATATATATATATATATATATATATATATATATATATATATACTGGAAATATAGGTTAACACAAGTAACATTAAAATTCCATTAATTCATTTGTATTTAGATGCAAGAAAGTTGAGAAAGCAGAGTTATTTGTTCATTTTCAGCTATAAATATATTAATTTACACTATCGCCGTTGAATGGCATGTTCAATATTGTACCACATCAACTTGGCACTTGGCTGTTAGTCGAGATAGTATGTGTGTGGCGTCGCTTCTGTTCTGACCTGGCCTGATCATTGTGTAGTAAATGTTGATAACTAAGTCAGAGCAGAATGACCCCCAATGACTTGCTAATATCCGCCAAGTTCAGTCTTATGTGCACGAGACGCGCATGCGTTCGGGTATGTACGGTTCGGAATTTGTCACTGGGAACTGAGCAACTTTTGATTGGGTTGGCGAGAGAATAAAACGAAGATGGAGGAGACAGTTAAAAGAGTAAGAAGAGATAAAGAAAAGGTGGAATGTTGATAGAGAGGATTAAGAAATAGCGCTGAAATAGTGAAGTGGAATGAAGCAACTTTATTCTACACTCATTCAGTTGTTACAATAGTGGCGCTACTGAAAAGGTAAATAAATTATTCACCTTCAAGCTATTTCGGCCTTTTAAGATGAAGAAAGTCTGCCTAAGCAGAGAAACGTTGAGGCCATTTCGTGGTGAGGAGAGATAGTGACAGAGCTCAAGAAGATGACGCTGGTTCTAAGATCAGCATGTAGATGGCGTGATTAGTCTGTTGTTGTTATATCAGGATGGAGTCGCAATGGTCCTCTACTTGAAGATGGATAAAGACGACTAGATAAACGTCCATTTGAATGAGGCGTTCACTGATCGGGCATTTACAGCTTACAGGTAGCTGGCCATGGTTAGGTGTATACTAGCGAAATCAGGCGGTGACTAGACTTTTTTTATAGAGTTGGATTAGAAACTGTCGTAAAACTGACCTCCGTCATAGGATTTACTGGTGCCATATCTATCGGACAACAGCATGTACTCGACATTAACCCTCTGTCTGTGGGTAAACTGAGAGTAAGTGTATGAGTATTGACGACGAGTTGGACACAAGGCCAAGATATGATTTCAACTGTGCAACCACATCAATGCGATGGTGTAGTTCTTGCTATGAGCGGTTCTAACACCTGTGTTTCCTGCTACAGATGTTGCGCATGGAACATTATTGCAACGGATTGCCGAAAGCGCAAAACAATGTTACCGATGCAACCGTGTTGCACTCTTGACCAAAAACTAGCCATTAAGCGAATCAAAGAACAAGGCGTTAACGTCATCTTTCTCCCCGGAAAGATGTGACTGTAGAGCCCCAGGAGGAGAAAATCTATGTTGAAGAAACACTGTGTTAGGCTGTTCATTGGCGATAGTGGACGCTGATCGGTGCCGATCTTGGGAGGAGGAATCAGTAGACGTCGTAAACATTGGTGGCACACCCGTGTGTGTTGTGAAGTGAGAGTAATCACAATTTTCACGGGTAAAGACAATGTTACCAAAGTCGACGTTCTTGTGTTGCGTGGAGAACCATTGATATTTGATCCGCTATCGGGAATCGGAGTAATAAAAGAATGAGAAGGTTTTTTTAAACAATGGGATAAGTGATGTTAAATAAGAAGAAAGTGTCGACGTACGCAACAATCTACATCAATGAACCTGGTTTATCCACTGCATTCAATCATAAGACGCATGTGTAGACAACGGCGTATAAATTGGCAGATGACCAGTAATGTGATTGACTGCGCATGCAATCCCTGAATATTTAGTTGCTGCATAAATTAGAGAAGAAATAAGTAGAAAAATCTCGCGTGGACGGAAAATAGGTGGCATATAACAATGGTTTGACGGGGTCATGCCTCTGTTTCTCAGTGAATAAAAAAGGAAAAATGTATAGAAATATGTTCTTCTTTATGGAAACAACGTCCTCGCCACTGGTACTTTGTTACGTGGTATACTTTTCTCTGGTGACACCATATTCAATGCAACAACGTGTTTACCACTAGATCTTTATTATGTAGTATACTTTTCTTCAAGAACACCGATTTCAATACTGATTTCTATTGCTTAATAATCTTAGTCGTTCAAATGTTAAAACGCATTGTTTCGACTTCCATTAAGACCGTCTTTTATAGATGGCAAAGCGGGCCGATCACACGTGACTGATACGTATAGATACTCTCGTTCCAGCGTGTACGTGTCCTTCCTCACATCAAGGTTCTACATGCCAAGCAAAGACGCGCTCTTTTATGGCGGTGATAAGGTAAGTTAAGACTTAGATCATGGTTCTGGCGCATCACGTTCGCCACAAACTTTATTTATACAGAGCCGTTTTCAGAGGGGCACGTTAGACTCAAAGATTCGTTGCTAAGGTAACCTTTTAACGTTTTTCCACGATCGTTTCGATAGGAAAAGCTGCAGCCTCCCAAAGGTTTCATCGATCTAATGGGCGTAATTAAGCAGAATAAAGGTAAGGGACGCCCAGTGATAGACTACATGAAACAACCATTACGTTGACGCATTCACGGCCAATGCAGATATCTACCGAGCCAATCTGCGTTAATGGAGATAGAAAGGCTCGAATAAATCTCTATTGGACTGCAGGAGGGCGTACCTCTAAGTACACAAATCGCTATGGCCATCTTAGATCGTGAGAATTGACAGAAAGTGTACTGCGTGACACATTTGGCGGTTTTTTTCCTAAATGTATCTTCCCTTAATATTGTCGTTGGAAGAAACAATAAGTCAAACAGCATCATTCTACATCGACGACATCTACATTTATAAGAATGTTGTTCCCGCGGCTCGAATACGGGAACAATTCGCCCATTTGAGTGCTGAATCCTTGATACAGAACGGTTGGAGAACCGTGTTATAATTCTTGGATTGTGCGTTGGATGGTAGACTGTTGTGGAGGCTAGGAAGCGTGGTTCCAACCTTTCCCAGTATCGCCATACAACATAAATCATTCTTCTGGTGTGACAGACTTGTTGAACACCTCCAGATGTGCGGATAACTTCGTGTAGCTTGCGGAATCATGAATAGAAGAAGCAATTCAGTGGCAGACGGCTGAGATAATAAAGTAAATAATACTCTCTTTCAGCGTATGATCAACAAGACTATGGATGCAATGATGTGAGAATTAAACGTCCACACCAGTTCAGTAGCAACCAACAACACTTTCGCTATCAACTTAAAAATGCTTTACGTGTGGCAGTGGTATCGTCGATCCAAAGCTATTCCACAAGGCATCATATAAGCTACGAAACTACTGGAAGGTGCATGCTGCTTGCGATTTTAAAACGATGCTCATCGTATTGATTTGGTTGAACTTGATGCCACGTTAAAGAGTATCAACTTGGCCTTCCAGTTGCAGGCTAAGATACTACATATCAAGACGGATTCTGTGTATTTAGCGTGTGTGTGTGTGTGTGTGTGTGTGTGTGTGTGTGTGTGTGTGTGTGTGTGTGTGTAACACTGAATGTCAAACACTGGCCAATAAAGCACGCATACGTACTAAGATGGCGAGCGAGATGCTCATCAGAAGATGGTTGAACATGCTCTGGAAGTAGTGGAAATATATAAACTGTCCGTGAACGTGATGCTTGTCCCATAAGTTCCGAACATACGCTGTCGCAGAAATAGTTCGACACAATAAAGATGGACAATAGACCTGAACCACTGACTGGTGCTGCCTACGTGGGTGAGCTGAGAGATAATAAAATCATGTCGATTCACTCATGCACCATCACTAAACATTGATCATCCACTTGATAATAATCAGCTGTTAATCGCTGGACATAAAAAACTGACTGACTGTGGAAGCCATTATCTGGAGCGGGTATACACTTTGTGTAATCTAAGGTGGCTTACTTTCTCAGTATATCCCTTTATTTTTTCAAAGGTACTAACCAATTTTCTGGGTGGCCTCTTCTCCTAGCCAAATTGTTTTCCCATCACAGGTTTGTCGTTTGTAACACGCATGCATGTTACATCAATAAACATACATCATGATACATTGTTACATCCTTCATCATCTTCATACATCACATACATAATCTATGACAATTATTTAACTAGTTAGGGATTTAGACTGGGTGAGCAACCAACAACACTTTCGCTATCAACTTAAATATTCTTTACAGGTGACAGTGGTGTCGTCAATCCAAAACTATTCCACAAGGCATCATATGAAAACAAATGAGGATTGTTTAAGTCCTATTCGAATACAGGAGTGTGCACTCTCCCAAGTGATACACAAACTTAAATATAATGGATCCATCCTCAATCATTGCTCTAGTAACATCCACTTGGATTGTTCCATTTGGAATCCCCAGCCATTATGTTTTTTGGCACTAACCAGTTCCTTTCATCCTTCATAGATCCAGTCCGTGCCATTAGTGTCGTTCCTCGGAAGATACTTCCATTCCACAAATGAACTAAGATCTTTGTGGTTAATTCTCATTATTTACTTTTTAGTTTTTAAAATCCCCCCTCTTTACAACCTCAAAAACTGAATGTAGTTTTTTTTCTAAACCTCACTCCCCCATGTCAAATGGTGTATGTGAACAACTAAACTATTCTTAATATAATATATATTACTACGACATGGCCCAATCCACATATATAAATCATTCAATACATCAGTAAACACTACACTTCGCCGCCAATAGTTTCACACTCACGCCCGTAATTTTAAAGCGTAAATATCAAATAGTTACTGATTTTATTATTAATTTCAGCGTTCGCATTTATTCTTAGACTGCCGAAAATAACATATTCTATATTTTTTCTACTATAGAAATTATTTTATTTTATTAGCTTATGAAAACAATAACACCCACGCCCGTTATTTAAAAGTAAATATCAGATAGTCACTGCTTGTATCATTTGGTGTTAACCGTCAAATATTATCATAACTTTGGAAAATCCCAAGTAATGTTAGACCTGTTTACCAATGGTTTCACATCCGTTTCTGGTTTGACTTCCGATCTAAATACCACATAATAGACTATTTGACAAAATTAAGAAATAACTTAAAACCTTTAACAGCTTAAAACATGTTCTGAGGCGCCACCGCACTCCTTGGAGACTTGAAGAAGGTAGGAGTATACGATATTACTAATTATGAATTTTAACAGCAGCGTTTCCACTCCGGTGCGTTATAATGCTTACTGATCTCTATAAAATGTAATCGCAGGTTCTATTAAAAATTCCTTCCACCAGAAAAGCGCATAGTGTGAAGCTTCAGTTGCAGATGTTTCTGTGTACGGAATAGTAAGGTGTGTATGTATAATACCAGCTGTATGTCTGATATGGTTGTTTGCGTCTCCATATGTATTTGTGCGTGTGCGACACTTTTATTGGGATAAAATAATTATATCGCTCTGGTAGTAACGCTATAGTTGCCTCCCCTTGGATGAGCACTTTAAATTTAATTACCGGTACGGGTTTGTATTAAAACCATAGTTACACGTCTATATCGCACAAATGACATGCTAGCTGAGGGGTTAACGACGTTGGGTTACAAAACCCAGAGTTGTAAATTCTAACCCGTCGGTAGGTAGGCCCGTTGTTTGAATTTATACTGATGAGTCTTCAAAAAGAAGAAACAAGCTTGCCAAGAGATGAAATATATATATAGATAGATAGATAGATAGATACTCAATGGACACTGAAAACTCAACCCACAGGTTAAATATACCCAATGTGACCGGTTCATCAGCCGATGTAACGATAGTTTGACTCTATTCTATCGGCTGATGAACCGTTCAAATTTGGTATCTGCGAGTTGAGTTTCCAGTGTTTCTGTGAAACCGAAGGTACCGATAATAATGTATAGTGTTCATTGAAAATATGTATTCTCTTGACAACAGTAATGAAGCATTATATATATATATATATATATATATATATATATATATATATATATATATATATATATATATATGTAAGCTTATTGCTCTCATCAGTGCAGGAAAGTAACAATTTCAGACGGTCGAGAGGCGCGAACCCAGTTCACAGAGTCAGTCTAGTTTCTGCAAGCAGTTGCCATATCCACTCGGCCAACGGAAACTGCTACGTAATTAAGGGAAATTAATATATATATATATATATATATATATATATATATATATATATATATATATATATATATATATATATATATATATATATATATATATATATATATATATATATATATATATATAAAGATGAATGAAGGAAGAGAGATAAAGATGTACGAATGAGAAATCTATTTCATCTTTGATTGTTCAATGCAAAGTGTATATATATATATATATATATATATATATATATATATATATATATATATATATATATATATATATATATATATATATATGAGAAAAGAAGGATGAGAGTAGTCGGATGTAATGGGAAATGAAAAAGGAAAAACCAAGAGATATTTTTTTTTATATTCATCAACGTTTCGTCTTTATTTGTAAGACTTCCTCAGGATGATAATTTTAAGAAAAATGTCGTGCAGATACATCGAAATATTGGGTTGACATGATGGGTTGATGAGAAAAAGTAGTAGCCGTGGCTACTGAGAGCGCTTGACCAAGGTCCGGGCTGAGAGAAGTCAGTGGCAAAGAGTGAAATGAATTTGGATGGCTGTGAGTGATACTACCTACATACCAAAGCCACAGAGTTCTCCCCTTCCCTCTTCTTTCCCCAGCCCCTCAGAATCCATGCTACATCTCACCACAACAAAAACCTCAGCACCCCCTCCCCTATCTCCCACCCTAAGACAAATTCACTAACACTCCTACCCCTCCACTTTTTCACTCTCTCTCTCTCTCTCTCTCTCTCTCTCTCTCTCTCTCTATATATATATATATATATATATATATATATATATATATATATATATATATTTCGGCAGCAAGTCGTTTATTAGACATGTGTCATTGAAGACCACGGAGTTCTCCCTCTTTATGATCTTTCTGGTCAGTTTCTCGACTCGGCGAGTGATTCGTCGGGTTTCTGGTATCAATTGATGGATTATGGCCCCCTAATGTTGTGTCTTGGGCCATTTCTCTAGCGCTTTCGGTCTCGCGACCGTCTTCAGGAGGTTGTGTGTTGTTGTTTGTAAAGAGCCGTATTTATGGTTTTATTTTTGGTATATCTAATTATTTGCATATGTGTATATACATATATATATATATATATATATATATATATATCTTTATTCTTTTATTTACTTACTAATTTATTTATTTATTAATTTGTTTTATTTATTTTATTTTTTATCCATTATTATTATTATTATTATTATTATTATTATTATTATTATTATTGTGTATTAATTGTTGAAGACTGATAAGACGTTAGTACCGGTGGTGAATGCTATTTTATTAATTGTGGGTTGTAATTTTTTATGTGTAGGGCTTCGAAGATTTTTAGTCTGTTGGTGCAGTTGTTTTATGTATTATCTTAGTGTTAGTTGTTAATATTTGTCTTAGTTCGGTTGATTTTATGTTTTTTTATGTGTGGTAATGTGTCGCTGGATGGCACTAATGTCATTTAAGTGATACGTAAGGCGTCGGGAGAGGGTTGTAGTGGTATTGTCAATATAAGTCCTATGTTTGTCTGTTTGGGTCTTGGGGAAATATTCCTCGAATGAGCATTGAAACAAATATAGTACGTTTGTTTGGTTTAGGGGGGAGTTGGTAGTGTTATTATTTTTGATTATTAAGTTAGAAGTTTTTAATTTAGTGTAGTAAATTATTAGTTTTATTTTTTGTTGTTGGCCGGTGGGTTTAGTGTGCCGCTTTATTATGTTGATTATAGCTTTTTCGTCGAGTTTGTAATTAGAATTCATTTTGTTTTTATAGTACAAGGGAAGGGTGTCTTTTTTGTTGTGCTTTTTTGTCTGGGTCTTTTGGTGTAGGGAGGTTAAATATAGTTTCATTTGTTGGTCGACAATTCTGTTGGGGAAATTGTTATTTACTAGGGTTTGTTTGATGTTGGTTAGTTCTTTGTAGAATATTTTATTAGATGAAGATATCGTGTATGCGTGGTGGACGAGGTTTTTTATTAGGGCAGTTTTATATTTTGGGGGGGCATTCGCTATGGTAGTTGAGTAAATTAGGGTTATTGTTTGTAGGTTTTTTATATGTGGATGTTGTATATTGGGCAGGATTGTTAGAGTCGGTAATTACGTCGAGGAAGGGGATTTTGTTGTTAGTATTTAGTTCGTGTGTGAAGGTGGGAACTGAGTGGGTTTCTAGAGTATGTTTGAGTTTGTCTAAGGATTCGGTTGCGATAAAGATGTCGTCAACGTATCGGGTGTATATGGGTGGGTTTGTTTATGAAGTCAGAGAAGATTTTGTTTTCTATGTGTGCCATGTAATATTCGGCGAACGTGGGACCCAGGGATGATCCCATCGAAACGCTCGCCGAGTCGAGAAACTGGCCAGAAAGATCATAAAGAGGGAGAACTCCGTGGTCTTCAATGACACATATATATATATATATATATATATATATATATATATATATATATATATATATATATATATATATATATATTTAAAGAATTGTGGTTACCAACGCTAGTAAAAAAACTTTTTCAATAATTATTTATTATCTTATCATTTTAAGTTTTTAAAATATAATTACATAACGCGTTTCGAGCATTTATCGTTTATCCATTATGCTCTCTTCAGATGTAAATTCCATTTGATAAAAGTGTTTCATTTGAGAAAACGTTTCATTTTTCTTTCATTTGAAAGTGTCTGTTCCATTTGACAGAAAAAAATGTTTGTTCTGATGACAGAAAAAAATGCTGTCTTGTTGAGATAAAAATATATTTAGTTTGGCCAGTGGTTGGTCATTTAAGTTCATTTGTGTATTAGGTTTTATTGCTTTAATTGCTGTCGGTCAAATCTGTATGGTATGTGTGGGTGTGGTCATTCCCGGTCATTCATGACGGTGTCCCTGCTGGGTTCACACATGAATGTGGATGTGTGGGTGGTTGGGGGTGAGGATGTTTGCTTGGGTTTGGAGAGAGAGATTAGTAGGAAAGAGGATGGGTGAGTAGATACATAAGTAGGGGGGGGGGGAAGTAAGAGAGGGGGAAGGAAGATTGAGTGTAGATAGAAATATAAATAGAATTATAGAAAGGTATATATATATTTATATATATATATATATATATATATACACATAGATAGATAGATAGATAGATAGATAGATAGATAGATAGATAGATACACACATTCATATTATTTTCTGTATGTGTGTATGAATACACTCACATGGGGTATGTATTTGTTCCATGTGTTAGGGTGTGCAAATGCACACGTGTCCGAGTGCAGATGGGTTCCTGTTTATACATGTGTTCGTACTTGTTTTTATATGTCTGTGGTGTGATTTGTCTTATGATTTATTTAATGGTGGGTTAAATTTGTATATGAAGATTTTTTCTTGTGTTAGGAGGTATGAGTAGTCCTGAGTTTGGAAAATGGGCATTATCTGGAATTTTCCACTGCTGCATGAGTGTACATGTTTGGAGACAGGCAATTTTCTATTTTCTTGAATTTTAATGTTGCTCTTATGGAGGGCCACTCTATTATTGAATGTTTTTGTGGCACCTATGTAGTATTTTTTACATGTTATGCATTCAAGTACATATATTACATTTTTAGAGGTGCAGTTT
Source organism: Sepiola atlantica (assembly GCA_963556195.1). NCBI lineage: Eukaryota > Metazoa > Mollusca > Cephalopoda > Sepiida > Sepiolidae > Sepiola > Sepiola atlantica. Next base: position 211,697,211 of record OY744515.1, on the reverse strand, counting down.
AGATCCTTCTTTATTTTGAAGGTTTGTGTTGGATTTTTGAATGTGTATGTGTTACCCTCTATTATTATGTCGCAAACTCCACATCTTTCTTTGTTGCATTTTGTGACCCTTTGTGATGCATGTTGATTGAATTTGGATGAGGTTAGAATTTGTTTGAGGTTTTTCGGTTGGCGTTTACTTTTGATTATCTTCATTGTTTTAAGTATGTTGCTTAGTTTGCTATTTTGATTGAGTAAGGTTAGGTTTCTTGTTATCTCTGTGAATAATTCTGGGTTGTTTTTGTTATGTGTAGATACGTATGCTAATATGTGTTCTTTGTTCCGTTTTTGGGGAATTCGTAATTGTTCTAATGGTATTTGCTCTGCTAATTCTATACCTTTGTGTATTATTTGTGCGGGGTATCCTCTTTTTGCTAATGTCTTACGTAGTTCCTCCAGTCGGACAATCCGGAGGTCTTTGTCACTGACTATAGTGCATATTCTGCGTGCTAGAGAATAGGGTATAGATTTTAGGCAGCTTTTGGGGTGATGGCTTTTAAAGTGGAGGTACTGTTGGGTGTCCGTGGGTTTGTGGTAGATGTCTGTGATAATATGGTTGTTCTTAATTTTAACTAGTATATCTAGGAAGGGTAGCTCTGTGTGATTGTGTTCTAGTGTGAATTTGATTTTGGGGTGTAGATTTTGTAGTGTGTTGTGTAATTCGTTGATGTCTCCCCATGTGGGATCCCAAAGAATGAAACAGTCATCCAGATATCTTTTCCAAGATTTTATGAATAGGGATTTTGTATTTGTTCCATAAATTGATTTTATCTTTGTGTATAATATTTCTTCTAGGTAGGCTAGTGTCAGGGTAGCATATGTCGGTGTCATTTTGGTTCCCATTGCTGTACCTAAGGTCTGGATGAAGTTCTCGTTGTTAAATTCGAAGGAGTTATTGTTGAGGATAATGTTTATACTGTCGATAATAAATTGTTTATTAAACCTCGGGTGTAGAATTTGCGGATGTTTGTTAATCCAGTATGAGATTGCTTCTTTACCTAGGTCATGGGGTATGTTACTATACAGGCTGCTAACGTCAAATGTCACTAGTTCAGTTCCTGGGTTTACTGTTTGTGGTAAGGAGCTTAGAAAGTGTATGTTGTCTCTTATGTAGCTTCTTACTTGTCCGGTAAAAGGTTGTAGTAAAATGTCAATTAGGTTGCTAAGTCTGCTTGTTGGGCATGTTGGTCCTGCTACTATGGGTCTGAATGTAAGGTCACTTGGATTTGGGATACTAATGTATTCTGATTTTTGTGTGTTGATGGCATTTTTAATCTCATTTGATTTGTGTATTTTGGGTAGTCCGTAAAAGTAGTTTGTTTTTGTCATGAAGTTGGTTAGGAAATCTCTTTCTTTCTTTGTAAGAATGTTATTGTATGTTGTGCAAAGTTTTGTGATTTTTGAAATGGTGTTGTTGTCAATGTTGGTGCTAATTTGTTTATAGTAAAAATGCAACAAAGAAAGATGTGGAGTTTGCGACATAATAATAGAGGGTAACACATACACATTCAAAAATCCAACACAAACCTTCAAAATAAAGAAGGATCTAAACTGCACCTCTAAAAATGTAATATATGTACTTGAATGCATAACATGTAAAAAATACTACATAGGTGCCACAAAAACATTCAATAATAGAGTGGCCCTCCATAAGAGCAACATTAAAATTCAAGAAAATAGAAAATTGCCTGTCTCCAAACATGTACACTCATGCAGCAGTGGAAAATTCCAGATAATGCCCATTTTCCAAACTCAGGACTACTCATACCTCCTAACACAAGAAAAAATCTTCATATACAAATTTAACCCACCATTAAATAAATCATAAGACAAATCACACCACAGACATATAAAAACAAGTACGAACACATGTATAAACAGGAACCCATCTGCACTCGGACACGTGTGCATTTGCACACCCTAACACATGGAACAAATACATACCCCATGTGAGTGTATTCATACACACATACAGAAAATAATATGAATGTGTGTATCTATCTATCTATCTATCTATCTATGTGTATATATATATATATATATATATATAAATATATATATACCTTTCTATAATTCTATTTATATTTCTATCTACACTCAATCTTCCTTCCCCCTCTCTTACTTCCCCCCCCCTACTTATGTATCTACTCACCCATCCTCTTTCCTACTAATCTCTCTCTCCAAACCCAAGCAAACATCCTCACCCCCAACCACCCACACATCCACATTCATGTGTGAACCCAGCAGGGACACCGTCATGAATGACCGGGAATGACCACACCCACACATACCATACAGATTTGACCGACAGCAATTAAAGCAATAAAACCTAATACACAAATGAACTTAAATGACCAACCACTGGCCAAACTAAATATATTTTTATCTCAACAAGACAGCATTTTTTTCTGTCATCAGAACAAACATTTTTTTCTGTCAAATGGAACAGACACTTTCAAATGAAAGAAAAATGAAACGTTTTCTCAAATGAAACACTTTTATCAAATGGAATTTACATCTGAAGAGAGCATAATGGATAAACGATAAATGCTCGAAACGCGTTATGTAATTATATTTAAAAAACTTAAAATGATAAGATAATAAATAATTATTGAAAAAGTTTTTTTACTAGCGTTGGTAACCACAATTCTTTAAATATACTTTTTTCTCTCGTTGGAACTGCACTGATGCTACACAACCCTCTTCTCTCTCTCTCTCTCTCTATATATATATATATATATATATATATATATATACGAAAGTTGTTTTTCATTCATCACTCCTACTTCACTATCAACACGGATTACTGTTATTTAAATCACTAATACAACAACGAACATTGAAATACTCTATATATAGTAGAACGTATAAACGCTCTAAGGACACTCATTGGATTGGCTAATTTGCATATCTATTTTTAAACGGTTCATAATTAATGAATATTTGATGTTATTCAAATCTAATTTTATTGGGCTAATTTATCTACATATGTGCAATAATTTCGTCGATATTAACAGTAATTTATTAAAAGGATTTAATCAAAAAATGGATAACTTAAAAAAAAAACTATTCTTAACAATGCTGGCAAGAATTCTTTCCGACCCGGGAAAGTGGGAAAGAAAAAAGAAGGGAGGTGTTGGCTAGCTTGCTACTGACTGGTTGTCTATCTCTCTCTGGCTGGCTATCTCTCTCTAGCTGGCTATGTGTCTGCCACCCCTTCTCTCTCTCCCTTCCTCTCTCCAGTTAACGACACGGTATTATATGTTTATTGCTTTTAAATTCACGTCTGATGTCGCTGTGATTCTGAAAACAGATACTACAAAAGGTCAAGGAAAGGCCAAGGAACTATAATAACAAAAAATGTGTTTTATGATTAGGCATTTTTAAATGAATTAAAAAACTGGTCTAATCTATTATTGCAATATCTTTGAATAGTATCGGTTCTGTTGTCATAAGACCATTCTATCAAGAGTTACCCCCTCTTTTTTAAGGGGTAGGGGTAATCCTCTCAAGTATTACATATTCCTTTGAAAGAGGGTTAGTGTAGTATCTGTTCTGTTGTCATTTTTTTTGGGGGGGGGGGGGGTAGTATCTTTTCTGTTGTTCCTTCTCCTTGTATATGGCAGATCCTCCCAGGTTATACCTCCTCTATTTTAGAAAAGGGTATTGTAGTATATACCATCTTTCCACGCATTACCTCCTCCTTTGAGGGGCAGTGTATATAGTTCGTTCATCAGGAATCCTCCAAGCCTAGCAAATATATGTAACCGGCGGGAGCATATATTTGCTAGTATCTATCTCTCTCTCTCTCTCTCATATATATATATATATATATATATATATATATATTACTATTTCATGTATCCACATAAGATTTTATAAGGAGATATAATTTTTTATGTATCAATTTTCAGTATTTACTTCAACAGTGCTCGATACGTAAGTAGAGCTAGGTAGTAAGTTATGAAGAAATATTTATGGCAATTAGGTCCCCGCGTTTCATCCCGGGGAGAATCTTCAGGCTAAAATGCCTATATATATATATATATATATATATATATATATATATATATATATATATATATATATATATATATTAGAAAAGAGAGAGAGACTAATTCCACTAATTTCGATTGCCGACGCTCAATGTAAGAATAACTCTGGCGCCAGTTAATCATTGACACATTTAGTTGACAAGAAGGGAATTTCAAGTTTGTTTTTGCTTAATTTTACCAAACTTAAAATGCACTCAGAAAAAAATGTTGTTCTAATTTGTCGTTTGTTTGTTGTTTCACACTTGATGCTGAAAAAAAAAACAGAATTTCTATCACACGATAAACAGAAAATGCTGGAGGGATTGTAAAACAACAAAAAACACGTACATTTTACAACGATGATATTTTTGAAACAGGAAATTCATTTTAACAGACGGCAACTAATTGAAGACTTATTATCTAAAACGGAAAAAAAAATGGACGGCGTTTTACTGGAAGCCAGCAATTTGGTAAAAGTTTCTAAAATAGAAAATATGTTTTGCTAAGTTGGCAATTCTATTTGTGTTTCCTGTTGAAATAAAATTCAAGAGAAACACATTCAAATAGATATGAAATCTTGCAATTAGGTCATTCAGAAAATAATACTGGCTGATACTATTGAGGTTTATATTTTTTTTATTTATTTACTAATGACTTGCAACTTATCAAGGCTAATAGTCATTCGAGGATAAGGGTTAATGAGATGGATAGATTGCAAGTTTAATGATGAATATCATAAGTGCATTGAAAATGATGAATAAATTGAACAAAATGTGATTACTTATGAGGACTGTTTATGACAAGTATTTGTTGACATTGGAATTGAAGACGACCATGTTGTAGCAATCCTGCGGTAACGTGTTCCACAGATGGGAATTTATTGGAAAGAAACTCTGTTCAAGGAAATTCTGTTTTGTTTTTGGCACATGGCGGAAAAAAGGAAAATTCTTTGCGATAGGAAGACGAATTCTTGCTTTGAATGTCTAACAAAGATGAACCAGAGATTGGAGCGCAGTCGAGCACCTTCCATGACAATAACAGCTGATTTGGGTTGCTATTTTTGAAATGTTTAATACTGACAGGCAATCTTGCCCATTGAATGTTACAAACGTTTATTGGTGTTGTAACGTTACATATGTACGTCCTGAACGGCCTGCTCCCAATCGATTCCTCCCTTACAAAAATCCTCCCTAACTTTCATGTGGCCATTCTTTATGTGATCCCTATTTACACTATCTCCATTTACGCATTTGTCTGACCTTGACAGAATACCACTTGCTACGGTTGCCCTTGAAGTGCACAAATATATAACACATAGAGTTAGTGTTCATGTTAATGAAGGGCATGCTTTCTTCCCATTTATCGTTGAGTACATTCCAGAGTCGTCAAAATCATGATTAGTCACATTACAAGTTATATTTTCTTTTGAATAATCTTTTAAAAAGGTCACCATTTGAACTTGTTTTCAAAAGATAAACACATTTTTTAATATTAAATAGAAAACGAACTACTTATCTATTTTCACTCAATCTTGCAATAATAATTGTCAACACAAGTTCTCATCTCATAAAATTAGAATTTTATTTGAATTTTTTTTAAAAAAGTAAATTCATATGAATCGGCACGGTACGACTTCTTTGACCGGCTTGATTCTGGTGTTGGCAATGTTTCCACAATTCTTTCTAGTAGCCAAACTTTGGTAATTCCATTCATCATTTTCAATACTCTCATGATATCCTTCATCATTCAACTGATAATCTATCTATCTTGTAAACCCTTATCCCTAGTGGCTTTTAGCCTTTGTAAGTGGTGACTCATTAGTAAAAAAAACAAAAAAATTACAGGACGAACAAAATAAAAGTCGTGCTATGAAACTGACTGGATTCGAACCTGGGACACCCAGGTCATCAATCCACGTCGTTATTCACCTCACCACCGCAACATGTGTTGGCACGGATTATAATGTCAAGAAACAATGATGCAATTTTTTCAATGGAAATCGCTCCAGACAATGCATGAAGCCACTTGATATAAGGAGCTAACAAGAATAAAAGATGATTATCACAAAGACAGGAGATGCCTATTGGCCTTAGTCTTAAAAAGACCAAAGCTATAGATAGGTGGAAAACAGCATGCAGTTCTTGGAAAGAATCTTCTGGAATAGGAAGCTGTACAATAATGAGGTATTAAAACAACGAATTGATGGAGACCACTAGACCAATGAGTCAAACGAGCTGGAAGAAAGGAAGCAGGGAACAGATCACACAATTCTGAAGAACACATTCTATAATAGTATTTATAGAAAAGACTGAGACTAGTAACATCACGTCTGTGAGAGAGGGTTCAGAGAAGAAGAAAGGGTTGGGCCAATCAAATTACAGATACGTTTTTGCACTAACATCATGCATAGTCTGATAGTAGATTTAATCTTTTGTTTTAATAATAGTAAGTTTTCTGTGTACACGATGGAAAAAATGGTTTATCACTGTGTCAATAACCTTAATGCATCTTGCATACTCACAGAAAACTACCATTATTATTACAATAGAAGATTACTACGATTAATGTTACCAAGAGTGTAACCATATCATCAAAAATGACAGTATACGTTTTTCATCGGTTCCCAATAACATTTATAATTAAATTCACTTGGAAAAAACAGTTGTGTCGTGTTTACAAATTCAAGTTAACTAGTGCTCAGCATGATGTCAGTTCTCTACTCTATGGTTATTTTCACGGTAGGTGCTCGACCGAGCTCCCATCTCCAGTTCCCCTTGTTAGACAATTCACAGCAAAAACTCGTCTAGCTACAACCATTGTAAAGAATTTTGCTATCTTCCTTTGACTACCTAAAACTGAAGGGAATTATCATGAACGAAGTTTCTTTTCAAGAACTTCACATCTGTGGAATACGATACAGCAAGACAGCTTTCCAGCCGAGTACAACATGGTCATTTTTACGTCCAATGTTCACAAATTCTTGTTGAGCCGCCCACTTAAATTATCAAATTCTGACCATTTAGTGCATCGCTTCCAATCCTCTCAAAAGTGGTGTTCATCGCCAACTGACAATCTCATTAACCCTTATCCTCGAGGGGCTTTCAACCTTGATAAGCGGTGACTTATTAGTAGATAAAAAAATCGCCTCATAGCAATATACACATATAAAAATAAACGTGCTACTAAAAATTACGTTTACAGTATTTACTTTACTTATAGAAAGATATATTTTGAAACTAAACCAAACTCTTATTTCCTCTAAAAATTTCGGTTCCGAACTTACATTCGCTTAGAAAAAAACAATTGACTTCAACCCTTAAGTGCTTTTTATTTCAAATATGACACATTTTAACAAAATGGCTATTTAATATAATATTCAACGAAAATGTGTCAAACTAAAACTTGTTTCACATCTGCAACGAGCCTGTTGGCAAGTGTGAGTATTGATTTACTCCTCTCCAGGAGTTAGGCACAAGGCCAGTTTTTATCTTACTCCCACAAGTAAGATGTGACCCAAGGTCGGGTCGGGAAAGTGGGGTTTAAAAATTGCCTGGGCAGTCCCGTCGGCATTCCCGGTAAGGGCGCCTCAGGCAGTAAGCAATAAACTTACTACTCCCCAAAGAGGGGAGGCAAAGCCTGGGAGGGTGGACCTCCTAGAACTGCACAGGACAGACCCATAGACCGGCGTAAATCAAGCCCCAAAGGCCAAGACAATACCAGTCTATGGGGTGCAGTATCCATCGGAACAGATACTACACTTTGATCTTAGCCAAAAGGCCAAGAACATCGGAACATCCGCTAAATAGGTAATCAGTATCTTCAATTTCACTAATTCAAGTGCCTAAACTTTTAAATCTGATCATTATAATAGTAAATAAAAATTATTTTATCATTCTCTAGTGTATTATGATTATTTAGATGCATATATTGTAGTGTTTATTTATACTAACTTTATACTACTTTATATTACCTTCATGAAACGTTTTTCACTTGATAAATTCTTTTTTCAAACCAATATAAAAATAAAGCATTTAAGGTTTAAATTAAAATACGAATACGTCAAGCTGATGCTCACTTGAGTATCAATCAATCAATTTTATTGGCAAAAAATTAGCAAAGACATGTAAAACAAACAGTTAGAATATATTGCATCTATTTACCGTCTGAATGTTATTCCAAGGCGATTTTAAACCTGGATATGGGAGGCATCATCATGACCACCTCTAGCAGGCTGTTTCAAGGAACAGAAACACGGACAGAGAATGCTGCTTTTCTTCTATTGAGACAAAAGCAATGATGGTACATCTTCTGCGGGTATCCATGGAGACCGTGACTAGGTGTTTAGGTGAAAAACTCCTCTAAAGGTAGAGTTACATTCCTGTTGATGATGCTGTATGCCAGAATCAAGTCTCCTCACATCCTTCGCTGCTCAAATGAGGACAGATTTAATCTTTGAAACTGTTCTTTGTAGGTCAGTGTGGAGAATCCCATCACCATCCTAATTGCCAACTGTTGAACACGCTCCAGATGTATGATATTGGTGCTTGGATGGCATGCTTAAGAATGGGCCATACCGGCATTATGTACATAAAAGAATAGATATATACATTGAAATATACACATATTATATTTGTGATACAGTCAGCTGCTGTTGGTTGATGCTTGTTTTCGCTTGTATGAGGAATTACCTCCCTTTGTTTTACAGGCAAATGAATAGCTATTTACATATAAAGATATTGAAACAAAAGCAATGAATATTAGAGTCAGCTTCTGTTAATTAATGCTAGATATCCTTGTGTTTAATTAATTATCTCCCTTTGTGTTATATGATAAAAATAGCAATCCATAGAACTAACTATGCCTGAACTGATGTCATTTTTAACACTTTGTTCTTTTAAACATAGTTTTGCTAACAGACAGAAATTCTTGATTATAATAATTTTTCAATTGTTTGTTATGCCTCTTTCGGCATCTGTCTTTAAAACCATCTTTTCAGATCATCCCTAAGAAAAAAATAAAGCAATCGATCATTGGCAACTACACCGAGATTTAGAAGAGGGCGCCACTCTTTTCCACGGATTACTCCACTTACCCTTGATCCACACTTTATAATGCTGAGTGTTTAGCAAGCATCATTCTTTGAGTCTTTGGAATGACTCGACCAAGGATTGAACTCCGCTCTCTCAGCCTATCAGCAAATATTCTAACCATTATGCCAAATGGGCTGGTCAAAGTTTCATCCCATAGTTCCCAAAAATAACTACTTTATTTCTCTTTTACTACATCTGAAGTCACTTTATTTCATCTCAAAATGTTCTCAGCTTTTGCTGTTCCAAAATAAAACGCTTATCTGGTTACTCAGTGTCCCTTATCTGCACTAAAAAAACAATGATTCTTCCGTCCATTTTTTTTTAATTTCTGATAACTATGTCTTCATTTGTTTTTTTTCTTCTCCCTCCTATACAACACCAAAGAACCTGTAACCAGGTAATAGCTAATAAGCTCGTCTTTTAAGGGATGTCAAGGATACATCCTCAACAATCAGTATAACAGTAGCTTTGTTGCTGTTGGTTCTGTTCATTCCTAGGAGCTCCACCTTCCCAGGCTTTACCTCCTCTTTGAGAACGGGGTTAGCTTATTGCTAATTTCCCCTACTGGGGAATGCAGATGGGACTGCTAAGGCATATTTTGTAGGCCAGAGTGCGCTTTTTGTGCAATGGCTTTTCAACACCATACTTGAAGAGAAAGTAAATAATACTGTCTGACAACATATGCATGAAAGCTATGCAAGAATGTACAATAAAACTTCATGGAAATATTTTATTACCACTTAAACATCTGATTCTTAAAAAAAAAAAAAAAAAAAGAGGGAGAGAGAGAGCATAAATTAATGTTTTAATCCCTTGTTGTTCCACAACGACAAATAGAAAAGTTGTCATAAATATCATAAATTTTGTGTTGATTAATTATATTTGTTTTTGTCAGTCAGGGACATTGAGGAATATGTTTCGCCTCCATTATTAGTCATTATGGGCCTTTTCTGGAGTCAGCTTAACTCGAAGGCATGTGGTTCAAGAACAAGTTAGATCACATACATAGAATTCCTGTAAAAAAATCATGCATGAAAGGGTTAACATAAAGATTTATCGACAACCACTTAGCAGACAATCATGAAATGTTACATTGGAATACAATTCGATTCAATGTTTATAAAAATATCAAGGTATAACTCAAGAACAGTGGTTCCCAATTTTTTTTTTTTACATCGCAGCACACTATTGAGCTCTTTAAATTTTCACGGCACACCTATCACAAAAAAAATGAATATTTTCTACTCATGAAGTCTTTTTTGCAATAAAATAATAAAGAAGATCATATAAGGAGAATTTTTAGTCATATAACTAAAACATCTGGTATTCAGTACCGAGTATAGAATAGTAATGATGACTGTCAGTGAGACCAGTTGCGCCTGGTGCCTCCTTGCTATTGCTGCCATATGTGGGCCAATATGAGAAAGACAAACTCTTAACTCTTCTTCAATGTTTTTAAGTCATGCTTTTTATTTTTCAGAAAGCGTATATATTTCGTTTATTAAAATAACTTGTGTAATCTTCCGTTTTGCCTCCTCGGGATAGAGCAAAGTGTAGTATAGAAAAATCCTTCTAAACTGAGGTAAGATCCAGAGTGCCCCTTTTTGGGAAGCTTGATTTTTCCCTACAAAACCAAAGATTACTTAAGTCCGGCGATAAATATTTCATACACCCCATTTCTGCCCTCGTGAGGAGGCAAGTAAATAGTGACACAAAAACATGTGACAAAACATCTTTTAAAAGAAAACATGTTAATATTTTATTTGTTTTATTTATGGACCCTCTGCCTTAAAATAAATATTAACATGTTAAAAGAAAAAAAATTCCGAAATAAAAGGTTTATTTACACGTTTTGTAAATAGCGACCACGTGTATTGCGAGGTCAACCGGAAGACGCCGGTGACTTCCGGAATATGTTCCGCATATTGTGTTAATGAACTGGGGTCCTTATTGTAGTCTTGATCCAAAACATCTAATATTTTAAACAAACGATTTATTATACATTTTATTTTTTTGATATTTCAGCATCAATATCACATAAGTATTGGTGTGAGTTAGTATTTAGTACAAACAACTTCGATTATGATGTGAAAGCTGTTTTCCACCTATAAACACAAACCTTTTTAAAATCAATTGTTGAAAAAAAAAAAAAAAAATCTTTGTTAAAATAAAGTTTGAAAAAAATCTGAAAATGCTTGAAATCAATTGTCACAAAAATAAAGAGAAATCCAAAATAATAAAATAAAAAACTTATATACAAAATAAACAGAATATCTTTTACAAACGTAAAATAGTTATCTCCCTTACTTTGTCAGCGCACCATGAACTAAAAAACGAGCTCATCTTTTCAATGCCATTTTAATGTGATCAATTTCCTTGTGGATTATTTTCTCATGTTTACAATAAGAAGGGTTTTTGTTGATTTGATTTTTTTTTTTTTTTTTAAATCGAATGGATTAAATTTTATTAGAGTTGAAATGCAGCATAGGAATGTTATAACAGTGATTTTCGCATCTGGCAGAGAATTTTGTTTAACGTGTTGCCACCTTACAAGACGCTTCAACCAAAATAAGCTGAAATCGAGATTAATTTTCACACCGATAGATAGATAGAGAGAGAGAGAGAAAGGGCAGTACAAAAAAAACAAAAAACTATTTCCTAAACAGCTTCAATCGGTTTCAACTATGAAAGTCAAAATGAAGAGAAAGACACTGAGCGCATAAGTGTGTGGTGGTGGAAGGGGACAGGAAGTCATTCTTTGATAAAACAAAAGTCATCTAACTCCCTACCCCATTCATGAATTGCTTGAAGTCTCAACCTTCACGGCAAAATTTACATTTTCAGTTTTCAGAGAGAACTGTTATACGAAGGAAAATCAGCTTTTTCTTATTTAAAAAAAGAAAAAAAAAAAAAGAAAAAGCATATTTTGATAAAAAAAAACAAAAAAAAACTGAGAACTCACATCCATGAGTATTGATTTACTCCTCTCCAGGAGTTAGGCACAAGGCCAGTTTTTATCTTACTCCCACAAGTAAGATGTGACCCAAGGTCGGGTCGGGAAAGTGGGCTTTAAAAATTGCCTGGGCAGCCCCGTCGGCATTCCCCGGTAGGGGCGCCTCAGGCAGTAAGCAATAAACTTACTCCTCCCTAAAGAGGGGAGGCAAAGCCTGGAAAGGTGGACCTCCTAGAACTGCACAGGACAGACCCATAGACCGACGGAATGAAGCCCCGAAGGCCAAGACGATACCAGTCAATGGGGTGCAGTATCCATCGGAACAGATACTACACTTTGATCTTAGACAAAAAGCCAAGAACATTCCATGAGTAGCCCTAGCGATTTAAGCGAAAATCCGCTATTTTTCTGGCTCGTACATATTTTTTCCTTCTAACTTCTGTTTCAGAATGCTATCTTATTGTCATATGCGAAAGAGCAAAAACAGTGCAAGATTTTCAATCCATGACTTAAGAAACATCACTAAACGTGGAAATTTCATGTTTCTCGGAAATTAACAAAATTCAAAACTATCAGTACTCATAAATTCCAGTTGTATCCTTCATCTGTTGTTGCGTGCTTAAAAATATTTATTTTCTATTGACGTCCAGCATGAACGCAAAACCTCACGATATTATTTGTACCACTTTTGTTCAAACGGTAACACTTATCTAAGTACTCTGGTTAATGTAGTTTCAGAATATATATGGCTATAAGAAAATGTCAGACACAAATAGTATTTGAGCTGACAAATCAAACTTTGTTTCTCACAAGTGAATTTACACAGATTATCGTTGTAGCATGTTTATGGCATTGTTATAATGTACTTTTACTACAATTTATTTCTAAAATTACTTAGTTCGGACCAGAAAAACTGATAATAGGAGAAATATTTAGTTGGTTACTGAAATCTAAAAGGCGGCAAGGGAAATAACTCATTTTTTATTTGAAGAGTTGTCTCCCTTAGAAATTCTCTTTTTTTTTTTACAGAACAAAATGATTTCACTGCATTCCTGACATCAAGTGAATACTTATTCTTTTTAAAAGAAAATATTTAAAATTAAAATTGCTACCACACTTTCCATGATTTTCTTGAACAATTTTAAAATTTATTTTTAAATGAAAACCGAACGTCTTTAATACAAGGAACGAATTTAGAAAGAGCACCGGTTGCTGCTGACAGTCGGATATCTTTCTGGTTTGCCAGATTTTTATTGTCCTTCTATAAAAGGTACGTGTAGAGAGCCATCTCCTAAACTAATGAACGGATCATTATGAATTGTGGAATATATATTCTAGGAAACACGGTGAATAACAGAGGCACATAATTTCTTTTGGTAACTTTACGATTTAGGGGGTTCGCTCTACTCAAACTTGCACAAAAAAAAAACTTTTAAAATGTTAGATGCCAAAAAATTCAATAGAAAATTTTGAATCATACAATTTTTACAAGATCGGTGTGCGCATGAGCGTTAATAATATGTACATGCTTGGTAAAATCCTAAACTATTGAACATATCGTTATAAATTTATGGTATATATATTCTAGACAACAGGGTGAGTAACATGGGCAGAGTTTTTTGTAACATTTTGTAACCGTATTGTAGCCCTCAAAGAAAAGAAAAGCATTAAAATTTAAAACTGATGCTATATTTATTATTTATACCCGCCTTGGGACAAGCATTCTACTAGTTATCTATAAAATTAATAATTAAAAAGATTTGGCGCGAAATAGGCGAAATTGTGGTGAACAGAGACGTGATCCGAATGAACGCCAAAAAGCAAATGGCTTGAATTGCTACACTCTTTTTTCTCTGCTTCGTTGGGATAAGTTCTCCTCTTCAATTCCAAAAAGCAAGGGTTCATAACAAACGTATTAACTCAATATTTTCCAACAAATAATATAGTTTCAAAGTCAAAATCTAACACATCTGTTAAATTGGCAAGCCGACGCAAACTCTAAGAACGAGGAAATAAGCGGAGTTCTCCAGACACATCCAAGCGACGCACCTTGAAAGAACACACAAGTACGCTCCCCCCCCCCCCTCTACCCCCAGCCAAAAGACTGGGGCAACAAGAACAGGACACTTCAAAACGTACATACAAGCTTTCTTTGCCTTGCGTGCACATCTACTAAAACACTAACAAATATAGACATACATACCATAAACCTTCGTGTCTGCTTAGAAAATTAACAATTTCTAAGCAAAGAACACCGGTTGTATAAACTTTACCAATGAACATTTCCGCACTAAAACTAACTTTTATATTCATGTAAAAATTGTGGTTTTATACATGTTTTGTCTAAAATAATGTTTTCCTTCCTCCGTTCATTCACAAAACTCCATTCATATTGAGTTAGCACTTGCTAACCCTAATATATCCTTCAAACCATTTCATTTCCTTACTTCGCTATTTCATTTCATTGAGAAAATCCTAGTTCATGTATTAGATTTAGCAGCATTGGCCATACTGGTGACCCTGACGTGATCTGAACACACAACCTTAATTATGGTGAAAGATAAGCTTACAAGGAAGAGTTTGGGGGATAAAAAATGATGGTAAACATGATTAATCAACAAAACATTTATAGAACAACAATTTTACATGAATATAAAAGTTCATTTTAGTGAAGAAATATTCATTGGTAAAGTTTATACAACAATTGAATTTTATTTTTTTTAATTCTCTGGATTAACAAACTTACTCCCAAAAACGTCAGGTGCAGACAGTAATTTATATATTTATATATATATATATATATATATATATATATACACACACACACATGTAAATATACACAAATATACATATGTAGTTACATACATAAGTGTAATATGTAACTTATGAGTTTTACTTGAGAGTAAGGGGAGAGAAAGAAAAAGGGAAGAAAAAAGAAAAGAAAAAGGAAAACGGAAAAAGAAAGGTAGGAGTTTTTTCGAAACTTGACATTTGAGTCCGTATGAGTCATTAATCGGCCAACTTACATATCAAGACAGGTTTAAAAAAACAAACAAAAAAAAAACACAGATATGAATATTTCATTTTAATGTTTTTAATCAGATCAATTCTGCATCTCATTTAGTAGAAACCAGTATCTGGTGTTTGGTTTTCTTCCTTGTTTTGTTGACTGCGATAAACAGACCTTTATTTCTTCAATAATCTTTCTTGCATCTTTTTTTTTTGTTATGTTGAGAAATCAAACTCACAGAAATAAGCAGAAAATAGCAATTAAACTCATGCGAGAAATTTCCTTTTTATTAAAATCAAAAATGTATCAATGAATACTTACTTTTTGTGCCTTTGAAGCATGTGGTCATAAGAGTTTCCCCCCCTTAAAAAAAAAATTTTTTTTAGTCCTTTGCATTATTGTTGTAATCTGCAAGATCTTTCAAACTGCACTGGTTGGACAGTTGAACAGTAGAGGGCAGAGAATGCAGTGCTGCATCGTATGGTCTTCCTCTCCACATTCGCAGATGGTTGGGTCAGTTTTGTAGCTCCATCTGGCCATAGAAACTTTAATCGCTACATTCCAATTCTCAGGTGCACTGCAAAAGGTTTTAATTTTTATGCCCTCAATCACTATAAGAATTATTTAAAAACAAAAAAAAAACTTAATATTTAAGTACTAGCACTGTACAACTACTACTTATATATATCTACATGTATGCAGCGACAACATTTTGCAGCACAATTAAGAGGATTGGTGGTTGATAATCACTACATAAAGAATAACAAGGAAATCATGTTGGATACTTGAAGTTTTATTGTGCACACATAATAGTGGCACAAAAATAATGCTTGGCTCCAACGAAAGAACCAATGATACAAAGATGAAAAAGAAATTTCACAAAGATGGATTCACAGTTCACAGGAAGCGTTCAAACATGGCAAAATATTTTATATTAAAAAAAAATACAACAAAAAAAACACTAGAACCCAAAAAGTATTTTGAGTAAAAAGAAAGAAAAAAATTCTTTAAATTAAAAAAAAAAAAAAAAAAAATGAGATTTGAGATTTTGAAGTGGAGGTGGAAGGGGGGAAGCATGTGTAAATTACTGAGTTGATATTAATTGAAGCCATTTTTATCAATTTTTTAAAAATTTTATTGTTCAGCCTCAGGATTTCCAGGAGCTTTTGGTGCAGCAGGGGCACCAGAATCTTTGTCCCCTTTCTTCACACCAGATACAATATCATCAATACGCAGTAGTAAAATGGCAGTCTGAAAGAAAAAGAAAAAGTTTCATGTGACATATTTAAGCATTTTTGAAAAGAGAAATATGAATCCCATAAAACTTTATAAAGGGAAATGACCACCCATGATCTGTTAGTTCAGTAGAAGTTATATATTTGTTAAATATGAAAACCTTTGGGAATTTCCCAACATGTGATCAATAGATCTTCTCTTTTAATTATTTACATCATTCCATTCCCCTCATCATTTCTTTCTCATATGCCCTTTATATTATTCGCCCAGCCTCCCACTACCTAAAACATTCAAGTGCATGGTGACACGCAAGATAAAAGGGTTTCAGTAGTATCTAAATTGTAATCCACATTTGTTTCTTCCATGATAAATCAACACTAATATTTTGAAAAGTGTTGATATCAAATGAATATCTAATGTCAGGGGATAATGTTATCACTCAGTTTGGGTATTTAAGGTGGTGCGAGTGTGCAGGACTCCGGAGCGGGCAACATCAGGCAACGTCTCATACCTGCTCTCCATGCGGTCAGATCTACCAGTCATGTTGCATCAGTCAAATCATTTTGTATGCATTCAAGCAAGGTTTTTCTTTGGTCTTCCATGCACCCTCGTGCGTGGGGTATCCATGCATTTTATTGAATTGATGCAAGAGGTGGCATGCTATACATAACCAAACCACCCGAGACACCAAGCGCCTAAGGCATTCAAAATCCCACCAATACCAAAAAGCTTCTGATAGAGCAAGGCTGAAAGGAAATTTTTTCCTCTTTCTTGCTGCCACACATCCACCTGATCATGGCAGTCATTACACTGAAGCCGTTGCAAGTTTGAGGTCTAATGTCTCACTGCCATGCAAGATGGCCGAGCGAATACAGGCCAAAAAGACTGTCCCATGTCCTGAAAGAAATGTGCCTAGATATAAGGATTGGCAGCAACTTCCTGACCTTCCCCAAGCAACACAACAGCGAGCGGTGATAGTATGTTCGCAATGTGAATATTATATTTGAATTTTAATGAGGCATTTGATACAATGAAGATGAAAAATATATCCATTTCTACCAAAAATAAATATTGCCAGTTTTTGACAGTTCTATGAAGGTAAAAATTGGCAACTTGTTCATAATCATAGTATATACCCCTGCCCCGTGTTCCTACTTTGCTTTCGATATTTATAAATGACTTAACTTTGATATAAATTCAGAAATAAAACTTTCTTTTGACCCTTATTCAAACCAATAACACAGATGGATGAAATAAGTTTTCATATTTGGAAGATACTTGGACATTAAAATTTTTTAAAGTGTAAAGTACTATATGTTGGATCAAGGAATATTGAAGTTGAAAATATATTTTAAACAGCATAATCAAAAAAAGTAAATGAATTTCATTTTGGTGATACATTTTAAGGCTAACAACTATTTTGTCTTATAAGAGACAAATGAAATGAATGAATGGGTGATTAGAAATATTATTTCAAGGGAAACAAATATTGTTTGAAAGATATATAAATAGAACTCCAGTATCTAGACATGGAAAGTGGAATGTAATATTGAGATTGAAAGACAAAATAATAAAAGGGTGAAATATAATGGTAACAGGAAAATAAGGATTAACTACTTTACTAGAGAGAAGGTAGAGATACTATAGGTACAACCTCCCATTTGAAAATTCAAATATTCCCAATTTGCATCAAATTTATAATTATTAGAGCCCAATTAAGCAAGATTTCTTGAATATCAATTTATTCTTAAGACCCCTTAAGCTGAAGCTTCAAATTTTAGTCATCTTTCTAGAATCAAAATCATTTAATGGATTTCATTCAAAATTTGGATAAAGATTCAAGACATCAGGTACAGTAGCATATATATCTTGATTTTAATCTTAATAAAGGGACATAAAAGTGGTACAAAACTGTTCTGTTTGGATTAAGTGTATTATTAATTCGCAGAATACCCGACTTAGGATGAATATTTGCAGGAGTTTAATATATTAAAACAAAAACAAAAAATCAAGGATCAACTTACTTCTATTGCTGTTTTGAAGACTTGTGCACGTACAGCATAAGGTTCCCAAATATCTAATTGTTTCATGTCAACAATTTCTCCAGTTTCTCCATCAACTCCCCAAGTGGTGTTATTTGGTAAAGCATGTTTCGCCTGGCAAAAAAAAAGGGGGAAGCAAAATCTGTCATTGAAAAATTCAAAGTTAAAAATCAATAATCTTGGGTGAAAACATTTTAGAAGTAATCTTACACCCCAAACAAAAATGCTGTTTTTAAACTTACGCGAAGAGCTGTTAAAGTACGAATGGTGCTGGCCCCACAGTTCTGAATAAGAGTCAACGGCAACACTTCCAAGGCCTTTGCAATAGCTCGGTACGGCCACTGATGAACAGTGGTAATACTTTTAGCTTTCTCATTTAAAGCCTAACGAAGGGGAAAAGAAAAAAGGTTTTAATAAAATAACACTTCATATGAAATTTTCAGATTAATTACATCAATCATGTGAAAAAAAAAAATAATAAAAAATCTTACACTCAGCCCCTCATTCTCAGATCTACCTGAACTATTGTTTAACTACGAATCTTAAAAAGCTTCTACACTTTGAAAGATTTTAAAATCCTATTAATAATTAACTGCACTCTTATTAGTTCTATTGTATCATTTTGCTAAGTATAATAAATAGTTTTATGTATACAACAGAGTGCAAAACATTTTATTGAGGAATTATAAATCAATAATTTTTATCGCAAATGTTTATCACAGATTTTTTTTTCTTCACAGGAATATTATTAAGCACCAAATTTTCTGATAAATTTCTTTTCTTTTAAGACATCTGTTTGTTTAGATGGGAGATCCATTTGTCACATTAATTTAACATAACTAGGTTCCACTCTGCACTGTAATCAGTTTCATTTATACTTTGTGGTTCAGAGGAAAGGGATTGAAATTGACCTCATCCTACCTCCACTTACAGATCACGAAATGCAACTGGACTAGTCGTTCTAAATTACATTAAATTAATGTTAGAATCTGACCCTCCTCTAAACATCTTAAAAAATTTTTTATAATCTTATAAATTCCTTTGAAATTGAAAAATAATTTTTTAAATCCAGTATTAAAATTTAGGAATGCAGAGGGGGAGGGAGGGTATTGTAAACATTTGCTAATTTTTTAAAAATTATTTTCATAATTTTTATTATACTTTATATAAATTGTAAAATTAAACTTGATATGATAGTACTGATATCGAATATAAACCAGTTTCCGGGAACTTCACGTCGGCAGAGTGAAGGAATGCAGCGTTGGATCACCGAACACGCAGACTGATTGGAATAATTTTTTAGAGAGGACTGCGTTTAACACTAACCCAACTGAATAAAAAAGACAATGTCAAAAAAGACCCAAAAAGCACAAAAATTTATTTTTTTTAGTTAAGCACAAAAAAAAAAATACTTTTTAACCAATTAACTGAATACAAAAGGAAATGCCCCCCCCCCCCCCCAAAAAATGTATTTATTAACAGTTGTTTAGCATTGTTTTGTTCGTTTGTTTTATTTGCTATCTTTCTTGAAAATAAAATTGAAAAATATACGACAGCAACATATTGAAGTTATCGTCTGTCAACTTCACCTCGGCATCTCTCGAGTGTTTATGTAACATGCCCGAATGGTGCCGACGCAAAGTTCCCGGAAACTGGTTCATATTCGATATCAGTATCGATATAATTGAGTATCTATATATGGATATATTGAAATTCCTGTGGATATTTACACATGCATCTTAACACCAAAACAAGTAGTAATTAAATATTTCATTTGCTATTAATTTTTTTTTTTTTTTTTTTTTTTTTTTTTTTTTTTTAAATAGTCATTACAACAACCTATGTTATTTTGCATTTTTATGGTTTATAACTGAAAGGAGAATCATTTTCTTTTTTTTAAATAACTTTGCAGAAAAGACAATGAATACCTCTCGGAAATATTTTAGACAGAATTAAGATACAAATACATAAATAATGGACTTTCAAAGGAAAATGTATTTTAAATGATATAGAAAATGTAAACATTCCTGATTGATTCTCCACATAGATAAGTGAGAAAAAGACTGAATGATCAATAAAATATTAATCACCAATAATATGCATTGTCTGTTTCAATACTATAAATAGTGTGTAAGAGTAAGGGAGGTAATTAAGTATATTGTATCTAAAGCAGCTGCTCAGTATTAAGTGAGAATTGTTTAAGGTTGATTCTTGTAAAGTATCAGTAAACGACCTTTGAGAAAACTCATTTTGATGAGTATCAGATGTAAATAATTCATTGTTTAAAGGGAAATACATTTTATTGTAATGTAAAAATGTTTGCCTATTTTTTTTTTTTTCAAAGTTTGATTTATTCTTCGGAAAAATTTAACATTTCAACATTTTTGATAAAATGGGTTAGAAATAAGTCATGTAAAGAAGGAATCGACACATCCTTTAAAAGACAAAAAAAAAGAGGGGGGAGTATAACCAATAAGAATATAATTTCCTCCAAATAAGCAAAAACTAAGATGATTAATTAATTCAAACCAGGAAAACAAATATTAAAGAGAAAATTAAAAATAATTGGGCATTCAACAAAAACGTTCCTGGAAACTTTCATGCATAAATAATTAATTTTATTCAAATCCAAAAAAGTAAATAAACTTACATGTGCCAAAGACATTTCTGTGGCTCCTCCACCAGGAACTAGAATTGGATCTTGAATAACATTTCTAGCAACATTTAAAGCATCCTGTAAGTTTCTCTCAACTTCATTAAGAATATCTTTGCTAGCGCCTCTTAACAAGATGGTGCAGGCTTTGGGATCTTTACAATCGACCAAATATGTGAAGTATCTGAGGGGGAAAAAGAAAAAAGGTTAATCCAATGTTGCAATAATAAGGATTTAACAAAAACTGAGAAATCTTAAAAATCTTACAAAAGAGTAATTCTAATTTGGAGGATAATCTTTCAAGTTTAAAAAGTATTGTCAAGATTTGTTTAATTTGCTTTATAAAAAAATGAATATCAGACAAATGATTTTGTACAATGATGTAAATCTTAGAAAAATATGCAATTCCTAAAAAAATTTTTTTAAAAACTGCCCTTACTCATCCCCAATTTTCTTGATTTCAAACAGGCCGCAATCAGCGCCAATGTCCTCCTCTTTAATTTCCTCTGTTCGATTCACAATGGTGGCACCACAAGCTCTGAAAACAAACACATAGAACGTGTTTAAGAAATGGCAATCTGTGACTATGAAGTTGACAATCAGAAAGAAAAAAAACTAAAATATCAACTAACATCTATTATTATAGATTTAAGTTAATCAACAGTTGTTTCCCCTAAGACTTTTCCCTAAATATATTTATAGTTCTGAGATTGAGTTGTTTGTAAAAAAAAAAAAAAGTTGTTCTAATTAACTGCAATTTATAATTAACTGAACCAGCCAATATCTCCCTCAGCTTTCTGTGTACTTAGTTGATTTAACCTTCCTCTATTTCATAATGTCTGAGCATTTTGAGGTGACTCTTTACTGTTGTCATAATTTACATATGTATGTACCACAAGCACGTATGTAAAATAGATGCTAAAATATTTTGTCTCTTCTATAGAATAATAAAGAACAATAATATTTTATTAAAATAGAAGTAAAGAGATTTTTAGTTAAGCTAGAAGAAAGTGTTAACAGTTTATAAATTTTGGAATGAAATAAAAGTAGAATAAATAGTGGTAGTGGTATGTCTACTATACTATATAAATGGAAAAACAATACCAGAATTGATGTTGGTGAATGAATGCAAAAGTTTCGAAATTATGCATGGGATAAAATTTGTCAGATAATTTTTTTTAATCTATTTTAAAAGATTTATGCAACATAATTTGTGACAGAAAAAAAGGAAGTCTTTGAGAATTGACTTTTAGAGATTTAGATTTTAAATTTTTTTTTTTAAAAACAGAATAAGAACAAAAAGTAAATCCTGAATGTATTTTTTTTTTTAATTCTCACCTTGAAATACGGTTATTATCAGTTTTCCTTACTCTGCGAATGCAACTAATTCCAGCTCTGACCAAGAAATGCTGAGCTAAATCAGAGACACCTTTTTCGGTGATGATGAGATCCGGTTTGAAAGCAATGATTTCATTACACATCTGCTCGACATACTCTTCTTCCATACGCAAGATTTTACTATACAAGATAAAAAGAAAAGTTAAATCATTTTTTAAAACAAAGTCGTTTTATAAATTATGAGATTTTCAGACAATCTTAAGAAAAATAAATAAATCACAAAGACTTTACATAAATATAAATTAAATAGTTGTTGAAATAAAATCAAAATTAGTTTGTTTTTTTTAAATAAATGTGATGAGCGACTGTAGTGGATACAAAGGTGTGTTCAATGAATAAACTGTTCTAAATAAGAAGGAATCTTATTCCCACGAGAAGAAACATCTTGTCGGAAGTGTCTCATTGAAATAGTAAAAGTTACTGAAACCCACTTGTATCTGTGTGTACACTTGTTACTAATGACGAAAGGACTAATATGTGTGCATACTCATAGCATTGCTTTCTCCCACATATACACTCAAACTAATATGGGTGAGAGTCGGTAATCAGGCTAGCAAGTCAAATAACGTATTTTGACAGATTATCTTGCTAAAACATTTGCTTTATATATTTTTTGAGAACGGTTTCTGACAGCCTTTTGCACCTTTTCTCAGGACTTTTTGCTTGTATTATAGATAGAAATTCCAGCTTGTGGTGGTCGTCATGCCTTTTTTTGGTGATAACTCCCTCCCAAAATAAAAATAATAAGACTTACATGCAAAACCAACGGAAGTTTATTCACTGAAATAAACCATTAACAAATATAACATATTTCCTTTTGTAATGAGTTCAGAAGTCCTTTCTTTAGTTTCAGGGTAAGTAAAAAGGAGAATGTCTTTTGTTTTGTTGAAATGCTCATGTGTTATAAAATGTTAAGAGAGGCAATAGGTAATGTTCGCCTGTGTAATTGCATGAAGCGCGCGAAAGGTGAAATGGAAGAGTGATAGTAAGACGTGTGTAACCTCCGAATGAAGAGTCAGTTGAGAGAGAGGGTTTGATGTTTGTGTGTGCTTAAATACTATTTGGATAGGCTCCAGCGAGCTTAAGGAGAAAAGTTTAGAAAAATGTCTTTGGAGAAATCCCATTGGACAGAAATATCACGTGGTGTGCTCCCTACTACGTCCGCTCGTTTTGAGTTGATTTAATATATAAGGCCACGCCGGAATTTGCGTGGGCGTTATTTTTTATTTTTCACGCGTCAATACAATTATATTCACACTGCGCGCCTAAATTGTATTTATCCCAAACAACAATTTTTATCCGAATCTTAACCGTGTCAACTGGCACAAGCTCTTCAATTGTGAGAAAAAGATTTTAATAAATATTTAAACATTGAGCTGATTTTTGCATGAAAATTCATTGAACTGAGCAGCTACACTGGTTATTGTTTGAGTATAAAGAGGAAATATATAAGTGTACATTTTTACTATAATTAATTATGTGCAATTTGAGTCACAATAACCTTGAATTAAATATTTCATTTTTTTTCAATTGCAGTGTGCCCACAATAAACAAAAATGGAAAAAATTACATATCTCGCCTATAAATTATTGCAGTTTTGTTTTGTTTTTTTTGCATGCTTTTAATTCTTTACATGAACAAAAATTCTCAAAAGCTTAATTTTCAGGGGTCTGGGGTTGAGCTTTTTATATTAGTTCATGTTTGGCAAAAATCACTCGTTTGACCATAACTCAGCCAAAATTTATACCTCAGAGTGGTGGAGTGCTTGTTAGAAATGTCATTTAATTCTCTCCATAATGAAAAATATTTTATAAAAATAATTTTTATTCAAAAGTATAATTTTCAGGGGGCCAAATTTCCTTATTTAGGCATATTCGGAGGATGAATTTCATTATTTTGGCATATTTGGAAATATCAGTTTGACCATAAGTCAGACATTGAAAATAAATTACTTATTCTGCTATTTCTTTGAAAAATCTGAAATTCTTAGGATTTTTACAAAGCAAAAATATTGTTTTCTTTTTAAATTTAATTTTTGTCCCTAGGAAAGGGAAATGTTTATGTATAGATTTGAAAAAAACAAAAAAACTGCATGCTGTGTTCTATATCTAGTCATCAATTTTACTACATTTTCCTGTAAAAATACCTTTGAAATTCTATAGTATTATTCAACTTCAAACAGCTATAAAATCCTTAAAAATTAAACTTTGAACTGGTTTTTGCTGCTTCAGTGTAAATTTTGGAAAAATGATAGCTTCAGATTCATCTGCTGACCTTAAAATATCAATTTTTCTACCCTTGGGCACACTAATATTCTATAAAAAAAAAAAAAAAAAAAAAATTTGTTTCAATGCAGTATGATTTTTTTGAAATGTTTTAGCTCATAGCTGGGAAGTGACGGTGGTTAAGTGGACAACGACACGGACTGAAGACCTGGGTGTTCCAATTTCGAATCCAGTTGGTTCCACATTACCACTTTCACTTAGGGATGTTGGCAACCTTCTCGTGGTCCTTCCTGTAAGTACCCAATGTCTTTCCAAAAAGATTCCTAACTAGAAAAACATAGGGGGAAACTAATGCTAACACCAGAATCATTTGATTCACAGGAAAGAAGCAGCTGCTCATAGCTTTGTTTATGTAATAGTGAAAGTCATTTTTGTATTCAGCTCACAAATTAGTTAAAACAAGTGTCAGAAGTACATCACAAAAATGGTTCCCATTTTTATATAAAGCGGAGACCTTGTTAAAAATTGTAATCAATTGAAGGAAAGTCATTTTTTGTTATCAATACAAAGAATATAAATGAGGTTGACAAGAATTTAATACTTACGCAAAATCTTCTTCCCCACTGATCTCAATGTTAGTCTACAAACAAAATGCAGAGGATTTATGAAATTGAATGTTTTCATGAAAGATATCTTAAAACGCATTATATTATGCAGACTGAAGGATTTTTCGACTCACTTTTAATAAGTTAATTTAGGTTGCTATTTTTGCAGGGTTTTATACAAAAATTGTATATTCTTAATAATTAAGGTGTACCCTTGAATGCATTTAAGAAAACTCACGTCAAGTGTCATAGAAATGTCTAATGCACTTGATATCAGTATTACAATAGTGTTCAACCATCTGGATGAAATTCAGGTGAAAACGCTCAATAATAGGTGCCACACGAGCTCAATGAATAAATGTTCATTTTTGAAGTACACCCGAGCACCAGGTTGTGGTCTCCGTGTACACCTGCAAAGGATATATCATCGTCGCTTTCATCTCAAAAGAAAGGCAGCATTCTCTGTTCATGTTTCTGCTCCGTGGAACAGCCTGCCAGGAGGTTGTGACGATGCCTACCATATCCAGGTTTAAAGTGGGCCTAGACAAAGGTTTAGACTGTATATAGATGCAAATACATCGAGTTTTTTTTTTTTACATGGCTTGTTGCACTTTGCTATTTTTTTGCCAATAAATTTGATTTAATTTTCCTAACAAAATATAAAAGATAATTCTTGACAAAACTATAGCAATGGATTCCACTAATAAAACTATATATATTAAAAAAAAAAAAAAATACTTTCTTTTAGACAATTTTTTTTTTTGCTGTTGCTTAAAAAAAAATTAGGATTCTATATATAAAAGGGCATTCGTCTGTATGTTGAACATATCTAGAACATTTAGCATCTTCGTGGCAAAGTTTTAGCAAATAAAAGTTACTTCTAAACTTTGTATGAATTACGGTATTTGAAGATTAAATGTGAATAGATTAGATATAAACAAAATAATGCGATGATATCTTGACATTTCAAAAGTTATGGTAGACAATATTTTATAGGGATTGATTATAGGGATTGATTCTGGAAAAATATTTAAAAAGAAAAAATAGTAAAGAAATTAAATTACAAAGAAGTTATCCTGATTTAGACCATACTGGTGAGATGGGCTTGAAATATTAATTTAAAATAAACATTTCATTTATAACTTTGTTCTAAACATGAAACAAAACCTTTCTCATTTATTCATATAGATAAATAAACGTTAACATTTTGGTAATTTTGAAACAAATTTATTTATCTTAAATGTAACCATATAAAAAGGAAGAGAAAGAAATCAATTTGTCTTTTCATTTGCCATTTAGAAATAGATCGGAACTTATTGAAACATTTTGAACACATATGCTAAATATTTGCAAAACAACTATTTGTTATATTAAAATCAAAACAATCATTGAACTAAAAAAACAATAGTTAATTAATAAACCATCCTTTTTCCAAAACAATATGCAAATTAGTTAATCTTGTGATTATATCGTATATACATAAGCATTATTTTTTTAAATTGGTATTTCTATTATGTAAAGTAAAATTAACTTGAAATAGACAGTTTTGACTTTACTGTTATAATACATGTAATACACCTCACTTTTTCTTTTATTCATTTAGATGTAATTTCCTAAAGCTATTTTCCCGGGATTCTTAATATAACACTCCCCGGTAAATACGCTATATAAAATTTTAATTTTAGAAAATACATACTTGTTATGGTGATAACAAAAAACATGGTAACCAAATTTCACGAAAAACAATCCAGTAGTTTTATTATTAAAGCTATTTAATTTTTAATTTTTTTATAAATTGCTAAATTTGAAATCTCAAAAGGATTAATCATTAACCCCTAACGGCAGAAACTAGTATCTCTTGATAATTAACAAATTTCGACTCAACATAAATGCTGAAAAAACTTTGAATATTTTAAATAAAAACTACTGGATTGTTTTTCGTAAAATTTGGTGAATCACCATAATAAGTATGTATTTCCTAAAATTAGAATTTTATTTAAGGTATTTACCAGGAGTGTTATGTGAAGAAGCACATTTTTTTTTAATATAATTTATAACACAAAATACATGTGAAAACATACCTTAGTTCTAGGATTGAATTATAAAACTTCTATATAATAATATAATACAGACAAGACTTATTTTTAGTCATGGGAGGCTCTAACGATTGAAATGGAAATCTGCTTTTTCTGGATTGCTAAAAAGCGGATAACTCACATCCCTGCCGATATAATAAATTATACATTGTGTGACCGTTTCAATATCTATATTATTTCTTTGCATACAGTAATAAGGCAGATAATTCGATATGTATTAAAGCAAAGTAACTCAAGCTTAATGGGTGATCCAATGGATCACAATTTTCTAGTATTTAATTATTTTATGAATGCATATAAAAATTTACAAGAACTTTAAAAATTGATTTATTGTAAGAACCGACACATCTGCATCAAAATGAAAAAATATTTACCTGACTTTCACCTTTCTTATATTCCAAAGAGCAATCAAGCAAAAGAATTCGTGGATTTTCTATCTTCCTATCAAAACAGAACAGAGTGAGAAATTGTGATTTTGCAAGCATCGAAAACAGAAAAGTCAAACCCTAAAATCCGGAAAATTTATCCCTTCCCTTTAAAATAATTAAAAATTCTAAAGAAATTTACCTTTTCATTTTTGGATGTGTGACATCTTTATTGATGAGAACACCTTGCAAGACACAGGAGTCTTCAATACTGCCACCGGGAATCTAAAAAGAAAATGGAGTTTTAAAATTAAAAAAAAAAGACAACATTGATTGATTCACATATTACGAAGGAGACACAAAATTGTTGATAATTTTTTTGAAATAGTTACGCATGCGCCACACTTCCTTGCTACTTTAAGGGCAATATAATATTATTTATAGACATTTACAGTAAAGATATAAAAAAAAACTGTCTCAAAAATTTCAGTAATGCCTAACATCCACTGCAAAAAATTTCTTCACAGGTCTGGAGACATGAGTTAAAAATGTCCCAAATTAAGTAAAAAATTCTCAATCCTGAAAAGTCACTTTTTGTGCTATACAGTGAAAGGAGTTGGTGGCAATCCAATATGTATGCCTTTTACATGGAAATATATATCTAAATATTTTTTTTAGAATATGTAACCCAGGTCTATCTTAAATGTCCTTATATATTTTTCTAGGTGACCAGTGCTGCCAAGCAAAAATTTCAAAACTCAATGAACAGAGCTGCTCGAGTGTAGATTGCACTGAAACTCAGTAAATTTCTTTGTTTGGTACTCTATATAGAAAACATTACCAATATATATAACATTGTATTTTTTTCAATTGCATTATTTAATAGCACAAGAAAGGTTCAACAATCACATAATTCTTTCGCTACAGAGATTTAAAAGGGGGATAATCGAGGTAAAAATGATGTGGTGACAAGGTTCCATGCTATAGCATTCGGAATAAAGTCGACAGAGAGAACATTTGATTGTTCAAAAATTTTCTTTAAAACCCAGATCATGCACATCACCAAAATTACTAGTTTCATTTTTCGAAAAACGCTGAACTTCAATTTAACCCTTTCAGTGACTCACCGTTCAAAAATGCTGAAGAGATAACACTTCCGAAAACATTGAAAAGAATTTTTAAAAGTAAAAAATTTGATTTTAATACATTTGTAAGATTTAATATTAATACTTTTACAAATGCTCGCATTGGAATATATATACATACTAATAGGATCCGTGTCCCGAGGAAAATATAAGCTATTTATTTAATTTAAAAAATAAAAAATATATTAGAGTATCAATCCTAAACAAGAAAAAAAATAAAAAATAAGAAAATCAGAAAAGAACCAATTTCACTACGGAAATATTCTTTTAACTACTTTTAAATGGTGCCTCTTGTGGTATTCTTTTTATCCCCCCCCCCCTGCTAAAGAGAAAAAAAGATGACACTGAAAAAAAAAAAGAAAAAAGTAAAGTGTCAACGTAGGAAAGGAAAGAAAGGAAACGTAATTCACTGTTTTGTAGTTGGTTCCGAAAAAAAAAAAAAAAAAAAAAGTTTGCTTATTAAGCTATGAAGAAAGAAAATGTGCATAAGTGTTGGCCGAATGCTATATTAGTATGAGCCACCATGTTTGAATTGTAATGTCTGTCTACTGTTTGAAAGATCGCCTTCCGTTATTAGAGAATAAGAATTGATTTATGACCATAAAAAAAAAATCTAACAAAGAAATGACTGGTAAAAAAAAAAAAAGTGCATCAGAAGCCGGAGAAGAAAGGTATTGTTTTCAAATAAAGCGTACAATAAATAAAATGTGATATGCAGTTAGAAAGTGCATCAGAAGTAAAAAAAAAAAAAAAAGCGGGGGGGGGGGGGGTCAGTAGAATGTGAGAATGATGACTGATCGGTGATGGAAGACCAGATCATTCTTATAATCGGTTCAGCTAGAAGGTAAGAGAAAGTCTCTGGAATCAGCCAATGAAAACACCCTAAAAGCAGAAATTGTAAGTTGAACAAATTACTCAGACTCCCCGTATGTATATCTATTTTAGGAGCAGCAGGCAAGCCGGAAAAAAAAATGTAGAAATTACTAAAAGCTAACAAAACGGAAGCATTTTTTCCCAAAACACATAATACTTTGCATAAAAAATAAGCATAGCAGAATTCTATATATCGCTTGTGTTTAAAGAGCTATAATATCTGATGAAATAGGGAGAAAAATCTAAACAAAAACAATTTTATTATATAGATATATATATATATTACATTAACAAGTCACTCACCTTTTCTACTTTGGCATAATTCTTGATATCAATTTCCTTTTTACCTCTTTCTTCTACAACAACGGTTTTCGTGGCTTTAAGAGCCATTTTGCAAGCCATATCAGACCTAAAAAATGTGAGAAAAACTAAAATGTTAATAAATATTTCAATTTTCAAAAAAATTTAAAACAAAGTTGAGTGTAAAAAAAGGCTAATCAAAACATTACTTACCATTGTTTAATAAACTTGGTACCAATACAACTCTTGATAATATTAAGCATCTTTTCATCATCATTTATATCTACAGGAACACTAAAAGACAAAAAGATGAGAAAAATTAAATTGAATTTTTGAGGAAATTGTAAAAGAAAAAAAATCCTCTTCAATAAAAAGCCTGACAACTGAATTGTATATTCAATTTTTTACGAAAGTTGAATAGAAATAGAAATCAAATTCAAACTCTTCAGAAAGAATTATTTTTCTAAAATTTTGAAATGTGTAAACAGTTGTTTTAAAACAGTTGAAAGCGAACCCTTTAATTTTAACTCTTGTTAGCATAATTTAATTATTTCACATGTAATGAACATGTTAAATTATACTGTAATAGGATATTCCCAATATCAGTTGAAATAATTGAAAATGTTTCAGTTCTTTAACAAATAATCGAATGAAAATAACTCTTCTAATACCCTTTGACACTTGTTTAATCGCCTCTGGACAACAGAACTTTCAAGATGGCAAATTCAGTAAATCCATGTAAATCATTCAAATCACTTGTAAATGAAAGTAAATAAATTGTTTCTTACGCCTTACATGTTCAAAATCAATGTTTGTGATTTATTGTCTGCAATTCTTTTTCCAGTTTATATTAAATTATAAATATACAAATACTTGACTACAAAAACACAAAATTAGGAAAATAAAACAAATAAACATTTTCAACTTACCCAACTTTAGTTTTCATAGTGTCCAAAAGGTCATCTAGAGCTTGTCTAAATGCACTAATGATCACGGTTGGATGCATGTCTTCTTCCAAAAAGGGTCGGCCAACACTGAGAACTTCTCCAGCTAAAAAATAAAAAAATTCAAAAGATTGTAACTAAAAACATAAATCAAGCTTTTAAGAAAGACTTTTTCTGCTTGTAAATTGTCACTGTTAGTTGTTTGTTGCGTTTTTCACGGCATATTAACTGATGTTGGATTGTTTTTACAGCATTGGTTTATAAATTTGTTTTGTAAGTGTATTTTGTCAAATAGTCTTTAAACTATAGATTCGATTTAACCCAAAAATGAGACCCTGACAGCTATTACAACTCTGGGTCAGAGTGGACCTGGCAGTAGTGGTAATTAAAGGGTTATTCCACACTACATACACGTAAATTGGGGTTTCATCACTGGAGTTTTGTGTCATTTGAGTAGTTAAGATTGGGAAATAGGGTAGACAGAAATAAAAAAAATAAAAAAAGGTAGAAAGAGCCGAGAAAGATAGATTTTGGGGTGGGATAGAGACGAACACCTTGCCTAAGGGTGTCCAGTTTAGTGTCATGCACGGAATAGTGTAGATTGGCAGGCAAACAAATATAAAAATGATGAAAGCTTTCCCTGGTCAACATTGATTTTCTTAATTTTTCGACTGATGAGTATATTTGATTGATTGGGTTTTACGGCTGGTGAGCATATTTGGTTTGGTAGTTTTGTTTTACGGCATATCAACCCTTTTTGGGTTATTTAATGCCGAATCTGGTCATTATAGTAAAAGTTTTTATGCTTCAAGTTCTTTATATCTTCAAATGTTTAATCATCGTTTTTGGTTTGGTAGTTTTGTTTTACGGCATATCAACCCTTTTTGGGTTATTTAATGCCGAATCTGGTCATTATAGTAAAAGTTTTTATGCTTCAAGTTCTTTATATCTTCAAATGTTTAATCATCGTTTTTGGTTTGGTAGTTTTGTTTTACGGCATATCAACCCTTTTTGGGTTATTTAATGCCGAATCTGGTCATTATAGTAAAAGTTTTTATGCTTCAAGTTCTTTATATCTTCAAATGTTTAATCATCGTTTTTGGTTTGGTAGTTTTGTTTTACGGCATATCAACCCTTTTTGGGTTATTTAATGCCGAATCTGGTCATTATAGTAAAAGTTTTTATGCTTCAAGTTCTTTATATCTTCAAATGTTTAATCATCGTTTTTGGTTTGGTAGTTTTGTTTTACGGCATATCAACCCTTTTTGGGTTATTTAATGCCGAATCTGGTCATTATAGTAAAAGATTTATGCTTAAAGTTCTAAAAATAAAATAAAAAAGGGGAGGGAGAAAGGGAGAGGGGCTGTTGTTTTTGGTTTTGTAGAACATAATTAAGTTTTACAAAAAAAAAAAAAAAAAAAAAAGTCAATGTAGGTGAATTTCGTCTCAGGGAGCCACAGGGCAGCCTGATCTGGTATCATCAGGTGAGCATATTTGAAAATGCAGATAATTGTACATTTAAATAAATAAAAAAAATTTTAATTAAGGATAACAAAAAATTTTTTTACATCACAGCAGCACCAAATTACAAAAATACAATTTTAAACATTCTATACTAAAAATATTGAAACATTCTAAACTACCAAATATTAAAACATTTTAGAAAACAATTCGACAAAGTTTCAATTACTTTCATTTAGGATTTGTCACTCCTATCATGCTACTAAAATTAACAGCTAACTTACATTTGCATGTAGCCAACTTTCTTTTGCTCAACTTATACAAAAGTGAAGGTTTTCACAAATATTGCTTTTAGAGATAACAAAACTCATGTATTTTTACATACTATATGTTTACTGAATTTTTAGCATACTAGTGGCATGGCCACAGCACCAGATTGTCTGAATTAACAGCAATGACAACATTAACAAATAGAGTTCAAAGGAACATCCAGACACTCCACCGATACGAAGCAGAATTGCTAATCACCATCACATTTTTTTTATGGTGACTAAAATAATTGAAAGTAATGAATACTTACTTTCCTAAACGATAATTTGAAATAATTTAAATGTTTTAGTGTTCAATAGAAACTCACTGAGGATAATAACTGAGGTGGTCCCATCTCCAACTTCTTCATCTTGGGTACGAGCAACTTCAATAATGGATTTTGCAGCTGGATGTTGCACAGTTATCTAAAAAAAAAAAAAAAAAAAAAAAAAAAAAAAAAAAAAAAAATTATGAAACTATTACTAAGATCTCATAGAATGTTGTAGTCAATCCTGGGCAATGAGATGGGGGTATATTAAAATCTGAAGGTCTACAAAGAAAAGTGACTAAACTAATAAAGAGATTAAGAATAGGTAGGAATCCTTATATTTTACAACTTTATATATACACTCACACTTAGGGCAATGGCCAGCTAGTGTGTAAGTTTAATATGCTCTTTGATGTGGGGGGGGGGGGGGGCATCCTCCTCACTAGTCAGACCTATGACATGCTCGGTCTAATCAACACAATACACAAATTAGAGATAGACAATTTTACCGAATAAACAGTCAATTTTAAATATTATATTTGATAACAGCACCAAACATTTTTCAAAACCATTTAGTATAGTGCTATTATCATCAAATGCTCACAACCAAGGAAACATGTGAAAAAGTCGTTCAGATTTTAATAAAATTAAATATTTATCAACATTTCTACTATTAGAAGAAATATGAAACAAAATACTATATAAACATTTACGAGGTAATAACAAACCTCTGAAATCTATTTGTTTATATTTTAGCATAGAATATTTTCAATTGAAGAAAAAGAGAAAAATATGAAATGACTTGTACACCAATTTCAGTTTGAGAATCATCTAGGCTTGTACTGGAGCTCTTATAAGTTTAATCTTGCAATATGGAAATGATATACGTATACACACATTAAACTTAAACTTATCTTTGGGTTTATGTCAGAGTGAAGTATGGTTGCAATTTGGTTTTAGGAGCTACACTTCAAGGAATTACCTCCTCGTTTCAGGGAGGGGGGGGGGGTTCACCTGAGGAACACCCATTGAAACAGGAGAAGGCTGACAAGTCCAATCATAGTAAATCTTTTCATCCATACATAGTGAGAGAGATAAATATACTTAAATAGACTGGCCCCTCAAAATAGGAAAGAAAGCTATCTGTATGTCAAAACGTCAGTATTTATATTGTAAAGAGAAATTTCCATTCCAAATAAGAGAAAATATATAAAAAGTAGTTGCTCGTTTCACGATTCTTTTTATTTTAATCATGTCCCAATCCAACTCTTGAAATATTAACCACTACATGCTAGAACTTTGAACACCTAAAATAGCAGATTCCAAAAAGATAACACAAATGTTGAAAAGTATTTTATTTATCTCCTCTCCAGGAGGTTAGACACAAGGTCAGGTGTGGGTTTTGATGAAGCATTTGTGGAACGAACTGGATTCGAACCCAGCACATCCAGTTTCTCAGTCAGAGTCGTTAACCACTTAGCCACCGTGCAATCCCCAAATGTTGAAGTATATGGAGTGTTTAATTTACAAGACAAAAAGGTCATCTTGCAAATATATTTTAAAAAATGTTTTTGATTATCATCGAAATTTTTACTTGATTTTTTTCTTTTTTCATATCAAAGAATCAGTTAAAAAAAAAAAACTCTGCTCATTTGGTTGGTTTTTAATCACAAAAATAATTTTAAAAAGTATCTTGAATTGTGGTACACTTCGTCTAAATAAAAAACAAATAAGCAAGAAAACAAATTTAAACTTGTTTATATGCAATACATTTTTCTTGAAAATTTCTAAATATTTAAATAAACTCTGAAATTAAATGCAAAAAACTCAATTTAAAGCAAAGAATATTTAAACTTATTTACAACTGAAAACAGGTAATAATTAGCATGGCTTTCATTTTTTTTTTTTTAATCTTACAACTTTTTACTGTCATTAATTGCACCACAAAAATAAAAAAATAATTTCACAATAAAAAGACTATCAAGAGAGCAGTTAATTAATTTCAAAATCTGAATCTCTCATCAATTTTTTTTGAAAACCAAAATTACTACTAAATAATTACAGAAAAATTTTAGTAAGAAATTTCTTAATGATGTCCAGTAATTAGCAACTATACATACTATTAGGAAGTAGTTTACAACAATTGATTTATTTGCATCAAATCAAATGTAAAAAGTACAAAAATATAAAAGAATTAAATTTAAAAAAAACTCACTTTATTAAGACCATGAATTAGACACATTTTTGATATTTTAAAAATCATGAGTCGATTTGTTTATATTGACTTACAGAAAAATATAATGATATAATACAATCAGAAAGCAAATTCAACATTTTACAAAATCAAATGTTTGGAGAAACAATTTTGATAATTTTTTTATGTTTGTTACATATACAATTTATTTTTACATGCTTATTTCTTCATGATACGATAATACATGTTATACACAGTCAATAAAATCAACTTACATTAAAACCAATACAATATATGTAAAAAGGGGGTATGTAAAACATCTGATAATAGTTTGGAAAATTATGCATTAAAAAAAAGAAAAAAGAAATGAGATTCTACTTTTTTAGGCGATTATGTGTTAATACCCTAGAAAAACTTAGCAGAAAGAAAAAAAACAATTGTTGTAGAGTTTAGAGTGATGGA
Source organism: Sepiola atlantica (assembly GCA_963556195.1). NCBI lineage: Eukaryota > Metazoa > Mollusca > Cephalopoda > Sepiida > Sepiolidae > Sepiola > Sepiola atlantica. Next base: position 211,661,510 of record OY744515.1, on the reverse strand, counting down.
TCAGTTTCGCATATAAATTTAACATAAAATGATCCCTATTTCTGGGCCATTCTAGCGTTTTAAGGCAATTAACCATTTATTTATTTTTTGCTATGACAGATAAATCTTATGCATTTTTTGAGGGGTGGGGGATGAGTAGTGTTTCTACTTTTTTTAGGCGATTATACGTGGTTTTAAGACCTTGCCACACAGACTTTGGGTTATTGGTAAAAATCTATTAGTTAACTGCTCTAAAAAAAAAAATTTTTTTTAAATAGAATGGCCTGGAAATAGGGGATCATTTTACAATTTTATATACGAAACCAATCCCCATACTAAATTCTTAATTGTTTTTTTTGTTTTTTTTCGCCAAATTTTTCAGGATGTTCACATGTAATCGCCTAAACAAAGTAGAATCTTGTTTGGTTTTTTTTTAGATTTAACTAACAGAACAGAGCACGAATATCTCCCATTATTAAATAGTTAAACAAGTTATTTTTGTTAAAAAAAATAACTAAGAGCTTGTTAAAAAATTAAAAAATTTATGTCAGGAGAAAAGTACCATTTCAGACCAGACCAGACCCAAAATCAATTTTATCCAACATTTGGGCGAATAGAGTGAAATGCGCAATAAAATTCAACAGTCTCTATAGTACAATTGAAGCTTTAAAAGTATTTAAACTTGTTAATTTAATTTTACTTGAGTGATTGATTCTCTCCCTTCAGATAAAATAATTATCATAAGTAAAATCTTATCTCAGTTTCTTATTTGCATCATTTCAATATGAAAAAAAGAGCATATATTTTTTTTTAATTGTTTGATTCACTTAAAGCAATTCAAGAATCAGCACTAAAAGTTTTTTAATTATCTTTAATATAAAATAAAAATGTTTATACAATTCTCATAACATAATCAGTATTGATAATGCATAATCTTCAAAGCAGTTATCAGATGTTTTACATTTCCCCTCTTTTTTTTTTTATTGGTTTTATGTTCTTGTTAATGTAAGTTGATTTTATTAAGACTGTGTATATGTATTATCATATCATTAAGAAATAAGCATTTTCTTCATCTTCTGTAAAAACAAATTGTATATGTAACAAACATAAAAAACAAATTCACCCATGATTTTTAAAATATAAAAAATGTGGCTAATTCATGATGAATAAAGTGATTTTTCTTTTATATTTTTGTACTTTTTACATTTGATTTGATGCAAATAAATCAATTATTGTAAGCTACTTCCTAATATGTATAGTTGCTAATTACTGGACATTACTAAGAAATTCCTTACTAAAACTTTTCTGTAATTATTTTGTAGTAATTTTGGTTTTCACATGTCCACCCCCAGTCGCATGTTTGCCAGGCCTGTATTACGGATCGCCTTGATCTAAACACATCCATTTGAAGATTAAAAGGTGCTATAATAGGTAATTTTTCAAGAAAATCAAATCTAAATGAAGAGGGAACATCATTTAATTATGAAATATAAAAATCTAATACAAACTCAAAATATACAATGTATAGACAATTTAAAATATTTGATATAAAAAACAAAATCAATAATTGTTCTAATCCAACTTTTATAGCACTAGGTTTACGCAAATGTGTCCAAATTTTGAAGTGTACATATATTTCAGAATTCTGCCGATATTTTAATTAAGAGTAACAACCAATAAAACACTTTTTTGTTCAACCAAATATTAATTCCAATTTTTTAATTTTTTTTAATTATTGAATCAAATGCACTTCTTACCTCCCGCAGAATAGCATTTCCATCATTGGTCATGACGATTCCTCCCATTGGGTCCATCAGCATCTTAAAAGAAAAACAAAACTTATTGAAATCATGTAAAAACAAATATCAGAGATGGGAGGAGAGAAATAAAAGATTTTTAAATCTGATGATGTTTTAGTCAGTTTTCATTTTTTGATGGTTCTGAGAAAGTCATACAAGTGACGCACCCCCCTCCACCAATAAATTCAAATATTTGATTTGCATGAAATTTGAACCATAGATATTATTAGAGACCACAAAATTTCAAGACTGATTATTTTAAGGGAGTGTAAGGGTGCATAACAACCCCTCCCCCCATCAATAAATATACCTGTACAGATTTTTATTTTGAGCATAGATAGGTGTTCTCTATCACAACCCAGGAAACCTCAGATAACCCTGCTCGTCTTCCACTTAATTAAATTGTAAGACTAGTTGTCTGTCAGTTTAAAATGTAATTTTTTCAATTAACTTTATAACAATTTAAAGAAAGTTATTTAATGTAATAACCAAACAATGCCGTAAGTAATTCAATAAAAACAAAAGAGAAAAAAGGCGACATGCAAAAAAACGCTATTATTTCGTACCATCTCTATTCCATTTGAAAAGAAAGTTTAAAGTAGTTACGAGTTTTAAATTTAAACATTTCTCAAGATGTCCTATTGATTTTATTGCAAAACAGAATTTTTCTAATAACATTCCTTCTCTAAATTCTTTCCAAAAATGTCAAATATTTTCTTAAAAGAAATGAAGAGAAAGCAAGAAACGAAAAATTAAAGTAAAACGAACCCCAGACAATATCGGGTAAAGTTAGTAATCTAATAACGTCTGCAAATAAAAAAATATATATAGAACATGTTTGTTAGTGCTGCAATAATTTTGACTTTGGTACAAGACATTTGCCACCCATTATATTTGCCAGTGATAATTATTAGCTTGGTCGTATCATACTGTACAAATATAACTCATGTTAGCTGAACAAAGTTTATTTGAGAACTAATAAAACAAAGGCCACAACCGTGAATAGAGCAATACCAAGTTAGAGAACTTTTCTGGCAAGGATTAGTTTTGTTTAAATTAAATAAAAAAAAGGTCATTAATGAAACAAATCTTAGAATTTTAATCCATTCAGTTTGAATCTCCTTTGCCATCATTTCCTCCCATCTGGCCACTTCAATTAAGACACCGGTCACTCACAAGATTTGAGGACTTTAAAGTCTCTACCAAAGATGCACTGTCTTTTTTACAAACAGATTTTCAGGCCACCTGGCTAGTCTGAATAACTATTGTAGCATGGCAGCTACCAAAACACTATCAGCTTCACTGGGGCTAACAGACTCTTAACTTACTCAATCAAGTTTTTAATGACCAGCATATTGAAGACATTCTGTACAGAATGAATCATAACTAAGATGATAAAAACCACCATACAAAGATTCAGCTTCTAAGCTGTCATAGAAATAAAAACAATTCAAATCCAAAAGTTTTCCCAGCTATGAAAAGGAGAACCAGATTTGAATTTTAGTAGTGATTTGTTGTCTTCAAAAATTTTTTTAAGTATTGCTCATCCTACACACATGAAACGATACATCAGGGTTAAATCTGAGTGGACACTCATAACTTGGTGTTAGTATTTTTAGATCTCTTCTCTTAATTTATCATTTTTTCTTAAGAACTTTTTTTTTTGTCTATTGAGAATGTTGTTGAAGCATGAAGATTTTGATCTATAATAATTCTTTGTTTGCCCAACACAATCGTAAAATTTGAAATTTCTATTTTCACTTTCAATATTTTTATTCAATTTGCATGCAATTGCATTGCCAAAATAGCTATCAGGTTACCAGTTGCATCAATCATATGCAATCACTATTCCCGTTTAGTTAACTCATGACTAATTTGAATGGGGGTACATCATTTAATCCATAAATGCATCTTTCAAGCTTCCAAACATGTGACTGAAAATATAGCAGATGGTAATCTTAAACACCCGCCTCTACCTCCCTCCAGCATATCACAATGCATAATAAATATTTCTGTCCAATGTCTGGCATACGTTCATACATGCTATGAATTTCCCTATTTTCTATTTTTGTTGCATCAATCACATCTTTTCCTTGATAAAAATCAAGCTTAACTACACTTCCTCTTCATGACTTACACTTTCCATCGATGCATATGATCTCAATTGATACAGATTGGATTCTCATCTTCCCTTCTGATTTTATATTCAGCAAATGGCGACATCTTGGCTATCCTTCTAGCCACTCATCACCCTCATTCATTTTATATTTTGCAATTTTGTCTTTCAATTGCTCCCTGTTGCTATTAGGAATTGTATTATGTTCTTCATCTGCCACCAGAAACTTCATTCATCTTATTTGAAAAAATGTTATTTTCTTCATTCCAACTCTTTGTTTACATTCATTCAATAAGATGGATGCTTTCGATAAAATGCCCCTAATTTAATCAGTACACAGTGACGTTCCTTAGCAAATATTTTAGCAGGATCACCACGTCACCTCTTGCACCTTCTATCAGGTTGGAAAGAAAGTAATGTATTTTTTTTTTTTTTACTTCATCACTTTGCAGCCTCATAAGTTGTACACAGTTCTAGATTTTTTGGTGAATTAGTGTCTTAATATCTTGCTTCTTTGCCTTTCAGATATAGTAAATAGTGGAAAATATTAAGTTTAACGGTCTCAGCTGTCAAAAGAAAAAAAAAAAAAAAAAAAAAATTTGATATTAGTGAGGAGTATCCGAGACATTGCATGCTCTATGAACTCAAAAAAGGAAACTCAGCTGCAGAAACATGGAATATTGGAACTGTCTATGGGATAAATGTTCGAAAACATCAACGGTGGTTTGCAAAATTTTCTTCTAGAGGCTTTCACCCGTCAGATCGGCGACGTTCGGGAAGGCCAAAATCAATTGATAAAGACACCATTAAAGATGCTGTGGAGGCCAATCCAAAGTTAACCAGCAGAGAATTAGCTCAACAATTCAATACAATTATACCACAATTATTTCGTGCTTTCACGAGTTAGGAAAAGTTTTAAAACTTGGACTCTGGGTTCCCCACGATTTGACCGACGCTCAACGAAATAAAAGATTGACTGGTTTGCACATCTTTGCTTTCCAGGAATTATCGAGAACCATTTTTGCAAAGAATTGTGACTGGAGATGAAAAATAGGTTCTTCACAAGAATACTCAACGCAAAAGACAATGGTTAGACCGAAACCAAAGTCCAGAGCCTGTTCCAAAACAAGGACTACACCCAAAGGTTATGCTCTCTTTATGGTGGGACATGAGAGGACTGATTCATTATGAGTTACTAGAGCCTAATCAAACAATCACAGCAGTAAAATATTGTTCGCATCTAGATCTAAGAATTGCTCTATCAAAAAAACGACCAGCATTACTCAATAGGAAGGGTGTAGTGCTTCAGCATGATAATGCTAAACCTCACACAGCAAAACTGACTCAGGAAAAGGTCATGAGTTTCAATTGAGAAGTTTTGCCTCATCCGCCTTATTCACCTGACATTGCTCCGACTACCATCTTTTCCGGTCGTTGCAGTATCACTTAAACTATAAAATTTATGAAAATGACGACCAACTTAAAAATGACCTAAATTTGTTTTTCTCTCAAAAATCAGAGAAATCTTTTGAAGGCATCAAGAAGCTAGTTGATCGTTGGACAGAAGTCATAGAAAATGAGGGAAATTATTGTAAAGATTAAAAATGCCCTAATGTGAATGTTTCAGATGAAATAAATGTGTTGGACAAAAACGACATTACTTTCTTTCCAACCTGATATAATAGACACCAATCTTTCATCCATATAAGTTCTTATATTAGTTCGCTATTATTTCAAAATTTTATTGCTCCATTCAAGACACCCCCCCCCCCTCCGTTGATAAGGCATTTAATTTTACTCCAACCAAATCACAGCATCCAATTCCAGCAACTAATCAGTCAAAAATGAAGGGGTGTTTATATTGGACCCAAAGACAAGTTCATTAAAAATAACAAAAAAAAACTGTTTGGAATTAATTAAATCACATATTTTTATTTATTATATATATATATATATATATATATATATATATACGCACATCTTGATTTTTAAATTTTGTAGTTTAATTATAAAGTAATAAATATATATCAGACGTCATATTTCGAACTAGAGAGCTCAAAGTATTTAGCATACAGAGCAAGTATTTAAGGCCATAGGATAACTTTTTCTAACACATTTTAAACCATTATTTTAGCCTACTTGCCTCTTCAAAGTCTAGAGATTTACAGACTTTGAAGAGGTCAGTAGGCCAAAATAATTATTGTATGAAAATAAGGTTACCCTATAGCCTTAATATATATGATAGCAGAATTGGCTGGGTTGGGACGGGACCATCATATGCAACAGCATAAAACTATGGTGTAACTTTTATATCTACTATGTTTTAAATTTCATAAAAAATGTGTACAATAGTTTTCCTTCATCTTTATTCAATATATGCAAAAAGACATGTTTAGATATAAATATGATGCATTTCTATAGATAGAAATTTGATAGAATTTCTAGTTCAAATGTTATGCAAAAATCCTGAACAAAGTTAAGACTAAAAACCGAATGCTGATAACTACAGGCAGCATTTGTTAAAAGTATTTCATTAAATAAGAGGCATTCTGGGTATTTGATATGCTTAATAATTCTAACATATTAATTTTCTTATTTCAAAATGTTAAGTTGTCTTGCCATTTATTTTTTCTCTTTATTTCTTGGGCTTTCGATAAATAGTAATTTTCCGGGGGGGGGGGGGTATAAAGTTTGACCAATTAGGGAAAGCACAAACGAAAGAACCTTTTAATATTGAACATTAAAGAAAAAGTTGAAGGAAATTGTGTGACTAACATGGAATGTATCTTATGTTAATACTTTATATTAGTTAAAAAAAAAAAAATTTTCATGGAGATCGCTCCAGACAAGGCATGAAGCCACTTGATGTCAGGAGCTAACAATAGCGAAATATTATCGCAAAGACAGATGCCTATTGGCCATAGTCTTGAAAAGACCAAGGATATAGGTAGGAGGTCAGCAGGAAGAGAATTCCACAAGCCTATAGTTTTTGGAAAGAAGCTACTGGAATAGGAAGCTGTATTACAATGAGGTATCAAAACAGCGAATTGATGGAGACGACTAGTCAAACGAGCTGGAACAAAAGCAGGAAATAGATCACACAATGCTGAAGAACACATGCCATAATAGTATTTATAAAAAAGACTGAGACTAGCAACATCTTGTCTGTGAAAGGGTGGGGGCCAATCAAATTACAAATACGTTTCTGCACATTATCAAGAACCCTCAAATGGGACAGATTCACCAGCATAAATATATAACAGTACTCCATACATAGTCTGATAATAGATTTGTAGAGGTAGAAAATAGCCTCAGGTGTGAGAAAGTGTTTGAAGTGATAGAGAACAACTTTACAAGAAGCAGAAAGAGCAATGGAAAAAAAAAAAAAAATCTCAGTTAAAAAGCCAAAAATAACTTACCTTCAACATGGAGCGTGGGCCAAGACATGTTCGAATAATATCAGCTATAGACTGAAAAGGCAAAAAAATTCATATTAGAATATCTGAAAAAGTTTAAATTCTAAGGCTTCTTTGTTAATTAAAATGTGGTCCAAACTATTTGTATGAAAATTAGGATTTGATTAGAAATTAATCTTGTCTAGATATGTAGTATTACTACTTATAAGTAGTAATACTACACAGATTGGGTTTAAAGCTTCTAAATTTCATACTAGAATTGTCCACATGGACCCACAGCATAATTAAAGGCGTTGGTTAACAATAGGTTCTAAGCCAGTCTTCTGGAGGTTGAAGGTTCAATCCTTACTACAGGTGATAACTAAAAATAACAAATTAACACTTGTCACAGCTGACAGAGCAGGAACAATCTATGTCTGTGAATTAAATAAAGGGTTCAGTTCAGGATCCTAGCGAAACATGAAAATAGAAATCAAGATTCTCTTATATCGAATATATAAAAAAATATCTTGTGGGATTTGAAAAGTTGGACCTAAATAGCATTTAAGCTAACCTATCAAACCGATTCATACTAGCGAATTTTCACTTGTTGTCCCATGTTATTAGTACTATAATAAAGATAAAATTTATTTTTTAAATTATGTATTCCCTGCTTGGGCAACTGATATGGACACATTTTTCAATTATAACCTTAAAATAAACATCAACAAGAGGAATACTAGTTTAAATAATCCAAATTCAGAATCATCATTTGAAAAATTCTAAAACTTGACTATTTAAAGTCATTGTATTTTTCATAAATATTTCAATATAATTTCCTTTGAGGCAAGTCACTAATTTGTGGATGCACGTTGTGCTTTAACAAACAATGGGTGACTTCAACCTCACAAACAAGAATATAGAGAGAAAATAAAACAAAAAAAATAAGTAAAAATTTAATTATTCATTATTTTAATTCAATAATTTTACAAAAATAATTTGATGCATGAACAATCTGGGCATCAAAAATGTACAAATGTTCGCTATATTAATAAAATTGTGTGACCACTTCTCGTGTCTGTATGTATTTCTCTCCTCTATGTGATTTATATTTTTTACTATTAATTGAATATTTATTGAAATCAAAATACAATAACATAGAACCTTCAAAATTTTATTTTTTTTTTATTTTTTTTTTTTTTTAATTACTATATCCTCTTTATCATACACAGGTAGTAGAGGAAGTCCGCCTACTCAATCTATCTAAGGCAATTGCCGAAATTTTGGAATCGGTTTAATGTCATACATTCTTGTAGGTCAGCCAAAATAATTCAAAAAAGAATCCTATCGGTTGGTAGCAAATCCAAATGCACGTGCTGCACACACCAAGCTAAATATAGAGTCGCCGGCCATCTGCGTTTATTAAACTTAAAATGCATTAGCAGTTGTTTGAAGAGGACAAAAATTGTGCATAGAGAGAACCCACACAAGTATTACTTCAATGGATTGTGCTCCGATGAACTTGCTACTCGTGCCCCCTCGACGTAAATACACTAGACTAACCCGATAATCAGCTAAATCCCATCCATTCACTGTGGAGGTCCCCAGATGCCAGAGAGCCTTCTACTCTAATAGCTTCTTTCCTCGTGCTGTCGGCCTCTGGAACTCCTCTCTGCTCCCCCAACTGTACCGACATGCAGAAATTTAAAACTACTGTAAACAGACATCTCGCTGCACAGCTCCCAACTAATTCTCAGTAGCCCCTTACGTCTATAGTGGCAGCCTGCCTTGTTTGGGGTGAACTATGTTAAAAAAAATAAAAAGATCTGCCAACAAACGACATGCAGTCGTTTAGTTTGAAGATGCAAATTACAATATTTTTCAGATTTTGTTTGTTTACAACATATCAACACTTTCTAGATTATTTAATACTGAAACAATCTTTAATTATTTGTATACAATTGAAGACATAGCTGGGTTATTAGTTTCCCCCCTTGTAGTAATAAATAACGTAACACAATGTCCATAGGTTTAAATTCTTCCAGCATCCTCCATTCTACAGGGTGTCTCATAAAAATGTACTCACTCGTAGAATGACGAGAAAACTTTGCTTCATTTTTGTGTGCAAACTCGACATCTTCTGCACATTTTGCCATTCTAAGAGTGAGTACATTTTTTTGAGACACCCTGTATAATAAAGAAAAATGTATTTATCTGTATATATATATAAATGTGTGTGTACTTCCATCCCATCATGCAATGGTTAGTGAGTAAAACAAGAGTTTTTTTTCTAGCTCCTGGACAAAAGGTCATTTGGGGGCCAGCAGATAGTAAGTGTACTATTGAATCTTCATAGATTTTCATTAATTTTTTTCTGTCTTAACTAAACTTAACTAAAACCACTTTCAAGTGGTGAGGGAAAGCAAGAAAGCTAACAGCAAGTCTGACAACCACCTCAGACTTGAAACGAATTCGCAAAGTCAACGGTGAATGTTCTTTTTTCTTTAAGTCATATTTTAGTAATATATCTAGATAAATAGTGAATGCGAACACTGACAAAGGATAATTTTTTACTGTAATTTTTAACAGAGCGCATACACTAGTGTATATATGTATAGTGATTTCCTTGAAGTGAAAAAGAAAAAATACTGCTAGGAAAATATAGCAAGACGACCCAACATTGCCGCCTACTATAAAAATGTGAAAGCTAACACTAGAAAGGATGGACAATCCTCTTGTAAAAAAAATATTTACATACATATTACATTTTTGATAATTCAATGAAAGAATGTAATTTAAAATTGGGTTTGCAATAAAACCAAATTCTTCAGCCTCTAAATTGTATAAATATTTTCATGCCAGTATTTAGTTTTCAAAATCCTGAATTTTGGTAAGGACTAAATTGATAAATCTAAAAAAAAAAAATAAAAAAATGCATTCTAGTGAAATTAATTTCGTAATTAAATTTCTTTTTTGAATAAGATTAAAAATTAGTTTTATTTTATGCTATAGCATTTTTATTTCAATAAATATTCGATTAGTAGAAATAAAAAAAATTAATTTCATGTATAAGTTATGAGTAAAATAGGCACAAAATTGTCTTATATTATAGGTAAATGTAAAAAATTACTGATATTCATGGCAATCACATTTACTGGAAATATTCATTGATGACAACAGGCAAATATAAACTGGTTACCTGCATCATTCAGGCGAATGGAATAAGGAAAACTAAAAGGAGTGTTTTCTTTCAAAATGCTAGTTTTAACACCCCCCCCCCCTCCCCGAAAAAAAAGAAAAAAAAAAAAAAGAAAAAGACTCCCATTATTTTTCCGGTTCTAAACAAATAAAAAACAAGTAGATCTCTAAATGTGAGTGGTACTTAAGTGGGAGGAGATGAAATAGGGATGGTGTGAGAGTGGATGGTGTCCTTCCAAGATAAGGAATTTTTTGCAGGTAGAAATCTGCAACAGTGATTAGATAAATAAAATTCCTTTTAATAAAAAGGAGAAATCGATCAGATGAGTCATTGAGTTGAGAGTGACAGTTTTAGAGTAGATATAAAACATTTTGAATCTACATAATGTTGCAATGAACAATCATAAAATAAAAAAAATTGAAACTTGTTAATTCAAACTACTTTTTATTAGTGAGTTTGTTTCAATTTTTTTCACCAACTGAAAGAGTTTGAGAATTTGTGTCTGAAAGAAATATGTAAATATCCAAGTTTGTATGTTGGCCTTCAGGGTAAAATTAATGTGCATAATTCCTCCAAGATGCCGACCTCACTTTATTTTGACCCTAGCCCCTCCAATTGGTCCTTATCTTGGAAGAACATCATCCAGCCCCATTAAAGATAGATTTGCTTGATTTTGGTTTGTTTAGAACTGGAAACCAAGGGGCGGTTTATTTTTTTAGAAAGGGTCGGAAGGTTCATACTAACCTTGCAGAAATATTTAAAGGTGGTTAAGAAAATTAATGTTTCCTTCAAAAACATAATACGCGATTTTTGCCTTTCAACATTAATTAAAGCCAGTAAAGTTCCTTTGTCAGTTTAATGGCTTCAAAATAACTAATTTCAAAGTCATTGAAGGAGTCATTTTATGCTTCAAAGAATTAAAGTTTAAAAGGAACAAAAAATTAAGTATTATGGTTCATTTGTAAAAGAAAATGTTCTTGTACACCCATGTCATATCAAAGGACCCAAGTATTTCTTATATTTGGAAATTAAGATTTGGAAAAACAATAGATTGATCCACATAATAAAAATTACAAAAAAACAAAAAAGTGGTTTGTCTAGTAATATTTAGCAGTGGAAGAACAATTACTAAAATGTTTCTTTTTAGTTTTGATTTCTATTAATTAGTTTTAAAGAAAAAGACAATTTTTGCAGTTTTAAATGTCACTCCAGATTTTAAAATAAACTACCGTCAACTGGAGCTACTTTGATAGGTTTTGGGAGCCCTGCTAGTGTGAATTAGGGGCATTCTAAGTGGGGAGTTGTGCAGCGAGATGCTTGTTCACATTACATTTAAACTACTGCATGTTGGTACAATCAGGCAAACAGGAAAGGAATTTCAAAGGCTAGCAGTTCGAGGAAAGAAGCTATTAGAGTAGAAAGCCCTCCAGCATCTGGGATCTCTACAATGAGAGAGCGTTATCTTGCTGACTGACGGGTTGGTCGGGAGTATTTATTTCAAGGGGGCACAAGTTTATCAGAACACATTTCATTAAAGTACTTTTAAAACAAGCACAGGGATGCAACGGTGCAGCAATGGGACAGGGGCTGGATCTTTGTTAAATACTGTGGAACCAATTAGATTGGAGGCTCTTTTTTAGACCCTGTCCAAGAGGGAGAGGCGAGTGCATCAGCCCAGGTGTGACAATAATACTTCATGGTGACTTTATAAAGATATAGGATACTGGTAGGCGTGAGAAGTTTTCTAGCTCTGTAGAGGGAGCCAACCTTCCCTGCAGCAGCATTGTCAATGTCTTCTATGTATTTGTTCCAATTCATGTTAGGATAGTTTGAATGATAGACTCAAGTAGGGTGCTATTAGCCATGACAATCGATGGTTGGAAAGGTTTCTTATAACTGTTCCTAGAGTCACTTTCATTGAATGTATATAAAGAATAGAAAAGGCCATTCCCTGAATAAACAACACTTGGGTTTTGATCTTGAAAAAGTGAAGAAAATTTCAGCTTTTCATACATTTTTTAATGTAAAAAAAAAAAAAAAAAAATTATTATAATTGCAGAACTATTATGAAAAACATCATAATAGCCCTGCCATACATCATTATAACCCCACCTATTTACAAGGAACATAAACTTCCCTCGGAACAGATTAGACACAGCTGCACTCGACCCACCATTTTCACTAAGGCACATTTCATGATACCATAGATTGCATTTATCACATCCCTCTCAATCCACGTTTTGTTTTCCAACACAGGGATCCAACGGTTGCAAAATTCCTGTGCCTCTTCATTGGAACTTTCAGGTTCTGGAGGAGCACTTTCGTGTTTTCTCACACCAGACGTAGAGACACGAATCAGCAAGATCGCGTGATGAAACAGCTGTTCCTAGAGTTATTTTTGGTGCACGTTTTTGTGATGTTTTCTAAAACATACTGGCCACCAGATTTCCAAGAACTTCATACACATGTTACAGTCAAGGTTTGAGGAGTCAAACAAATCCAGGTGAATTAGTTAAAACCGAAAAATACAGGTTGACATAAGATTGTTTAAGGTACTATAGCTGTCATCTTTATAAACTTGGTCAGAAAGAGGCTAGCTAAGAACGCCAGTTATCATTCTTCCTTAGCCTATCAATTTGACATTTAATGTGTACACTGAAAGTTGTTATGGTTTAAGTGAAACTAAATTGTTTGGCAGTAATGGAGAAACCATTTCACTTCAAATCTACACAACCGGAATAGAATCAACCATATTGATTAAACACAAAATATTCAGAAACATTTATTTGTTTAGAAACGGGGGTAGTGTTACATTTGCCATCTTAATTTGATGCAAATGGATTGTATATGAAAGGATTGGAATTTATTTTATGGCACATCAACCCCATAGAAGATTTGGTGGCATATTTATGAAGACTGCCATTCCATAAAGTTATTTATATAAAAAAGGGCCCCTTCCATATACAAACGAAATAGAAAAGGGGGTCCTATTTAGATTATAAATAAAACCCCTTCACTATATCTAAACATTAGGTATGCTTTTTCAAAACGTTTTCATAATAGTGAAAATTTAATGCTTATTCCGTAGAATTAAAATAAATTGAAAGGTATTTTTTACTGTAACTAAATAAGGGGGGAAAAAAAACAAATATGCAACAAATAAATGTTACCAAAGGCAAGATAAGTTACTCTTTTACCTACCTGGATAAGTTTATTTGTTTTTACTTATTTTAAAACAAATTAAAACGATAGGGACCTCCAAAGCTGACCATATAATTTACCCCCTACATGTAACTTTAATATAATCATAACTTTTTTACCACAAACGACGCTAGATTTACGAGCGTGACAAAATAAGCAAATATTTTTTGTGAAATTATAATTTATTTTTTTAACGAAGTTTCAACTAAGTGTTTAAAGTAAAAAGTTATTAGTTTTTATTTTATTTTTTACTTATTAAACATTTGTACGAAAGTTGTTTTTTTTAACGGTGAAATGTTAATCAAATAAGTTGGCACTTCTGTAGTATATATGAAGCAGCTGCCGATTAAGAAATCGAAATTGAAGAGTTCCGTTTTTTTTTCTCCAAGTACCATTCATTCAGAATTCACCAGAAGTTGAATTTAGTATTTAGAAAATGGAGTTAAATGAGATTAATCTTCGAGACCCCCCCCCCCCCCGCAAAAAACAATAGATTTTTTTACAGGCACACCGCCTGATTTCTTAGGGTTAGGGTTTTTTATTTAATTTTTTTTTTACTTCATATAATAAAAAAAGAAATAGTTAATTGTTACCCAAAAACAAATCAGTCTTGCATTTTTTTTTTATGTTGTAAAAAAAAAAAATCACTTCCGGTTGAATTACCTCCCTTTATTTTCAGTAGAAGGACATAAAATTTGCTGCTTCATATATACTACAGAAGTGCCAATAAGTTCGGTTTTTTTTTTTACATTTTCTTGCGAATTTTTTTTTTCAACTTTTGTTGATTTTGTTACGGTTCAAGAATTAGGGTTAATGCAGGGTTAGGGTTTTGGCGTTAAGGCATCTCCAAGAGTACTTATCCGGAAGTTTTGTTCGCTTAGCGATCTTTCATTTATCTCCACATTTTTTTCTTAGCAATCAATCTATGGTCCTGACAGAAATTTATCGTTCCTTCAGGAGTATCAACAGCCAGTGATACCATGTAAAAAATTATGTTGCAATCGCGTTTCAACCAGTTTGCAAGTTCAGCGTTTCATTCTTTTGAACTGCTTAGGTGTCTGCTTATGCGTCTCGCTTTGTGGCTTTCCGGCGTTCACCGTAAACCGCCGAAAAGCACCGACCCCGAGGGACTTTTAGCGCGGGTCCCAAAGTAACAAAATACTGAAAGTTCAATAATATTGGAATAGTCGACACGCGCTCATGTAATTCATCAATCTTTAAATTTTGACGCGCATGCACATTATAGTACATTTTTACCGGATTTTTTCAATGTGATCCGACATTATTATGTAGAAAAATTAATATTTTAATGTTTCGGAAAGAAAAAGAAATGTATATAGCGGCATGCTGACTACGGGTCCCCTTTTACTGATACGCCTTCTTTTCATAAATTAAATAAATCCAACATTTGGCCTAATATCAAGTGAAATTGACGAGTTATTCCCCGTCCTCTATTATGCAATTGAACCTAAAATTGATTCGCTTATTTTGGCTCTCTCCTCTATATAAAAAAAGTATTCTGCCTACTAAAAAGATCAAGAAGTAATCTATAAAATTAACAAATAATTTTCCCTAGTTACGTCAGTTCGCCATGGAAACGTCTTTAAAAAAAAAAAAATAGATATTTGTTAGGAACGGCCACCCAGACGATTTCAGTTCTTATGAAGTCAGTTCCGGATATGGCCGGAACAGTTTACGATTTAAAAGCAGCGAAAAATAAATGTAAAAGGGCAGACGACACTAAGCATGCGAAGGATTGGGTTAAGAGTTCATTTTTTTAGTCCTTTCAAGAGGGAAAAAATGACTTTCAAATCGTAAACTGCTTCGGTCATTTCCGGGACCGGCTAGGGGTTCTCCGTCAACACTCGGAACTGACATCCTCTCGATGCCGATTCCTAACAAGTATCTAAAAAAAAAAAAAAAAAAAGACCCTGGAACAAATTAAAGCGCTGATTCACTAATCCATTTTGTGCCGATAAATAACGTCCATTTGCAAGGCGAACAGAATGCTCCGCATAAATATGAAGAGAAAGTGTTGATGCTTAGGTCCGAAAAAAAAAAATCATCTAGTCGCGGAGAGTCAAATAAGGGGAGGGAACTCAATTTATCTGAAAATTGATTTTACTATTGTAATTAATAAATGAAAAATATATTTTGAAAACTAAAATGATTTATTAAAGTAAATGTTTTTGAAATAAATGACAGTTGATTTTTGAAAAATAAAATGATTTACTAAAATAAATTATCAAAGAAGGAAAACAAACATGAAACACGGGAATTAAAGTTTTTGAAATAAATTAGTTTTACACTGGGTAAAATTCGGCAATTTGTTGGAAAACGGTTCCCAGTGCAGTGTCCTTTCCGAATTTTTGCAAATCGCATGTCATGGCCACAGATGCAGATTTCCGCACCTGAAATTAATCTGTACGCTTGCAAGAAGTCTATTAGTTTGGCATTATCTCTGGTTAATTATAAAATATCTTGCAAGTTCAGAGTGTTCAAATCCATTTTCAGATAAATCGTGGTTTTCAGATAGAAACTTGAAACTAAAGTTCTCTCACCCTTATTTGATTCTCCACAACTAAAAGATAAAAAAATTTCGGACCTAAGGTTCACAAGCACCATATATTTTTTAGATATAATCTATTAGTTTAGTTTCATCTTCAATAAAATTAAAATAACTTTGGTACTTTTACAGTTTATGGACCGTGCTATGTTTTTTTTATATATAGGATTTTCAAGTTAAATTCAATTTTTACGGCATCTTTTGTTTATTAAATTGTTAGGTGAAAGTACAGAATAGTTAACATGTTAAGAATGGATTTCTTAAATAATAACGTTATTATTTCAGCACGGTCCGTAAAGTGCAAAATTACTATAATTTTTTTTATAAAATTGTAAATTAGATTTTAGAGGTGCGCGGTTCCTACATTAGTTCTCATTTTTTTTCTATTTAATTATTAAAAACTAGCTGTACTTTCTAAGCTTTGCCCGGGAGTGATTTGTTCCCCTCCCCCACACACTTTTTGTAAGTAGTATTTTTTTTTTCAGTTAAAATTATTAAGTTGTTTCATTAAATCATTAATTGAACTAAATTGTTCAGGCAATGTAAATAGATTACAAAACTTTCAATCTTTTCATAAAGAAATTTAAGCCAGAATTTCCATTTGTCAGTTTAAATGCTTCAAAATTCCTTTCAAATTTCCAGGGTTCATGAATTCATTCTTTGTATTCAACTATTAAAAGATTATGTATTCTAATGGATTTACTTTTTTTTTTTTTTTTTTTAAATAGGATTTTTACCAGTTTAGTTTTAATACTAATATGTAAGTGACGTAGAGGCGAGAAACACGTGATGTTCTTATAAGCCGGCAATTAATAACGATGCTAAAAACTGGAAAAGAATTAACGAATTCGGCGACTTAAATCAAATAATTAATATGAAAATTTCGAATTTTCCTTTCTTTTTTAATTTTTCGTACTTAAGCAAAAAAAGAAAAAAGGAAAATTCTGGAATTTTTTTGGTTGCCATGTGCGAAAATGGAGAACTCAATTACCTTGCCGGCCTTGATGTTTCCAAACTGAACTTTTCGACCAGATTCACGTTTTGTATTCTGATCTAAAAATGAAAAAAAATCAAATAAATACAAATGCGGACAATCTTAAATAAATCGTGGTCAAAACGTACAAATTTTATCGACTTACTAAGAATAATAATTGGAGCATTTCCTCCGTACATGTTGGATGATTTTTTGAGAGATGCAACGAGAAAACTAGAAGAAAGCGATATCACTTCCGGTTAGGGAGAAGTCCTTGTTTTGTTTTTTACGGATAAGGGAGCGTTCGTTAAAGGCTAGAAATATCTTCTGGTAAATATTTCAAAACATTGCCTACTCTTTCAAATCTTCATTACCTACATTCGTAATCATTATTTTTTTTCTGAATATATATTATTAAAAAGGTTCATTGATGTATGAATTAAAATATTTCGAATTAAATATAAATCAATTATGTCCTATACGCATTCGCATGCAACTAATTTTTTTTTGCTCATTCTAAACTTAATACATATCTGCTAGAATTAGCAGTTGCTTTAAAATTACGAAATACATTTGAAATTATTATGAATAATATGTTTATTATAATATATTACTGGAATCAATTTGTTTAATAAGTATTGAAATACGAAAATATAACTCGAATTTGTGAACTGTGAATTGAAGTAAAAGGAGGGGAGGGGTGACAATCGACGGGACGACCGAGAATGTTCTGTTAAATTGTACGGAATCTCTAAAGCGACATATTATACCTTTTTATTTTTGCATATATATATATATATATATATATATATATATATATATATATATATACTTAGATGTCCGCGTATTCTTTTTAAATGTGTATATATATATATATATATATATATATATATACACATTTAAAAAGAATACTCGGACATCTCTCTAAGGCCCTTTCGACTATCATCTCGTTAGGAGAAAATCGATAGTTTTAATTAATAATAACGTCGAAAGAAAGAGCAAAATGGGGAATTGAGTGTGCCTTAGAGAGATTTCCGCGTATTCTTTTTAAATGTATTTATAAGTTTTGTACATCCAAAACATTTATATATATATATATATATATATATATATATATATATATATATATATATATATATATATATATATACATATATATATATATGGGAAATGAAAAAGGAAAAAAACCAAGAGATATTTTTTTATATATTCATCAACGTTTCGTTTTTATTGTAAGATTTTCCCAGGATGATAATTTGAAGAAAAATGTCATGCAAGTACATCAAAATTTTGGATTGACATGATGGGTTGATAAGGAAAAGTAGTAGCCGTGGCTACTATGAGCGCTGGAGGAAAGTCCAGGCTGCAAGAAGTTTCCCCCTTCCCTCCTCTTTCCCCAGCCTCTCAAAATCCATGCCACAAAAACCTCAGCCCCCCTTTCCTCTCTCCCACCCTAAGGCAAATTCACTAATACTCTCACCCCTCCCTTTTTCACTGCTGCCTTAATGGTACCCACTCAAAGCTTTCCATATTCATTTCATTCTTCGCCACTACTGACTTCTCGCAGCCTGGACTCTCCTCCAGCGCTCATAGTAGCCACGGCTACTACTTTTTCTTATCAATCCATCATGTCAACCATAAATTTCGATGGACTTGCATGACATTCTTCTTCAAATTATCATCCTGAGGAAGTCTTACAATAAAGACGAAACGTTGATGAATATATAAAATAATATCTCTTGGTTTTTTCCTTTTTCATTTCCCATTACGTCGGATTACTCTCATCCTTCCTTTCTCATATATATATATATATATATATATATATATATATATATATATCATGGACGGCGGCATCGGGGGGCCCAAGCCCCCCCACTTTTTGACTTGGCCCCCCCCTGAAGTATTATTTGGTAAAGAATAACAAAGGCTTGGATGAGGAGAGAATTTACATACGTTTATTACGTGAGGTTATGGAGACGTTCGACCTCTAAGTAGTTCTTATGTATTAGTACGCAGATGGTTAGTATATAATATATCACAATACCCCCCACTTTACGGTCATCAATAATGAAGTTATATATGCATGTGTTTAACCGGGCCCCCCCACATTTTAGGAGAGCCCCCCCCCACACTTTTATAACTGTGCCACCGGTCTTGTATATATATATATATATATATATATATATATATATATATATATATATTGGAATCATCTAAAATAATATCATCATAATCAGGGTCTTTTTATATGACTATTGGTGGAGGAACCCCTCCCTGGTTTTTCTCCACCTTGTCTTATCTCTAGCTAGTTCACTATCGAGGTCGTCTCTCCACCGGGTTTTTGGCCTTCCTCTAGGTCTTTTCCATTGCCTCGGGGTTCATTCTGTCGCTCTATATGTTCACCTGTTGTCTGTACATCTCGAAAGGTAACCTGCCCATCTATGGTTTGCCATTCGTATGGTAGTAATGATGTCGTTTACTCCAGTTTGCTGTCTGATCCAGGTATTTCTTTTTCTATCATGTAAACTGATCGCGAGCATAATTCATTCCATTTTGTGCTGTACCACTCTTAGGTTTTCCATCGCTGCATTATTAAGTGCCCATGTTTCACTACCATATGTCATAACAGGTATGATTTATTCATTGAACACTTTTTGCTTAAATATATTAAAATAATATACAAAATAAAATATTGTAAATTATACGCCAAATTTTGTTGTGTTTGAATTCTTTGAACTGAATGTGCTAATTTTATTTCACTCGACCTACATATATATATATATATATATATATATATATATATATATATATACATTTAATTATTAATAAGGTTCCATCAAAGTTTTCTGTAGATTTTGACCCTTTTGTCATTATGCAAAAGGGTCAAAATCTACACATCGCGTTGTGTAGAGGTGAAGAAATAAATACATAACAAAGTATGTTATTAATTTATGACATATTTCATTCATTCTGTTGAGTTTTTTAATTACTTCTTTTGAATCGTTTCATTACATTTATTTTATCATGAGGTAAGATGAGCAACATGAGTCATCATGTAATTTCCACACAGCAGAACGGTAGTTATTTTTTGTCTACGTTTGAGAGACATAATTAATTGTTCTTCTGTCTAGTTGCTGTAATAGTTAGAATTATGATTTATTTGAATTATTTAAAAAAACATTTTATTATCAGTAAAGATTTTTTTAATTAAAAAAAAGTAGAAACAGATCTATTTCATCTGTATAACAAGGTGTATGTAGTAATTATAGACTACACAACCAGATATTTTGATATCGACAAACTAGACAATTGTGAATCACACACGGTGATGAATAAAATAAAACATACTTTTGCCAGGCTGAGGATTCAGCAGATAGTAATTAGCGACAATGGATTGGAGTATGGATCATTAAAATTCGAGCAGTTTGCTAGAAAAATAGGATTTTAAACATATTACGACAAGTCCGAA
This sequence comes from Sepiola atlantica, assembly GCA_963556195.1. Taxonomy (NCBI): domain Eukaryota; kingdom Metazoa; phylum Mollusca; class Cephalopoda; order Sepiida; family Sepiolidae; genus Sepiola; species Sepiola atlantica. Next base: position 211,640,813 of record OY744515.1, on the reverse strand, counting down.
TTATTCACAAGCAAATGGACTTGCAGAAAGAAATATACAAACTATAAAAAGGACACTAAAAAATGTTAAGTCTGTACCGTTAACTAAGTGTCAAGACACAAGCAAGCTCCCACCTGTTAAAGTCTCTTCTTTTTATATTCAAAACAACAACAACAACAATTACAACAAAGGCGCCCTCTGGGCCAATCAAAAACCTCACCCAATGGCTGTAACTTGATACATTACATCCCTCCATTCTTAGATGGATCAATAAACATAGTCTCTTAACTTAAATAGAGCTTTCCTTACACACTCAGATCTCCGAGGAATAGGCGATGCTTTCTGTCCCAAGTCTATAGGTTCCACCTCAGCTTCATCCTGTCTTACCAATTCGGGTACTCCTACTTCCTCAGTAGACTCCCTTGTACTGGTTGTCACCATGTCATCTGTGGCATCATTCATATCAGTCACATCCTCCTCTGGGACCCGGATTGTCCTTTTAATGATCTGGTCTGAATGTCTCTGTGTAACTCCTCTCTCGGTCTCTACCTCAAAATTGACATTACCCAACTGCCTCGTAATGATGCCCTCCAACCACCGTTGACCAGGGCCAAAATTCCTCACAAGGACTGGATCATTAACCCCATGATTTTGGCACGGTGTCATGATCTTAGTACTCTTCTCCATTTTGTAGTTGTACACCCTGCTCTTAAACTTGTTTGGCTGTTCTTAATTGTCACTTGAACAGCAATTCAGGTGGAGGAACCTCAGTTAGGGTGTGCGGAGCTGTCCTGTAGTTAAAAAGGAATCTGTTGACTTTTGTTTCAAGAGATGTTTTTGTGTCTTTGTCCATCCTTTTCATTGTTTCCTTGAATGTACGCACACTGCGTTCAGCCTGGCCGTTGGAGGAGGAATGGTAAGGAGCCGTGAATATGTGTTTAACCCCATTTGCCTCTAAAAACCTCCTGAATTCATCACTGGAGAAACAAGGGGCATTGTCACTCACAACCAGCAGAGGCAAACCATGAGTCGCAAAGATTCCCCTCAACTTCTCAATGGTAGCTGCAGCAGTGGATGTCTTCATTATGCAAACCTCCATCCATTTAGAGTAGGCATCAACCACTATTAAGAACATGTGTCCAAAAACTGGACCAGCATAGTCTATGTGAATCCTTTCCCAGGGCTAATTTGGATATTCCCAACAATGAATCGGAGTTCTGTTGGGCTGTTTCTGATTTAGCACACAACTTTCACACCCCTTGGTGGTCCACTCAATATCTCCATCCAGTTTTGGCCACCATACATAGCTTCTAGCTAATGCTTTCATCCTCACAATGCCTACATGAGTCTGGAGTAATTGCTGCAAAACTTTTCCTCTCAACTTAGGAGGAATAATAATCCTGCTTCCCCACAGTAACACGCCATCTTCACAGGTCAGTTCCTCCCGTTTATTGAAATAGGGCTTTAACTGTTAACTCCAACTGACCCCATTCCAGCCATTCATGGCGAGTTTGTATACCCGACTCAAGATCGGATCTTTCCTAGTCTCTGCTCTCACAGCTTCAACCTTTACTGGAGCTTCCACAAGGTCCATCATAAATATTTCCTTAGTGGATTTAGATATATCTTTTTCCTGAGCCTCCAATGGAAAACAACTCAAACAGTCTGCATTACTATTGAGGGCTCCAGTTCGATATTCTAGTTTGTAATTATAGGCAGCCAAGAATAGAGCCCAGTGCTGAACCCGGGCAGCTGCCATAGCAGGAATTGGCTTGTTCTCTGCAAATAGACCCAACAACAGTTTGTGATCGGTGAACATCGTTAAGGGGTTTCCAAACAGATATTGATGTAACCTCTTCACTGCAAAAACCAGGGCTAGCCCTTCCTTTTCAATGTGTGCATAATTCTGTTTAGCATCTGAGAGCGTTCGGGAGATGTAACACACTGGCTTTTCACTGCCATCTTCCATCCTATAAGCCAACACAGCTCCAAAGCCATAAGGAGAAGCATCCACTTGTACAAGTGTGGGCTTGGCCTGGTCAAAATGAGTCAGAAGGGGTGCTGTACACAGCATTTTCTTTGTCTCTTCAAAAGCTTTTTGTTGGCAGGCTTTCCACTTCCAAACGGTGCCTTTCCTCATTAGACTGTGCAGTGGCTCAAGTCATGTGGACAAATTTGGTAAATGGCTGCAATAATAATTTACTGCCTCAAGATAGGCTTTCAACTCTGTAACATTCCTGGGTGTGGGGGCTCTTGCCATCGCAGCCACTTTCTCTAGTAGAGGAGCTGTACCATCTTTGCTAACCTTGAACCCTAGATAGGTTATTTCCGCAAGAAGGAATTCGCACTTGCTTCTTTTCAATTTGAGCCCAGCTATGCTCAGCGTGTGAAATACTCTCTCTAGGTTCTTTAAGTGGCTGTCATCACTGAAATTAGTATATCGTCCACTCGTACCTTGCAGAAAGGAACATCTTTCAATCGTTTGTCCATCTCCTGTTGAAAAATGCCTGTAGCACTGTGCACCCCAAACTGTAACCTTGTGGGTTGGTACAAACCCCTATGTGTGTTTACAGCTAACAATTCCTGGGTACCTTCCTTCAATTTCAGCTGCTGATAGGCATGGCTTAAATCCAGTTTGCTGAATTTTTCACCCCCGCTCAGTGTGGCAAATATATCTTCGGTTCGAGGAATAGGGTAGCTGACACATGGAGCTGCTGTATTGATGGTTTGCTTATAGTCCCCACATATTCGGATCCCCCCACTGTTACTTTTAACAACGGGCACTATGGATGCAGCCCATCTAGAATATTCTACTCTTTTGTAAATGCCTTGGTTTTCTAGGCGGTCTAATTTTTACTTTTAAAAGTAACCAGGACTCATACTTAGCAACGCTAGTATTAAGAACCACTCCTCTAAAAGATGAATCACCATTTTTATATTATGCGTTGATACAGGTGAGTATTAAATAAAAGCATGTTAGTAACTTGTTATTGAAGCATTCATTAACAGAGGCGAGACACACGTGTGAACGTAACGAGCAATTTATTTACACTGAATACATAGCAGTTTACCACTAATACAAGTAGTGGGAGGTTGCAGTCAAGAGTGACGGTGGGAGTCACTAAGTCAACGGGAGATAACTCGTGTTTACGTAACATCTCCGTTTTTTTTTTCTTTGTTTTAACTGAAAAATAAAAGTATTTTTATTTTTTAGAGTTTTCTCATTTAGTCTCTGTATCGGGCTGGACATTTAATTGGTCTCCCTTTCTTTGTGGAGTTTGGTATTATTTTGTTTTCCGAGCTTGTTTTTGATACGACTTGTTTTCGACTATTTTCTTGGTTTAATATGTTTTCATAGTCGTGTTTGATTTTGAACTTTTGATTTTCTTTTGTTTTTAAAATATGACGTCTGTTGCGCCGTACATATTTTCCTTGTTCTGTTTTTATTAGATATGAACGAGGCTCTTTTAATTTTTTCACAACCTTACCTTTTCGGTTCCATTTTTCTTGTGAAAGAATACGGACAGTATCGTCTTTCTTTAGTTCTGGTAGCTCTCTGGACTTTTTATTTATTTTATGCTTTTTCATTGTTTTGTTATGCATGATATTTGGAAGATTTGTCCTTAGCGTTCTTTTCATCAACTGTTGGGCTGGTGACGGGGTTTTATCTTTTAATGGTGAAGTCCGTAACGCTAACATTGCTAGGTATGGGTCTTGTCTACTTTCAAACGATTTCTTTAATGTTCTTTTAATTGTTTGAATGTTTCTTTCTACTAAGCCATTCGACTGTGGATAGTTCGGACTTGTCGTGATATGCCTGAAATCCCAATCTTTAGCAAATTGTCTAAATTCTGATGATCGGTACTCGGGTCCATTGTCACTAATCACTATTTGTGGAATGCCAAATTTTGCGAAGGTGTTTTTTATTTTATTGATCACCGTACTTGATTTGCAGTCATCAAGTTTGTGGATATCGAAATATCTAGTTGTGTAGTCTATTATCACTACATATGCTTTACTATATAAGTAAAATACGTCTGTCGCAACTTTGGTCCATGGTGTTACGGGTATTTCATGGTGTATTAGTGATTCTGACGGTTGTCGGTTTCTGTGATCTAGACAATGTGTGCATGTGCTAACCATTTCTTTTATTTGATTGTTTATGTTAGGCCAATATACGACCTCTTTTGCTCTTGTAATGCACTTTTCTATGCCCAAATGTCCAGTGTAGATTTTTTGTAGGGCTTCCTTCCTTAGGGAGGTTGGGACCACTATTCGTGTACCTTTCAATACTAGTCTGTTCGGATCGAGGGTCGTTGTTCCCCCGATTATAAACGTGTTCAGTTGAATCAAGCAATGTTGCATGCAAAGACGGAGTAATAATTAATAAACAAAAATGAAGTAGTTCAAATAACGTTTATTGAACGTGTGTGTACGTGGAATGATGAAGTGTGTGATGTATGCATGTGTGTCGATGGAAAAACAGTTCTTGAAAAAGGTATAAGAAGAAATGAATGAATCCGGCGAGAGGAAAAGTCTTTGAAATCCGTAACACAAAGAAAACGAGTTGAGAACTCTTACCGTTGTTTGCCCACGTGTGTTGGTAGTTGTTTTGCTGAGACAAGTTCAAGAGAAAAGCGTGTGACGAAACGCTAGTGTATTAGCGTCGTTCTGCCGACCAGAGAAGAGTGAAACGGGACGCTAGTGTCAGCGTCTGCCTGCCGAGGCAGGTCGGTGAGGAAGAGAGAGAATTTCCGTTTGGTCCCGGCTTTTATAGTCCGAAGGGCAGATAACTCTGGTGTCGCTTTACAGCGCCACCTGTCGGTGAAAAAGCGACACCTACCGGCAAACCGGTGTAGCTATGTTTTGAAAGGAGGAGGTAACTGCTACAAGGACTCCCCCCCAGATTGAAAAATATGAAAATATTATTCAATATATACAGTTGTAGATGAAAAGCATTCTTTGTGGGTATGTCTGTTTTGCTGTTTAAGATTAGAAAAAGTAGTGTGCACGCTACTTATTTCTGTTTCTGCATCTGTATTGAATGATTGATCGCAAGTGCGTCTGCGGAATTGAGTGTTTGTAACGCATGTGGATCTGCGTGTTGTTTGGGTCTGCGTCAAGTTTGAGCGCAAGTGAGTTTGCGGTCGAAAAATGTTGAGTGCAAGTGAATTTGCACTTGTTGGTGGCGTTGTTCATGTTGATTAGTCTGCGTGATGCGGAGCTGATGAACGTTGAATTGTCAGTGAATGTTTGGTGCTTGGGTCTGCGCGGTTGTTGATGAGTGAGCACAAGTGGGTCTGTGCGGTGTTGATGAGCGAGCACAAGTGGGTCTGTGCGGTGTTGATGAGCGAGCACAAGTGAATCTGTGCAGTGTTGATGAATGAGCACAAGTGAATCTGTGCAGTTGTTGATGAATGAGCACAAGTGAGTCTGTGCAGTTGTTGATGAATGAGCACAAGTGAGTCTGTGCAGTTGTTGATGAATAAGCACAAGTGGGTCTGTGCAGTTGTTGATGAATGAGCACAAGTGGGTCTGTGCAGTTGTTGATGAATGAGCACAAGTGAATCTGTGCAGTTGTTGATGAATGAGCACAAGTGAATCTGTGCAGTTGTTGATGAATGAGCACAAGTGAATCTGTGCAGTTGTTGATGTTGTTCATGTTAATTAGTCCGTGTTGTGGAACTGATGAACAAACATCTAGTTGTTGAGATCGGTGGTACACTATGGTCAAAATCAGATGCACAAATGCCTGCAAGTGAGTTAGCAGGTCCAGGTACAAGTGGGTCTGTACTGGTGTTGGTGCGCGTCGTTCGAGTTGATGTGTCCCCAGTTGATCAACGAACGTCCAGTTGTTGAGTATTTAGTGGTGCTTGTGCAGTTGTACTCATTTTAAACTGGTGTGATTTCTTCCATAGTGTCGTCAGTGAGGTCCGGAAATGTTTGGTGCTTGATGAATATCCGGAAAAAATGTGGTTGTTCAAGTTGTGTTGAAGATTGTTGGTAGGCCTTGAAGGGTGATATTGTTCGTGTTTGTCGTCATGTGTTGGTCGTTTTGTAGTTTTCTTTTCCTTTATATATATATTTCCAACACGTGGGTAGAAGGGAAAAAGAAAAAAAAATAGAGTCGTAATTTGTTTCACACGAGAAATGACGTTTTTCGTTTTCGTTTGTTTGAATGTTCGTTTCCACGTAGAGAAAGAATGGCGGCTTCTCTTTCCTTTGTTGTTGAAAAGAAAGAAAAAAAAAAAATTCGTATTTTTTTTTTTTTTTTTTTTGAATTTTCATTTCCAGGTGAAAAAGATGGCGGCATTATTTTGAATTTTTTTATCAACACGTGGTCATGGCAAAGAGTGGCGGCATTTTTTTTTTTTTTTTTGTCAACACGTGGTTATGAAAAAGATGGGCAGCGTGAGCGTTTGGTTTCTTTTGTTTTCTTTTTATCTCCACGTGTTCAAAACAAAGGAAGTGGCGTCTTGTAAGGTCCTTTTGTTCGTCGAAAAAGAAAAAAAAGTTTGTCTTTTTCTTTGTATATTTTTTTTCGACACGTGAGTGGAGAAAGAGAAGAAGAAAAAATGAAATTGTAACTTGTTTTATACTCGGAGAAGCCGAGAAATGTTTTTGTTTTTCTTGTTTGGGTATTTCCACGTTGCAGAAAAAAAAATAATGGCGGCTTCTTTTCTTTTGTTTGTTTGTATATTTCTACCACGTGGGTAGAAAAAAAAAGGAAAAAGATGAGTGCGTAATTCGTTTCAACACGAAAGAAAAAAAACGAGAAATGTTGTTTGTTTTTTTTTTGTTTTTGTTTGTTCTAGTACGAAATTAATTACTTCGTCAGATACAACAAAGCTTGCACGTCGGGTCACCAATTGTTAGAATCGAGGGTCGTTGTTCCCCCGATTATAAACGTGTTCAGTTGAATCAAGCAATGTTGCATGCAAAGACGGAGTAATAATTAATAAACAAAAATGAAGTAGTTCAAATAACGTTTATTGAACGTGTGTGTACGTGGAATGATGAAGTGTGTGATGTATGCATGTGTGTCGATGGAAAAACAGTTCTTGAAAAAGGTATAAGAAGAAATGAATGAATCCGGCGAGAGGAAAAGTCTTTGAAATCCGTAACACAAAGAAAACGAGTTGAGAACTCTTACCGTTGTTTGCCCACGTGTGTTGGTAGTTGTTTTGCTGAGACAAGTTCAAGAGAAAAGCGTGTGACGAAACGCTAGTGTATTAGCGTCGTTCTGCCGACCAGAGAAGAGTGAAACGGGACGCTAGTGTCAGCGTCTGCCTGCCGAGGCAGGTCGGTGAGGAAGAGAGAGAATTTCCGTTTGGTCCCGGCTTTTATAGTCCGAAGGGCAGATAACTCTGGTGTCGCTTTACAGCGCCACCTGTCGGTGAAAAAGCGACACCTACCGGCAAACCGGTGTAGCTATGTTTTGAAAGGAGGAGGTAACTGCTACAAGTCCTTTCACAACCGATATGTCATCGCGGACTGGCATATATGGTGCTATTGTGGGTGGCACTTCCATTTTTTCTGGCCAAGTTGATGTCGCATATTTCATGAGCATTTTTAGTGTTGGGTCTTTTCCAGTCTCCTCACGGTATATGTTGAGTTTATGGTCGCTCATTGGATATTGTTTTATAATGGTATGGATATATTTGTCCATTTCTGTATCCGATATTTCTTGTTCACTGTCTGATATGTATGCACGTGATAATGCATCAGCAATTACGGATTCTCGCCCTGGAATGTATATTACTTCGAATTCGTATTTCTGAAGCGCGAGTATGAATCTTTGTATTCTCGGAGGGCTTTTTGTAATGGATTTTTTAAAAATTTGCCTTAATGGTTTGTGATCATTTTCTATGAGAAATTTTCTTCCATAGATATATTGGTGGAATTTGTTGCAGGCGAACACTATGCTGAGTGTTTCCAGTAATTTTGTTCTGCTGAGGTTGTCGATCGTGACGCGTATGACACGGGTAACCATTTTTCATCATGTTTCTGTTGTAACACTGCACCCAATCCATGTTTGCTGGCATCGGTGGTGATTTTAATTTCTTTGCTGGGATCATAAAATTTTAAAACTGGTAGGCTAGTTATTTTCCGTTTTAGTTTTTCTATAGCCTCTATTTGAGGTTTATCAAATGACCACAGCGTATCGTTGTGTAGCAGTACTCTCAACGGTGTAGTTACCTCTGAGTACTCTGGTATGAACTGGCACAGGTAGTTGGTCATTCCCAAAAATCGTTGGATATCTTTCTTATTTTCGGGTAGAGGCATGTGTGTTATTGCCTTTATTTTAGAAGGGTCTGGTTTTATTCCTTCATCAGTGATCAAATGACCTAAATATGTTAATTGCTTTGTTGCAAATTCACATTTATTTTTGTTTAATTTTAATCCAGCTTTGCGTAGTTGACTGAATACTTTGTCTAATGTTTTTATATGGTCCTCTAATGTTTCTGACCATATTATTATGTCGTCCTGTGAGTTCTTCGTTCCAGGTATGCCTTCTATTATTTTTGCAACTTGTGCTTGAAAAATTTCAGAGGCACTATGTATTCCATATGGCAGGCGCGTGAACGAATAACGACCAAATGGCGAATTAAATGTTAATAGCTTAGAGCTTTCTTCATCAACGGGTATTTGCCAATATCCATTTGAAGCGTCTAATTTCGTGAAATATTTTGGATTTTCCATTTCTGCAAATATTTCTTCGGCGGTGGGTAATTTGAAGTGTTCTCTTTTTATGGCCTTGTTTAGGTCTCTAGGGTCCAAACATAGTCTTAATTTTCTGTTCGGTTTCTCCACTATTACCAGAGAATTTACCCAATCTGTCGGTTCTTCAACGGGTTTTATTATTCCCATTTTTGTCATTTTTTCTAACTCCTTTTTTAATTTTGGTTTCATCCAAAACGGTATGTTCCTTGGAGGATTTATGACGGGTTTTATGTCCGGAGTTATTGTTATATGATGTGTGACTGGTAATTTTCCGATGTCACCATAGCAATCTTTATATTTTTCTTTTAATGCTTCTATGTCCGTCTTGTTTATTTCATAAGTTCTTTTTATCAGTCCTAGTTCTTCCGCTGTTTCTGCGCCGATTACTGCGTTTGCATTTGTGTTTGCCACAATGAAATGCGAACTTACTTTTATATTTTTATTTTGTAATTGTATAACACAGCTCCCTATCGTGGGAATTTGCGTACAGTTGTAGGCGGTTAATTTTATAGACGTTTTATTTAATTTTGGCTTTGGTTCAATAGTTCTATATATTTTTGCTGGTAATACATTTACTTCAGCACCTGTATCGATTTTGAAGTTGATGAGTGTTTCGTTGCCTCGAATCTTTACTTTCCATTTGTCAGTTTGTAGTGCGTCTACATTTTTTTTCAATATGGCGTCCATGTTAAACTGATTTTGCTCCACGTGGTCTGAATTGTGTGAGTGTCCGACATTATATAGTTTCTTCTTTTTCGTTCGACATATTCGAGCGAAGTGTCCTTTTTTGCCGCAATTTGTGCAGTTTTTATTGTATGCTGGACAGTTTCCTTTCTGATGTGACCCAGCGCAGTAGGTGCATGTCTCAATCCATTGTTGTGTTTTCGCGGGCTTTTTGTCTTCACGTTTGAACATGACTTTGGACGACAGCCTGTTTTTCTTTGGATTGCGAATTGTTGAGATATTTTCTGTTTCGCATGTAGCCATTATCTTGGAGTGTCTCTTCGTTTCTTCAGCACTCAGGCCTGCTTGTATCGCCTTTTGTAAATCCAGTGAAGGTTCTCTGAGCATTCTTTCTCTCAACATGTTGTCATTAACGCCACAAATTAGAATGTCTTCTATTAGTCTTTCAGTGAGGTCACCAAATTCACATTTGTTTGCCTTTTGCCATAGTTCTGTGACGTACTCATCAAATCTCTGTTTCTTTCTGTTTGCACGTGAGAAATTGATATGTGAGAAACGTCAGGTTTTTTCTTGGTTGGCAGTGCGCGTCAAATTTTTCTATAACTTTTTTCAAGTTTAGCTTCTCTTCGTCATTTTCAAAGTTAAACGTATAATATATTTTCCTTCCCTCGGTTCCTATACAGGTCAGCAATATTGAAGTTTTCACCTTCTCCGGTTTCTTGTCCGACTCTGTAGCTTGCAGGAAAAATTGAAATTGGTTTTTCCAAGTTTCCCATTCCTGTCCGAGATTATCCGAAGAGAAATTTAATTCTTTTGGATGTGGTAAAAATTCCATTTTTCTTTTCTTTTTTTTTTTTTTTTTTTTTTGAAAATATTGATATACGGCTGTGAGTGTTGACGGTTCGATGTTTTATTCTGACACCATTTTATATTATGCGTTGATACAGGTGAGTATTAAATAAAGCCATGTTAGTAACTTGTTATTGAAGCATTCATTAACAGAGGCGAGACACACGTGTGAACGTAACGAGCAATTTATTTACACTGAATACATAGCAGTTTACCACTAATACAAGTAGTGGGAGGTTGCAGTCAAGAGTGACGGTGGGAGTCACTAAGTCAACGGGAGATAACTCGTGTTTACGTAACAACCATCCCCAGCTCAACAGTTAATGAAAAGAATACATCGAATAAACCTTCTCAACATAGTACACAATAAATTATTGAAAAAGTGTCAAGCGGATAAAATTGTGAACAAAAATAAGGAGTTACAAACTATGAAAACATACGACCTTGTTCGTATAAGATTCCAAGGAAATTGGAACAGAAATGGAAATTAAGAAATTAAAAGAACCTCGTTCATATCTAATAAAAACAGAAGAAGGAAACTGTTTACATCGTAATAGACGTCACTTATTAAAAACAAGTGAAAAACAATCAAGTATCACACCAACACAAATTGACTATTATGAAAACATATTTAATGAACAAGAGAGCCAAATGCAACACACAACAACAATATTCACAGAACCGAGCAAAGCGAGGAAGAACTATTAGGCATCCAGCCAGATACAGGGAATAAATAAATGAAAAAAAAAAAACTTTTTAAAAAGCAGAGATGTTAGATCATGGTTATCTCCCCTTCATATCTCATACCATTCCCCTTGACTGCAACCTACCACCACACTAACCAGGACATAGCAGCAGAGGTCCCTCTGCCTACTAAACGAGTAGTCTCAATAAAGTCTTAAAAGCCTCCACACGTATATGCCTTATTCTCTGTTGTTAACCTTTGTCATTATGTATTTACACATAATATAAGAGATCAGTGGTGTGCAGAAGTCTGGTAATGCCCTGGTGATACTGGGAGCCAACTCCTTGATTGTATGCCCCAAAGACTCAAGTATAAGTCCTAGTACTAAAAAATATTATGATTGGATGCCCCCCCCCCTCCTCAATTTGGATGCCGACAGTGGTACAGATAAGTCCTTATATACTTCCTTGACCACAATATGATTAATAATTACTGCACTATCGCCATCTGCATATTTATTTTTTTAAATTTGGTTCACCCCAAACAAGCCATATTGCGACTGAAGCGTAAGGGGCTACTGTGATAAGGGACAGATTTATAGGATGCAACCCAAGTGGGAGTTGAGCAGCAAGATGTTTGTTCACATTTCATTTAAATTTCTGTATGTTGGTACGGTCAGGGAAACAGGGAGCAGGGATGGAATTCAAAAGAGGAAAGAAGCTATTAGAGTAAAAAATCTTCCGGCATCTGGGGACCTCTACAGTCAAAATGGTGGGATTTTGCTGATAGTCAGGTTATTACCATACTGTCGCCATCCGCATCCTCTCAAGTACCATCGACAATAATGTTTCTCAAGCAGTTTCTCAGCTTCGTCAAAAGAATCTGATGGAAGCACAAAATAACTTTCTAGTGTATTTAAACTTATCACCTCGATACTTCTTCAAATAATGGATCCTCTCTGTTGGTGTAAGTTTTCTTTTCTCAATTAAGGTCTGAAATGCCACTTTCCAATCTGAATATCTCATCGAATCCCCCAATAATCCCTTTTATCCCCCACTTAGAAACTATCTTGCTTGTTTTCGGCTTTTGAAACAATCCAGAAAACAGTGAGCAGCTCATATCTAGATAGATTTGGAAAGGGTCCTACTAACCACGACACTTAGCATTTTATTTTTCAGCAATCTCTGTTGTTTTCTAGCACCCACCACCCCCAATCGATGAATTTGTACATATAATTTTTGTAAATACAAAACATCAAACCATTGAGGATAATGTTAAGTAGGTTTTACCCATAGAGTGAATGTGGTATTTTGGTGACTGAAACTAGTTTAGAGAATAGACCAATAGGACGACCGCCGACCCTCATCCCACCCAATTTGGGTCTTGTGCAACATCTTATTTTATAAAGAAAATTTACTATACTGTGAACTTTATGGTGCTTATATAGATGAGGGCACATATAAAAACGCAGTTATACAGGTGAAAATCGCAGTTCCAAATAAATTAACCGGAAAACTCTTTGATATACTTATGTATCAGGCAAAAATAGGTATCTAACAAAAATATTAGCAAAAATTATTGAGTAGAATTAAGGTAGTTAAGTATCCTTGGTAGAGGGCGAGGTCATAGTGCTTTTCTGGTCGATACTTTCCCAGGGGGTAATACAGGAGATCAAACTCAGGCTTCTCCATCAGCATTTGCTAAATGTTTGGGTATTCTCAAGTGTCATGCTGCGCATGGATGTGTGTCCCTTGAGATATTTCCGACATGGATGACTGGATCCGTCACTGCCATGCTAATGTTTCGTGCTAGGTTTGATTATTTTGCCTCTGAATTTATCACAGTCAATTAAAAGTAGAGTTGGGCGGTTTTGAAATTTTGGTTTCGGTATCGGTTTCGGTTTTTTTCCCTTAAAACCTCGGTTTACGGTTCGGTTTTTCGGTTTTTTTGAAAAAAAAATTTTTACTATGGAAGCTATTCATTCTCTTGTGTGATGATTAGTTATTATTCAACGTTTAGTTGAATTATGCCACTGTTTCGATAATTTTGTGACTGAATCATTCTCCATGATATGAAGGTGTTGACTGTTGTAATCAAAGTTTTGATACCTTTTTAACAGTTAACTCGTTAAAACAGTGACCAAAGATTCATGAAAGATTTCTGAAGAATAAAACTGAGTTTGAATATACATTCTATCTAATTCTTTAACCCATCAGAAGCTAAAATATAACTCAGAAATGCAAGAAATTAAAAAACGAAAATTTATTTGAACAAACAAAATAATTTTACAAATAAAATTAAGCAAAAATGATGATGAAAATGAAATATTGTCAAAATTATTTGACAGATAAAAATTTTAATTTTTTAATAGGTGAAAATGTTTGCAAGACGTTGTGTCTTGTCGCGTAAAATAAACACACCATATACTTCTCGAATTGCCGGTGTTGACTGTTGGGATGTCTGTCATTTTGTGTGCTCGAAGTTCTGTCAACTGGTGCGTGTTGGGGTTAATATTTGTTTTTAAGACAGGGTAATAAAACTTTATAGACATGCGTAAAAGACTAGTAGTACACCCGAAAACCGCACCAAGGGAAAAGGAAGGATGGTTAAAAAAAAGTAGAGATTATTAATTCACCTAAAGTCATTTTTTAAGCTTTAAGGTAATTTTAGTCATAGAATTCATGACTTGGATTAAAGTTTAATAATTAAACTTTCGAATAAATTGTCAACTCTAAATAAATACCATATTAACAATTTAGTAAAATATAAATCGTTGCATAGTCTACTTTTTGAATAACCCATTTTTGGGAGAGAAAACGGTATAGTTGAGAGATAGTTCTCTAGAAATTACAATTTATGTATGAAGTGGCTTTTCAAAAGTAAACAATGAAATGCCTAATGTTTAAAATAATTTAAAAAATCCGAATAAAGTGACACTAGCATTGGCAACTACTTTTTTTTCTTTTTAAATGTTTATACTTACTCACTACTTTTCGTTTTCGTTTACAAGTATTTTTTAAAATTTCATTTTAATAACTTATTTTTTTAGATAACTCTGAAACAAACAAATAATTATTTTACAATTTTGAGTTGAATCAAATAGATTTTCGACATCATACGGAACGCGTTTGATTTTTTCTTTTTCATTTGAAAATAGTTTATGCTAAAAATACGATATCATGTTGTCTGTCGTATTTCTCTTTTTTTCATTTCAAAATTCAAAATGTTAATGATAAACAAACTGTAAACAAAGATTTCTTCCTACAAATAGCAATACACATGAAAAAATTTAAATTGCTTAAAATATCTCAATAATGGCATATATAGAAAGAGCTTGATGATCTAAGAAAGAATCTTTTAAAATTTTTTAAATCTGACTAAAAATAAGGAAGTTATGACTATTTTTGTGCCTCGCACAATTGGATATTTTCCCCTCTTTAATACCATATGCGTTTCGTCACATTTTTTACACTAATTTTTCAGTAAAAATGTTATATCTTTGTTAAAACACAAGATTAAGCAATGAAATTTACCATATAAGTGTATTTTTGTACAAGGAATCAGAATATGCCACTGAAAATCTCCAGAAATTAATGGTTTCCAAGTAATCTGCACTAAGTGCACATAAATATGCTGCAATACCTTAAAAATACCATGAATCCATTAAAAGAAAGAAGTTAGAAAACTCAAAGTTGAATTGTAATACATTTTATGTACAAGAAACTAAAATCTAATACTAGGACTGTTTAAAAATTTTAAAAAAGCGTTTTAGGACAGTTAATTATTTTTTCTATGGGAGATAAATCCTGTGCGTTTTTCTTGTTTTTTTTTTTTGTTTTTTTTTAGACGATTATAAGGGTTTTTGTGGGAGGAGGGGGGCTTACCATTTGAACTTCAGGTTAGTGGTAGGGCTAGGGGCAATTAAGTGTGAACACCCTGAAAACTTAGCAGAAAGAAAAAAAAAACAATTCATTTAGAATTTCGAGTGGGGGATTAGTTTCACATATATTTAATGCAGAATAATTCACCATTTCCGGGCCATTCTAGCGTTTTAGGGCATTAATCAATTTTTTTCTATGGCAAATAAATCCTGTGCGTTTTTTTATGGGCGTCTGCTTTTTTTTTTTTAGACGATTATGTGTGGTTTTAATGGGCTTTTTTGTAGGATTAGGGCTTCCTACTCGGACTTAGGGTTAGTGATAAGGTTAAGGAAGGGGTTTTGTTTTGGATGGAGGTTGCCATTCGGACTTAGTGTTAGGGTTAAGGGAGTTTTTTAGGAGTGGCTTGCCACTCATATTTAAGGTTAATGGTACGATACGTTCAAGATGGCATTTTTAGGAGGTGGGCTTGTTAGTCGTACCTAGAGTTAATGGTAGAGTAATTATTTATTTTATAAATTTCACTAAAAGGCAAGAATGGTCGGGAAATCGGAGATCATTTTACATTAAATTTATATGCGAAACTGTTCCCCCACTCTAAATTCTAAACTATTTTTTGTTGTTTTGTTTTTTCTTTTTTTCGCCAAGACTTTAAGACGTAATCGCCTAAAAAAGTAGAATCTTAATTTTTTTTTTAAATTGGCGACTAGAAATTCATTACTACTAGAAGTTCGAAAGTTGAGTGAAAACCAGTATTTTTTAAAAGTATTTTTTATAAAAGAACCAAATAGGATTAACTTTTTTAAGCACAAAAAGTATTTTTATCTTACTTTTAAAGAAGTTTATAAACGAATTTTACAACGCTTTACAAGACGCTGCTGCTGATTGATTGTTATATCAGCAATACTAGCAGCCATTGTTGACTTTCGCTCAAAAAAAGGACAATATTTTTTAGGATAAGATAATTTTAAATTACTATTACCGAAAGACAAAACAACGTACAATTATAATTTTAATGCATAAAAAAAGTTGAAAGATTAATTTATTTACTAGTTGGGTACGAAAAATGTAACAACATTTTCTATATTCATATTTTAAAATGTTTAAAATTCGTTCTAGAATGAAAATAAACAAAAATCGCCTCGTGTTTATAGCAGTAATTGCAGTAATATATTTGTTCACTCTGTCCTCTTACTAATATAACATTTTTTGGTAATATTCAATTTTATTCAAATCGGAAAATCTTTTCAACCGTGTTTCCTTGTATATGGTGGCTTACTGTAGTGAAAAACACAATACCGAACGGTTACGGTTTAAAAAAAAAAAACCAATTCGGTATTCGGTATGGAGACGAAACCGAAAAACCGCGGTTTTTCGGTAAAACCGCCCATCTCTAATTAAAAGACTACCTTGTTTTGAAGTGACTCTACCTTCCTCTCCCTTTTTGTTATCATGCAACTTATTCTTTTTAAATCTTTACATAAAGAGGCCTCATGCCTTGTCTGGAGCGATTTCCATCAAAAAAACAATTATCAGAGGATCCGTAGAATCATTGCTAACTATGAAACAAGGTATATCTGCGTTCAGAGGGATAACAACAGTGATTTGATCAATCGTAACTTCCTTGATGGATTACTTAATGTTAACATTTTTTTTGACTATTGTGTCAAGACCAAAAGCCACTCAAGCATAAGAGTTAATGAGATGAATGATTGTCTCAATTTACTTGCCTCCCCACGAGGACAGAGTTAGACATAAGTCGGCTTTTAATGTGGGGAGAATCCAGGATTGGGACAATCTAGAAGGATTTCTCTTTCACTGATTGCGGACAGAAAAAATTAAGTGCAGCATCAGAACAGATCAAAAGGCCAAGGATAATGATTGTCAGTTGAATGATGAAGAGTATTATGAGAGGATTGAAAGTAATAAATGGAATGAAGAACTAAGTTTGATTACTTATGGGGATGTTTATGACAAGTATTTGTTGACATTGGATTTAAAGACGACCAAGTTGTAATCAGCAGGGAAGCAGTCCTGCAGTAATGTGTTCCACAGGTGAGAAGCCCTTGCAAAGTCCATGGATACTAGACACATGAAGGGAGAAAGGAAAGGGTTTTTTTTTTGTTTTAGTTATTACTCTTGATGTCTTACAAGAAGGAACCAAAGACTAAATCTCAGTTGAGCACCTTCCAGGGAAATAACGATAGAGTAGAGAGAGACTAGCAATGTCGCTTCTGTGAAAAAGGCGTTGGGAGAAGAGAAGAGATCCCGACCACTAGATTTTGAAGTCGATCCTGTACTCTGTCAAGGCAAAAAAGATGCACTGTTTTTGCACCTCCCCAGATGCGGCTGTAGTATTCCATCTCATCTGACTCTTATATAGATAGCGGATTGTATTCGGTGTCAGGTACAAAAGATTCAGCCATTTTTCCAGCTATCTTAGCAACAGACCGAATATACATCTTCCATTTTATATCTGTGGTAAAAGTCAATCCTAAGAACTGATCCAAACAAGAGGCTTCTTCAGGGCTAGAGCACTTCATTTTGTTTGGGGCAAAACAGGGATCCGAGAGTTGGTGGTGAAAAGAAAGAAGCTTGGTTTTAGAGGTGTTTAAAGTAACAGGCCACTTTTCCCCCCACATGTTCCAGGTCCAACGAGAAGGAGTCAGCAAGAGCTTGATCACCAGTGTTCTTTGAGGTGCAGCCATAGACAATTGTGTCGTCTGCATAGATGTCAATGAATGATCTCAGTATATGATGTAGCATATCATTAAGGAAGATCAAGAAGAGTGTTGGCCCCAGAATAGATCCCTGAAGCACGTTCGAATTAGTTAGAGATGGTCTATCAGTATGACTAAATATAGGTTCAATCATGTCAATCTGAGATCTCAAAAACTTATTCACTTGTTTATTGGCATAAATTTTGGATGCTTGTTGCTCTACTCTAGAGAAAAGGCTTTGTGCATTCGCTAGGGCACCTAGTTTAGCTTGGACTATGTTGATTTTCATCCGGGTCCTGGATTTTTCGAGATCAGTCTTATGTCTGGCTTATTTATCCATGTATTTTCATTTTGCCTTCAAGGCAGCTGCTTCAACCATACGATAAGTTGATCTCCTTAAAATTTGGGATACGTGAGTTATTTTCTGATCTTTTATACAGGAGAGTGCGTTCTTTAACGTTGACCGAGAATAAATCCAAGGAAGATAACTCAGGTAATTTTGCCCCAAGAAAAAATAACTAATTTTCTTAATTTAATGTTGCTTAAATCTCTATTTATAAAATTCTTGCATGTAAATAGCTTCCAAAATGTTCAATCTTTTAATACATGAGGATTTGCTAAAAAATTTTAAAGCCAGTTTAAATGACTTTCTATTTGACAGTTTAAATGCTTCCAAATTGCTTTCAAGTTTAGAAGGTTGCAACGTCATTCATTTTTTTTCAATTATCAATAAAGCATTAAAATGGCTGACTTGTTGACGAAGAAACAGAAATGAATTCTGGTGAATTTATTTTCGTAATTATTTTTTTAATAGGATTTTTAAAGTTTGTTTTAGTAATTTACGCTATTGTATTTTTGATTTCAATAAAAATCAATTAATAGAATATACAAAATAATAATGCGTAAGTTACGTCGAGGCGAAAAATACAAACACACATACACAAACACAGCAGAAGTATTTGGTTACAGTCCCTTTTAAATATAAAATACTTAAAAGTATTATTATTTTCTGGATTGACTTATGCATCTAAAAACGGTGTTATCTTATTTTCTTTATCTTAAAAATAAGGCCCAGATTATTTTTTGGTGCGTTTGTAGATTAATACCCAAATAAAATGAGATTCTATTTTTTTAGCCGATTATTTTATTTTATTATTTTAGAATTTAGGGTGGGTGATCAGTTTTGTATACAAATTGAACATAAAATTATCCCCCAATTTCAGGATCATACTAGCGTTTTAAGGTAGTTAAATTACTTTTTAATATTAACCCTAAGTCTGAGTAGCTGTCAGTTAGGGTTAGGTTTAGAATTAGGCTAGAAAACCATAACGAATGTTTTGAGAAACAATTTATTGCCTAAAAATTATTTTAGAATCATTTGATGTTCATTATCACAAGATCGAGCTTTGTGAAAAATACCACTTTTTTGCAAGAATTTTTATAGCTCCTGCCTTGTCTCTCACATGGTCATTCAATTATAATAAGTAAATAGGAATAAACAAGTATATCGACTATGAACGAATTTTAAATGTCTGGTAAAAAATAAGTGTTTTGAAAGAGTTTATTACCGGCTACAAAAATTGACTTAACATTTATAAGAGGAGACAATGCAAAACACACATTAACCGGAACAAAATTGCACCAGTCAAGAAATGTTGGCGCATTTACAGAATGTGTTCTGAATGTGTGGGAGGCAACTCCATTTTATTTTTGCAAAAAACTTGACAAAAAAGGCTTATAGCATTACCTATCTTTTGCAATAGATTTACACAGACACTCACTAAAGGGCGTCATACATGAATTATCTCCGCTTTTTGTGACGGTAGATGGTGCTACCATCTGTGGTATAAAAAAGAATGAACAGACTGTCTCTCTCTTTCTTCCAGAACTGGCCTCGACAGACACATCTTACCAAACCCCCTCACCCTCTTTTTTTCAATATGTCTGGTCTTGACTAACATCTTGCCACCATGTACGCACTATACAAACGCACAATTTGGTATGTAAGACCTTCCTTTCTACTTACACACATGCACATATCATTTGCAGACTGTTTTATACACATTCTCAATGGACACAATTTCATAGAAAATCCAGTCAGGTTCGCGAACAATACATGCTTTTGTATACTTCATTGTTTTCAAGTTGTTACTTTATTTTCATTGGTATATGCTTGTATTTGAATACATATAAATAAAGAGCAGCGCTGCAAGCATCCCCTTAATCGCCTCAGGCAATTTCAATGTTGACTTATCATTAAAACTGAAAAATTAATGATAAAAGACATCATTTTAAAATTTTTTAAATTCATCAAATATTTATCAAGCAAGTTTTTAAAATTTAACAACGATACAATGCTGTCTCCAGGATGCGTTACTTTTGTAGAAACGTACAACTATCAGACAGCTAGGATAAACTCTTATCGACAAGCAAGACTCTGAGGCATAGTATATTTTAGACACAGGTTTATTGTACATCGACAAAGTTAAAAATAGATGCCTAAAATGTCGGAATATTTAAAGGGATAGAAATCTTACCATGTATGAACCCCACACTAAGCTCTGCACCATGGGTATCGTCGGCAACCGCACACACAGGTGTATGATATCCTGGTCGAGGTGCCAATGTGTGAACCCCACGTGTGTGCACGATCTTGCCAGACCGTGAACACACTTCAGCCAATCGTCGTAATGGCAATAAAAAAAATATGTCGATTGAAGTTCCTCTAGGCCGGGATGACGACGATGATGATGATGACTTCGTCGATCTTGTCGTCTCGTCCAACTCCCAAGTTGAAACTGTTTGTATCAGCGAGCGATCACTGGGCGAACAGCAATCAGTTGGCTCTGTGAGGGCGAAAGATTATTCAAAGCAGAACAAAGGGAAAAGAATAATGTTTAACAACTCGGTCGGGGTCTTTTTTTATTGAAGAGTAATTATTAATAAAATAAAAGAATTGATTTTACATTAGATTAATGTCTACCGTATTCATAAAAGCCCTTGCTCTAAGTTACCTCGTTGGTTCTGTGTGTGTGTGTGTGTGTAAATTCGTTCACAAGTGGTTGCTTAGTCACAAATTTACTATCTAAGAAAACGATGGTGAGTTTGCCCGGTTTTCTTCTCTTTGTCGCGTACCGTCATCGGCACGCGACGTCGAATGTCTGCCATTCTCGTTCTGTGGTCTCATGGTTCTGTCTTGTCGTGCGTCAAAACGCACAGTCTCTTATTGTAAATGTCTATCGTCACACACTCTTCCTCTGCCATATTTCTCTCTGCATCTCTTCCTCTCTCATGGGTTGGGAGGATGAGCGTCTTACTCCCTTGCCTCTAAAATAAAATGGAATTCCCTCTCTGGCTTAGTGTTATCATAAAACAATTACCTTTTCCTTCTCGCGGTGTGGGCCGAAAGCTGTCTGCCGTAATTAACGATGACAGGCCTAGATGATTATCTGCCTAGTTAAATGGAACAAGCATCGCTCCATTAATATTATTGGAGTTAAATCTAAGATTATGGATTTTGCTAAATCCTTAACTAACCATCTGGCAAGCGTCTTCTTTTGTGTCGCGGTGATCGGAATTGACACCAAGCATGACTCTGCTAGACAGACCAGCGCCTTTTTCCATTGTTTGAATAAGCTCGTTTCACGTCGAATATATACTAATTTTATATCTCCACTTTGTCTCTACGCAGGGCCTAGCATCATCACCAAGATGCATACTAGCGCATAACCAGGGTACCCGATCCCCACGGCCCCGGATACTTTGTCACACATGGAGGTCAGAAACAGGTCGGGGACGACACACCGGAAGACTCTCTCCAATGACGGGTTAAAAGAATACATTAAGAAAAAAGGGCCGGCAAAGGAAAATAAATGCTAAGGGATTTATTCTACGCTAGACAGAATACTCTTCGCCTGGCATCTTCGACGCCATGAAATAGCACTCGTCCTTGACACACAGTAGGACAATCTAAGTAACAGGTATTAAAAGCCACTTCAGAAAGGAGCTAGACCAGGAGCCGCTAGAAGGAGTCAGAGCAGCTGGAAGGTGCAGGAACAGAAGCTGCTGGAAGGAGCAGGGACAGGAGCCGCGGGGGCAGTAGTCATTGGAAGGAATAGGAGCAGGAGTTGCTAGAGCAGGCGCTGTTGGAAGGAACTGGAGTAGATGCTGCATGGAGTGAGCTTGAGAGGCAGGCTGGATCAGGGGTTGTGGTACCTTCCATTCGCTTTGGTGTTGAAATGCTAAGGAATTTATTCTACACTAGACAGAACAGAAACAATAAAAAAAGAATGTTAATTAACGAACAAAAACTATTATGTCTTTTTTGCAGACGGCTTTGTTAAAAAATAGTCCCTTTGCGTATGTTACAAATTAAATGACAATGATCGCATTTCTACTGGCATCCATCTGTAATTTTTGTTTCTTTTGGCCCAAACCCTTTGAAATTTCGCATGCTCTGCACGTGCTAGAATTACCTAGCAAACCTACAGAAGCTGCAAAATGTACTTCCTTTTCCACAGGGCTTTACGGAGCCCTGCAAAAAGGAGTGTGCTCCAGGAGCAAGCTCCTTTTTTCTGGAGTGAAGGAGAAGAGGGCTCATTTTATATTCAGCGGGAGTGGAGCGTGAGCCACTCCATTTGGAACAAAAGAGCATGGTTTTATCGCTCCACGCTGTTCTCTCTAAAATTATTTGCTTTTGTTTTTAACATTAGTTTTTTTTATTCAGCAATAAAAAGGAAAAGAAAAAAATCTCAGCTAAACTCTTTGAGTTATTTTAAAAATTATATCTCTGGTAAATGTATATGAGATAGGGAGAGGGAGAGAGAGGAAGGGAGAGAGAGGGAGAAAGAACGAGAGAGTTACACATGAAAACAGAACATTTGAACTTCTCATGCATTTTTTTTATAGATGCAAGTAGATTTTTACATCTACATGTTACATTTTTGACAGGACAGTTTTCTTAAGGCAGGAGACAATTTGGCAACAAATGTCTTCAAATGCGCCAGTGAGTCTATAAGTGTCTTTGAAGGTATTTTCTTAAAGATTTTAACTTTTTTTGTATTTATGACAAGGATGTTTATTGCTGATTGAGTAAATAAGCCAATTTTGTTTTTAATTTTAATTGAACTTTTATGCCACATTTTTACCCGTTATTTTTAAATTCACGACTAGTATGTTTTAACCTTTTCATGTTTGCTTTTAAATTCGTTAAATTCCGTTAAAACTTGCTTTTGTAAATAGAATGTTCAAAGTTTTTTTTGTGTGTAATAAAATGTTAAAGTAGTAAAAATATATTTAGTCAAAGGAAAAAAACAATAAAAACCAACTTGGCCGCCAGCGATTAAAACCTGGAATTAAGGTTCGATTTTCAACACTTTAAAAAGTAAAATCAGTTTCATAAAAATTTGGGTGAATACCAAGCGAAATAAGCGATAAAAACAGCGGTCCCCGGCAGCACTTTTACCCCCAGCCCAGGCCGCCCAGCCCCCGGTGCCATCAATCTTCATTCTATTTCGTAAGGTAAATAATTAATATACAAAAAAAATGTATTGGGGGTGGGATACATGCTAATTGTTAATACGAAAGACTATTCTGTTCATAAGTGACTACGATTGAGTCACGTGAGCCAAAATGCTGGCGTTGGAGGCTGGGCGGCGGTGGGCGGCCTGGGCTGGGGGTAAAAGTGCCACCCCAGCGGTCCCTGTTCTACAATTAAACCGATGTTTAAACTTAATTAAATTAAAGAAAATCTCTTAAATTTTAATTTTAAAAAAGCAAATAATTAGACTTTCTGACTAATTTGTTGCTTTTTTAGGACCGAAAGTAGATTAGATATCTTTCTTTATCTTTAAAAAATCTATTATCGAATATTAAAATTGTAAACAGTGTTTTTGTTAGAGATTTAAAATATAGACGTTTTCAACTTTTTTTATTCGAATTTTTAATTTTAATAAATGTTTTTGGTCAACCTAAGAAAACTTGCTCCAGTTAATTTTTCGGGGGAGGAAAATTTGATCCGATATTTTTTCAACTCCCAAGGTCTAGGCCAGATATTTTGTATGAAATTTTAAGACATTAAATGGATCTCTGAATTGTTTATTGACAATTTATTGATATTTTTTTGGCCAAGTTATGAAAAATATATTTTTATCCAATCTTTAAAAAATAAACTTCATTGGGTTTTTTTTCGTCCCAAATTGTACTATTGAAAAAAAAAGGGATAAATCGATTCGTTTGAAAGTACTTGTACGTTTCTCTGTGGTAAATAATAATTTACATTATACAATATAGTGACGTTCGTAAAAAAAACAACAAATATTAAACAACAACACGACGATTAATGTTGCCCTGGCTGTCTCTCCTCTCCCAGCGAAATGTTTTCTTTAAAGAGAAAATAATCACTAAAAAAGTAAAACTTTATTTACTTAAAACAAATCTAAATTCCCTTCCAAAATAAATAGAAAAAATATCGGGTCAAATTTTCCTCCTCTGAAAAAATAGGTTGTTAATTAAAACTGTTTTCAGGGATTCTTCTATTTCTATTTTATACCTCAGGAAACGAAAATTTACATATAATCCTATGCTTCGTCTAACATGTTCTCCTTAGCACATATCAAAATATTAGTGAGATTTTGTCAAATATTATCTTACGGTCTTACACTTAAAGTGACATCCCCACTCATATTGACGAGATCCTTTGACGCCCACCCCTATCATTCGACCATTCATTGGCAGAATAGAACATTTATGAAAGAAGGTAAATTTTCATTATGGAGTACTAAAAAAGATCCGCTTCTTTTTTTTCAATAGGAGTTTAAGCTGGAGCGGCTCTTTTTTGAAAATGGTGAGCGTGAGAGGAGCCAGCTCCAATTTTGGGCGTTGGAGCAGGAGCGGAGCCACTCCAAAAGTAGTGGAGCGCGTAAAGCTCTGCTTTTCCATTACCTTAGCTAAAAGTGAAATAAAAGTTTAGTCGAAATGAAAGATTTAGGTTCGCCATATATTTTTTATGTCCTAAATTTGACACATCCTTTTGATTTAAGATTAAAAAATGATTAATGAACTTGCAGAAATAATAAATTCAAAAAGCCAATGAAAATGTTTTCTAATTTAAATTAAAAAAACGTAAACAGTTTTTTTACGTAAACGATAAAGAAGTTTTTGTTTTCCTAATTTAATAAAAAAAAAAATGTTTTCTTAATTTAATGAAAAAAAAATGTGGTTTTCAACATTGACATTCCCAAAAATGATTAATGAATTTGCCAATGTATTAAATTCAAACAGCCAATGAAAAAGTTGTTTACCGAATTTAAATTACAATAAAAAATAAAGATTTTTTTTTTACGTAGCAAATAAAAAAGTTGTTGATAGCCTAATTTAATTAAAAAAATAAAGATGTTTTTCAAAACTGTAATTTTCTTTTGTCAGGTGACAAACCAGAAGAGTATCCGACTCAGAGCCAGCAGCAAACGGTATTCAGTCAGATTTAGTTCCTGATATTAAACTTAATTCGTAATATAACTTCCGACAAGAGTTTCAGTTTCCGAAATTTATTAATTTATTTATTAAATTGTTATGGCAAAGTACAGAATAGTTAACAAAGCCCTCTTCTTCTCCCTATGTTAAGAATGGCTTTCTAAATAATAACGTTATAATTTCAGCACGGTCCGTGAACTGCAGAAGATTATTTAGAAAGCCATTCTTAACATGTAGAAGGGGCTTTGTTATCTATTCTGTACTTTCAGCTAACAATTTAATAAATAAGTTAATAATAAATAAAAAATAATACAAAACTAGGCAAACCACAAGAGTAAGCGACCCCAAAAAAGAAGTATTTAATATCAGGAATTGAATCTGACAGAACACCGTTTGATGTTGACTTTGAGTCGGTTACTCTTCTGGTTTACTTGTCAGAGTTTGTGAAAAAATAAAGTGGAGTTACTTCCCGCACATTCGGAACACATTCTGCAAATGCGTCGAAAGTCGAATAGCACTCAAATCGAATCTCAATGACGGTCATTTACAAAAAGTGCAAGGGAGACAACTCAGACTTCATTAAAAATAGACAAATTAAATTATTCTATTTGTTGGCTCATTTTGGATTTTAAGGTCCCAACGAAACAATAACTAGTAAAAGTAAAGATCGACAATGTAAACATAATACGATAAAAATTGTGTATAGGCGATAAAATTGGATTCATGATGTTTTTCTAAAAAAATATTATTATACGAGGAACCATTTCGAGTTAAAATCTATTTAGTATTATTACGAATGTAATCGGAAGAAAAACATGTTTCAAATCTTTAAATATGCTACAAGATTCGTGATTTTGACAAAATTGAGTCTTATGGGATGCTGCCATGCTCTTTTTGAGTATCGCTCAAGACGAAACAGATATTAAAACGTGTTTTTCTCCTATTACTACGTAATAATACATTGATTTTAACTCCAAAACGTTAAATATACGTATATATATATATATATATATATATATATATATATATATATATATATATATATATATATATATATATATATATATATATATATATATATATATATATATATATATATATATATATATATATATATATATATATATATATATCTTCTATATAAAATTGAATGTCTGTATGTTTGTGTGTGTGTGTGTGTGTGTGCCCTATAGACAAAAATGTTAGAGAATATAGATACAATATAAAAGTGTATTCTAATTTAAAATTTACAGAGTAAGTTGATGGTCGTATTCCCGAATCTATAAACTCACGCCTTAGGGGTCCATGGGGCAGATTTCATCAGGGGGTGGGGTGGGGTGGGGGGTACTTTTCAGTTATATTTCAATGTTAATAAGTACTAATTTGGAAATTATCTAATGTATTTATGTAATGTACAGCTACTCATCAAAAACTAAGCGGCGACATGTCAAAAAGTTGACAGCTTTAGCACCGTACATATCCTGGGATCATAATATCTCAAAATCGCAAAAAACGATTCACTTGCTGAGGGTCAACCGGACCAGTTTCCGACAGAGGGTAGCATTTTTCCTATATTTTTCAGACTTTTTTTCAATGTTAAATAGTATTCATTTGGAAATAATCTAATGTATTTATGTACTAATCCGATAAAAATGTTGAGTCACTGAAAACATCCCATAATCTTGCCGGATGTACCCCGAAATTGTGTCCGGTTGTATCAGGTCATTGATTTTCAAACGAATGTTGGTGCTTCTTAAGTATAACGGTCCCTAGAAATATTGGTGTTTCGGGCCAATTTTTTTCTTTCTCTTGAACTTAAAATATTTCTCAGGGTTGTGGGAGAGTGAGAAAAATGTTGGCGGGTGAGGGGGGAGGCTGGAGAGATTAGGGGGTCCGGGAAAATTTTAAGGGTCAGGCCCAATTTTTTAGGGGTCGGGCCAAATTTTTTTTTTTTTTTTTATCTTAAAATATTACTCAGAGTTGTGGGAGATTGAAAAAAAAGTTTTTTTTTGGGGGGGGGGGGGGCTGGAAGGATTATGGGGTCGGGGAAATTTTAGGGGTCAGGCCAAATTTTTTAGGGGTCAGTCAAAATTTTTTTTTTTTTTTTTGAACTTAAAATATTTACTCAGGGTTGTGGGAGATTGAAAAAAAAGTTGGGGTGGGCGGGGCTGGAAGGATTAGGGGGTCGGGGTTAATAATTTTAGGGGTCAGGCCAAATTTTTTAGGGGTCGGGCCAAATTTTTTTTTTTTTCTTTTTTGAACTTAAAATATTTCTCAGGGTTGTGGGAGATAGAAAAAAAAGTTGGGGTAGGGAGGCTGGAGAGATTAGGGCGTCCGGGAAAATTTTAGGGGTCAGGCCAATTTTTTTAGGGGTCGTGCCAAATTTTTTTTTTTTTTTTTTAACTTAAAATATTACTCAGGGTTGTGGGAGATTGAAAAAAAAGTGGGGGGGGGGGCTGGAAGGATTAGGGGGTCGGGGAACATTTTAGGGGTCGGGCCAAATTTTTTTTTTTTTTTTTAACTTAAAATATTTCTCAGGGTTGTGGGAGATTGAATAAAAAGTTGGGGGGGGGAGAGATATGGGGTCGGGGGAAATTTTAGGGGTCAGGCCAAATTTTTTAGGGGTCGGGCCAAATTTTTATTTTTTATCTTTTTTGGACTTAAAATATTTCTCAGGGTTGTGGGAGTATGAAAAAAAAGTTGGAGTGGGGCTGGAGAGATTAGGGGGTCGGGGAAAATTTTAGGTGTCAGGCCCAATTTTTTAGGGGTCGGGCCAAATTTTTTTTTTTTTCTTTTTTGAACTTAAAATATTTCTCAGGGTTGTGGGAGATTGAATAAAAAGTTGGGCGAGGGGCTGGAGAGATTAGGGGGTCGGGGAAATTTTAGGGGTTATGCCAAATTTTTTAGGGGTCAGGCCAAATTTTTTTTTTCTTTTTTGAACTTAAAATATTTCTCAGGGTTGTGGTAGATTGGAAAAAAGTTAAGGTGGGCTGGAGAGATTAGGGGGTCGGGGAAAATTTTAGGGGTCAGGCCAAATTTTTTAGGGGTCAGTCAAAATTTTTTTTTTTTTTTTTTTGAACTTAAAATATTTCTCAGGGTTGTGGGAGATTGAAAAAAAAGTTGGGGTTGGGCTGGAGAGATTAGGGGTCGGGGAAAATTTTAGGGGTCAAGCCAAATTTTTTAGGGGTCGGGCCAAATTTTTTTATTCATTTAAACTTAAAATATTACTCAGGGTTGTGGGAGATTGGAAAAAAAGCTGGAGAGATTAGGGGGTCGGGGCAGATTTCATCAGGGGGGACTGTTTTCAGTTATTATTCATGATATTTTATAGTAATTTTAAAATCCTGAGTCATATTTTAATTTACTTACCTAATAATTTGAAATATCTTTTAATTTTATTTAACGTTTCTTAGCGCCAGGGACGCACCTCTAAATTTTTAGTTCTTTGGTATTGTTTTTTAAATCAGCGACAAACGCTAATCAAAGTATTGCTACTATTTTACGAAAGCAAATTATAGGAAATTACAACATGGCCGCCAGCGATTAAGTCATTGCATTCAAATTTGATTTTAAAGTCTTGAAAAAATAAAATATAATTTTATTTCGGGATCAAAAATACAATGTAAGAATAATTAATAACTTTCATCCAAAATGTTTGTTTACATAGCATATTTCTTTAAGAAAATCCAGTTACATAAAATACATATTTAGTAAAAAGAATTTACGTGA
This sequence comes from Sepiola atlantica, assembly GCA_963556195.1. NCBI lineage: Eukaryota > Metazoa > Mollusca > Cephalopoda > Sepiida > Sepiolidae > Sepiola > Sepiola atlantica. The sequence goes on along the minus strand of OY744515.1, from coordinate 211,612,092 downwards.
ATTACATTATTATAAGTTTTTAACACATTTAAAACGATAGGAATCATATGAGGAAAAAGGAAAATAGAGGGTTGAAGGAGGGAGGGAAATAATGAGGACCAGGGAAAGAAAGACGGCTAAAGAAAGAAGAGAGATTGAAGTTTTTATATAAAGATGTTACACACACTCTTTAATTTCTACTACTTTGTTTTTTTTATCGCCTCGGGCAACGCCGGGTAGCCCTGCTAGTATATATATATATCTTCTTCTATATAAAATTGAATGTCTGTATGTTTGTGTGTGTGTGCCCTATAGAAACAAATGTTAGAGAATATAGATACAATATAAAAGTGTATTCTTATGTAAAATTCACAGAGTAAGTTGATGGGCGTATTCCCAAATCTATAAACTCACGCCTTGAGGGTCCATGGGGCAGATTTCATCTGGGGGGGGTCCTTTTCAGTTATTTTTCAATGTAAATTAGTACTAATTTGGAAATTATCTAATGTATTTATGTAATGTACAGCTACTCCTCAAAAACTAAGCGGCGACATGTCAAAAAGTTGATATTTTTAGCACCGTACATATCCTGGGATCATAATATCTCAAAATCGCAAAAAACAATTCACTAGCTGAGGGTCAACTGGACCAGTTTTCGACAGAGGGTAGCATTTTTCCCGTATTTTTCAGACTTTTTTCAATGTTAAATAGTATTAATTTGGAAATAATCTAATGTATTTATGTACTAATCCGATAAAAATGCTGAGTCACTGAAAACATCCCATAATCCCTTGCCGGATGTACCCGGTCTTGCCCTAAATTGTGTCCGGTTGTATCAGGTCATCCCATAACTTCTGTCCGGATAAATCAATAACATCATAGGAAGGCTATGTTAATAGTGTGAAGTGATACAAGAATTGCTCAATCACTTCACCACCTGGCCACCGGTAAGAGTTATTTCAGTAGTGCTCAGGAGGCCTCCTTGATTTTCAAACGAATTTTGGTGATTCTTAAGTATACTGGTCCCTAGAAATATTGTTGCTTCTTAAGTATAACGGTCCCAAGAAATATTGGTGTTTCGGGCCAAATTTTTTTTTCCTCTTGAACTTAAAATATTTCTCAGGGTTGTGGGAGAGTGAAAAAAATGTTGGCGGGTGGGGAGGGGCTGGAGAGATTAGGGGGTCGGGGAAAATTTTAGGGGTCGGGGCAAATTTTTTTTTTTTTTAACTTAAAATATTTCTCAGGGTTGTGGGAGAGTGAAAAAAAAGTTGGGGGGGAGGGCGGAGGACTGGAAGGATATGGGGATCGGGGAAAATTTTAGGGGTCAGGCCAAATTTTTTAGGGGTCAGGCCAAACTTCTTTTTTTTTAATTTTTTGAACTTAAAATATTTCTCAAGGTTGTGGGAGATTGAAAAAAATGTTGGGGGGTGAGGCTGGAGAGATTAGGGGGTCGGGGAAAATTTTAGGGGTCAGGCAAAATTTTTTAGGGGTCGGACCCAATTTTTTTTTTTTTGAACTTAAAATATTTCTCAGGGTTGTGGGAGAGTTAAAAAAAGTTGGGGGGCTGCAAGGATTAGGAGGTCGGGGAAAATTTTAGGGGTCAGGCCAAATTTTTTAGGGGTCGGGCCAAATTTTTTTTTTTTTTAACTTAAAATATTTCTCAAGGTTGTGGGAGAGTGAAAAAATGTTGGGCGGGGGGCTGGAGAGATTAGGGGATCGGGAAAAATTTTAGGGGTCAGGCCAAATTTTTTAGGGGTCGGGCCAAATTTTTTCGTTTTTTGTTTTTTTAACTTAAAATATTTCTCAGTGTTGGGGGAGTGAAAAACAAGTTGGGGGTGGGGGAGAGATGGAGGGGTCGGGGAAAATTTTAGGGGTCGGGCCCAACTTTTTAGGGGTCTGGCCAAATTTTTTTTTTTTTTAACTTAAAATATTTCTCAGGGTTGGGGGAGAGTGAAGAACGAGTTTGGGGGCTGGAGAGATTGAGGGATCGGAGAAAATTTTAGGGGTCGGGCCGAACTTTTAAGGGGTCGGGCCAAATTTTTTTCTTTTTCTTTTTGAACTTAAAATATTTCTCAGGGTTGGGGGGAGTGAAAAAAAAGTTGGGAAGGGGGGATGGCTGGAGAGATTGAGGGGTCGGGGAAAAGTGCATTTATATGTAAAATTCACAGCGTAAGGTGATGGGAGTATTCCTGAATCTATAAACTGAATTTATATTATTAGGTAAGTCATTTATGAATATCAAAAACAACATAGAACCCAATACTGAACCCAGCGGAACACCGGAGGGTATGTACTGTGATTCAGAATAATTGTTACCAACTTGTTACCAACCTTTACTTTCATAGTTCTATCCTTCAAAAACTCCCTCACAATATTTACCATTTTGTCAGTAATACCAAAATTTTTCATTTTCACTAGTAAACGATGATGAGATACCGTATCAAATGCCTTGCTAAACTCCAAATATATATCCACACTATCCTCCTCCATCAAATATTCATTTATAATGTCAATACTTTCCAAAATATTGATAATGTTGATTTACCATGGACAAAGCCATGTTAGTGAATCTTTTAAATGTTCCTTTTTGTTTGTTAGTTCAGACAGTTAAATGTAGTGTTGTCTTAAAGTGTTTGAAGACTACAGGTTGATCACCCAAACTGAAGAAGAAACCTTCCAATGATTCAGCTGAAATTGTCTGTTACATCTCTGAATTTTCACAAAACCCTCTCTGTGGGGCTGTTGTGATGAAGACGTCATGAGGCACATTCTAGTTGTCACACATTATGTTAAAGACAATGATGAAGTCACCATGCAGTCATCTATGTTTCAGTAAGTACTGGTTGAGGACCTCTAATTGTTGTGCATAGGATTTTGTGTGGAGCCTGTGAACCATCCGCATCGCAAACCTCTGAGCTCGATCCAGATGAAATAGGGGATGAACCCAAGTAGGCTGATAATTCCATCGTGTGTTCCAGCAACCATTAGGCATTAATATTAGATTTAAAGACATTCTAAAATACGGTTTGGCACTATTTTAAAACAAATTATTGCATAACAATCATATTTAATGTTTTTGTTTTAAATATATAGATGAAAGTGACATTTTTCAATAAATGCTAAAAATATTTTGTATTGATATCAAAGCAATGATTAGGTGAAATTGGGAAGAGGAAATTTCCAAATAAATTCACATAAAATAGAAGACTGTGGTGAGCTCTAGTGATATCTGAGCTTCAAATTTTACATAAATTTAAATTGGAAAAACAAATATTTTTAGTAACAAAACTATATTTTTGTGAAATCAGTACGCAAACTAAAAATGAAGATTATTTGTAATAAGATGATCTATGTTGAAAGTATAAAATAACTTGAAAAATATTCCAAATAAAATATTAAAACTTTGCTTATTAAATTACATTTTTTGGAAAAGATGCAACTTTAGTTCACGCTACAAACGTTTGACTTTTTTAAAATTTCTTCAGTTCGTACACTTCTGATAGTTTTTATTCTTGTTGCTTAATAATTTTCTTCAGCTCGTACACTTCTGATAGTTTTTATTCTTGTTGCTTAATAATTTTCTTCAGCTCGTACACTTCTGATAGTTTTTATTCTTGTTGCTTAATAATTTTCTTCAGCTCGTACACTTCTGATAGTTTTTATTCTTGTTGCTTAATAATTTTCTTCAGCTCGTACACTTCTGATAGTTTTTATTCTTGTTGCTTAATAATTTTCTTCAGCTCGTACACTTCTGATAGTTTTTATTCTTGTTGCTTAATATTTTCTTTTTCATCTTTTGTGCTCGTTAGTGAATTGTTATTTTAGTTGAGATAATAAAGAAGTGAAGAACATAAATTTTCCTCTCCCCAACTGACCAGTTAACTATGTTATAGTATATCTTTACTGTAATCTCTTGGTCCTACCGGATTCCAGGACTAAAATTAATTTAGTCTGGTGGAGTATTCAGCTTCGTGCTATTACTAGAGGCAACATTATTTGGAGAAGGTGCACCATCCCTATTACAAGCCAGTTCGGGGTAGCTATACCGAGGGGATCTTATTTGGACTACAGATAATGTTATTTTGAATATTTGGTCAGGGTTTACTTGTAGGCTAAAGTATTCTCATGCCAGAGTGTTCTGACAAACACCTATATAGAGAGACCTTAGACACTCAAGGACAGTGTTTAGTGGGCATTCAAATTCTCCTTCGTAGTTTTCTTTTTTTGAATTATTTTAGTTCAGTTAGTTTGAAAAGATCAAGGGACCCTCTCTTTGGGCTAACACTTAATTTCCCTATGAGTTAAATTTATACCCAATGGCTTTCTTAAGGGCTGCTATCTGTACTTCTCTACAGTGTGGTCTTCCCAGAGATTTCTTTCATTAGACCAGTTGCTCCTACCACAACCGGTATAATATTTCTTTCTTTCAGGGACCATGTTGTTTTTAAGTCATTCTTGGGGTCCTGATATTTGGTTATTTTTTGGCATTTGGCTGTATTGAGGCCATAGTCATTCGGGCCGGTTATGTGTCCGCATATGTTCTTTTAAGTTGGAACTGCTTGAAAATGCTGACCCACATGCTTTACAAGGATAAGGTTTTTCTCCTGTATGTGTCCGCATGTGCTTTCTTAAATGAGGATTCTGTGAAAATGCAAGTCCACATACTATACAAGTATAAGGCTTTTCTCCCGTATGTGTAAGCATATGACTTTTTAAAGTAGAACGCTGTGAAAATCTTGTTCCACATACTTTACAAGAATAAGGTCTTTCTCCACTGTGTGTTCGGATGTGTTGTCTTAAGACATGAATAGTTGAAAATGCAGACCCACATGCTTTACAAAAATAAGGTTTTTCTCCAGTATGTGTCCGCATATGTGTGTGTAAATGAGAATTCTGTGAAAACGCACATCCACATAGCTTACAAGAATAAGGTTTTTCCCCAGTATGTGTCCGCATGTGTTGTTTTAAAGTAGAATTTCTGGAAAATGTAGACCCACATGCTATACAAGCATAAGGTTTTTCTCCAGTATGTGTTCGCATGTGTATTTTTAAATGAGAATTCACTGAAAATGCAGATCCACATTCTTTACAAGAATAAGGTTTTTCTCCAGTATGTATTCGAACATGTCTTTTTAAATCAGAACTATCTGCACAGGAAAATGTGCAAACTTGACAAGAATAAACTTTCTCTTCATCGTGTATTTCCATGAGTATTTTTAATGGGAAGTTTTAGAAAATGCTAGTCTGCCGACTTTAGAAGATTAAGAATCCTCAAATGTTAATGAATTTCAATATTTAAACTACAGTTTATTAGATGAATCCATTTATTCTCCACTGTAAAATCTGATCTGCAAATGAAGAAAAAAAATTATTTAACAAATATCACACTACATAAATAAGTGACATGCATTAAGATCAAATTACATACTGAAACTAGAAGAATACCCATACTTAAGTTGCTAAATTAAAAGAAGATATCCTCAACATGCTGAAGAAACAACAATAACACAAGTGATTGTATAAAAATTGGTGGTTTATTAGCTGGGAATGTGAACAAAATGAGTAAAATAAAAACAATAAAGAGTAAACAAGATAATGTCGAGGAAAGAGATCAAATTGGTAAATATAGTTTCTTGAATGGCAAAGATGCAAAAATATAAAATCGGGGTCTAAAGAAGACAATGTTCTGGTTTTGGGGAAAAGTGGTTGTGGGGAGCAGCTAAGTTCATAAACATAGCATGTGTATGGAAAACAAAAATGTTCTTGAAATGGATGGGACAAAGGTTTCTGGGGAATTGAAACAACTCAAAGATTTCTTGGGTTTGGGAAAGATGTGACTGTGGTTGATTCGGAAACTGACATTCCTTCGATCGAGGAGATAAAATGATTTTTGTAGATGCATTGTCGGAAGAATGAAAATCTGTTCACAAATATATATTTCTTGAATCTCAGCTGCCGTCTTTGTTTGATAAATAAATAGTTTTTTTAGGTGATGATATTTACGGAAGTGATGAAAGATAGTTTTCGTTTTGAAAAGATAATTCTTTGCAGCAAAACTGGGTTTGTCGGGCAAAAACTCTAACTGCCAATTCATTCTCCAAAATCTGAATATATTGTCAATACCAAGGAAACCTGCTTATTTCTTGTCACATGGTGGTCGTGTGACACTCGGCATACAATATATGGGTTTTCCGATGGTGACGTTTTTGTCAATAGGTAAGGGTAAAGATGATTCCATTTTATGAAGTGGCTAACCCATGCATAAAGTATATTCTTTGAAGTAGGAGACACTGCGTCACTTCATAGTAGTTAGATTCTTTTCACAACAAATTATTAAAATTTCCTTCCCCAAAACATAAAAGTTTAGGGATGGACAGAAAATGTTAATCCTCTTTCTTTCATAAATGGAAGGATTGGTATTTTGGGATAATTTGATATCTTATTAAGATTATTGGTATTTTGTGGTAATTATATTTCTAGTTAAGATTCTTAAATGAAAACTTTAATTGCATGATTTAACCAAAGAAATCATATTTCTATGAAATTCTAAGTATGTGAATATATATATATATATATATGCACATTAACATTTAATGAAAAAACTCGTTTTGAGTTAACTACTACAAAAATCTATCATCAACTTGAGGCTGTTCCCGAAATTTCATACTGAAAAAGGACGTTGTTTCACAAATGTTATTTTATATTACTGAAAATAAACAGTCTAGAAACAGCTGTAAAGTGACTTTGTGTTTCTCTTTATTTGAAATGCCATTGTGTGTACTCTTTATTTGGAATATAATTTCATACCGATTTAAATCTTTAAAAATACACACACACATATATGTATGTATGCGGGTGTGTTTACACTTAAATATAGGTAAACTGGGGTATTAAGCACCACCTTTTTCAGTTACTCTATGTTTCATCTTTGTGATGTCTTTGTTTAAACAAATACCAGTTAACATGTGTTCATCAGAGAAGAAAATATATTTATTGAATTTTAAAAAAATCTCAGCTTAGCTTTCCACAAATTTCAGTCACATGGGGCAATAGGCACCATCTCCCGGGGCATTAAGCACTGGGACTACTGTGTGCTAAAATAGCACAGCCATTCTTCATTTTGGAGGTCTTCAAGTGAAATGTTGATGCTAGTGCACTATATGTGATACCAGGAATCACAGATCTCACACTGAACCCAGTTAATGTGATTCCCTCTACCACATCTGCGACATTCCTCAGTGTCAGAATCTCCCAATATTAACTGGGTTTCTTGATCGTTGTAGTGATGGTGTTTCTTGTCCTGGTGTTCTTTTCCCCTTTCCTTTCCCTCTGCCCGGTTTTTTGGATATTGTAACAACCTCCTTAGCAGCAGATGTCTCCATGAGTCTGGTTATACTTTCATCTGCTGTAGTCTAGCTGATCTCTCTCTTGCTACAAATTTAAAGTGGGGAGTCATTTGTTTGAGGAAGCAGTCTTTCAATAAGGCAGATGAAGATGAGGAAGTCAGCAAGAAACCATGTCTGGGGATGAGTCCTGGAGTGGGGGCTGAAGATAAGGGTCCTGGAGAGGTACTGACGATGAGTGTCCTGGAGTGAGGGCTGACAATAAGGGTCCTGGAGTGGGGACAGTGCAGACACTGGAGCAGCTTGTGTGAAGGAAGATGTAGAGGGCTCTGTTTGAGCAGTGACATGAGGCGGACTTTCCAGTGACCATTTTGGTATTGAAAGGACTGATGCCTGTGCAACTGAATCCTGCTTTGATGATCCCTGGCTTGAAGGATTTATTTATGAGGGTCTTAAGCATCATAGGAAAGTCCTTCTTTTCCACTAGTCCTGTGTGGGTTCGGACAAACTTGAGGAGGAGGAACTGCCACTTCAGTTTCATAGGCTTGAATACGGCATGAGCAAGTGGCTGCAGGTGGTGTGTTATGTGAGCCAGAAGTCGCAGCAGCATAACATTGTTTGCTATTCCCTTTTCTACAAGGGACAAAGAGAGGTGTGATGCATGACTATCAAAACCTTTTTACTTAAATAATGTGTGTGGTTCAGGAAAATATTATCAAACCAGTCCAAAAAATGCGGGCTCCCTATCCACCTTTTTGAACTGACTGTATAGGCAGCACCTTAAGGTCCACCCTGTGTCCATGCCTGGAAGAGCTTTTCCCATTTGTAGACAACATAGGGTGGAAGTAGCCTGCTACTAGCAGATGCTGAGGAAAATATAGGAAACAAATCGGTTCACATTTAATTTTGGTCATTATTTGAAAACAACTTATTATTGCATAGAACCATTATATAAAATACGTGTAATATAAAAGAATTAAAAATGTGGCACAACACGTGAACCCTTGCATTTCGCAATCCTTGTGCCAAACTTGGAAACAAGTACAGTAATTCTCTGTGCTTCGGGCGTGTAGGTGCACCTGTTTCTCGGTTGTGTTTTGGAGGACTGAAGGTCGGTGTCAAACCAATTCAATGACAGATGCATTTGATGGGTTCAAGAGATCAGAGTGCCTGCCATTCGCGATATGTTGGGAAGCCAGAACGGGTTCTTAAATCATAAAACATCTATTGAAACTACGAACAATGTGTTGTATATTGTGCCTTCTCTCTCTATCTCTCTCCCTTTATTTCTCTCGCTCAGTCTAGCGCGAAATAACACAGTTGTCTTTTAAAACTTGAACGGGGAAGATGTGTGCTTGCCATGCTAGCCGAACTCAGTTGAATCCTCGCGTTTAATTGTTTCTTTTCGAATAATAAAGTATATTTTTATATTTAAAAGTAACAATGCCTTGTTTCATTATTACAAGCCTTCATGTTCCAGCACAGCCAGTTCAGCATGCAAGCTGACCAAACAGCCAGCAAGCTGACGAAATACCTAGCCGGGTATGAATAACCCCTTCTTTAAGGGGGGTGTGCCTATCGCTGCCACTCGGGGAGCTAGTGCGTGCCGTTTCCCAGGACGAAAGATCCCTCCCAAAAACAATCCCCAGGGATCGGACACACTAAGTCACACTTCCCGGTCGTGACTATCGTCTAATGATGGTTGCTCACTGGTGATAACACATCGTGTTCCAACGATCTTGTTACAAAAACACGTTTGTCAACAAAAACATTAAATAGGCATTCATGTTAACAGAGAATTATCGGGGAAAAACAAAATATACATATATAAATAACTGTTGCCTAACGCAATAAAATTTAATTTTCACGTTCTGTATTTTATTTCAATATAAGATTTCGTTCAATTTGGCTTTTGTAATGGACATATTTAAAAATGGCGCCCGATGGCTTTGTTTCTACTTACCGGAAATTAGCCGAGATTGTTTGGGTTTTTTTTCGTCTTTGTCTCTTTTAATTTCTCTCTTTTTTTCTTTCATAATTTTAGTAAATTTGGCTCTTGTAGAGAGCGAATACACGAGCAAAATTTATTTTTAGAAGAGTTCCAATGGTTTACGGGGCAGTAACTATCTTTTTTTAGTTCGCAAGGTCTCCTAAAATGGAAAATATCTATTTTTTAAATAAGAAGTCATGCAAATTCAATTAATAGAACATTTTTCGAAGAAATAACAATTTGAGAAAATCAACAGTATATTGATAGAACATTTATTGAACAAAATAGAATTTGGAAAATCAACAGTATATTTTTTCATTTCAAAACCAGCAAAACGAACAGTCGTATTGTTTGGATTAACAGATTTTGTAATTTTTTTATAGTTTAAAATATTAAATTATCGCAGATATTTGCTCTTGTATAGATCGGGTCTTCAAAAAATGTTCTATTAATTGAATTTGCATGACTTCTTATTTTAAAAAAATGAATATTTTCCATTTTCGGAGACCTTGCGAACTTAAAAAAGAGAGTTACTGCCCCTTAAACCATTGGAACCTTTCTAAAATAAATTTCGCTCGTGTATTCGCTTTCTACAAGAGCAGTAAATTTTTACAAATTATTTTTCTTCCTTTTTACAAAAGTTTATTAATTTTATTTTTAGTTCGTCTTTTTTGGAGGGATTTAAATTATAAAAAAACTTTCATGTAATTTAATTTTTTGGTTCTACTACAGAATTTTGTTATGTTTTTAGATCTCATTTTGGTTTGAAGACGCTGTCATACTGTCGGCACGCGTAACCGTGACGACCGCCACCCAAGTAAGCCTTGTGTACGTGATTCCCGACCACGTAAAAGTGGAATTGGCTGCATTGGGACTCGTTCTGTAATCGCTGTGATGGCACAAAAGTCAGAGCACATGATCATACTTGTTACGATAGCAGTTACACGCGGATTGCTCATGTGTCATGCTCACTGAGGCAAAAAGAACGTCCCAAAAGAAACACAATTTTCTGAATCAGGGGGCCATCTTTCATCCGACGAGATATGTCTACTACTACGTCCGCCACTTTTCTATAAATAGTGGGGTCAAGCAACAGGCAGGCAGAGGGACCGCTGGCCGCCGAGACCCACGGCTGCTGCGGTGGGCAGCGCAGCCGCCGAGACCCACGGCTGCTGCGGTGGGCAGCGCAGCCGCTCCACCCCGACCATCGGCGCTGCTGCTTCTACTAACTAACGACAACAACAGTCATCGCTGCTTCTACTCCTGCCAACAACGACAACACTCATCGCTGTGTCTACTCCTACCAACAACAACAATCATCGCTGCATCTACTCCTACCAACAACAACAGTCATCACTGCGTCTACTCCTACCAACAACAATCATCACTGCATCTACTCCTACCAACAACAACAGCCATCACTGTGTCTACTCCTACCAACAACAAGTCATCACTGCGTCTACTCCTAACAACAACAACAGTCATCACTGTGTCTACTCCTACATACAACGACAACAACAGTCATCGCTGTGTCTACTCCTACCAACAACAACAACAAGTGCCGCTGCTGCTTCCATCACTACCACCAACAACAACGACGACAATTCTTGGTAATTTCCTTCCGTTTGTTTGGAAAATAAATGATTGAATTGTTATAATTTCCATCCTGTGTTGTCTATTCCTTTCTGCTTGCCACCATACGCTTTAATAATATAACAATTTGAACCGAACCAAACCGACTTTTTCCGAACTAAACCTAAAACTTAGGTTAGGGTTAGATTAAAAAGAAACGAAAAAATACAACAGTCCGGTTCAAATTCTGTAGAAGTACCATTTTTTAAAAAAACTATACTACATGAATGCCATTAGATATAATGGTCTCATGCAATAAGATATTTTGACTACCCAGCAGCATTTTCTATTGATAACCCTAACCAATCCGGTACATATGACACAAAGGACCTTCTATGTTATTGTTCACATGTGTCTTTTTATTCAAAATTAAAATAACCCGTATTTTCCCACTTACCTCTTTCATTAATATTCAAAATGAAAACTTCAATGAGAGAAATGGGTTGATTTATGTCTCTGTTTTCTATTCAAACTGTTTTCTTTCAGTGGATAAATTTCCCGGACAATCTTTGACCAGTCATCTGTCTTGTTGCATCGATAGCAACACACTATTTTCTTTCTTTGATTCATTAATAAAACATGTCCAAGTTGAAAACGAATGCAAAATAGGGAAAAATATAACGACCGACCGGTGTAAGAGGTTATATAGTTCCTTGCGTTAAAAACGTCCGTGTTAATTTCTTACATTTTTGTATTAATAAATATTAATATATTTCATACACATTTTTGGAAGTTAAAATAATAAAATAGCGTCATAATGTCATTGTAGCAGTCATGACGTTTACGATCAATTTTCTTTTTCGCAAGTTTGTTTTTACACACGGAGTGATTGGTACTATGGCCGACGGTGGAAGTCTTTTTATGGCGGGAGATTCAAAAGAAGAACAAAGGGTTTTTGGATTTTAACCACAGTCGCGAAGGATTTCGGACAAATGGTTTTGCGACAATGAATCCCCCAACCATAGGTAGTGTGATAGATGCCTTTATAACTGCATGTTATCACACCGTTAGGCTTCCACCATCGGACCACGTGGGGATTAAATAAAAACAGTTTAAGACAACCAAGAGAAAGTAAGAAAATATTATTTAAACTTACCTTAAAGAAAGCGAAGGAATTAGGAAGCTATACACATATACGAATAGGCCTTTTATAATGGTTAATAAAAAAAGGAAAGGAATAACATTTTTATTAACAAAACAATTTATTTAATATTTGAAACATTTTTGAGAGTTCTTAGGTTCGTACTTGTAAGTGTATATATGCGAGCATGTGAATGTCTTTTGTGTGGCTAATTTGTAATTGATCATGTGTGAAGAAATGTTCGTCAAATTGAAGGATTGTGAAGAAATGTTCATCGAATTGAAAGATTGTGAATAAGATTACCTTTTTCTCCCCACCCTCCTCCACACAGCTCGTTCGAGCTGGTGGGGGGGGGGGGATCGCCGAGAGTTCTTGGTGCGTTCTTCTCAAGACGCTGAGGGAAAAAAGAGGAAGAGGAAAGGAACACGTGTTCTTTTATCGACTTCAAATCTCGCGTGGTCAAGCTGGCCGAAATCCTTCGGCCAACGTGATTCTGCGAGATTTCACGAGTTTCTCCCTTCAGAGGCGAAGAAGGGTTAAACAAAGAAAGAAAGGGAGAGAGTAAGAGAGAGTACCCCAATTGTGGTGTTCACCACAGTACGTATATCATTATCTAATCAGAGCACTTTGCATGTTATGTGGGGGGGAGGTACTTTCGCTGAACTGTTTGTACACTGTTTTCCCGCTTTTTTTTACCAGTCCGAGTTTTTGATGTCTCAGCCCAAACAAAGACTTGACGTCGTCAAGCTCTGTATCAGTCATAAATGATGTCATAAATGAAGACTGATTTTCTCTCTCGAAGAAATGTCCCGGTTATGCAATTTGGTCACACACCGACCAATTAGCTTGCAGGGCGCATTGATATCATCTGTCCCCTAAAGAACTATTTCACCCCTTTGGGAATCACGATCGTTCAGCAGAGAGATTCCTGAAAGCAACGAGTAAAGACGTCCTCTTTCTCCTGTCCACTGGACACTCAAGCATCGACTATCTTCGCCTGAAGATAACTGCTGACAGACTTTCAACAGCCCAAAGAACTTTTTACTTTTCCTTTCCTCACTTGGACACTGTACAACTTTCTTCCACTTATACCAAATGGTGTAGATAATTGAATAAACCCTTTTTATTACATCAGTATTAAAAGTGAAATCGATCAAATGTTAAAACTTTTATCAAATAAATTTTATTAACTATTTTAGCAGAATTTTAATTGTATAAACAACAAAAGAAACTGATCAGATTATTATATTTTAGGTATTTAAAAAAAAAACTCTTTTCTTTAATTATCTGAAAAATTGGAAAAAAATATGTGATTTTACGAACGCAGCAGGGGCCAACGAATGATATTTAACAGTATCAACTCTCGACTGGGCAATCTCAATCAGCAGCTTCTTTCAACCAATCAGAAGCGCAGAAATATCCACAGAATTTTGGGGTCGTTATCAATATTCGTCTTTAGGGTAATAACGAATAAAAAAGGTGAAAACAACAAGCCAACAAAAAGAGCAAATAATAAATTAGACCCAGAAATGTAATTCAATATAGTTTTATAAATATTCATAAAATACTAGCCGTTGGTTTTGTTTCCCAAAGCACGGTTAACTTAGTTTATTAAAAGTAACAATAAAGAAAATAAAGTTACTGCGAAGGTACCCGGAACAACCACAAATGATAGTACGCACACCCACTCGTCAGCTAGGAAAACCACAGACAGCGATAGGGTACACACCAAATATTCATTCCCCCTCTACCTCCACGGACAGGACCCTAGACACTTGCTGACCACACCAAGCAACCGACGCTACACACACGCACTGGCAGAGGAATACGAAAGCCAGCATACCTCAAAGACTACACAAACTGATAGCAGTCTGGCTAAACAATGTAACTCCATAGAGTAAGGACACTCCTTATCCATAAAAGGGAAAATGTTACATTATGCTCCCCATTCATGTACGTTGGACTATAACCCCCCCCTTCCCTGTTACTCCCGGCATGCGTCTACATCCGTTTCCGGCCTCTCTCAGAATAAAGCCTTGCTTCGGCCAGTATGTCTTATCTCTCTGCTACACTTGTGTTCTCTTTACTTATTAAATACATCGTAATATAACAAAGTCCAAGACATGCTGAGTTTATTGCCACAATATTGGTCTTTTGTCCAGCGTGTCGATTGAGTATTCATTTCGCCATTAGAGTTTCTAATAATGCTGGTAATCATATCCGCACCCTATAGTGTCTTAATCAATATAATTGATATCGGCAGGTTTTTTAAACTTGATTTAACAGATATGCAAGAGTAAAAATATTGTGTGATTGTTCTTAAACGGTATTCCAGAGTAGATTATTGTGAAATATGATAAACTTTCTCCAAACTCTCTAATGAATGTTCTAATACAATAAATATCCAATCTACGTATCTGATACATGAAGAGCTTATATTCTGTAAGTAAGAAATTGCCGAGTTTTGGAAGCCCAAATAAGAGTAACATGTTAAAATACACCTTGGATTGGAGGGGTATTCCTTCACACTGAAAGCAGATGGCAATTATTTTATTAACTTAAAGAAAATGAATCCATTATAGTTGCTTCAAGCTGGATCATATCCATAGGTTCAGCAAGGTCTAATCGCACAAACCATACGTAAGTAACCATTTGTGTTTTGCAACTGTTCTACCCTTATCTTCGAAAAGATATTACTGTTAATATAAATATATCAAATATCTATTTTATAACATAATTCTGTGAAAATTTTGAACCACACGAAAAAACTAAGGTTTTTATTTCTGTATTTGCACGGGTCTAAAAAAATATCTGGAAACAAATATACGGATCTTTTTATATGCTAATTTCTCCAAATTGATAATCTGCAAACTTTACAAAAATAAAGTTTCTTTTTCGCATGTGTTCTCATGTAAATTTCAAGAATAAGAAATCTGAGAAAATCCTGTTTACTATGCTTCAAAAAAATTAGGGTTTTCTCTCTTTTTGTTTCATTTTACTTCAGTCGAAGTTCTCAGAAATCAAGGGACACCTTCCTGGGGCTAACACTTGATCTCTATATGAGATGCATAGATATTCAAATATTCTATCAAAGTTCTCCTTTGCATCTCATACGTTGAGTTAGTAAAGAAGTTAAGAACATTAAATTTCTTCTCCCCAATTGCACCAAGTAACTATGTTGTAGTATATCTTTCTTGTGGTCTTACCAGATTCCAGGGCAAGTATTTGTTTTGTCTGGTGGAGTATCCAGCTTAGTGTTGTTATTATGGGCAATACCACTTCAAGAAGGTGTACCATTCTTCGTGTAGGTAGTTATGCCAAGGGGATCTTATTTGTGCTCCGAATACTGTTATTTAGAATATTTAGTCAGGGTTTACTCATAGGATTAGTATTCTTATGCTAAGTTGTCCTAACGACCCCTGTACAGAGAGACCTTAGACACTGTAGGACAGTATCAAGTTGGCATTCAAGTTCTCTATGGGTCAGCAAGTGTCTTTTTAAATGAGTAATTTGTGAAAATTCACATGCTTTACAAAAATAAGGGTTTTCTTTCTTTTTAGTTTCATTTTACTTCAGTCAATATTCTCAGAAATCAAGGGGGCCCCTTCCTGGGGGCTAACACTTGATCTCTATATGAGATACATAGATATTCGAATATTCCATTAAAGTCTTCCTTTAACAGTTAAACGGTGAGTAAGTAAAGAAGTTAAGAACATTAATTTTTCCTCTACCTAATTGACCAGTAAACTATGTCGTAGTATATCTTTCTTGTGGTCTCTTGGTTTTACCGGATTCCAGGACAAAAATTCATCTAGTATGGTGGAGTATCCAACTTCGTAGGCAACATCACTTGAAGAAAGTGCACCATTCCTCATATAAGGTGATCTTATTTAGGCTTCGAATACTATGTTATTTTGAATATTTGGTCAGGGTTTACTTGTAGGAAGTATCCTCATGCCATGATGTCCTGACAAACAACTGTACAGAGAGACATTAGACAACTGTACAGAGAGACAGTGTCTAGTAGGCATTCTCAGTTTTTTTAAAAAATTTTCTTATCTTTTTGTTTTTGCTGGAGATGGGGCATCCTACCGGATGCCAGACATTTACTAGCTATTTCAGACACTCTAGCCGAGAGATATTTTTCAAGTTCTAACCATCCCTTTAATTGCAATTATTTGTATCTATCTTTCACTTGGTTCACCGGGTATATTCGCCAGGTAGTTTTTGAAATTCTTTTTTATATCAAATTGCTCCTATAATTACTGGAATGATGGAGATCTTCCTCAGATTCCAGTTTCTTTTCATGTCGTAAATAAAACCCTGTTATTTCGTTATCTTTTCCGTTTCAGCTCTTTTTAAGTCATAATCATTAAAGACACTGACTTCAATTACGGTTGCTACTTTCTCCCTTTTGTGTCATATCACTATGTTAGGTTTTACAGCTGTTTTCTAGATATGTAGCTGTAGGGATTGCATAGTAATAATGGATGGTGTATGACTTATTTTCAACTGTTCTTTCTAGTATATGTACCTAGGACTTGCTGCTACACGGGATATTCAACTTTTTACAGATAGTCCAGTGAAGATATTTGCACACTCTTGTTTTGTCACATTGTATTTTAATTTAGTTTTTTAAAAAATTTTCTTATCTTTTTGTTTTTGCTAGGGATAGGGCATCCTACAGGGTGCCAGACATTCACCCGCTATTTCAGACATTTCAGCCGAGAGATCGTTTTCAAATTCTAACGCAATTGTTTCTATCTCTCTTGCACTTGGTTCAATGTGTTCGCATGTGTTTTTTTAAGTTTGAATTCTGTAAAAATGCGTATCCACATACTTTCCAAGGGAAAGGTTTTTCTCCAGTGTGTGTTCTAAAGTAGAACTACTTGAAAATGCTTTACAAGAATATGTTTTTTGTGTCAGTATGTGTTGTTTTAAGCTTGAATTCTCTGAAAATGAAGATCCTCATTCTTAACAAAGAATAAGGTTTTTCTCCCTTTGATAAATAAAGAAATATCACATCACAAAAATAACTGACACACAATAAAATCAACTTATATACTGAAGCTGGGGGATTAATAGTAAATATCGTCCTCAGAATAAAAAAATCCTTGTTTAATATATCTCAAAGACAAATAAAATAATATGAGCTTTTCTACTTTTCTTAAGATTGCCTTTAAACCTAATGGCAATAGCATATATTTTAGTTACAAATTATCCGGTTACATACTCTATATAAGACGTCTAAATGTTAATTAGAGTTATTCATAGTTATTATGCAAGGACTGCCATTGCAAGAGCTGACTTAGTTACACACACGCAAGATGAGAACCTCATTGAATGTTTTTCGAAAGCCTATGGAACCTTTGATTTGACCATCAGTATAAACAAAAGTGTGTCATGTATCAACCGGTCCAAGCAAACGCTTTATAGGTTCAACTAGCTTTGTGTATAGTGAGAGCTTCAGAATTGTTCGCCACTTTGTCTATCTTGAGAGCACACTATCTCAAGACAACTCTGTGGATGCAGAAACTTCTCTCAGGTTGAAGAAAGCAACCAGACCTTTTGGTTTTCTCGAAGAGGGTTTAGAGCCAGCATTGCATTAAGATCTCAACCAAGTTGAGTATATACTCTGCTTGTGTGCTGCCTGCGTTCTTTTAAGCCTGTGAAACTTGGGTTGTGCACAGCCGATAATATATCAGGGCATTTGAGAGATTTGATCAGAACTAGTATTGTGGGATCTTAAGGATAGAGTGGTTATATTTTACGCCAGACACAATAAGGTTTGAAAAGTGTAATCTGCCTAGTAGAGAGAATATGATTCTGATATCCTGTCCTGACTGATCTGGTCATCACATCCTCCAATAACTATTTTACTGGCAAATGTCATCCATTCAAATCGAAATTTCAGTTTTTTACAGACTGCCTTAATGACATTTTAAGGAATAATGCCATTCTCATAGAGGATTGGGGGAAACTGTCTTCTAAAAGACTTGGCTGGAAAGCCACCATTAGACGGTCTGTGAAAGTGTTTGCATTCAATCGGATTAAACAACAAAAGTGAAACAGGCTGTTAAAAAGAGTGAACCTAAATCAATCAACATCTAACATAGAGGCATTCTCATCTATGGTTTATGCTCACAAGTCTGTTTTATTCATTTGAGATGACACCAAAATCCAATGTGAACTACTACCAGCCATTCTGTATGTGTTTTGTAACAGATTATTCAGAGTAGACTGAAGGGTCATATACATGTTCATACCGTCTCGGGTGTTTGCAAATAATTTTGTTCCAGAGAATGGTCTTTCTCATTAGAGAGTTGACATTTTTGTTACAACTCAGTTATCCATTTCCATCCATCTTCCTCATACCAACTAGGGTACACATAAACACACACGCAATATATTTTCCCTTTATCTCACAAAAAAACATTTCACACATGCTAGTGTCATACAGAATTACGTTCCTCTGGCACTTCATGGCGTAGCTGCTGATAATATTTCTCTCAACAGGTTTTAATAAAAAAGTTCAGCATTAAAAATACTTTTGTGTAAAAACAGATGTTTCACTTCATGATACCAAATGAAATCGCATCCAATCAGCATCATGTAATTTGTTTCTCTTTGCACATGGTTAATATTAGTACAATGAAAATGGCTAATGCAGGCATCTAACAAGACAACATTCATGCGATAAAATAATATAAAACTATGCTCTTCATTAAACTCAACACTAAACCTTAGTATAGAGTGGTAATCATTAAACCTAGTTTAAAATGTCGGTTGGAAAGAAGATGCCTTTCATTAACTTCAACACTAATCCTAAGTCTAGGGTGATGGTAGAAAAACATCTTTCATTAACCCCAACACTAAGTAAAATTGCACATCAGTTATAATGTGGACTTGAGTAAAGCTTTAAAGTGCATTCTAATTTGAGAGCTTTTAAGCATGTCGAGTCACAACTTACTTACCACTATCTCCATATTCACTTACATGGAGTGATTATACTTGTCAAGGTCTAATCTATAGGTAAAATAGAATTTGCCTGGGAACAACCATAAAATGGCTTGGAAACTCTTGTACAGGGTGTTCCTTCTTAGTAACAACTTCACCACCTTCAAATACCTTTTCTCAGCTCTTCATTCCTTTTTTCTGTCTCGCCTATTTCCCAACTCTCTCTAACCCCTTGCCCGCTTGGGTATGACACAAAACTGCATTTGTTAGTTGAGCCTTATTTTAGGAGTGTAAAAGGGTGTAAAATTTTCTCTTTATTGCCATTATTCCCAGGTTCACTCTCAGGTAGTACCTGTCAGGGTCCCATCAATAGGTTGAATAGAATTCATCAATTATAAACTATTGAGTGGGCCAAAAATTTCGTTCGTTTTTTTAATGTAATCTTTCTGGCCTGATAAATATAGTTTTATATTCCTATTTTTTAAAATCCTGTATTTGGTGTAGCAAATATGTTGACGTCAGTGTGTAATAAGCCTATGAACAGAGTTCTTACATTTTTGCTGGAATTTCAGGCCTTGAAATAGAAGATCAAGCAGAGCACTACTGACATCTGAGTTTTTTTACCACAGAAAAGGGAGAAAAAAGCTACAGAAACCAGCATAAATATATGCTATGTGTATGGAGAGAATGCTGTTACAGAACAGGTGTGCCAGAAATGGTTTGCTCGAGTTCAAAAAGGCAATGGGGAGAGGGGGCGACCGAGAAAGAGAGAGATTGTTACATTTTTGCCTGCAGAGATGGAGGGGAAAACTAGAGGGGGGAAGAACCCCGGGCCTGCTAGTATACCATAAAGCAAATACACTGAATCAGTTATATTCATTTTCGTTAAATACGGGGGTGTTCAAAACAAATTTGACATTTTTTCGAAAGGAAATAAGAAAAATATCTTGAGCAATAATTATTCTCAAGATTCAAAGTGCATCCTCTAAAGAATCTTTTGCTGAATACAGCCCACTTCATCATAAGTCTCCATCACAGCCTCCGGGAGTGTCTACACCTGGAGAGTGCGGTCTTCACAATGTCCTTCGAGAGATGTCTGAACACCAGTTTGATTCTGACAATCACCTTGTGTTGCAGGCTCTACGGTTTGTGTCTTTCTCAAGTGCACTCAACACATAATAGTGCATGTGCTTGCAATCAGGCAAGTTAGGGATCCAGATGTTGGAACTAAAGTTGTTAAAACTCTCTGGGGTTTCCTAGAGGTGTGACATAGAACTGAGTCCTCCTGTTTCAGAAATGTTAGAGGTTGAAGGTCAAATCCTCAGTACAGGTGATGCTAAGAATATAATTAAGAATTACTTAAAGCTTATACCCAGTCATAGCCGACAGAAAGAAAATACGTATGACCTTCCTGCAGTCAAATGTGATCGTTTCGGTAAGAAAATTCAACAATCAATAAAGAGGAGGAGAGTAGCCTCATACCATTATAGAACAAAAGCCCACCGCAATCTAAAGAAATCAAATAAAAAATACATTTTTACATTTATTTTTTTAAATAATAATCGGTAATTTCGTAGTTCAGAGTTATTAAGTCTAGGTGTTATTAACATTATTAATAATTTCTTCAAATTAAAAAAACTTAAAGTTGTAGAGTGTTTGTTGAGGTGATGAGATGCTTGCTGGAGATAGTCATTTTGTAGAAGCATCTGACTGGCCTTGCTTGAGATGGAGAAGAAAAAGAATTACCAAGTTTTTAATTATAGGACAACCATCCTTTCTACAATTTATATCAATTTCATTCAACAGTTTCATCAGCACAGATTCCAGAAAGAGTTAGGAACACCAGAATATAAGACAGGTTGGTTTGGTCGGTGGCAATGTACTATGGAAAAAGAATTGACTTCCTGAGTTCCATCTCGTCCCACAATGCCATTACAAGAAAGAAGAGACATATGGCATCTAACCACAGCGACATTTCTTGAGGAACTGTTTGTAAAAGGCACCAAACAGGCTTGAGAAGAAATTACTATGCAAGTCTGAACATGCCTGTTATCTAACCGAGCCACGTACCAACCACTACGTGAATGGTCACATGTAAGTACAAAACAAAATAGATTTTAATAATGTAACTGCTACAAAGCTGTAAAATTATTCACCAGTGTAAAAGCAAAATATGTTCTTTAAATCAAGTGAAAGGTTGAAGGTGAAAACATTATTGGAATCCAATACAAAGAAAATAAAATTTTGTACACATATATAAATACATATAAATATACATACAATCTTTGCTGATACTGTGTGGTTAGTGCTGCTGCTTGTTTTCAGTGTCCCATGATTCACACATGAAATAAACACATACATTAATTTACGATTAATGTCATACACCATTGCTCTCTTTTATACTTGCACAGAAAAACAATGTGTGTACATTAAATGTATATAGAAGTGAAGAATTTATTTTTAAAGAATAATTTACCATTTAATAAACACTCGGAAAGTTTGTGATTTTCCTCTGAATTTTACGTGCAGTGTTTAACAAAAAGTGTTCTTTTCACCTGACAATTATTAATTACTACACTTTTGTCAATACATGATGGTGTGTAATCATTTTGCTGCTGTATGTTTAGTGGAGGTCCTGGTATGAATGAAATATAGACAATGGTCACCTCTTTAGATATACTATGAGCGACACAAACAATTAAAACATAAGAATGTAGAAATGAAAAAAATACTTGTTTTTAATAAATGCAGGTAAAAACTAAATGAATGAACCCAACATATTTATATGTATACACATTTACAAAGGTATGAAAGTTAGTTTGCATGGGTAAATTGTTTGCGTATGTGAGTTTGAAAAATGCTCATTTGTAGGAGCTTCTAAGTGAGAAAACTGAATTGGCTTGTTTAAGAAGTGTGTATATATATATATATGTATTTATACAGCAAATCATTATTTATGCAGGCCTAGTTGAAGATGACATCATTTTCTTTTTATTATTTTCCTTGTTAGCTTCTCGACGCAGTGATCAATTTTTTGTTTTCAGGTGTTAGGGTTAGGGTTGTTTCGGCGGCCATCTCTCGAGCACTTTCGATCTCTCGATCGGCATCAGGAGTTGTGTTGTATTTTTTTCATCTTTGTGCTGTTAACCTGTTTATAGTTCTTTTTTTTCCTTATTTTAATTTTTGAGTTTATTTTAATTATGAAATAAGGATAGGGCGTTAGTGCCAGTATTAAATGATATTTTATTGATGTTGGGTTGCAGTTTTTTAATGTATAGGGCTTTGAGAATTTTAAGTCTGTGTGTACAATTATTTTTACGGATGATTTTAGTGTTAGTTGTTAGTATTTTCGCTTGTATCGTTTAGGTGGTACATAAGACATCAGGAGAGGGTTGTGGTCGTATGGCACAAATATAAAATCAAAAATATTTTAGTGTGATGGATGTAAAATAGTTTGTATTGATCCTGAGGTCTATGCACTTTCCTCCATTGATATTGAGGCCAAGGATATGTTGTGTGAAAGGACTAGGTCATCAACAAAGTTCAGGATGCTTATTAGATACCGTTTCTCTTCTATTCTGTAAACGTTCTTAAAACCCAGTTGATGACTAACAGGAAAAAGACGAGTAAGAATATATTTCTTAGTTTCTGGCTATTCACAACCTTACATTTTCCCAGTATCATAGTTTGTAAAAGTACATATTTGATAAGAGAAGGGCTGGTTTCTTCCACAAATCGCAATTACTTTATAGAGGATCATGTATTGTTTTGTAATATGTTTGAACTTTTGCAGATTCACATTATTCATGTTGTATTTCGTCTGTTTCAGATGTCCACTATTTATTGATATAATAGAATGTATGTATCATTAAAAGAGTCTATGCTCATTTATGATTGACATCTGTAAGGAATGGACAACTTCAATTCTTATGGAGTCAGTTCCGAGTATTGAAGAGAATCCCAAATCAGTCCCAGAAATGTCCAAAGCAGTTTATGCTTTGACAGCCACCTTTCATTTCTTTTTGTTTTGATAGGAAGTTTTATTTTCATCTTTTTAGGGCTCATTTACTTTAATGTAAAATATATATTTAAATTAAGGAAAATGGATCCATTATAGTTAACTATGAGATGATCCTGGCTGGATCATATCGATGAGTAATCATATTCAGGTCATTATGTTACTCTTAGAATATATTCAGAGACTGACTATATAACAAATAGATGTGGCTATACATAGTCATTGGACGAAAATAAACTATTGAGACTTCTACCCAAGTATTCACAAACCATACTTAAGTAACCATTTGTGTTTTGCAACCATACTACCTTATACTTCAAAAACCTATTACTGTTAATATTAATAAGTATTTATAATTAAAAATATCTAAAAACAAACATAGGCTATCTCTTTTTGTGTTTCGATGTGTTTTAAAAAAAAATAGGTTTTATGTGCTGCTTAAATCAGAACTGTCGGAAAATGCATATCTGTGTAGAATAGAAGATTAAGGTTGTTTTCCAGCTGATATTTTTATGTGTTTTTGTGAATGAGAATTCTGTAAAAAACTACATCCACATGCTTTACGAGAATAAGGATTTTTTCCACTGTGAGATTGCGTGTGGTGCCTTTACCAGAATTTTTTGAAAATGCAGATCAACTTTCTGTACAAAAATAAGATTTTTCTCTTCCGTTAACTCCCAGAAATCAAGGGGCTCCTTCCTGGGGCTAAATACATAAATATCCTAAACTTATATCAAGATTCTCCTCTACCTCTCAAATTTTGAGTTAGTAAAGCAGCGAAGAACACCAATTTTCCTTTCCCCAATCTTGCCAGATTCCAGGACAAGAATTCATCTTGTCTGGTGAAGTATCCAGCAAAGTGCTATTACATGAGGTAACATTACTTTGAGGTGCACCATTCCTTGTATGAGTCCCCTATAGCCATGTCAAGAGAATCTTATTTGGCTTTGAATACTATGTTATTTTGAATATTCGGTCAGGGTTTATTTATAGGGTTAAGTATACTCATGTCAGGTTGTGTTCTGACAAACCCCTGTACAGACAGACCGAAGACATTCACGGACAGAGTATTGTAGACAATGAAATTCTCCCCAGAAGGTATTTAAATTCTCCCCTATGTATCTCGTTTTTTTTTTACTTCAGTTAGTTCGAAGAGATCAAAGAGCTCCCCTCAAGAACTAACACTAGATTTTGCAATGGTTTAAATTTATATTCGAGGGCTCTTTTAAGAATAGACATTGTCTCTTTTATGGCTGCTATCTGTATTTCGCTACGGCTTGGTCTTCCAGGGATTGTGTCTATATATTTTTTAAGATTTTTTTTCATTAGGTCAGTTTCTCCTACCACAACCGATATTATGTTTATTTTTTTCAGTGACCATGTTGTTTTAAAATCATTCTTAAAGTCCTGGTATTTTGTTATCTTTTCGTGTTCAGCTATGTGTCTGCATGTGTTTTCTTAAATGAGACATCTGTGAAAATGAAGATCCACATGCTTTACAAGAATAAGGTCTTTCTCCAGTATGTGTCCGCATATGTCGTTTTAAAGCAGAATTCACTGAAAATTCCGACCCACATACTTTACAATAATAAGGCTTTTCTCCAGTATGTGTTCGTAGATGAATTTTCAAATCAGACATCTGTGAAAATCCTTTTCCACATACTTCACAAGAATAGGTTTTTTCTCCAGTGTGTATTCGCATGTGTTTTTTTAAGATAGAATTCACTGAAAATGAAGATCCACATACATCACAAGAATAGGGTTTTACTCCAGTGTGTGTTCGCATATGTTGTTTTAAGTTAGACTTACTTGAAAATGCAGATTCACATGCTTTACAAGAATAAGGTTTTTCTCCAGTATGTGTTCGCATGTGTTTAGTTAAGCTATCCTTCCGTGAAAATGCACATCCACATATTCTACAAGAGTGAGGTTTTTCTCCAGTATGTATCTGCATATGTTGTTTTAAGACAGAATTATCTGAAAATAATGACCCACATTCTCTACAAGAATAAGGTTTTTCTCCAGTATGTGTCCGCATGTGTTTTCTTAAATGAGACATCTGTGAAAATGAAGATCCACATGCTTTACAAGAATAAGGTTTTTCTCCAGTATGTGTCCGCATATGTTGTTTTAAAGCAGAATTCACTGGAAATGCCACCCCACATACTTTACAACAATAAGGCTTTTCTCCAGTATGGTGTCGTATATGAATTTTCAAATCAGACATCTGTGAAAATCTTTTTCCACATATTTCACAAGAATGGGGTTTATCTCCAGTATGTATTCGAACATGTCTTTTTAATTCATAACTGCTTGAAAATGCAGAACCACATAATTCACAAGAATATGCTTTCCTTTCTGCATGTGTTTCCATGAGTATTTTTTAATGATCAACTCACAATACAAGATTAAGATTTCTTAGTGTTTATGAATTTCAATGTTTCTAATATAGTAAGATGAATCCATTTATCTGCGAATGAAGAAGAAAATATCATCAAAAATATCACATTGAAATAAAAACTGATATACATTAAAACCAACTTATCTACTAGATTAATAAAAGATATCTTCAACATAATAAATAAAACCATTTCCTGAATTATATATCTAAAATGTACATAAAATTATCGGTTGAATGATTAGCAATTGTATTTCTAGGGAAGCAACTAGTATTGTTAGAATATATAATACTTAAAACTTCACATAGAACATTTTACTCAATCCTGAGCACCAGTAGTTTGACAAGGGGATTGAAATATAATATCAAAATTTGAAGGTGTACAAATGAAAATGACTGAACTAATATAAGGACTGAAGGATCTTAATCATAAGAATAGGCTAGAATCATAAAGTTTAACTACTTTACTATAAAAAAGAATAAGGTAGTGACTAAATTGAAATCATCAAAATAATTAAAACACACTTTTCATAATATATATCCTCACATTAATAATTTATTTGCAAGACAGATTTCAAAAAGGAAAATTTATCACACAATTAGATTCTTTTTAATATAGTTTTAAAAATCTAAATGACTCGAAAAGTATTTCATATAGCAAATTAATAATACTATCATTTAATAAAGTCTCGTTTAATTAAATATTTTAACAAAAAAAATTATTTGATAAATATAATTATATTTATATAAGTTACTACTTGTCTTGTAAATTTACAATGTAATTTAAAAATAGTTCCGTATGAAGATGCAGGAATTATAATAAGAATATATTTTATTAAATAAAACCAAAATAATCATATAATTGAAGAATCAGTTGAGATTCTATTAGCATTTAAATTTTGTCAAATTAAAAAAATGTTTGACTCCGATTCAATTTTAATGGAAGAGCATGGCATACATAATTTATTTGGACCTTACTATGGCAATGGCACCAGTTGATTTAACTTGTTTTGTTTTCACAGTGATATATTTTTCTAGCATCTTTACTGTTTACAACCTTTTGAAGAATAAAATGACATTTATTATTTTTAAATTATTGTTTTTATCATAAAGACATGAACATTCTCTTTCATTAATTGGTATAAATTAAATTACATTATTATAGGGCTTTGTTTAATTATCAGTAAAAATTAGTTTTTCTAATAAAAGAATAAAACAGAATATAAAAAAATTAAAATGAATAAAAAACTTTATTATCCTTAATATTACAAAAATTATTTAAGATGAATCGATTTGCGATTTGATTTTTAATTAGAACAGATTAATTATCATTTTAGGTTGTAAGAATTTAAACCAAAATTATGTAAATTGTTTGAGGAAACAATTTATTTAATTGATTCTGTTTTTAAAAGTAAATAAGTATAATTTATTTTTAGGTTATAGTAAATTATTATTTTAAGAATATTTTGAATAAAGATTTAGTTAATTAGCGAATTTATAAGCAAATCTTATACAATATTTTAAAATTTTAATTATTTAGTGAAAATTCATAAAAATATCGTTTTTACATCAGGTTAAGCATAATTTAATAAACAAAAAGTGTGGTTGAAAACTTTAATGCAAAAATTTTAAGTCAAAGTATTAAAAAATGGGTCTTTTAAGTTTAATGAATGTCCACTATTATTTGTTGGATCATTCATAGTTAAAGACAATTACAAAAATTGCGCACTGAAAAAAATATTAACAGCAGCAGCAATAATGGCGGTCAAGTATATGCCCACACATCCACATGTGAATAGCATGATTATAGGTAGCAGCAGGAGATTCCGACTTACAGATCTACACAAAGAAAAATTGACAGGCTTCATAGTGATATATTATTGATATGAAAGTCTTCATTTTATTAAATATGTAATTTTAAGTAAAATGTAACATTTTTTATAAATTCACTTTACTAAAATTATAATTTACTGAATATCTTTGAAATGGCTTAGGAAAACTTATATTTATTCAAAGACTTTTAGAAAAATTGTAACATTTTGATTTTTTTTGCCGATAGTAGTTTTTAAACTAATTTTATGTGTAATAAAAATTAGTGTTTTTCAGCTTAATTTATGTTATTATCTAACATTTTAACCAAGAACAATCCATAATTGCTATAAATTTGTCTAAAAATCAGTAAAAATATAAAAACTATACTGTTTGCACATATTTACATAACAACAAATTTCTATTCTCACCTTGGATGTTATTCTCACAATGTTTCAGCTGATGTTACCGCTGACCTTGTTTATCAACTCTAAGAATTCTTCTTGCATACTATCTGCAAGAAGGTGCACATTCACAACGAATGCGTTTCTAATAAATTTTGGTTCCATTTCACTCCACTCGTGAAAGTAAGATTGCAACTCCATCTGCAAAGAAGCAAGATGTGATTTCACAAGCTGCACCACATCTAGTTCTCCAGGGTTTTTACTTTTATCAAGTGCCTCATATAGGTGTTAAAACATCCTTAGATTTCCATCTTTGGCCTTACCTTCTCAAAGTTTCAACTTCATGGTGAATGATCTTAGTTTGTCCGTGAAATCAATCACTGTGGCAAAACGGCATTGGAGGGATACATTGAATGAGTTGAGACGTAAGAATATGTCAGCTTACGAAGCCACTGACTGTCTGACAGTTTCATAGTAAACTCATGTGACTGTCTTGTTATCACATTTGAAGAATTCAGCAAGCTCCTCCTTCAATGATTCTACTCTTGCTACCACTTTCTCCCGAGACAACCAGTGAACCTCAGTTAGAAGGAGTAACCCTTCTTTATCACTCCTAAACTCTTGGCACAGTAGGGGAAACACTCTTGTCTTTAAGGTACTGGATTTAATAGCATTTACCATGTGCACTAAATGATCAAGTACTGATTTCAACTCAGGTGGGAGAGATTTAGATGCGAGAGCATATCTATGAAGATATCTTGTTTCAGGATTCACTTTTCCTCGGAACCCTGATCGATGGCCAAGCATTGCTTGTGCTCCATCAGTTATGCATGCACATGCATTATTCAAAGACAGTTCTTCTCTCTCAAAAACAAGAGACTTCATGGAAAATGTCATCACCTTTTGTAGTTAGATTCAAGGTATGACAGAACAAGAATTCCTCCTTGCAAATTTTCCCAAGGATGCTTCCTTTATTTCAATGATTACTTGTTGCTTGACATCGTCAGACATATCTACTATTCATCGATAAACAGTATCATTTGAGAGAGGTACTGATGTGACCTTCTGCTCAGCATCACTTCCAATAACACACCATATTGTCTTTGCAGCAAGGGACTATTTACTTTTCTGCAATGTTGTGAGGTTTCTTTTCTTTTGCAATCATCAGTGATAGCATGTAGGATGCATGCAAACCAGCTTCATTTTGTTGTATGAATTGTCCCAAACGATCAAAGTGTGCTCGCTTCAGTCCCTCTCCATTTGGTTTGAAGAAAACAGTATTTTTACTTTTAAAATTTGAATGACAACTATTTAGATGGCGTTTTAGAAAGTTAGGCTTCATGCACTCCACTGATGAGACTTTGTGGCATAATAGACACTGTGGCAATCAATCCCATTTTTGTTGATAGCAGTGAATCCATACTGAATGTAGCTTTCATCATACTGCCGTTTCTCCGCTGATGATGTCATAATAGTGTCTGGAATGGTAAAAGAGGAACTTTTCTATAGCCATATATATATATATATAATAATAAATTATATTTTAATATTTTACCTACAGACGAGGTCGTTTCGTGCTTTCAGCACTCCTCAGTGTTAGAAAATGACAATCTCAGACGGTCACTGGCACGAACCCGGTTCACAGACAACTTGAATCTGTAAGCGGGCACCTAATCCCCTTTGCCATGGGCGGTTGTCACATGATCACAGAGAAATTAAGTTATATTTATGCTTATAGCAGCGAGTGTAAATATAATATATATATATATAAATAAATATATATATATATAGCATTTTTCATTCAAATAAACCTTTTTTCATTCATTTACATCCTTTTTTGCATTCAATTGCACACTTTTGTCATCCAATAAATAAATTTAAAAAAATGATTGATTTAATAATTAATACAACCTCACAATTATTTTTGCAATTTTTAGCCCTTGTTACATATAGCATGTATTCATTTCAGTGCTCCATTACATATAGGTTTGAGTGCTTGGTAACACACTCTGAAGCATGCTTGTCTGAATAACTAACGTTTCTTTGGTCATTTAATTTTTATTATTAATATAATATATTTACTTTTTTTTTTAATTATTACTTATATATTTATATGTTTTTCTAAACTAATAATGAAAGCAACTTTATGAAGGCACAGGTACTGAATTTAATAATCTGCAACTATTGCTATTTAAAATACCTTTTTCATCAGCCACCTAAGTACTCCTAAAAATCTGGTTGTGAACCCCCAAATAATAACTCATCAATTTAAATATACAACTGTGACACAATGAGTAGTTTTCTGATGCAAATATGAATTACTTACTAAAGGTAAATTAAGTATGGAATAATTAATTAAAAGCACATTTTGGGGGGATGGTAAAATATCACCAAATTTTATAAAACAATTTAATTTAAAAGGCAGCACAGGGACATTTACATGAATTAATTTTCAAAACCAGTTTTAAAGAATCATTTTCACTTGTAATTTTCAAAAGTCATGATGATGTATCTGCCACACTGATGCTGAACCATCAATTAGAGAAAATCATTTTTGATTTTGACAGAATCGTCAGAAGATAATTACTAACAGCAAACCAAATTCTGGGTACAATTTGAAAGGGTATGCAGGCACACTTACCATCTAATAAATATATTTATATGTCTAAAATATTAGGGCATGTAAAATTTTCAATAAGATCCCATCCCTATACTTAGATTCAGAATGAAGGTCCACCTTTTTTGGTCAAATAAGGACTCTGATTGCTCAACCAATTATAATAGAGCAGAAAATGTGACATGCCTTGTGATTAATTAGCAAATCACAAAACCCGTCTCAAGTAAAGTGTTCTAAATAATAAGTGAGTGTCAGAAAAGACCAGTCTTTAACTAACTTAGTTAAATTCATTGATCATATCACTCACCAAAACATCATAGTCATACTAAACATTTATCTGCTATTTACCACAACTAAATTTCTTCATGAATAACCTACTTATATATATATATTACAATATGCAGTGGAGAGTTAGGGAATAACATTTTATATACAATAATGGTATAAGAATATTTGCAAAAAAATAAAACACTACACCGGTATATATATATAAGAATCCTCCACTTTCTATTTGTGACAAATAGCAGATTTGCCAGTGAAAAAGTTGATGCAGGGAAAAATAGCGCTATTTCTGCACACCTCTTTCGAAATTACAAAAGCAGATCTACATTTCTGGCAAATACAGCAACCTGTCAGCAAAATGGGAAAGGAGAATTATCAAACAAAATGTTTGGGGAAAAAACTGGGGAGAAACAAGTTAAAATAAAAAGGAGACATATTATATCATACACATTTTAGCTAAGTTGAAAAGTGGAAAATAAACTAATAAAAGAAATCTACACTGGTCAACTAGGGTCTAACCTGTCATTGTTCGTTTTTAGCATCCAAAATTCTTATGCAAAAGCAACATCCAAATACCATTCAAAATCAGCCTTTGTCACTCGACACAGTTGCAAAATTCTTTGTCAGAGAGAGAGTTTCACCTTCTCCAACTTTATATGCATTGTCAGACAATGTTAGAAAATCAGAATAAGCTGGAGAGATGAAGGTCTCATCTCCTTAAAATTCCTTCTGACCAGATCATAATTCTCATCATTGAGAGTATGCACAGAACCAGTGTTTTTCATTATCCATTATCAGAGCTCAATTAAAACAGAAGAGTTCTAGGGCAACGAACAGTATGTCCAGAAGTTCAACCATGTAGCCTTCAACTAACTTACAGAACAGCTAAACAGTATTGTAGAAAAATATAGCATGATTAATACTCTCGTCTTTTTCACAGCCTGAAACACAAGTTGGTGTATTAGCAAGTCAGCTGTGTAACGTCTGTTGCCAACCAACAGGGCATTCCTTATCATCATTATTTAGGCATTTAACCCCAGGCACCCAAGGCTAGATTAAGTGTAGCTCCCCCTATGTCAGACTGAGCGCCTCAATGCTATCATCTCAAACGGTTTCCCTTACAATAAGCCGATATAATGCCTTTGTAGAACAGCAGTTGGTGTCAGAGAAACTTTATTTCAACTGCAATTTGCACCCAACAATTTCCACTTTAGCCTATCCTAAAAGCCCTTTCCTTCAAACAATGTGTAGAGCTTCCAGTAATGAGCCGTTCTAGATTTCTGAGCAAGCTTATGATCCGAGTAAACTATATTATGAAAACTTGGGCAATCTAAAAACTCTACATCGATTCTTCTAATTAAGAATTGGTCAATATAGCTTGAAACCTGCATTGAACCAGAGCCATGTTCAGCTGTCCAAATCGAACTACATACGGGGCTTTTCATTACAGAATTTATTCATAAGATAAATAAAATAAATTTATTCTAAAGCTGCCAAATTTCCTTATTGTAGAAAAATAGCTGGGAGGTACTTGCTGTTATGTGGTTTTCGTGGCATTATAATGGGTATTAAAACTGCCAATCAAGTGGTTCCTTGTTCGATAATGATAAATCAGATTTCACAATCAATCGACGACAACAGAGTTTTATTACTTTCCCCTCACTGGATCAATTTTGGGTGACTAACATTTCTAGTTACTAAAATACAGGGTTTTACAGGGGGGGAAGACTTGATCGCAAATTTCAGGCTTAAAAGATAGTAAAATAAAGTTTTTATAGGGGCGAGTTTAACCGTAAGCTTAAGTCCGAGGGTGGTTGCCAACGGATATGGGTAAGTTATTATTATCTTTTGAGTCTGAAATTCGCGATCAAGTCTCTCCAAAATTATTGGCCATGTTAGACACTACGCGTGGTTGGCTAAGTAAAAGTGACGATAACAAATGCACAGATAATAAATTATTCTTAGTAAGCACACGTTAAAATTATATAGGTAACTAGAAAAGTAAATTTTCCTGTGTTTGGTAAGTTATTTGCTGTCTATTTTTTTTCACCCTTTTTCTTGTTAACTATACTGCACAATCGCTGATAAAACACTTATATTTAATGCGTTTGTTGACAAAAAAAACTACGTGTACGTAATATAATTGAATAAAAAACATATTTGCCAACAGAAACATTAGTCTTATACAATGCTTAGAGACATTTTTTAGTATTCCCATAACCAATAAGACACGTGTGATACGAGAGGTATTATATATTCACGTGTGGCTTTTTATTAACATTCACAATAAATCAGTATTTTTCCACTTACCTCTTTCATTATTATTCAATGTTTTTGTTTTTTTCTGTTCAAATTCAAAATGTCTTTTTTCAAAGCGAATAAACAAGTTCTATTTTCTTTCTTTGATTCGTTCATAAAAAAATGTTCAAATTAAAAAAGAATGCAAAAAAAGAAAAACAGAATGAAAATCTAGTTATGTTCTATTAAGAAAGAAGAAACAGGGAAAGCAAAAAGCTCACCGACCGGTGTAAAATTTTCAATAGTTCCTTACATTTAAAAGTTCCGTGTCAATTTCTTACATTTTTGTATGAATAGATTTCGCGTACAACGTGTTTTAAACAACGTCGTTACACCTTTTGAATTAACGAAGGTTCTTAACCAATGAAACGAAAATGTTTATTTAAAAATGTCTTCGCTCCGAAAAAAAAAAAAAAAATACAGCTATAGCAGCCACATTATTGACCGGAAGTAAACTCTTCAATGCGCGCAAGAGATCGTGATTTGGTGATCTAGTGAATTAGTCAGATGAATAAATAGAAAGGAATGAATTTAAGGAGATTGAGTTTGCTTAAAACGCTTTATTCGACAAAGATCTACGCAAGTATCTAGTCTCTACAAGAAACGATGTCTGTCGTGAAGAAAGTGAAGTAATTCACTTCCGGAGCATAGAAGGAGATTGAAGAGTTCTCTTTTCCGCACAGGTGAAAACCCAAATCACGTGATCAACGTATTTAACCAGTTGGTGACTTTCAGTCAACAAGCAAATATTTGATCCTGCAGTCTCTGACAGAGAATATACAAACTCCGGGAAAAGGTTATTTCACCTTGTCAATATATATTTAACCCCATGTATATAAAATATTTTCTGTTCTTTTGTTCCAGCGAATAAACCTTATATATATATATATATATATATATATATATATATATATATATATATATATATATATATATATATATATATATATATGTATATATATATATATATGTATATATATATATATATATATATATATATGTATATATATATATATATGTATATATATATATATATGTATATATATATATATATATATATATATATATGTATATATATATATATATGTATATATATATATATATATGTATATATATATATATATGTATATATATATATATATGTATATATATTAGGGTAGGTCGATTTTACACTTTTTTTTAAATATTAAAAAAAGGCACGTACCGAAAGTTGTATATAGACCTATTAAATACTCATGCAAAAAATTAGATCAAAAACTTCAGCGGTTTTTTGAGCGTTTGGTATCAAAGATCGTAGACAAGAATATACTGAAAATTCCTCGTTTTTGCAAGATTTGCTTGAATACTGGTGTTAAAACCAAATAATTTGTGCATTTAAAATCAGCGAATGTCCTTTTATTTTATAAAAATGATATTAATTAAAGAAATCTTCAAATTAAAAATTTGCCCCCCCCCCTCATTTTCAGTATCTGCTTTTGTAAACTACCTTTTAACGTTATGAATTAAACAGTAATATTTGAATACCTAAAAAAATTATTTTTTTCTGTTATAAGTGAAAATATAACAAGCAAAGAATTAAGGAAAAACCTAACACTATTTTAATGGAGCTTAATATTGAGAGTCAAATTGCTCCATATAAGACCCCTTAGACAAAAATGCTGGTCTCAATTTCTGACTCAAAACTTTGGCTGTAATGTGTTGATGCCTTGCTTCAAAACCATATACAGTTTGTGAAGCTTCTGTTATTAACTTAACTGCCCGTTCCACGCCCTTAGAATGCCAAAAATGCAGCATAATTTTAAATCTATTAATTGTGTCCAATGTGTGGCATTAAAATTAATAGGTGGTATTCTTTTTAATCTTTTTCTGGTTGACTCCTCACTCCTGAAAGAACACATTAATTAATTGAATTATTAAAAAATTCCAATCTGTACTGCTTTAATAATTATGGTGAAATTAGATAAAATCTTTAAAAATCATTCTATAAATTGGAATAAATAATTGAGTCAGAAATATATGAATAAATATTACTTACCTAATGGCCAAAATTCTTTTTAAAGCTTCTTCTCTTACTTCAATCTCTTCAGATTTAACCATGGAATATAGAAAGTTTTCAGGCAGTAAACAAAATGTATTACCTTGTATATTTCTAAATGTGATATCTTGGATTTCCTGAGGCTGCTCCTTAATCCTCTGGGTCATATTAAAAATGTGCACTTGCTGATTGTGGAATTTACTATTTCTTTTAATTTCAAACCAAGAAGTGGCATACACATTTACAATAAAATTTACTACATAGTGTAGTTTTGTCGTGTGCCTTTGTTGGTATGCACCACGAGTCCATAAACACATGAGCCTGATGGCCAAAGTTAACCATCTTGCTTGGTTTAAAGGACCAATTTTCCAGGAGGTATATCTAGAGTCAACCTTACCTCTAGAAATACCTACTGTGTATTCATAAAGGAGTCTTTGGTCAGAACTAAGATCATGTATTTCATCAATTTTAAAAATTGACTCTAGAGGATTGCTAATAGTGGAAAATGATATTTGGGGTAAATCATGGCAATCATTTGAGCATAATTTCCCCAGAGGGCCACTGAATGTTGTAGGGCCCTTTGCGCAACCATCTATGTTTTTAAAAAGGGCTCTGAAAGGTAGTTCATTATGATGCAAAGAGCAACCAATTGTGTGAAGATTTTTTAAAAGTTTTTTTTCTAAAATTGCAACCATTCCACCATCGCAACCTGTGTTGGTATTAGTGTTGTCAACAAGTATAGCCTTGATACTGTTCTCACTGTGGAATTCATGCAAAACATCCACCACTTGATCTGCATGAACAGCACCTGTTGCACCACTATTAGGAAGAACTCTGTGTCAGATATTTACTTTCACATGGTGTTTCTTTTGTAAAAGTTAAATGGTGTTCTGGTCCCTTAGTTTTTTTCATAATTCTCTGTCTATTTTCATCCACAATTTCCTTATACATCAATGTGTCCTTATCCATTCTCCCATCAACTCCAATACATATAATATTTTAGGTGGGATAAAAACCCCTGGCTGAAATAGTTTTATTTGTCTACCTCCAACAAGGTAAGATGTGACACAAGGTCATGAAAGTGGGATTAGATAAGCCTGCGCTATAGAGGTGAGCACTCTGGCCATTAAAAAATTGACTGGGCAGCCCCGTCGGCATTCCCCTGTAGGGGCGTCTCAGACAGTTAGCAATAAACTTACTCCTCCCCAAAGAGGGAAGGCAAAGCCTGGGAGGGTGCAACTCCTAGAATTGCACAGGACGGACAAGCCCCAATAGACCGGCGTAAATCCAGACCCAAAGACCCGGACGATACCGGTTTATTTGATGGGTTAAAAACCCCTGGCTGAACTAGTTTTTATTTATCTAACTCCCACAAGGTAAGGTGTGACAAAAGGTCGGGGAAGTGGGATTAGATAAGCCAGCGCTCGACAATTCAATATATATTTGTGATAATTACATTTGTAAACACAGAATCAACACTTGAATTCAAATTCGCTCGATGAATTTTCAACCGGTGAATACCATAAAAAATATCTAATAAATAAAACGCCTATGTAAATAAATAATTATTTATATATAACATTAAATATTATAGTGTTTTATTCCTTTTTAATTTGAATATGTACATTTAATTTCTTAAGAAAAGGAATAATAAACTTTAAAATATTTATTATTAAGTAATGTATTACTTTTTTTTGTTAAAACCCGGGTTTAATTTAAGGTGACACATCTGCCGGTGAAATCTAGGCTGTGAGAAAAAATCTCGATTTATTTGATCTTAAAGTTGCAATGCTCAAATAAATACAAAGTTTTGAAGAAAAATATTTCTTGTGGTAACTTTTGACATTATTTGGCAACTTTCTTCGAGTGCGATAATTTACAGTTTCAAAATCGACCTCCCCTAATATATATATATATATATATGTATATATATGTATATATGGAGCATGCGGTATAGCGGATGATATTGTTGTATATGGCTCAACAGAACGCGAACATGACAACAACCTAAGGCACCTCATGGAAGTCGCCACACAAGAGGGCCTCACAATGAATTCCAAGAAATGCGAGATAAAACGCCAGGAAATCTTCTTCGGAAATATATACACCCATACTGGGATGAAACCTGACCCAGCAAAGGTACGAGACCTACAGGAAATGCCAGAACCACGCAATAAAACAGAACTGCAACAGTTCTTAGGTGTAATGACATACCTATCCCGTTTTATTAAGGATTTCAGCTCAAAAACCACTGTATTACGTGACTTACTTCACAAAGAGTCAGAATTCCAATGGGAGCCACACCACCAGACGGTTTTCAAAAACCTGAAGAGTGAAGTATCTGAAACATCCCTACTTCACTACTTTGACCCCAAGCGCCCAATCTACATGCACTGTGACGCAAGTCTTCATGGAATAGGCGCAGCGCTTCTACAACCAGATGCAGCTGGCAATTTAATGCCTGTCTTATACGCAAGCAAGAGTCTGACACAAACAGAACAAAGATACGCATGTATCGAGCGGGAACTACTGGCAATCGTGTTTGGCACTCATAGATTCCACACATATTTATACGGTCATGGTTTCCAAATTATCACTGACCATAAACCTCTTGTCATGATCATTGACAAACCTCTCACCTCAGCTCCAGCTCGCCTACAACGAATGCTTATCCAGCTACAGGGATATAATTTCAGATTATCCTACAACAAGGGATCCGAAAACATATTGGCTGATGGGTTATCACGCCTGCCATCACCTGGTAATTCGGACCCTATCGATCTGGATGTTCGAGTTGACACCATTCGTTTCTCTGCTGACCGCATTGAAAAACTGAGAGACTGCAAAACAGCCGACTCTCTGCTTTACCAGCTAAGAGATACCATTGTCACGGGATGGCCTGAGACAATCAAGCAACTGCCTACCGATATCAGAGAATTCTGGAGCCTAAGAGATCAGCTATCAATTGATGACGGCCTTATCCTTAAAGGACAACAAATTGTCATTCCTCAGACCCTCCAAGAAGATATCCTAAAGCAACTCCACACTGCTCACTTAGGACAGGAGAAAACCAAATTCCTAGCCAAAGACACTGTCTATTGGAAAAATATAAACAGAGACATCGAACAATTCACAAGCTCATGTAGCATCTGTCAACAACATCAGCCATCACAAATGTCAGAGCCTCTTCTGCAGCACGACATTCCAACAAAGCCATGGGACGTAGTTGGAACACACTTGTTCGAGCTCCATGGACATCAATGGCTGATCATAGCAGACTACTACTCCAAGTACCCTGTCATCAAACAGTTACCTGCCCAATCACCAAGCAGTGTTATCGTAAAAATAACGCAACAAACCTTCGCGGAGTTTGGCATACCGTCAAAAGTGGTTAATGACAACGGGCCGCACTTCTCAAGTGCCCTTTACCACGAATTTGCCACAGAATAGGGTTTCAACCATCAGACCACCTCACCTCGAAGACCACAGGGAAATGGTTTCATAGAGCGCCAGATAAGGACGATCAAGACCATCCTCAAAAAGGCCAAGCAATCTGGGACAACATCCGAAATTGCATTGTTGCACTGGCGCTGCACACCTATCTCAAACGCTATATCCAGCCCCACACAGCTACTCATGGGTAGACGAATCCAATCCCCAATTGCAACAAAAATAGAAAACAACCACCAAGATCAGGATCAAATATATGATGCTTTTAAACAAAGGCAACATAAGCAAAAGAAATATTTTGACCAGCATGCACTCAAGGAAGACCTACCACCTTTATATCCTGGCCAGAGGGTAAGAGCACAAAACCCTACACACGGAAACTGGGACCTAGCAACCGTAGTATCTCAAGCAGATGGTACCCGATCATATCTCCTAAAAACTGCAAACGGATATATGCTACGGAGAAACCGGCAGCATATTAGGAGTGCTCCAATAAGGCCAACCCCACCACAAACGCCAAAGCATGTAACATTTGCAGAACCACCTGTATGTACAACCAAGTCTTCACAAAGAGACTCCCAACAATACACTCGCAGTGGCAGGATGGTACGAACACCATCAAAAATTAACTTGTGAACATTTTCTAGAGAATTATAGCAAGCAATTCATGGAGCAGAATAATCCCCTGCTTCGCTGTAGCTATTCAGGCAGTCTACCCTGAATTAGCCCTTACCTTTTTATTATATATTGAATATGCTCAATATCATAATCTTCATATTGGTAAACGGGGGATGTAACGATGTTATCGTTTCGTTTTGTGACCAACTCTAGTTTTGTAACAACCGCGCATGCGCACTTCAATAAAACCTTCCATGTATATTTGTAAAACCAACAACACGCGTCTCTCGTTTGTCTCTACTAATAAACCACTCAATACGAGCAAACACAGTGTGCACAAATAAACAGTATTGTTATTTTTACTATTGAGTGATGTGTTACCTTCATCTTCACAGATCCTTAGTAACTATACAGAATTTCTAAAACTGTCTACATACATATCTGATCCCTTGTGGATCCATCTCTCTATGCTCCGTTGATATCGGCATATGTTTGGAAAACTAATGCACAAGAAATATATGCATTTTTCTTTTTTATATTTGTTATTAAGGGCTTATATACTTCAAAATTGTATTCTGAAATAAATTATTGTAAATTTATTAAAGGTTACAACTCGGCTATTAAGCATATAAGATTTTGTATAAGACACTAGCAGTTGCATAGTTAAGATTTCTTTTCTTTTCTACTAACATGTAATCACTTACATAGTGATTGGTACGTGATTTGGTCGGATAACACAGGCATGTTAACTCGTGTAGTGATATGTTGGCCGAGTGGAACATTTTGCGCATGTGCGCGTTTTCTTATTTCTGCTCAAACTATTTCGAATTTTAAACAGTTTCAGTCGAGATGCCAACTTAATATTTCGTGGCTTGCGTTTTGTCATGACGTGGACGAGAGACGAGATTAAGATTTGGACTTACATTTCTATAGTACATATACGTCGGCAGAATACACCTGTTTAATATACCTGTTCCTATAACACTTTTCAGACCATGTTTTGTGCTGATGAAACTGTCGAATAAAAATTGATATAAATTGTAGAAAAGATGTTTGTCTTTATAACTGAAAACTTTGTGACCCCTTTTTCTTCTTCATCTCAAGCTAGGCCAGTCAGATAAATACAAACACAACAACACTACTACAATAGAATGGCTATCTCCGACAAGCCTCTCATCCCCCCAACCTCTACAGCACTACTAAAGAGTACATATTGGCTATTAAGCATGTAAGATTTTGTATAAGACACTACTAAAATAGCAACCTGAATGAAATTGTTAAAGTGAGTAAAAAAATCTAATTAAATATGCAAAATAGAATATTACTTGTTACTCATTTTTTAAAGAATTTGTAAAAGTATATAAATACGATTTTTACAAAATTAAATATTTTATTATTGCTTGATAATTAAAAGGAATTTTTTTCTCGAAAAGAATTTAGATAAATAAAAAGATGTTTCTTATATTAAAAACTTCTGACATTATAATTAAGAAATTAAATTCACTATTCAATATACTGTACTGAAAATTAAAATCATGAACTCACTAATGATCATAGATGGAGCAAAGCTGAAATTCTCAGCAAAACTCTGAAAAAGATAACTTTTACAATCAAATGATACCACCTAAATCACTTATACAAGATAGATGTTATCGTTATTTCTTGATATTTCTCAGCTGAACACCTTTTACAAACATGAAAATACTATTTCCAACATTTATTCTATATTTTTAGAGAGATAATGTTTATGTAAGCAAATCAAGATCATTAAGTGTTGCATGAGGGACTGAATAAGAGTTTCACCGTCTGGAGTTACGCCCCTTTACCGGGGCACTCATGTTTTGCCTGATGTAAATAAAGGACGCCATTTTTTATAGAACCTGATCTCTGTCGTTATGTTTCTATTCAATCCATTGACATCCTCTAAAATGACACATTAAGGTTCTACTAGACAGATTAAGCCAATGGATCAGTTAGAAATCTCTGTTTTCTAAAGAACTCCCAGAGTTTGCAAATATAGTACCTAGTTTCATACTAAGTAACATTGTAAGCTCCCATAGGTCATCCTACCAGTTTTACGTTCTTAGATAGCCAACATCTGTAGTAATTATAAACATTGGCATTTTTTCCTCTGGCGGAGAGCAGTTCTAGCGAGGTTGTTTGGTCACTCAATCAGATTCCAGGGCATAATTAATTTCGATCGGGACTTTTAACGACACCACAAAGAGACATTTAGGGAGTTGCAGTGGAGGCAGAGAGCTTCTAGAAACCCAACAAAGACGTTGACGCTCTCTCCTGCCTCTTTCATCTAGGCACTGAGAATAGCTATCCTCACTTGAAGATATACTTCTCCAATAAAATACATTCGGCAACTGACCATTATTATTACTATTCCTTTCTTCACTGTTTTAACTTCTGGCAACCTACACCCAACGGTGTAGGTAACTTAAATAAATATATATAATTTGTTATTTATAGAAGGGCCGTGTTTTCTTTTTACGATTTTTTTTATTACAGACTAGTAGGACTACCCGGCGTTGCCAGACCACCCCATCCGTTTTCCCACTCCCTTTCTGTAGCCTAGCCCATTTCATATCTCGGCATTTTATTTCCAAATTCGTACATAAAAACATTGAAAGGGGTATCTGGCGTTGCCAGAGGCCATAAAAAACAAAATCGAAGAGGTTAAAAAGTGTGTGTAACATCTTTATATTAAAACTTCTCTCTATCTTTCTCTCTTACTCGTTTTTCCACTTCCCTGTCCAGCGATTTTTTACGATTCATTTTGTTTGCAAAGTATGCAAGTAATTTGATTCGGTTCAAATTCTGTAGAAACACCTCAGTTACGAAAAGAAAAAAAGAGAAAAGAAAACTACTTTGATTAAAGTTTATGTTTTATTAATTAAAACAAACTGATTACCAGTGATTTTTTTACGAAGAACGAAGGGAAATCAGGCGAACAGTCTCACACAAAAAAGTTTAGCGTTTTTTTCACAAAGAATGAATGTATGTTTTTAAATGAATATGTTTTAAATATGAATGTAAAACCTTTTCTGAATAAAGAACAGTAATATTTGTTGGAAAGATTAGTCGTATTCCCTCCTTTAAATAAAACGTTGAGTTTGCCACTGAGAAAGTTGTAAACAATGGTTAATGTAAAAAACGAAATTACTTAAATAAAAAGAATACGCAAAAGTTGATTCAGTCTAGAAATATTTCTCATTTACTGATCTTGATTCGTCACGTAAAAATGCAGCATTTTTTTTATTGCAAGTTTTTTGGGGTGAGTGAAGTATGTAATAGAGAAATGTCACTATGAATTTTGCTTGTTAACTTCCGGTGTCTATGCGTGCACGGTGTGCTAAAACAAAAACATTGTCACCCCCACCCTACGACAAATTTTGTGTCAGTTCTACATCAAGGAATTAACATTTTTGTCCAATATTTCGATACTATACGACCCAAAGATGGCCGATTTAGAAAATATCAACTTTACGGGTTTTGTTGCGTATTTTTCAAGTTTTAGCTGGACATACAAACATACACACACAGACAACCGCCCTTTATATAATAGAATATTATTAAAGATAGTCTTACAGTTTATGTCAAAATTAGCTCCTATACCCCTACTAGTAATAATGCCAATACAACTCATACATCATAATGCATACTCTCACGATTCACATAGAATGCACTCGAAAGTCCCTTAGGATCTATCCATGTTATTCCCACATAAATTAGACACTAGGGAAGTGTTCAGTTCATACAGTCTTGTCTACATGTTTGAGAGGGAAAAGGGAATAATACAAACAAGAAAGACAACACATGAATACAAATGACAAATCGGTAAACAAAGCAGGAAACATTTTGGCTGGAAAAATAAAGATGGCTGCCATCAATAATGAATGCATGCAGTGAACCCATACAGTCCACACTGTCAAATATTTAGTACTGACTCTTTCTGCATTTTTGCACAAACAAATAGATAAAATTCCGTCAGTTGTGAAATGTAAGTCGTATTTTAGTATATATTTAATTCAATAACTTGAATGTAATAAGGAGAAAAATGAAATTAGTAGATTATTTCAAATGTTTTATTCAAAAGGTAACAAGTCAAAATTGTTTTCTATTGTCTCAGTTGATTTTATGTTATTTTTTTAAAAAGATTAAATATATAAATTGTTCATTCACACCAGCTGGTGATACCAGATCAGGCTGCCCTGTGGCTCCCTGAGACGAAATTCACCTACATTGACGTTTTTTTTTTGTTTTTTTGTTTGTAAAACTTAATTATGTTCTACAAAACCAAAAACAACAGCCCCTCTCCCTTTCTCCCTCCCCTTTTTTATTTTTCCTACCCTACTCCCGGTCCTGGATATGACCTTAAACTACATCCGATGGTGAGATCCGGCTTACGGACTTTGGGGAATGTGGAGCCTCCTCTTAATTACCATTGCTCCCAGGTCCACCCTGACCCGGAGTGGTAGTACCTGTTAGGGTCCCAACTATGGGTTAAATAGAAACAGATATTAAAAGGGGAAAGAAACAAAAAAGAGAAGAAAACAAGACCAGATTCGGCATTAGATAACCCAAAAAGGGTTGATATGCCGTAAAACAAAACTACCAAACCAAAAACCCTGATTAAACATTTGAAGATATAAAGAACTTGAAGCATAAAAACTTTCACTATAATGACCAGATTCGGCATTAAATAACCCAAAAAGGGTTGATATGCCGTAAAACAAAACTACCAAACCAAACCATTCACACCAGTTTTGCAAATAAATAAGCTGTCACATATTGTTACATCTCCACTTGTATGTTTCATTCTATAGTAGGCAAAGCCGCAAGATGAAGTGCTATCAATTGTAAAATGTGTTATCATATCCTGAGAATTAATAGCTGGAATGTAATAAAAAAGGAGAAAATTAAATCAGTAAATTATTAGTCGACATAAGAATAGATTTTTCATTTCACAAACTAAATATTTCTCTCTATTGAATACACAGCTAAATAGTTTCAAAAGACATAAAGGGAGATTATCCTGCCATTAGTTTTGATTGCTTGAAAAAATTAATTCTGGTACCTCTAGACACTACATTCGTCTTCGTTTTATTCAGAAATGGTGGTTGGCTTCAACTCATAAGAGAAGTGATCCAGATAAACCACCGTTGTGCAGTGCTACTGGAATTTTATTTTTTAATAAAAAAAGTAAAAAGAAAGTTTTATATTTCTATTGCCATTAAACCCACAAAACTATAATTTTACCAAATGCTCTATGAAAATCCAAAGTGAACTGGAATTAAAAATAGAGATGCAAGAATTTAACTCAGATTTAAATCATCAGCATCATCATCATCACTACCACCACCACCATCCAGCCTTGTCATCGAATTTTAGGCATACTCTACAAACCATAGATCTGCAAGCATCCCAGTCATAGGCAATCTTCTCCAACCGTCCCCATATTATGACCAATTTTTTTGTCTGACTCTTTTTTCTTTTTCCACATAGATTCCAAAAGAGGGCAAAGAGTGCAGCTAATGAATCGCCAGAATTAATAGCTTGAGTGTAATAAAAAGGAGAAAACATTTTAATAATTTGAAATAAAAATAGATTTTTATGTCACAAGCTAAAGATCTCTTTATTGAATACACAGCGTGATGACAGATGAGCAGACAAAAAAGTGCAAAGATTGTGGCCAACCCATCTTTGTAGGATTACTTTCTCTATTGATCACTGTGCCGTTCCTGTCACAATTCTTGTTGCTG
Source organism: Sepiola atlantica (assembly GCA_963556195.1). Classification (NCBI taxonomy): domain Eukaryota; kingdom Metazoa; phylum Mollusca; class Cephalopoda; order Sepiida; family Sepiolidae; genus Sepiola; species Sepiola atlantica. The sequence goes on along the minus strand of OY744515.1, from coordinate 211,567,410 downwards.
ATGGTAATTGACCAGTAAATTCTGAAGATTTTCCAGAGGCTAATGTTGATGTCTGCAACAGTTGTTCTCCATATCTCTGCTTCATAGAGCAGAATTTGGTCCACAATCGCATTAAACATCCTGATCTTTGATTTTATGAACAAGTCTGAGGCTCACCAGACATTTTTAATTGGCAGATGTCAGCTCATGTTACATAAATCCTGAGCAAGCTCCTTCAACCGTCCCAATATATATCCAGTCTTCGTCAGAAAGTATTTCTTAGTCTGCCTCTCTTTTTTTTTACTCATACATTCAAAGAGGATAGATTTTGTTGCAATCCATCTGCAACAAGTTTGCAGAAACCATTTTTCTCCATGCGTACGCTACATCGATAACTTGCTTCACTATCACATTGAAAATCCTGATCTTGAGATGTGTTAATAAGTCTGAAGCTGATTTGACATTTTCTAATCTGAGCTTTTATATCTGTGTCAGCTCTTCTCTAATTGTCAATGATGCTGCCTAAGTAAGTAAAGCTTTCTATTCCTTTAATGCTTTCTCTTTCAGTGTGATTGGTATGTATGTAAAATTGTTTGCATTCATCCTGAAAACTTTGCCTTTTCCTATTTGGATATTGAGGCCAAGCCATGCTGAGTTTATTACAACAATGTCGGTCTTCTGCATCTGCTCTGGGAAAGAAGGGCTAGGTCATCAGCAAAGTCCAGGGTGTCCATTGGATACTGTTCCTCTTTTGGGCTGTAGCTTTTCTCATGACCTAGACCATCACGAATAAGAAAAAGAAGTGGGACAGTAAGCATCTGTTTCATTTTTGTCCACACCAGAAATGCATCTCTGAGTTATTGGCCGTGTACCACCCTACATGTTATTTATTCATTGGAGTTTCTAATGATGTCAGTAATCTTCTCTGGCACGACATCGTGTCTTAATAGTTTCTAAATGAATACATACATAGTATCGAACGCCTTTTAATAACCAACAAAATTTATATAGAGAAAGATACTCACTTTTGCAGGATTCAAAATATCTAGATTTTTCACGAGGAAAGCGAATGAAAAATTGCCCAGTTTTGACAATCAAAATAATAGTAACATATCAAAATACATCTTGGATGGGATGGGAGGCAGTATTGCTTCAAATGAGAAGCAGATAGCAATCATTTTAAAATAAAATATATATTCTGAAATATAATAAAATCTGTCCAAACTCTAATGAATATTCTCATACAATAAATATGCAACCTATTTGATCCATGTCAAGGAGTGGAAGAACTTTAAACCTATGAATGAAAAATCTGAGATTTGGTAGCATAAAAAATACTTTAGTATGGGGAGGAGAGAGGTTGCATTCCTCCACTGCATTCCTGGATAGAACTGCTTACAAACACTGATCCATTTACTTTACAGGATATGTTTGGCATTTACAGTTTAAATGAGAACTAGTGGAAACTATAGATCTATGTACTTTATAAGATTATGGTTATTGTTGGTTAGGGTTAGGGTTGTTGACTATAGGCAGGGTAATCTGAAAATGAAGAGTCTCAATCTTTACAAGAATAGTTTTTCTCTTTTTGTTTTCACTTTACTTCAGTAAGTAAGCTTTCAGAAATCAAGGAGCTCTTTTCTGGGGTTAACACTTGACTTCTATATGACATAAATCGATATCTGAGTGTTCAATCAAGATTCTCCTCTATCTCTTAAAACGTTAATTTTCCTCTACCCATTTGACCACTTAATTATGTTATAGTTTATTTTTACTGTGGTCTTTTTAAAATTTTGCTGGTCTGGTGGAGTATCCAGCTAAGTATTGTTACTTAAGGTAACATCTCAAAGAGCAGGTGCACCATTCCTCGTATAATGCAGTGTATAGCCGGTTCGAGGGGAGCTTATTTGGGTTTTGAATACTATGCTATTTTGAATATTTTGTCAGTAATACTTGCAGGGTGAAATATCCCCATATAACTTTGTCCTGACAAAATCTTGTACAGAGAGACTAAAGACACTCGAGGATAGTGTCTTTTTTACACTAAAGGTCACCGCTTATCAAGGCTCAAAGGCCACTCGAGGATAGGGGTTAAAGAGTTTGACTGGTGGATGGTGTAACAACATAGTGTTCACTGGCACGGTAGTTGTAGCAGGGCAGAAATTGATTGTTTACGGAGACGGTTACACAAGAAATTGTTTACATTGGACTTGAAGACGACCATATTTTAGTCGGCAAGGAAGCAGGTTCCCAACACTATGTTCCACAGACGGGCAGTTCTAGGAAAGAAGCTCTGCCTATGGAAGTTTTGTTTCGTCTTACGCATGCAGAGGGAGAAAAGAAAATCATTTAGAGTGGTAGTAGCTAGGTGGGTTATATTGTGAATGTATTACAAGGAAGGACGATCTATTTGAGCTCAGTTGAGCACCTATCATGAAAATAACGGTAGAGCAAAGAAAGACTAGTAACATCTCTTCTGTAAAGGAGTGGGGAAAAAAGAGGACATCTACTAGATTTTGAAATCGGTCAAGGCAGGAAAGAGTGCTCTGAGCGGCACCTCCCCATATGTGGCAGCAGTATTACATCTTAGGATGTATTTGACTCTTGTAGAGGTAGAGGATGGCGTTGGGCATCTAGTAGGTAGTATGTGTTTGCATGTGACATTTTAAGCTAGAAGTCTGTGAAAATGCACACCCACACACTTTACAAGAATATGGTTTTTCTCTTTTTACAAAATTTTCTTATCTTTTTGTTTTTGCTGGGGATGGGGCATCCTACCAGATGCCAGACATTTACCGGCTATATTAGACACTGCAGCCGAGAGATATTTTTAAGATTCTAACCGTCTCTTTAAGTGCAGTTGTTTGTATTTCTCTTGCACTCAGTTCACAGGTATATTCGCCAGATAGCTTTTGAAATTCTTTTTCATTAGTCCTGTTGCTCCTATAATTACTGGGATGATGGAGATTTCCCCATGATTCCAGTTTCTTTTCATGTCGTACATAAGACATTGGTATTTTGTAATTTTTTTCCCTTTTAGCTGTTTAATCCTGCATCATTAGGGACACTGACTTCAACTACGGTTGCTACTTTCTCCCTTTTGTCCCATATCACAATGTCAGGTTTAACAGCTTCGTTTTCTAGATATGTAGCTGCAGGGATTGCATAGTCATAGTGGGCGGTGTATGACTTATTTCCAACTGTTCTTTCTGCTCTCAGGACTTGCTACTACACTGGATATTCAACTTTTTACATATAGTCCAGTGAAGATATTTACACACTTCGTTGTGCTGCATTGTATAATAGCCATCCGCCAGGAGAACCATACAACTGGATGTCAGGTTGCTCACTCTCCACTTCTGTGTGGCAAAACCTGCACTTGTTATTGTTGCTGAGACCACTAATCGTTTTAAAGGCATTGGTCATCAAGCCTTGATCTTGGGCAACCTTTATCATTCTGTCCTGATCATAGTGGAGCGATCCTCTTTTTAGCCAGTCTACAGAGCCTTCCTTATCTATATATCCCTGGGATAATTCACCTAGGAAATACTTAGCATGTTGTTGGTTGGCCCATTCTTCCAGTTTTCTGGAATGGAAGGTCTTGGTGTGTTTCTGGCGACTTCTGCGGGCTATTTCCGTGGCAGGATTGTTGTCTGTTTCTGTTTCATTTGTAAGACAGTCGTGTCAAAAATGTGCTTGCTCTGGTTTCTTGATGTTGGCATACCATCATAAGGTTTGGGTTCTGGGAGCTCATCAGATATTGGGTGGTGTTAACAATAGTAGCTCGATGTTGATGGTCAATTTCTGAGAGACCCATACCCCCTGCTCCTCTTGGCAGATACAGCCTTTGTAGACACTGGTTCCTGTACACTACTCTGTACATTGTCAACATTTTTCTCATTTTAGTGTCTAATCTATTAATGTCCTTTTGTTGCCAGTCAATAATTCCAAAGCTGTATGTTCTCACTGGCATAGCTAATTGGTTAATGGTAGTTACTTTGTTTTTTTTGTAAGCTGTGTTTTGCAAATTTTTCTAACACGGCCTATATATTCTCTGCTAATTTTGTCTCTCATCTTGGCATGTCGAATTGAATCGTTTGAATTGAAGGAAGGTTTTGAAATTCATCTTTATGAGATCCTATGATTACTAGAATTATTGAGATCTTCCTAAGATTCCAGTTTCTTTTCATGTCGTACATAAGATATTGGTATTTAATTATATTTTCCCTCTCAAGAACACTGACTTAAACTAGGGTTGCTACTCGCTCCTTTTTATCCCATATAACTATGCTAAGTTTAACAGCTCCATTTCCTAAGTATGTAGCTGTAAAGATTGCAGAGTAATAGTGGATCGTGTATGGCTTAATTCCAAAAGTTCTTACTGGTATATTTTCCCAGGACTTGCTGCTACACTTGATATTCGCATATGGTTCAGTGGATGTGTCCGCATATGTCTTTTTAAATGTGTCTTCTGTGAAAATGCACATCCACATATGTTACAAGAATACGGTTTTTCTCCAGTGTGTGTTCGCATGTGTTCTTTTAAGGTTGAATTCTCTGAAAATGCAGATGCACATGTTTTACAGGAATAAGGTTTTTCACCAGTATGTGTCCGCATATGTCTTTTTAAGCTTGAATTATCGGAAAATGCAGACCCACATGCTTTACAAGAATAAGGTTTTTCTCCAGTATGTGTCCGCATATGTAATTTTAAATGAGAATTCTGTGAAAATGCAGACCCACATGCTTTACAAGGATAAGGTTTTTCTCCTGTATGTGTCCGCATATGCATTTTTAAATGAGGATTCTGTGAAAATGCAGATCCACATACTTTACAAGTATAAGGCTTTTCTCCAGTATGAGTTCGTATATGACTTTCTAAAATAGAACTCTGTGAAAATGCTGTTCCACAAACTCTACAAAAATATGGTTTTTCTCCACTATGTGTTCGCATGTGTTGTTTTAAGTTACAGTTCTTTGCAAATGCAGATCCACATATTTGACATGAATAAGGTTTTTCTCCGGTATGCATTCGAACATGTCGTTTTAAAGCTGAACTGCTTGTGCATGCAAATGTGCAGACTTGACAAGAATAAACTTTCTCTTCAGCATGGATTTCCATGATTTTTTAAAAAATTATAACTTTTAGAAAATGCTGATCCACCTACTTTAGAAGATTAGAATTCAGCAAATGGATTTCAATATTTCCACCACAGTTTATTAGAGTAATCCATTTATTCTCCACTGTAAAATCTGCTCTGCAAATGAAGAAATAAAATTATTTAACAAATATCACACTACAAAAATAAACTTATATACAGAAACTGCTGGATTAATAGAAAATGTCTTCTTCATCATAATAAATAAAAACATTTCCCGGATAATATATCTCAAAATCAAGTAAAATGATTGGTTGGATGATTAGAATTTTATTTCTAGAGAAGCAAATGTTATTAGAATACTTAATACTTTAATAGGACATTGTATAAGATATTGTAATACAATCCTGGCCACCAGTAGATAGACATGAGAATTGGGATATCATATAAAAATTGGAAAGTGTATAAAGAAAAGGATTCAATGGACTTAGTTATAAAAATAGGTTAGAATCGTTAAGTTTTATTACTTTACTTGAAAAGAGAATAAGAGGCGACTTAATTGAGAGCATCAAAATAATGGGATTTCTTAATATGAAACACTTATTGAATATTCTCCTTGCATTAGTAATTTATTGTCAAGAAAGATTTTTAAAACTAAATCGACTATACAATTAGATTTTTAAAACTAAATCGACTATACAATTAGATTTTTTAAAACTAAATCGACTATACAATTAGATTTTTTAAAACTAAATCGACTATACAATTAGATTTTTAAAACTAAATCGACTATACAATTAGATTTTTTAAACTAAATCGACTATACAATTAGATTTTTTAAACTAAATCGACTATACAATTAGATTTTTTAAAACTAAATCGACTATACAATTAGATTTTTTAAAACTAAATCGACTATACAATTAGATTTTTAAAAGTAAATCGACTATACAATTAGATTTTTAAAACTAAATCGACTATACAATTAGATTTTTTAAACTAAATCGACTATACAATTAGATTTTTTAAACTAAATCGACTATACAATTAGATTTTTGAAACTAAATCGACTATACAATTAGATTTTTGAAACTAAATCGACTATACAATTAGATTTTTTAAACTAAATCGACTATACAATTAGATTTTTAAAACTAAATCGACTATACAATTAGATTTTTAAAACTAAATCGACTATACAATTAGATTTTTAAAAACTAAATCGACTATACAATTAGATTTTTAAAAACTAAATCGACTATACAATTAAATTTTTAAAACTAAATCGACTATACAATTAGATTTTTTCTAATAAAGTAATATACTTTTGGAACTAATTGCCTAATCAGATTAAAATAAATAAATCATTTTAAAAACAATCTGAATTAAGAATTACTGATAAAAATGAATATACAAGGACATTTTAGGATAATTTAATCTGAATATCATATAAAGTGTGAGATCTTTTAAAAGATGCCATGAACATAAAAGATGACAAAGCAAGAGATGCCTAAAACAACATAATAAATACAGCCAACATTACAATACTCAGCATCTCTGTAGTTGCAGCCAGAAGTGAATAAAAGTAAGCAAAAAAGAAGAATAGAAATATTAAAGAGAAACATTTTTTAAAATAATCTATACAATCATACACTAAGGCATTTTATGTTCCTATGTACGTTATCATCTGAAACAAATCTGATGTTGCTAAAGGGTAAAATTTTAAAATGAATTGTTTCAAAATCAAATTATGTTACCACGTTGAGTAAAGCAGTATGATTTTAAATAAATACATTTTGAAAAAATTACATTCCTTTATTGATTTAAAGAATATTTAGCTTACAATTATTTTTATGGTAAGAATAAAGAGAAGATTTATTGTTTGAAACAATTAAATTGCTACAATTTAAAATAAATAAAGGAAAAGCATATTCGTTTTATTTATTCAAAGAATATTTAACTGACAATGGCAATTATTTTTACAGAAGAAAAAATAGTTTTTTTTTCTTAATAGTATTCACCATGACTGATGCTTATTATTTAAAAAGGATAATTAACAGTAAATTATACAGATTGATGTAGAAAGAACCATTGAATTTTCACGGGGTTCTGCTAGCACTTTTTTAATTCAAATGTAATTACATGTATTTATCTGAGAAAAAGGCAACGTTAGACACAAGCTCAAACTGTGATTAAGTGACTTTTTTTCTAATTTATCCATTTAATTCTTTAAAATACTTGTGCCAACTAAAAAGAAACTTTCTTCTGGCGATGTAAATAATTTGGGATGATTAAAATAAGTTTTTTGGCGATGATATGCAAATAAAGACTTAGATTTTTATTTCTGTATTAGACTAAGTCTAGAGATCTGCAATTTAGTAATATTACATCTCCTGCCTTTCACACTGTAAGGTTTTTATAATTGAATTATTTTGAAAAGAAATCTTTGGATTATTACTATCGATTAAACAGCAAATTCTCAGATTATAAGGACATAATTTTAAAACTTTCTCTTTAATTTTTAGGTGTGAAAGTTTAGTTTGCTATGTAAGTTAATGTAGATTTATTTCCCGATGCCGCTAAACAATATGCTTATCTTTTAACTTCATTAAACTTAGAGAATTAAGTATGGTTTTACGAGAGTTTTTGTTTTAGAAGGGGGGACTTGCCATTCAGACTTAGGGTTAATGGTATGTAACTTTTTTACTATCTTTTCAGTATGAAATTATCCCAAGTAACTCATCACTCGAACCCATACTGCTTTTCTTAATCGACACACTAATATCGAAATAAAATTTTGAAACAAAAAAATCTTACAAACAGTTTCAACACATTAAAAGTATATGCGTTTACAAGAAATTATTTTTATTTGTAATTTTGTTTTCGAGTTCTCGACTAATACCTATTCTGGACTTTTACCCATTTATTTTTAGTTAGAGTATCATCATTTTCACAAATTAGATTTTTTTCCAAGACATTAATTAACATTCAACATAAAATGTCAATTTTAGACGAAAGAAATCGGTATTTTTGTTCACCAATATTGTTTATGAATTTCAATCATCTTGATTTATCGAAATTTAAAAGAAAATATAAGAAATGAAAAATATACGAGAGAACACCAAGAGAAAAATAAAAATTACACCAAGGATAGTAGTGACTCCTGAGTGACACCGCAAACGTAGAGAAAGTAATTGGGCAATAATTTTCACGTGTGTTTAGTGATTGTAAGATTATTTATTCATACATTTGTTATCGTCATTTTTACTTAGCCAACACGTGTTTCCAACATGGTCGCCAACTTTGAAGGGAGTTGGTCGCGAATTTTAGGCTGAAAAAAAAATAATAATAAAAAGCTTACCTTAATCCGATTGTCAACCACACTTGGACTTCAGCTTATCGTTCCACTAACCCCCCTTTAACTATCTTTTAACCCTGAAATTCGCCCCCTCCCCGAATTGACGGCCAAGTTGGAAACCACGCATACTTGGCTAAGTAAAAGCAACGATAACAAATGCATAGATAATAAAACTTACAATCAGCAAAAACACGTTAACATTATATAGGTAGGTAGAAAAGTAAATTTTCTTGCGATAGGTTACAGTTATTTGTTGAATATTTGTTTTTGTTTTTTCACATCTGTTTTCTTTGTTAATGGACGTGTGTCAGTAATTGAATGAAAACACGTTAAATATAATGGTTTTATGCAATAAGTTGTTTTGAACTTTCAGTTGTATTTTATAGGATTTCCTTAAACCTAACTAATCCGGCACGTGTGATGCGAAAGGTATTGTATGTTCACGTGACTTTTTATTCAAAATTAAAATAAACCCGTATGTTTACACTTACCGCTTTCATTATTATTTAAAATTAAAACTTTAATGAGGGTTGATTTCTTTCATATTTTTTTCTGTTCAAATTCAAAACATTTTCTCTTACAGTGGATAAACAATTTTTACTTTCTTTCTTCGATCCATTCATAGAATACGCCCAAGTTGAAAAGGAATGTAAAAGAGGAAAAACACAACGAAAATGTAGTTATGTTTCGTTTGATATCACAATGAAGAAATGGGGAATCAAAAAGCTCACCGACCGGTGTAAGACGTTAAATAGTTTCTTACGTTAAAAAGTTCCGTGTCAATTTCTTACATTTTTGTATGAATAGATATCGCGTTTAGCGTTATTTTACACAATGTCGCTGCACCTTCTGTCTTCACGAATATATGATGATCTATTAAGCGAAAGGCACATGTTCGTCTTTAACCACTGTCCGTTTTTCACAACTGTGACATGATGAACTCTTCAATTAATAAGAGTTCTCTCCCCCTTGTATTAATATCGGGGTAGTTCTCCAATATGGTTGAAACAATAAACATGGTAAATCTATACCTCGTGTTATCGTTCGTTACTTATGACTAACAAGTAAAATAAAACATCTCATGGTGGCAGCGGTAAAAGAAACCAGACGGACGAGAAGTCACAGAAAAGAATCAAGATAACCTCACACAGTGAGTAAATTGAAAAAAAAAGAAGAATTTCCTTCTTTCTAAAACGAGAAAAAACAAAGGAAGCGCGAAAAAAAAAAAAAAAAAAAAAATGGCGTCTTCAAATATAACATTACCCGTTCTAGACTGGTCGAACGAGAACAAGCACGAGGCATACAGCGAATGGGTGGATTTTATGTCCTCGTATTTCATAATCAACAATGTTGAAGAAAAGTTGAAATACAACTACATTTTGCTCAGCACCGGACCAAAAGGTCGTGAACTTTTAAAAAATGCTCAGCTTACAAATGAGCAGAAAGAAAACTCCGAGAATATATTTTTAATATTCGAATCCCACATGATTCAAAAACCAAACAAATGGGTCGAACGTTTGGAATTCACGTCAATGCGACAAAATGAAGACACAGTGGACGACTACCGAGTCAAGCTCAAAACTAAAGCCGACAGATGTGACTTCGGAAATAATAAAGACGAACGCATCTTAGAACAAATTATTAAAGGGCTCAGGAGCGCTGAGGAAAGAAGAAACCTAATTGCAAAACCAGACCTAACCCTCAAATCAGCCATAGAAAGCGTTAGAGCATATGAAATCACAACAAAAGATAACTCTCGATACAAGGACGCTAACGAAGGGAGAAATGGGGTGTATCACGAAGTATCCGTGAAAAACAAACCCTGCACGAGATGTGGTAAACACCACAGGAAAAGGAAAGAAGACTGCTACGCCTTCAACAAAACGTGCAGAAGGTGCAACGGTTTACACCACTTCGAGGAATACTGCCTAACAAATATGCAAGGCCGGAGAGACTCGAGAGATACTTCTTGCAAAAACAAAATAAGGCAAGAAAATAGCTCATATAAAGCTAAAAAACAAAACCCCCCAAACGGATACAAAAAGCAGAGTTTCCAAAAAAAAAGAATAAATACAACGTCAAAGGAAGACAACGAAACAGACCAAGACGACGATTTATACCTATACGCAATAAATGCAGAGAACGACGACCGTGAAGAAATTTTCGCGAACATAGACTGTGAGGATACTGTAGCAGTTACCTCCTCCTTTCAAAACATAACTACACCGGTTTGCCGGTAGGTGGCGCTTTTTCACCGACAGGTGGCGCCGTAAAGCGACACCAGAGTTATCTGCCCTTCGGACTATAAGAGCCGGTGCAAAACGGAAATTCTCTCTCTTCCTCACCGACCTGCCTCGGCAGACAGACGCTGACACTAGCGTTCCGTTTCACTCTTCTCTGGTCGGCAGAACGACGCTAATACACTAGCGTTTCGTCTCACGCTTTTCTTCTCAACCAGCATAACAACTACCAACACACGTGGGCAAACAACGGTAAGAGTTCTCAACTCGTTTTCTTTGTATACGGATTTCAAAGACTTTCCTACGCCGGATTCATTTCTTCTTATACCTTTTCAAGAACTGTTTTTCCATCGACACACATGCATACATCACACACTTCACCATTCTACGTACACACACGTTCAATAAACGTTATTTGAACTACTTCATTTTTGTTTATTAATTATTACTCTGTCTTTGCATGCAACAATTGCTTGATTTACTGAACACGTTTATAATCGGGGGAACACGACCACTCGGTCCCGAACATTGGTGACCCGACGTGCAAGCTTTGTTGTATGTGGCGGAGTAATTAATTTCGTACTAGAACAAAAAAAGATATCATTTCTCGTTTTTTCTTTCGTGGTGAAACGAATTACGCACCCATCTTTTTCCTTTTTTTTCTACCCACGTGGTAGAAATATACAAACAAACAAACAAAAAAGAAGCCACCGTCTCCATTTTTCCTGGCCACGCGGAAATACCCAAACAAGAAAAACAAAAACACTTCTCGGCTCTCTCCGAGTATAAAACAATTTACAATTTCATTTTTTCTTCTTCTCTCTTTCTCCACCCAAGTGTCGGAAAAATATATACAAAGAAAAAGACAAACTTTTTTTCTTCTTCTTTTTCGATGAACAAAAGGACCTTACAAGACGCCACTTCCTTTGTTTTGAACACGTGGAGATAAAAAGAAAACTAAAGAAAACAAACGCTCACGCTGCCCATCTTTTTCGTGACCGCGTGTTAAAAAAAAAAAAAAAAAAAAATTCAAAAGATGCCGCCACCCCTAGCCATGACCACGTGTTGATAAAAAAAAACTAAAAAAAAAAAACGCCATTTTTATCTCTCGGACCACGCGGAAATGAAAATTCAAAAAAAAAAAAAAAAAAAAAATACGAATTTTTTTTTTTTTTTCTTTCTTTTCGACAACAAAGAAAAGAGAAGCCGCCATTCTTTCTCTACGTGGAAACGAACATTCAAACAAACGAAAACAAAAAACGTCATTCCTCGTGTGAAACAAATTACGACTCCATTTTTTTTTCTTTTTCCTTTCTACCCACGTGTTGGTAATATATATATAAAGGAAAAGAAAACGACCAACACATGATGACAAACACGACCAACATCATCCTTCAAGGCCTACCAACAATCTTCAACACAACTTGAACAACCACATTTTTCCCGGATACTCATCAAGCACCAAACATTTCCGGACATCACTGACGACACTATGGAAGAAATCACACCAGTTCAAAATGAGTACACCTGCACAAGCACGACTAAATACTCAACAACTGGACGTTCGTTGATCAACTGGGGACACATCAACTCGAACGACGCGCACCAACACCAGTACAGACCCACTTGTACCTGGACCTGCTAACTCACTTGCAGACATTAGTGCATCTGATTTTGACCATAGTGTACCACCAATCTCAACAACTAGATGTTTGTTCATCAGCTCCACAACACGGACTAATTAACATGAACACCATCAACACCTGCACAGACTCACTTGTGCTCATTCATCAACACCGCACAGACTCACTTGTGCTCATTCATCAACACCTGCACAGACTCACTTGTGCTCATTCATCAACACCGCACAGACTCACTTGTGCTCATTCATCAACACCGCACAGACTCACTTGTGCTCATTCATCAACACCTGCACAGACTCACTTGTGCTCATTCATCAACACCGCACAGATTCACTTGTGCTCATTCATCAACAACTGCACAGACTCACTTGTGCTCACTCATCAACACTGCACAGACTCACTTGTGCTCGCTCATCAACACTGCACAGATTCACTTGTGCTCACTCATCAACAACTGCACAGACTCACTTGTGCTCACTCATCAACAACTGCACAGATTCACTTGTGCTCACTCATCAACACTGCACAGACTCACTTGTGCTCGCTCATCAACACCGCACAGACCCACTTGTGCTCGCTCATCAACACCGCACAGACCCACTTGTGCTCACTCATCAACAACCGCGCAGACCCAAGCACCAAACATTCCCGGACAACACTGACAATTCAACGTTCGTTCATCAGCTCCGCATCACGCAGACTAATCAACATGAACAACGCCACCAACAAGTGCAAATTCACTTGCACTCAACATTTTTCGACCGCAAACTCACTTGCGCTCAAACTTGACGCAGACCCAAACAACACGCAGATCCACATGCGTTACAAACACTCAATTCCGCAGACGCACTTGCGATCGATCATTCAATACAGATGCAGAAACAGAAATAAGTAGCGTGCACACTACTTTTTTCTAATTTTCAACAGCAAAACAGACATACCCACAAAGAATGCTTCTCATCTACAACTGTACATATTGAATAATATCTTCAATATTTTTCAATCTGGGGGGGAGTCCTTGTAGCAGTTACCTCCTCCTTTCAAAACATAACTACACCGGTTTGCCGGTAGGTGGCGCTTTTTCACCGACAGGTGGCGCCGTAAAGCGACACCAGAGTTATCTGCCCTTCGGACTATAAGAGCCGGTGCAAAACGGAAATTCTCTCTCTTCCTCACCGACCTGCCTCGGCAGACAGACGCTGACACTAGCGTCCCGTTTCACTCTTCTCTGGTCGGCAGAACGACGCTAATACACTAGCGTTTCGTCTCACGCTTTTCTTCTCAACCAGCATAACAACTACCAACACACGTTGGCAAACAACGGTAAGAGTTCTCAACTCGTTTTCTTTGTATACGGATTTCAAAGACTTTCCTACGCCGGATTCATTTCTTCTTATACCTTTTCAAGAACTGTTTTTCCATCGACACACATGCATACATCACACACTTCACCATTCCACGTACACACACGTTCAATAAACGTTATTTGAACTACTTCATTTTTGTTTATTAATTATTACTCTGTCTTTGCATGCAACAATTGCTTGATTTACTGAACACGTTTATAATCGGGGGAACACGACCCTCGATCCTAACAATACAGAAAATAACGAACATAAAATAAAAATGAAGGTCGACACAGGGGCAAACGGAAATATTCTACCTGTTAGAATCTATAAAAAAATGTATCCACAAAATGGCGACAGAAAAATAAATAAACAAACGAATGGTCAAAGGGAACTAACTCATGGACATAAAAAACAAGAGTTAACTACCTTGTGGGCTGCGAATGGTACGAAGATAAACCATTATGGAGCAATAATTTTAAAGATCAAACACAAAAACTCTGCAACTATCAGAGCAAAATTTTTCGTGTGTGATAGCGATGTAACCATACTGGGCCTAAGACCAAGCATCCGACTAGGTTTAGTAACCGTCAACTGCAGCATAACAAAAGGGCACTCACCAAAACAAATTGAAAATATGGAAAACCTCGCTGAGGAATACACTGACAGATTCCAAGGGATAGGGAAATTCCAAGGCGTTCAAAAAATACATCTTACCGAAGATGCAATACCGGTAGTACAACCGCCAAGAAAATTCCCAGTGCACCTCAGAGACGAACTAAAACAAGAATTACACAAAATGGAACACCTGGGTGTAATAAAAAAGGTTACAGAGCCCACAGAATGGGTCAACGCCATCGCATGCAGCAGAAAGAAAAATGGAAACCTACGGATTTGTCTAGACCCCAAACCGTTAAATAAATACATAATAAGGACACACCATAAAACGCCAACACTAGAAGAAATTTCACACAAATTGACGGGTGCCAAACACTTTTCGAAACTGGATGCAAAACATGGCTACTGGGCAATACAACTTGAAGAGGAATCAAGCTTACTCACCTGTTTCAACACTCCGTTCGGGAGATACAGATATTTGAGATGTCCGTTTGGCCTAAAGATGTCGCAAGACATTTTCCAACAAAAAATGGACCAAATATTGGAACCATGCAAAGGAGCCATAGGTATATCAGATGATATATGCGTGTATGGCAGAACAATACAGGAGCATGATCAAAACCTGTTAGAGACAATGGACACTGCCCGAAAATATGGTCTAGTCTTCAACAAAGAGAAATGCACCATCAGGCAAAAACAAATAAAATTTTATGGTCTCATCTGGGACGAGAACGGATCTCACCCAGACCCCGACAAATGCGATAAAATAAAATCGAAACCAGCACCAACCAACAAGGAAGAACTCCAACAATTCTTAGGTATGATACAATACCTAAGCCCATTTATACCAGATCTCAGCACCAAAACAGCGCCACTAAGGTCACTACTTAAAAAGGATGCAGAGTATCAGTGGAACGAGACGCACGACAAGACGTTCCGAACGATAAAAGATCACATCCACGAAAAACTCTGTCTAGCATATTTTGATCCCAATGCAGACACAACTATCCAAGTAGATTCAAGCATGATAGGACTGGGTGCAACACTCATTAACAACAACAAAGTTGTTGCCTTCGCGAGCAAGAGTCTGACTGAAACGGAATCACGTTATGCAAATATAGAACGTGAACTACTAGCAGTAGTATTCGGATGTGAGAGATTCCACACATACATATATGGAAAAGAAATAATAGTGGAAACAGACCACAAGCCACTAGAAAACATTCAGAATAAGAATATAGCGCAGGCACCCCCACGACTGCAAAGAATGTTATTAAGATTGCAACCGTACGATGCACAGATAAAATATAAACCAGGAAAAGAAATGTGTATCCCAGACTACTTGTCAAGAAATCAACCAACATTAGGTAAGGAAATCGAGCTTGATGTAAACATACACACTATTGACATTACAGCTCAGAAACAGACCGAACTACAAAATGCAACTGAAGCAGATGACGAACTCAGAACACTTAAAGAGATGATACTAAATGGATGGCCAGATGACGTAAAAAATACTCCTAAGATAATTAGAAATTATTGGTCACTGAAAGAATGCCTATCCGTACAAGATGGTATGATCACAAAGGGGCAATCCATAGTCATACCCAAAAGTATGCAACAGATGGTATTAATGAGGATCCACGATGCTCACCAAGGCATCGAAAAATGTCAACTCAAGGCACAAAATAGTGTATTCTGGAGAGGAATGTCCAAGGACATAGAGGAGCTAGTAAGGACATGCGAGATCTGCAGAGAATATCAAAGGAAAAATCAAAAGGAAACTATGATTATCAAAGAACATGCAACACGACCGTTTCAGTATGTTGCTGCAGATATTTTTGATTTTAACAATCAACAATTCCTACTGATTGCTGATCAATATAGCAAAATGCCCTTTGTCAAGACGCTGAAAAGCACAACAAGCTTAAATTGCATAGAATACTTCAAAGCAATATTCGCTGTTCATGGCATACCTGAAAGGCTATACACAGACAATGCAAGATATTTTGTCTCCAACGAATTCCACAATTTTGCCACAGAGTGGGAATTCACTCACATCACATCAAGCCCCAGGTATCCACAATCAAACGGGTTCATAGAACGAATGGTCCAAACTGTAAAAAGAACATTCACAAAAGCCAAACAATCTAGAATGGATTGTCAAATGGCCCTTCTATGCCTCCGATCAACCCCACTTGACAGCCAGTTACCATCCCCGGCAGAAATCCTATACAATAGGAAAATAAGAACAAGGATACCAACCTTGCTAAATTCATATACCCCAAAGGATGAGGAGATCAGACAAAGATTGTGCAGCAAAAGCAAAAAACAACAACAATATTATAACAAGAGCGCAAGAGATCTCCCAGAATTAACTATTGGTGGAAAAGTGTCAGTCCTACAGGAGGATGACACCTGGCAACCGGCGACAGTGGTCGACAGATGCACAGAACCACGCAGCTACATTGTCAAGATGCAAGGAGATGGAAGGCTACTGAGGCGCAACAGACGACACTTACAAGAGTTGTACAACCCTCAGAGACAAACAGCTATCAACGCATCCGCCCAAAATACCAGTTGGGACAATATAACATCACTCCCCCAACAACACACAAACTCATCAGAAATCGACACTCTATCTAATATCGACGACAGAGAAATTCCATCAGCCAACCAAAGACAACCAGTGGAGGCAAACCAACGACCCACAAGAACACGGCGAACCCCCCTCAAGTACAAGGACTACATAATGTATAAATAAAAGACAAAATAAATAAATCAATACAAATCGAAAACATCTATCTGAGAAGAGGGATGTGACATGATGAACTCTTCAATTAATAAGAGTTCTCTCCCCCTTGTATTAATATCGGGGTAGTTCTCCAATATGGTTGAAACAATAAACATGGTAAATCTATACCTCGTGTTATCGTTCGTTACTTATGACTAACAAGTAAAATAAAACATCTCAACAACTTTTTACTGACCATTTTTCTTTTCTTTTTTCGGTGTACACTTATCTATCAGGCTGCTAGAGAATTCCGGCGTTTTTGGAAAATTTTTTCAAATATTTTACATTTTAGGAGGGGGGGGTCAGTTTCCAATGTTAATTCAACGTAGACTGATCCCCCTCTTTTTGACCATCTCAATTTTAAAAAAAATCTTTTTCGGCGTACGAGTACCTATCATGTCAATAGAGAATTCCGGGGGTTTTGGAAAGAAATTTTTAAAAATTGTGATTTTAAGACGGGAGATCAGTTTTCAATGTAAATTCAACGTGGACTGATCCCCCTCTTTTTAACCATCTCAAATTTTAAAAATTATTCTTCTGCTTACAATTACCTATCATGTCGCGAGAGAATTCCGGGGTTTTTGAAAAGAAATTTTTAAAAAATGAGATTTTAAGACGTACAAAGTTGTGAAAAACGAACTATGGTAAAAGACGAACAAGACAGATGCCCCGTCTTAAAATCACAATTTAAAAAAATTTCTTTCCAAAACCCCCGGAATTCTCTATTGACATGATAGGTAATCGTACACCGAAAAATATTTTTTTTAAAATTGAGATGGTCAAAAAGAGGGGGGTCAGTCTACGTTGAATTAACATTGGAAACTGATCCCCCCTCCTAAAATGTAAAATATTTGAAAAAAAATTCCAAAAACGCCGGAATTCTCTAGCAGCCTGATAGATAAGTGTACACCGAAAAAAGAAAAGAAAAATGGTCAGTAAAAAGTTGTGAAAAACAGACAGTGGTTAAAGACGAACATGTGCCAAGCGAAAATATTGATTTAGAGACGTGTTCGTCCCAGTAAAAAAATACAACAATCAAAATATTTCTATGAAGTAAAAGAAGGTTCAATACGTTGTAAATTAGTATAAATTAACAATTTTTTGGCACTTGTGTACTTGACGAAACAGCTGAATTTATTTGTTTTCAATTTTGAAGAGTTACATTCAAAACAGCAACGATAATCCACATTCAAGAAAGCGGCAGCCAGATAATCAACCGGAAGTAACGACACGACAAATAGATTAAATAATTTGTAGTTTTACTGCACTGACGATTCACCGGTGAGGGGACGAGTTACGGCCCCTGGCGATGACTCAGTTAGAATGTATTTTGACCGCCAATAAACCTTATTACTTATCCTATACGTCTCTCCGTCTTACTACTTATTTAACCCAGCCAATAACCTTACATGGTGTCAGATAAAGGATACAATTAGTGGAGACCAAAAACAAAGTAAAAGATCGGATATCGTAGTAAGAAAAACAAAGGATTTCTAAGAGAAAGAAAATTCTACTATCGATAAACAAACAACTTACGGAAAACGGTCCCACAAACAAAACAAAAAAGTAAGAAAAGAGAGAACAGTAAGTACAGACATTTGTTTTTCTCATATATATCGTATACTTTTGAAAAATGCCTCACACGGACATAAAGCAATATTCTGCTAATATATCACCCTCCGAACGAATGACTCTCGTTGGAAATGTTGCTAATAACTGGCGAAAATTTAAACGAAATTTTCTCAATTATTCGATCGCTAGTAGATTGTCTAAAGAAGCAGATACTTCATATCAGACATCGGTATTTTTGGCAACTATCGGGGAGGATAGTTACGATATATATGAAGGGTTGAAGTTTAACTCTGAGGAAGAAAAGACGGACCTCGAGAAGGTGATGAAGAAGTTTGAGGATTTTTTCGTGGGTGAAACAGAAGGTTCAGGAAGAACTGAAACGTCTGGAGAACGAGGACATAATCCGTCCAGTCAAATCACCAACTGATTGGTGTGCCCCAATAGTCGCCGTCCAAAAAGCTAACGATAAAGTTAGGTTATGCATCGACTTTACCAAAAATTTCCTTTACCCACCACAGACCAATTACTGGCCGAGCTCGATGGAGCCACAGTGTTTAGCAAGCTCAACTGCAACAACGGTTTCTACCAAATCGTCCTACACGAAAAATCGCAGGTCCTTACCACATTTATAACACCTTATGGGAGGTACTGTTTCAAACGACTTCCATTCGGGATAAGTTCTGGGCCAGAAATCTTTCATAGGGAGATGAAACACATTTTGTCCGGAATACCAGGAGTCATCTGTGATATAGATGACGTCCTAATAAGTGGAAGAAACCAACAGGAGCACGACCAGTGACTAAAAGCAGTACTGCAGAAAATGAAGGCTGCAGGAGCTACACTCAACGATAAATGTGTATTTTCTGTCAGAAACATAAAGTTTCTGAGTCACATTATATCAAAAGAAAGAATACAAATAGATCCCGAAAAAGTAGCAGCAATTATGGACTTGCCCAGACCTGAGAATGTGTCCGAATTACGACGCTTACTGGGCATGGCAAACCAGGTCGGAAAATTTGCTAGGAATCTAGCCGAAACCACCAAACAACTCCGAGAGCTTCTTAGGAAAGAGTCAGAATGGATCTGGGATAAGCCTCAGAAAGCAGCATTCCAGACTCTGAATAAGCAACTGTTCTGCACCAGTACTGACTCATTACAATTCCAACAAGTCGACAAGGGTATCAGCAGATTCATCTAGCTATGGCCTAGGCGGTGTACTACTGCAGAAGCAAGAAAATGACTGCAGACCGGTATTTTATGCTTCACAATCTCTGACAGAAACAGAGCAGAGATATGTACAGGTTGAGAAGGAGGCACTAGCAGTCACTTGGTGTTGTGAAAAATTTGCGTACTACTTGGTCAGAATGGCAAAATTCATAGTTGAAACAGACCACAAACCACTGTTGGCACTGTTGAAGTCGAAGCGACTCGACGAATTGACTCCAAGAATTCAACGTTTCCGCATGAGGTTAATGAGATTCTCCTATGAGATCGTATACACAGCGGGAAAAGACCTCACAACAGCAGACGCTTTGTCCCGAGCACCAGGGAGTAGTCCCGTTATACAGGATATCCAGCAGGAGACAGAGACCGACTCATTTATCCGCTCAGTCATAGGAAATATCTCGGCGAGCGATAAACGATTGGAGGATATCCGACTAAAACAAAATACTGACCAGGTCTGCAGTCAGGTAATCAAATATTATGAGATGGACCACTGGCCCGAAAGAGCAAGGCGGGACCCCGAACTAAAACAGTATTGGTTTGTCAACCAGGACCTAACAGTTTACCAGGGACTTCTAATGTACCAGAACCGACTTGTCATTCCTAATGTACTTCAAAAAGACATACTAGAGCGTCTACATGAGGGACACCAAGGTATTGTCAAATGCCGAGTACTAGCTCACGAAAGTGTGTGGTGGCCTGGCCTCTCTAAACAAATTGCAGACAAAGTTAGGAAATGCGGTATCTGTGAAAAAGAACGAAAATATCCACCAGAACCACTACAACCCACCAAATTACCTGCACATCCATGGCAGAAAATAGGAATGGATCTGTTCGAATTCATGGGACACCGATATCTTCTGATTGTCGATTATTTTTCCAGGTGGATTGAAATAGCCCATTTACGGACAACCACCTCAGCCAGCGTAATAGAGCATTGCAAATCAATATTTGCTGGGCATGGGATCCCAGAGACGATCATATCTGACAACGGTCCCCAATTCAGTTCTAGTGAATTCAGGAACTTTTCAAATGTTTTTGACTTCCTGCACCTCACAAGTAGCCCCCATCATCCGCAAGGAAACGGAGAGGCTGAACATGCAGTCCAGACAAAAAAAAACTTATTGAAGAAAGCAAGTGACCCATACATAGCACTGCTAAATTATCGCAGCACTCCTCTGCAACATGGCAAGAGTCCTGCAGAGCTGTTAATGAATAGAAAACTAAGAACACGGATCCCTACCATTCCTCAAAGAAATTCATTTGATCAGCAAAACATCGAGGAACATAGAAGGGCAGACACCCGGCTCAAAGCCAGACAAAAGAAAAAATATGACAAACGTCATCGGGCTAAAGATCGTCCTGCCTTTGAAAAACGACAACCAGTCTGGGTCAAGATACCTAAGACCAGTACAGCTGTAGTAAGTAAAACTCTGTCACCAAAGTCAGTCCTAGTTAAGACAGATTCAGGACTACACCGACGCAACAAAAGTAATCTGCGCTTAAGGAACGGAGAAACCAGCTTCCCTCAGGTGGCTACCTCACAGGAATCAAACACCTTACCACGTTCCCCTCGATATGGATATATGTATAGCTGTGATGATGACTCAACAGATCTTCCCAGTAACCAAAGAAACATCCCACTAGAGAGTTCCAGAGGTCCTGACCACGGGAAATATGCAAGAAGCAGTCGACAAGTTCGACCACCTAAAAGACTGTCCTTATAAAGAACTTTACAACCGAAAGGGGGATGTAGTGTTACTGCACTGACGATTCACCGGTGAGGGGACGAGTTACGGCCCCTGGCGATGACGCAGTTAGAATATATTTTGACTGCCAATAAACCTTGTTACTTATCCTATACGTCTCTCCGTCTTACTACTTATTTAACCTAGCCGATAACCTTACAACTCCTACTTCTGTTATTCCGGTTGATTGTCTGCCGCTGTCTTCAAAAAAGGAAAGAAAAAAAATTGTGATTCACAGCTAAACTAAAGAAATGCTAAAATCAGTTTAATTCAAGTTTCACGTGTTTTGCTTCGGGGTGTCGATTTTTTGGAGAAAAAAATGAAAGTCCGTAAATATACCTATAGAATAGGGACCTTTAACAAAACTTACCCATTTCGCTTGGTTTCGCCAAATTTTAGATAAAATTGTTGGTCTTATATTGTAATGATGCCAATATAAGACCAACAATCAATTAATAGATAAGCTGATTAGATAAGATTAAACACATGCATATCAACTTAATTATTGATGACCGTAATGTAAGGGGGTCCAAGTGAAAAAGTGAGGGGGCTTGAGCCCCCCCCCCCCCGGGTGCCGCCGTCCATGCTGTAAGGACACTCAGATTGTGAACAATTATTCTGTTTTCCTATCTTTGTAGACTTCCATTTTTAAACATATATAAAATATCTCTTTTGTGAACTTATGCTTTTGTACTCTTTATTTTGCTTGTTTATCATATAACATTTCTCTCGCTCTTTCACACATTTGAATATTACTTAAAACTGTTTTCTTTAAAATATTTCTATAAAACTCGGTTCTCCCAAAATCTTCCCCCAAAATTGGAACCCTAAAAAGGGTCCTCCAAACTTTTGTCGACCTGGTGTATGCTTCTGTGCAGTTCTAGAAAGTCAACACTCCTAGAATTTACTTTCTCTCTTTGAGAGGGGGGTAAGTTTAGGCAACCTTACCGAGGAATGCCAACTGGCTGTTCAGACATTTATGTCGGCCAGGATGTACACGCCTCTTGTGTGCTGGCTTTTCAATATCCACCTTTAGACCTTGTGTCACATCTTCTCATGGTGGGATAGACGTAAATACCACCTTTAACATTGGTTGATAAAGCACCAGTAGCCAGCAGTTACGGATGCTGCTGCTGCTTTCAAACATACATACATATTATTACGGCTGCTCCTTTCAAACATACACATACACTGCATTTGGCAACTACCATTAGTCCTTTATGATGCCACATTGATTTTAGTTACTAGAATTTATCCTTTATGACGTCACACTACTTTTGGCAACTATCATTCATCTTTTGTTATGTTCACCTATAGGAGATCCACCCTCCCAGGCTTTACCTTCCCTCTTTGAGAAGAGATTAGTTTATTGTTAATCGTTTGAGGCGCTCCTACCGGGAAATGCCGACGGGGCTGTCCAGGTATTTTTTTAGGGCTAGAGTGCTCAGTTTCTTGGGCACTGGCTTTTCCTTCAAACCCACCTTCTGACCTTGTGTCACATCTTCCTGTGATGGGAGGGAAGTAAATAGTAAATAATTTTTTGTTCAATTGATTAAGCGTAAATACAAAAGACGCAACGACATTATATAGCACGCTGTACGCAATGTCTCAACGGAACTTTTTACGTAAGGAATTATATAACGTCTTACACCGGTTAGTAATCCTTTTCTTTCTTCCTTCGCCGATCTTCTTTGTGCTCTCTGATTTCACGTTTTCATTGTGTTTCTCCCTATTTTACATTCATTTTAAACTTGAACACTTTTTATGAACGAATCGAAGAAAGAAAATAGAACTTGTTTATCCACCCTTGAATTTGAACAGAAGGAAAGAAAAAAAAAATCAACCCATTTTCTCGTCATTGAAGTTTTTATCTTAAATAATAATAGAAAAAAAGGTAAGTGGAAAATACGGTTTAATGAAACATACAAGACCTCTCGTATAACACATGCCGTGTTTGTCAGAGTTAGTCTTATAGGAATCTTAAAAGGTACTGTGTTAGATTGGGACCCGTGCTAAAAGTCCCTCAGCGTCGGTGCTTTCCGGCGTTTTACGTAAAAAGCCGGAAAGCCCCGAAGCGGTTAGTCAATAAAACTGCGAAAAAATGAATAACTGATTGAAATGAATAAGAAGACGACATTTAAACTTGATAATTGAATTTTGACGTCTTCATACGAGCCTGCCCAAACCCTGATTCCTAACCCTGCATAAACCCTAACGAAAGCAACAATAATAATCAGTAAAAAATAAATAAATAATTTTCGTAAATTTAAAAAAAGCACTTGATTAACATTTTAAATTTAAACACTTATTTGAATCGCTGTTATTTCTTCGTTAAAACTTTTTAATTAAAACACTTATTTGAATCACTTATTTCTTCGTTAAAAAAAATGAATTTCTATAATCTTTTTAATGTAAAAAAAAAACTTAAAAATCAAACAAAAGCATTTTTTAAAACTTTCCAGTGCACAAATAAAAAAATTTTGTTTTTTAAAAACATTTGATTAACAATGGTTCCTTTGACAAA
Organism: Sepiola atlantica; assembly: GCA_963556195.1. Taxonomy (NCBI): domain Eukaryota; kingdom Metazoa; phylum Mollusca; class Cephalopoda; order Sepiida; family Sepiolidae; genus Sepiola; species Sepiola atlantica. The sequence goes on along the minus strand of OY744515.1, from coordinate 211,543,265 downwards.
AAAAATAAACATCTAATTAATAACAGTTCTTTAGCTATGGTTTGTTCGTTCTTTATTTTTATATATGTATTTTAGTTTGGTTTTCTTCGTCATAATTTATCGGCTACCAGTCTTCAATTTAGTGTTCGGCAGCTTTCGCCTCGTTTTCGCCTCGTCAACTTTCGGGCGCTTCTGAGACCTGCCCGAACGTTGACGACGCAAAGTCACGTGAACGCAGTTCGTCCTCTATAAGAGTACCAATAAATGTTACGAAAGGCAAGATAAGTAACTCTTCTACTAACCTGGATAAGTTTATTTGTGTTTTAACTTATTTTAAAGAGGTTTTTTTTTGTTCAAAACAAACCTGGTGTCCACCTGTTCAATAAACGAAAATCAAAATGGCTGTTCATGAGCCCTGCACTGGAAGCCTTGTAATGTTCTATTAGTATTTTGTTTAGTTTTCCTATAAAGTAAAACTAAACAAAATACTTATAGAACATTACATTTTCCCACGATTGTTGGCATTTATTGGCTGTGTTTCCCGCACTATTTTGTTTATTTTTCAAGTTTTCACCGATTATCAAGGCTTCCAGTGCAGGGCTCATGAACAGCCATTTTGATTTTCGTTTTTTGAACAGGTGGACACCAGGTTTGTTTTGAACAAAAAAAAAACTCTTTAAAATAAGTTAAAACACAAATAAACTTATCCAGGTTAGTAGAAGAGTTACTTTTCTTGCCTTTCATAACCTTTTATCAAAACTCTGTAATTTCAGCCATTTTTTTCGTTCTAACTGAAGAGGTAGACACCAGGTTTGTTTTGATCAAGAAAACTCTTTAAAATAAGTTAAAACACAAATAAACTTATTCAGGTTAGTAGAAGAATAATGTTATAATTGTGGTACTAGGGCACTGAACGTTACATACACGTAGTTCAGCCACGAATGTAAAATGTGAAAAAGGTTGAAAACCCGATGAAAGGAAATCAACCCGTACTCCATAAAAATGAATAACACATCGTATCACAAATTATAAACATACAATTGTATAAACAACCAAGACAAATTAACAATACATAACAAGTATTTATTTTTTCAAAAGATCAACTGATATTCTTTCCGCACAAACGGAGTTCTTATAAGAGGCTGGTTTTTGTTATTCCGAGAAAGTTGATCAGAATTAAAAGTTCAAATATAGCAATTAAGAAGACTTATAGTCTTTATGAAAATGAAAATAGGAAAGTTTTTTTTTCTTACGAAATTCGAGGAAAACAAAATGAGAAGTCCTTCTCCTCTCATGGGAGATCGAGATATGAAGGCAAATGTGTTAAAATCACAGGGAACGATTGAATGAGATCATTTAACATGACAATATAAACAATATGGAAGTTTGATTTAGGACGAATTAATATAGTATTTCCTTATGTCGTAAACACATACCTTTTTGGGTTGACGGCGGAGGGAAGGATATTTTAACAGAATTTTAGATTCTGTGGTCCGTTCTTAACGAGCTGTTTTTAGGGTTCCGAGATATACGTAATCTCGACGATGGAGAGGTCAGTTGATTGACTGATCTGTCGTAATCAATTTTGTTGGACCAGTGTTTTCCTTTGATGACCGGTAGACAGCCGTATTAAATGTTGCTGTATTTCTTAAGTATTAATTTTCGAATTCCACTTTTCCAATTTTTTAAATTTTGCATGCGGGGATAATTTGTTTGATATGACAGCGGGGTGGGCTGTCAATCTCAGAGACGTCCGCTCTTAACGTTGGCTGAAGACCTTTTCCTGTGCAGGGATAAATTGTCCGATATGACAGTGGTGTGAGCTGCCATCTCCAGACGTCCGCTCTTAACGCCGGTCCGGGACCTTCTCGTGTTTCTTCTCACTTCGATTTTCCCGCTCTCTGTGCATAGCAATAGTATTCTCTCATTTGATTGGTTGGATCCTCCACCCCCGCAAATGCGTTGGCTGACTTATGAAAGCCTGTCTATCGAGCTTCCTGCTGACCCACTTTTGACAAACGTCGCCGTCTGCACTCCCCTTTCTGTATGCGTAGGGGAACATGTGCCGACAAGTCCCCCACTCCCTATCTTATGCTTTATGGGGAAAAATATGTAGATATAACAGTAACTTATCTTGCCTTTCGTAACATTTATTTGTTGCCTATCTGTTTATTTGACCCCTTTTTTGTTTTGTTAGCTGTCGTTTAAAATGCCCGTAAACTCAATTTGCCTCTCGCTGCAGAAGGTTACATACATAGTCATGATATAGTATTGAAATAAATCATTTTAAAAAAAAATATTATTTCCGATAATTGTGCTTTAAATGTGACAATCAACAATAATCTGCAGGTTTTTAGGTAACATTTTTTAATCGCCAAAATAATGATGCGGTCTTTATTTCGGAGTTCCGCAAAATGTCAATTTTACAATGAAGTTATAATAGCAAAGTTTCCCCCCCCCCCCCTCGACCAATGAAAATAAATATATTTAAAAAAATGTTTTGGTTTTTATTTTGCTATTCAAAAGCATTTTTTTGATCAACAAAATTCCAAAATCAGGTGAAATTGACTTTTAACATTTCCGCTACACTAACGTCGCGCAAACTTTTCCGTTTTTTTTAATTTATTTTTTGTGTTGCCACCCGGACTTAGGGTTAGTGGTAGGGTAAAGGAAAGGCATGCTGTTGTTTTTTTACTTTTAGTTTTAAATTAAATTTTAGGCATTTTGATAGAATCACTTCCGTCACCAATCCGGGCTCCAAACCAATTACACGAACTTAGGGTTAGTGGTACGGTTAACAGAGTTTTTTAGGGCCAAGTTTTTCAGGATGTTCACACGTAATCGCCTAAAAAATGATGGTTTCAGGGAGGTTTCCCTCTGCAAAAATACCCATTGGAGATGGGAGTGATTCTATAAAATGAACAAATTTTATTCTTGTTTGAATCGATTTCGAAATCAGATTTTAGCCAGCCATGTTGATGAACAATTTATTGTATAGTTTATGTTCCTGGTCAAACGTTAGTATAAAAATGTGAATGTTAAATCATAAAAAAACACATGCCTTTATTTAATCCTACCACAAATCCTATGTCCGGGTGGCAATACAAAAAATGAATAACATTTGTGTTTTTTATGTTGTCAGTCGGACATTGTGTTTGTTTAAAATTTTACAAACCGTTTAAACTCAATTTCTGCCACATCATTATTTCTTAATATATCACACATGCGTAATGGCAACAGACAGGAAAAGTTGGAAGTCATTCACGAAACGTCTAACCTCAAACATGAGACAAGACGATGAAAATAATAATAAATAATCTGATGGTGATGAATTTCACTTTATGTAAGAGAAATAAAATGCAAGTTCTTTTTGGTACTGTTACAGATTAGGACCCAAACTGACCCTAACCTTAACCCTAAGGATGCCAATCGATTTTAGCTTGGATCCTAATCTGCACCAAAACCTCTTTTTTACGTCAGCACAAATTTTTTTTTACTTGTCAATCTGATAATTATATTGATTTCTCTTTGCCAACAATTTTGTTTAAATTACCCAAAATGGTCATCATTGAACAATTTACGAAATAAGAGAATATTTTGAATGATTCAATTTTATTAAATGAAAATATAACCGATTTGTTGTTTTGATTTTTGGATTACTTAATACTGAATTCATTTATTTTGTTAAGAATTTTATCTGTCAAGTTCTTAATATTTTAAAATATTTAATAAATTCTATTTTGTATGCTAATGGTTTGTAAATCAATTTGTTTTGTATGCATATATTTTGTACAGAAACTAGACGAATACCCGTTCCCAAAATCAAGATATAATTATACTAAACTTAAAGTAAAGAATCCTTGTTCCAATTTTGATAAAAATCCATTATATGATTTTGATTCTAGATAATGTCCAAAATTTAAGTCTTAAGCTTAAGGAGTTTTAAGAAGAAATTGAAATTCAGTGAGTCTTGCTTAATTGGTGTCTAATGACTATGGATCAAATAGGGAGTGTATGTCTCTATTATGCCTCTAAAACCTTTAATAGTCCAAAGAAAATGAAATTTATTAATTGATGTCTAATGCTTATCGTTAAAATTTCACAAAAATCGGAGGGATCTGAAGTTTCATAAAGAGCTTACCCCCGTTTTTATTCCATTTGCATTAAACTAAATATAACCCACATTACCCACCTTTATGCCTATCGTGTTCCAAATTTCATAATAATGATTGGTTAATTAGTGTAGATGCGAATCCTGTACACATGAATATATAAACATATACACATACCTAACTTTATATCAATAGAGATAGTCGGTAAATGATGAATTCTATTTAACCTATATATGGATTGTACAAGTTCAGGTCAGAGGTGACCTGGGAGTAATTGAAAGTAAGGGGTAATTTCACACTTTCCAAATTTCTCAAATTTGAACTTTAGAATTGGATGCAGTTTTGTGCCATAAACAGGACAGTAGGGGGTAGAGAGAGCTTGAGGAATTGATAGAGTTTGGAAATGTAGGTGGAATGGATTTGGTGGTGGTGGTGGGATATGAATGAACACTGTATCCAAGTGTGTCCTCAGTAGTTTAGTCTCATGCTTTGGAGAAGTCCTATTTAACCCATAGATGAGATCCTCGGGTAAAATGGACCTGGGAGTAATTGTATTTAATGGGTGGATCCCACACTCTCCAAATTTACCAAATTAGGACCTCACTGGTAAAATCATACATAAGACAATATTTTAACTGCTATATAATTTTACCTAGTGTTAAGGGTTAATGAAATGCATTTTTTACATAACCACCGTAGATTTCATAGAGTTACTGTTAGGATAAAAAGACGATTTTTTATTATTATCCCATCTTCTAAATGCTATTATTTGATGCCTTCATTAACATATTTCCTTTTAAGAACTACATGGTGTCTTACAAAAATATGAAGTTTAGATTTTAGGTAGATATTATGTATTTTTACAGGCATTTTACTATGCACTCAAAGATTCCATGACAAACTAATTAATGGGAAGAGATAAATGGACATGACAATCAGATGAAGCAAAGGCCCATACATCCAAGGACATTGTTGCCTGGCTCAGAACCAATAGTTTTGATTTCATTGAAGCAGACAAATTACCCTAAAAAAATCCAGATCTTAACATAATGGATTTTTACAATTTGGTGTTTATTTTTATATTAATTTCAGTTTAAAAGGAAAGAGATCACAGACATTAAATCTTACAAATTTCTGTTGATAGAAGTTTGGAACAGTATCTTATTTGACGTAATCCAAAGTTAGCTCAACCATCTCTATATCATTGTGCAGTGACTACTCATGGAACAAACATTGAAAAGTGAAAGAAATTACAGGGTTCTGATGCGATAACATGACATACAACGATACAATTTCACTTGGGTATCGTAAAGTAAAAACACACCACTTTTTATGTATTTTTTAACTTTGAACATTGACAAATTATCTTTGTACTAAAATTCATTTAGTGAGAGATATTAACAGTAGTTAAAGTGTACAGTACCCAAGGGATGTGTTCCTGTACAACATGCAAAATGACAGATTTTGTTTGTTCACATGTGCCAAATGAATAAAATGAAAATATGTTAAATTTAATTTTTATTGTTCATAGGTTGAACTCAATAAGTCCCGGGTCCAACTAATAAAACAAATTCGATTTTATTAATCAACATGATCTCCTTCTAGGATGATATACTGGTTACAATGCTTCTCTAACAATTCAATGCCTTTGTTGGAGAACAATTTGTCTTTGGCCTCAAAATATGCCTCAGTTTCTGATGTCACTTCTTCATTGAAGACAAATCTCTTTCCTTGGAGCATTCTTTTGAAATCTGCATACAGCCAGTTGTCACTGGCAGTAAGATCTTGAGAATAGGATGAGGGCAAAATCAATTTGACATGCAATTCATGTAGTTTTGTGATCGATTTGTAACACAGTGCATTGTCTTGGTGAAAGAGCATTTTTCTTCATGGCCGTTTTGTGGCGATTTCCTTCAAATCCACTAACAATGTTATATAATATTCACTATTGATGTTTTTTCATTTCTAAAGATAATGAATTAAACACTTTGTGCAGCCCAAAATATGGAAGTCAAAACTTTACCTGCTTATGTTTACATCTTTGGACGATTTTTACCTGCTGCTGTTCACTTAGCTGACGGCTGATTTGATTCCAGAGTGAAATGGTGGATATGTGTTTAATCCATTGTTACATATTGATGGACACCTTTTTTTGCATTAAAACAGTTGCAAACAATGCTTTGAATTGTCGACGTGTTGTTTTGATCGACAGCGTTCTCATTGACAAATATTCATAGAAAAATTGTAAATACACTGCCTTCTGCTATCTTCAACTCCTCTGCTATTCACACAACTTCAATTTATTATCATTTGTGACAACTACCAAATTTGGCCGACCTGAGAATTCTGCAGAATTTGTACTTAAGCTCGGCATACCATCTTTCAACCGTTGTTTCTGATAGCAATGTCCGAATAACACTCATCAAGACATTGTTTTGCTTTAACAGTATTTTTCCCATCAGAAAGCAATACTTTATAAACATGCAATTTAGATTTTTCCATTGTTTTGTAAAATTTGCAACAGTAGCTTCACTAAAATAACTATAATTTATAAACTAATAATCCGATTAGACTCAAATTTTGACATGTGTCATTTGAAGATCAGTACTTTATGAAAATATGGATCTGTATTAGTGGTGCCATCTATATGTCAGGTCCGGGACTTATTGAGTGGTGTGAATTAATTTTACATTATTTTAAAGTTTGTATATGTGTGATAAAGAGAAAACCAGGAAGTTTATATTGTGTGAGTTCTTATGTGTTCACTAGTTTGTGTGAAGGGGATAGATGAAAAAATGGTTAGCTCAGACTCAAACCAGCTGTAACAATATGTTGGCTGTCAATTCACTCATAAGCAAAACTATTCCTTGGGAAAAAATCATTTGCAGATACCGAGAGAGTGCAATCACACATATAACTCTTTAATCCACGTTTCTAACAACTTCTCGCATTTATTGTTCTTTTAATTCCATGTCATGCAAACTCTTTCACAGACAATCTAATGGTGACTCTTCAACCAGGTTTAGTAAAATGCAGTTTTCCCCAGTCTTCCAATAAATTACTGAGAAGTGATATTTAAAATGTATGTTCAATATTTAGAAATGATATCATTTTTCTCTTTAGTAATGTAGTTTAACCGAATGATTCCATCTGATTTTAAGATTTAAATCCTTTAATTATTTGATTTCTTTTGCCATTTTTATTGTACATACTGTATCCTAATTCACATGCCTATGTACTGTTGGGGACCAGAATTAAGTACAATGTCTTAAATAATCTAACAATTTGCTAGAAATAAGATTTTTAATCATCAAACCAATCATTTTATCTGTCTTTTATATGGGAAATGTTTTTATTATGATGAAGAGGCAACTTTACTTGATTTTAATGCATGTTATTTGTTTCCGTAATGTGATATATGTTTAATAATAATTTTTATTCATTGGCAGATAACACAGTGAAGAATAAATGGATCAATCTAATGGACTGTAGCTGAAATATCCATTAACATTTACCGCTGAGAAATCTTAATCTTCTAAAGTGGGTTGATCAGAATTTTCTAAAAGTTTTCATAAAAATACTCATGGAAACACAGAGCGAAGGGAAGGCTTATTCCTGTGAAGTATGCCCGTTTTCATGTACAGGCAGTTCTGATTTAGAAAGACATGTTCGAGTACATACTGGAGAAAAACCTTATTCTTGTAAAGAATGTGGCTCTGCATTTTCAATGAATTCTCATTTAAAAATACATATGCGAACACATACTGGAGAAAAACCATATGCTTGTAAACTATGTGGATGTGCATTTGCACAGAATGCTCATTTGAAAATACACCTGCGTAAACATAATGGAGAAAAACCTTATTCTTGTAAAGAATGTTGCTCTGCATTTTCAGAAAATTATAATTTAAAACAACACATGCAAATACACACTGGAGAAAAGCCTTATTTGTGTAAAGTGTGTGGATGTACATTTGCACTAAATTGTACTTTAAAAATACACATGCGAACACATACTGGAGAAAAACCATATTCTTGTAACACATGTTTGTCTACATTTTCAAGCAGTTCTCAATTAAAAATACATATGCGGACACATACTGGAGAAAAACCTTATTCTTGTAATGCATGTGGGTCTTCATTTTCAGACAATTCAAGTTTAAGACAACACATGCGAATACACACTGGTGAAAAACCTTATTCTTGTGAAATATGTGGATGTGCATTTACACAGAATTGTACTTTAAAAATACACCTGAGGACACACAGTGGAGAAAAACCGTATTCTTGTAAAGTATGTATGGCTGCATTTTCAAGCAGTACTCATTTAAAAATACATATGCGGACACATACTGGGGAAAAACCTTATTCTTGTAATGTGTGTAAATCTGCATTTTCAGATGCTTCTGGTTTAAGACAACACATGCGAATACACAGTGGAGAAAAGCCATATTCTTGTAAAGAATGTGGATCAGAATTCTCAAAGAACTCAAACTTAAAGCAGCATATGCGGACACATACTGGTGAAAAACCTTATTCTTGTAAAGTATGTGGATGTGCATTTTCACAGAGTCCTCATTTAAAAATACATATGCGGACACATACTGGGGAAAAACCGTATTGTTGTAAAGTATGTGGGTGTGCATTTTCACAGACGTCCAGCTTAAGAACTCATATGCGAACACATACAGGAGAAAAACCTTATTGTTGTACAGTATGTGGGTCTGCATTTTCACAGACGTCAAGCTTAAAAACTCACATGCAAACACATACTGGAGAAAAATGCTATTCTTATGAGTGTGGATCTGCGTTCTCAGATAATTAAGGCTGAGACAATACATGCAAACATACAATGGCAAAAACAATTATTTTTGGAAAATATAAGGATCCCCATTAATAGAGAATTTTCATGAAATAAAATGCAGTATATAAAAGGATGGGGTGATTATGATGTGTAACTTAGAATAGGGCTTTTTAATCTCACTGTTAGTACGAAAAATGGGTCCAACTTTATAGAGATAGATTACATGTGAATATTCCTGTAATGTATATGAACCAGGGTTTTTAAGCAGTTCTATTTTTTAAAAACACCTCCAAATATGCAATGAAGATAAAGAGTGTTCGTTTTGTTGTATGTGCATACATACTTTTAAGAGATGAATATTTAAAATTACACATGAATATACACTGGAGAAAAAAATTAATTCTTTTGCAGCATGGAAAACAGGATTTTCACTGCATTGTATTATTTTCAAATTAACATAACACACATAAAAAATAAACCTTTATTTTTTCATACATGTTTCCAACCTTTCACAAACTTATGTTATAAAGTAGATATTTACATATTAATATTGACAGTAATATGGTTTTGAAGTTGAGGATAGAATGATTGCCAAACACAAATTGTTTCTTAAATATGGCTAGTAGGATTTTTACCTTGGGTTTGCTCAATACAAGGATAGACGTATCATTGGTTAATCTTTGTCACATGACTTGAAATCATATAGTCAGTTTCTGAATATATTTTCGGTTAGGGTACATGTGCAATGTAATGTCCTGGAGAGAGTCACTCATGACAAAGATTCAGACAGAAGCAGCTCATAGTTAACTACATTGGGTCAATGTGTATTCCTGTGTAGAGGAATCCAACCCCATTCAAGGTGTATTTTTATATTGGCTGTCAAAACTGCAATTTCTTCATCTTGATATGCATCACATACGTAAGTTACACATTTATTGCATTAGAATATTCAATGGACAGATTCGGCAGACTTTAGTATATTTCACAATACTCTACCCAAGAAAAGCCTTTAAGAAAAAAATCAATGTGTTTAATCCTGCATATCTGTTTAAGTTTGAATCACATCTCTATATTAATTTTATTTATCATGAAAAGAAATGATTACCAACATCATTAGAAACTTTAATGATGGGGTAACATGTAGGGTGCTACATGGCCAGAAACTCACTATTGCTTTTCTGGTGTAGATTGAAGTAAAACAGGATTTTTCCTTGTCACACTTCATTTTCCCATTATGCCTAGACTGAATCAGATCTACAGTCCATAATTAGAATGGTATCCAGAGTGGACACCATGGCCTTTATGGATGACTTAGCCCTTCTTTCACACACTTAACAACAAATACAAAAAAATGCCAACATTGTGGCAATTAACCAAGGAAGCCTCGGCCTCATTATCCATGGAGGAAAAAGCAAAGTGCTCAAGTTGAATGCACACAAATTTAGATTCATTGGGAAAAGTAGAATCTCAGATTTTTCCAGCATGACTTGGCTAAACCCAATTAAAAATTTGTCCAATGAGCCTTGGATAACTCTGGAAATCTCAAGGTAAAGATTTTCAATGTAACGGTGAAGCAAGTTCTGCTCTATATAACAGAGATATAGAGAAAATCTTTTAACTGAAAAAGATCAAGGCATCAACACCTGTTTCTGTAGAATCCTCAGAATTGTCTGGTTAATTATCAACAGTAACAGTGAACTGTGGAAAAGAATAGAGAAGACATCCTCGAAACGCATATTAATTTGTCACACCTTTTACAATACAAGATCTGTCATGTTTTAGAAACTATAAAGAAAAAAGAAGACGAAGGAACACTTTGTGAAGTAATTGGTCATACATGGGGACGTTTGTAGAACCTGATTGTGTCTGGGAGGAGCATAATAATCTTGGTTAGCATATATATATTATTTTTGTAAAAATGTTCGATAAATGCTGAAAATAAAATTTGCATATTTTTATTATTTTTGTTCATCTAGGAAATATCAAGAGATAACTAAACACAGTTATTCCTCCACAATCAGTATAAACATTATTTGTGAATTTTTTAGATCTAGATTTTTCAATTAAAATTAAAATACACATCATCTTTTTATTCATAATCTTTTTCAATTGATGATAGAATGTTTATAAGAATAATCTCTCTTGTATAAATAATTGTAGTGTCATTGTATCAACAATAAAGGTGGCATCATTTGATTTTAAAAGTTGTTGGGTTTCAGAGTCTGCCTGAAAAGCTCAGCTTTTCTCCCATTTTCTTTGTTGTTTATTTCGCACCGTTTCCATCTTCAGTAAAATATATAGAATAATTGATCTACTTTTTCATTTTAATATTTAATTGGTCTGATATAAAAAAAGCATCCTCAAGCGTTCAAGGATTAAACATCCGGTTTTGTTAGGAGTGCCAAGTTATAAACAGGGTCGGCACGACAAAGCCTAGATAAAATTAGAAACGTCGGGCTAATTAACAAAACTGATGTGTTAAAAATGTATCCCCAAAGAGGATCAAAGTGAATAGTGCAAGTGTTTATCTTAAAGAAACAGGAATGCAAGTTAGTATACGGTGTGCTCTAAGTCAGGAGTGCACGTGAGTGTGCACTGTTGAAAATGTTCAGTGCAAGTAGATCTGCACTGTTGGCACATATCTGCAAATTTGAAGAGAAGAGTGCAAGTGAGTTGTGATCTCTAGCCCCTTGTTTTGCATGGGAGAACTAACAAACTGCGTGAATTATATTTATATGAGAATTTATTCCTAATGCAGCTGTGAAAACTGCAATGAACGAAAATATTGACATAATATAAGAACAAATATACATCAAAATAAAAGACTACGATATTTTACAAACAAATAATAAAAATGCGACTAAGAAAAATAGGCGTGACAGCAGACACATGTGAAGCAAAAAAGGTTTTCTCAGGACCACATGGAATGAGCAATGTGACTTCCAAAATATACAAGTACAAATAGCTAGAAATATCGAATATATTTTCTATCAAAAACAAAAACTTTAAATTACTTTATATTTAAATCTTGCATTTAAACTAAATATATGTGGAGGTTTAGATTCTTACCTCGTTGACACTTTTAAAGAAAAACTTCTATGACATCTAGCTGACCGACCGGGGTGCAAACCAATGGTGAACAAAGCAACCTGTTCTCTTCAAAGGCGAATCTTAAAAGGGCTTAGCATCTCTTCCCCGGTTATCACTACACCTAAGGGGACTAGCCGAATCACGACTCGAGTGTAGGAGCTTCTAATTATTTTAATTTTAAAGCTATGTAAAACACAGAATAAGTAGTTTATTTATCTTATATGTATTTGTATGATCAGTACGTTTTTATTCTATCTGGAACGATTTTGTTTTACCATTCTGGCTTTATATTTAAGATCTATTTTGTGGTAAGGAATTTAAACGAGGGACTATTGAGTTTCGATAATTCGACGTTGATTCGTACAAAAGGAAATACAAATGCCATGTAGTCTATCAACATGAGTCTACATGGTTGGAGGCAATGAGTGCAAGTGCGTCTGCACGGTTGAAGGTAGATTATGCAAGTGAGTCTGCGCTGTTGTTGATTGCATTGCTTAGGTTGAAGAGTTCTCGATGGAGTTAATGAACATTCAATCATTCAGATTCTAGGTGCACTCGTGTCAAATGTGCAAGTGGGTTTGTACTGTTGTTGGAGCACATTAATTCAAGTTGATGGGTCCTCATGCTGCAAAATTAATCAACGAACGTCCAATTGTAAGGTAATTAAGTAGTACATATGCAACTGTACTGCTTTTGAACTGGTGCGACTTCTTCCATAGTGTCAGTGATTACTTTGTTGGTCGAATTTCGGGCCATTCTTTGCTACTGGATAAATCTCTGGGAAGGTTTGGTTGCAGCATTGTTGCAGGAGTGTTGGTAGTCCTTAAAGAGTGATGATGATGTTTACTGAGCCGGACTTTTTAACAAACAGTATTAAGTCAATGACTCGGTAGTGTTCTCACTCGGTTTTGGCTGAGATTTGAAATGTTCAAAACTGTGATGGGTCAGGTTTGAACGATCTGTCGTCTTCTTTGCCACCCGTTGCTTGTGTTAAATATCACGTCAGGATGTCACCTGTGTAATAGGGGCGGCCGGCAAACAAGGAAAAACTCATATGTCCAGCAAAATATAAAGGTGGAATTTATTTCAAAGAAAGAAATGTGTGACTAATAAGAAGAGTTCATGATTCAGTGAGTCAACAGGAAAGATGATGAATCATTAATGTAGGATGGTATTGATTGTTATGCTGGATGAAGTGTCCTTTATTTTTTCACTGAGAGCTGTTACTTTTACCATAGCTGCTGTAGAAGTTTTGTTGGCAAGAGAACAAGCTCCATATGTTGATGATGATGATGATGATGATGATGCATGAATCTGTTGATAGCTTCTTTAGTTGCTGTGATGATAGTGATTATGATGGCAGTCATTGTTGACGTGCTGGAGTAGGAAAAGATGAAGCTGCTGACTGCGTTCGTCATGGTAGGGAAAATGTTGTTATGTCTAGCAGGCATTCGAGAAGAAAAGGCTACTGTTTCAGCTGTTATATGTCATTGTCACAATACTAAAATGACAATGTTATGTCTAGCAAGGATTCGTGGAGCAGATGCTGTTGATTGACGCTTTGATAAGATTTGATTGGTCGGTTCGTGTGATGATAGTGGAAAAAGAAAGAAACTGCGTTGATTTCTGTCACAAGAGCTAAGGCGTTCAAGAATTTTTTTTTTGTTAGGAGTGCCGATTTATGAACAAGGCCGGCATGACAATGAAACTTATGCTCATCTATTTCATAACAGATGTGTGTGCATATCAGTTTACGTTTGTGATAAATGATTGCATATTTTGAGGGTGTGTTCTTTTTTTAGCCCATCTCCTATCATCTAAAGATAGAGAAACCGCCATGCCCATTTAAATAAATGCAAAGGCTATCTAGAAGTAGGGAGGTGCTCAATGAGAAAATCATTTGAAAGCCGGGATGACAAGATGCGATGACTGTGTGGCAGAACAAAAAACGTGATGAACCTGAACAGACGAAAAAAGATTAGTACAGTTGGGAGAGCGTTTCAGGGAAGTTGTGTTAGTATTGTTGAGGTGTTCTCTGAACAAGAATTCCTCCTGGATTTTAGACCATCGTGAAGACCTTACACTACCAAGGATTTTTCCAGTTTCTTACGGTCTGAAATAGCTAGTCGTTTTGACCTGAAAATTATTCCTGAATTTACCGGGACTTGATCTATGGTCGGGTGAAATTGGAATTGGTGTGCAATCTATTTGGAGTGAAGAGCTTGATCATGTCACCGCCTTCTGCCTAACTAGGGAAGCTTTTGCGGTTTATCAACAACTGGCAAAAGAGGAGAAATCTGATGCAATCCGAATTAAGGAAGTACTACTTACAGACTTTATGGATGACAAATTCGTGCTGTATGAGAGTTGAAGACATGTCTTTCATCTGGGTGTGACCACTGATTGGCGGATCTATAGAAGTTGTCGATCATCTTTGGAGGAATACCAGACTGGTATCTGTTATTTTGCAGGAGCTTCCTATCCCCAGGAAAATGCCCATTCGATCCTCCCATTTGTCTAATAGAGGTATTGGCTCGAGCTCGAGCACTTATGAAGGATGAAGCTGTAGTAGGAGAACCAGTCGATGCTGCAATACAGCCTACCTGGACTAGTTAACCATCTAAAAGACATAGACCAATACGTGGACAAATGCTATACATACAATGGTCCCAATCACTTCACTTGAGACTGCATGCAAAAGGGAAAATCACTCGTGTACGTTGTTATCGGTGCAACAATACTGGTATCCTGGTCAGCGATTATCCGAGAAATGAACTTAAAGACTAGACATCCGTATTCCCAACACTACCCATTATCACGATTTATGTTGATGCGCACTATGGTTGGTACTCTCTAACACTGAGTGCTTATGTTCCATTTTGTGCGTAAAGCTATGTCGGTCTTGGTCGAAGGAGAACATGGTGGTGATCACATTCATTAAAGCTACAGAAGTCTGTTGTGGGAGTGGCACCATTAGGATTTGTGCAGAAACCACTAACACTGTCATGATCGATGTTCTGGCTGGTGATGCGAGAGAAAACCCTTGATTTCGATCTGTGCAGTAATTTTTTGTATAAATATAAAAACCGGTCATATACAACGTAAATTTCTCAGTACTCCACACGTCTCTACTATTAAGTAATTCCATGATGAAACTGTAAGAAAATATGAGACGCCACTATTAAAAAAAAAGCGCAAAGTTCGGAGTCACCAATTTGTAAAAAAGTCCTTTTCATAGGGAATGAAAAAGTCGTGAATTATATCATGAAAGGGTTGCTGCATAGATATCAATCCTCTGAGCTGGCTGGATATGAAGAAAAACGGTTTACCATAGTTTTGTCATAAGAACAAACATCTACAATTAAAATCAATTTTATTCCTACAGTTTCATCAACACAGTAGACATGGTCAGGAAATAGTTATGTAGACAAGAATGCACAAATCTGTTAAGTCAGTAGATATGCATGTACTATAAAAATGTGTTTGTAGTTTGGGTCTTTCATCTTGCCTGGCACAGGTCGTGGCTAATTACGTGACTTTTTTTAAAAAACCTTGTTTACCCCAAACAAGGCAAGTTGCCACTGTAGACGTAAGGGGTTACTGAGAATTAGGGTGAAAGTTTAGGAAAATTGGGAGCTATGCAGCGAGATGCTTATTCACATTAGTTTTTAAATTTCTGCATGTCGGTACAGTCGGGAAAACAGGGAGCAATGAGGGAGTTCCAGCAGCTTGAGGAAAGAAGCTATTGAAGTAGAAGGCTTACCGGCATCTACTACTTATCCTAAGTCCGAGTGGCAATATAAAAAATAAATCAGAATTAGACATAAAAATCACAAAAAAGATGCGTATGGTGTAACAGGAACGTCAATTTATTGTCTACAGAACCATTAAAAATCTTTAGTGCTTTTGATATGGTTGTTTAGAGCAAAGTCGAGATGAAGATAGCGATTTGTTCGAGTCGGCCTTTCTGGATACATCTGACTGTAATTGGATAAAAAAGGGTCACCATCTTCCAAGGAAAATACCAACATCTTCACTAAAATATAAATCAACTTTATTCAAAGGGAATGCCGGAATATAAAGAGAGTTGTTCGCCAGGTAGGCATTTGCTAAAAACAGAGTCTTGCATTCATCTTGGAACTAGATCATCTTTGGCGCCAAACTCTCTGGGTGGAAAGTAAAAGTCGTGTCTTCTAATTTTCAATTTGAAGATGGTTACCTCTTTCTTATTCAAAAAGATTTGGTGCAGCAAAGGAGTCATCTTAAGTTGAATGTCAAACCTGCTTTCTCTGAATTTTTTTTTTCTTTACATTTATGCTAAAATGTTGCAAATTGTCGATTTTTTTGTTTCTCTCGTTTGTTGATCAGACTAAAATCTATTTTTAGCTCTTGCTTGGTAGAGTTAAAGTTAGTTTATAATGAAAGAGCAATAATCCCAACTGTTTTAATTAATGGATAAATATGTAAGATACCGTCTGAAGAATACAAGTAGTCAAAAAAAACCCGCCTCACCTACCCCCACCCTTCTCTGGTTACTGCTAAGAAAGCACCTACCACACTGTGATCAGGTCACTTTAAAAGATTCGGTGCGGCGAAGGGGTTATCATAAGATAAGTTATTCAGGAATGTTCAGCTAAGTTACTTGGGTTTTTCCAATCTTCTAAATATAACAGGGAGCAGCCAGTACATTTCCATGGAAAAGGGTTTGGTGAAAACAGCTGCTGCTGCTGATGTCCAGATCGTGGCAAAAACAGACAGTGAACTACTGCTGCTGCTAGTTTTTCCAAGATGGCGTGTTTTCCAAAAATAAACAAACGTCGCGGTGTTGTTGGACCGCGACACTTGCATGCTTTAAATATGCCTATTATTTTTTATTAATTTAACTTGTTATGCTAGTAAACGTATTATATTCCTATGATTAAACGTCTCACCACACATAAAGGTTACCCCCTCCACGTGTCTTATTCTTACTATGAGAGGGGAACCTATACTCAATTTTTTTATATCTCTGGGAGGTGACTTATATCTTACTTATATCTACATATACACATATATATCTACAAGTAAACATATATATATATATATATATATATATATATATATATATATATATATATATATATATACATATATGGAAGACTCAATTTTATTTTTATTTAT
Organism: Sepiola atlantica; assembly: GCA_963556195.1. Lineage (NCBI taxonomy): Eukaryota > Metazoa > Mollusca > Cephalopoda > Sepiida > Sepiolidae > Sepiola > Sepiola atlantica. The sequence goes on along the minus strand of OY744515.1, from coordinate 211,526,120 downwards.
TCATTTTTTACTTGCGGGGGGCTCTGAAATACCCGATTAGTACATGGGCGTGGGCTATCTCCTCTCGATGTGATGAACTCGTAGACCTTGTCAGATCATCCATTTAGGAGAAGGAAAACTCTGATAAAAAACCGTGCCACTGACCACTCGCATCTTGGCAACAAACTGTGGGGGAGTAATGCATCTTAGTCTTGATCGACAACCTTCCTAGAGCTGGAGTCTCGAACAAAATATGTGTTTTGCAAACCTAAAATTGCTTCAGGAGTAGATGGACTCTGCCTATCGCCCGGCCTTTGCACTTCTCTGTCTATTAGCCAGGCGCAGAGGTACTAATGCTGGGATGCCTTAAATATTTGTTTCTTGACTAGGACAATAAACGATGTCTCTCTTTCTCTCTATCTGGGCAACTTGAAGAAAGTTTTTTTCGTCACATGACTAGTCTGGGTCGCTCTTGTTCCAACAGGTGGAAGGTACAGATTAGACAGTTGTCTGGCTGTTGTTTCCGACTGTCAGTACAGGAGCCTTAACTCTTAGGTAGTGCTAAGAACGGCTGCTCTATCAATAGTTGTATAATATCGTGGGTAACTGTACGTGCCATGTCGCGAAGAGAAACGGACCCTAGAGTTATCCCGGTGGGTTTTCTCGAGGCCACAACCCCCATGAACCAACTCACGACTAATGGACTGGTTGTGTGAACTTATTGGCACCAAACAAGCACCCACTTTGCCCTCCCCACTCTATCTCAAAACAAACATTACATTACAAAGTAAAAAAATCAAACCTAAACCAGACACCGACCAAAAAACATCTTTGCCTATGCCCTTGCGACTAGCATTCACAAATATCCGGGGACTTAGAACCAACATCAACAACGTAGAAACCTTTCCCCTAACAAACTCCCCGGATATCCTAGCACTAAATGAAATAAACGCTGATCACATTATAGTAATGATTGATATCATCCTAAAAACTCATCCCAAAGCTGATGATCCATTGCTCAAAACGACGAGATACTATGACCAGGCTGATTTTTAATCCATCAGTGATCACATCAGTGAAGCCCCATGGAGTGAAACCTTCTCACTCTCTGCTGATCAATGCGCAAATAAGTTAACCCAATGGGTCAAAGCTGGCATTGATGCATATGTCTCCATGCGAAAATTCTTCAGCAAACCCCACTCTTCTCAATGGTTTGCCTTGGAATGTGCAATTGCTATAGCTAAGAGGCAGCAAGCATTCCGACAATTCGGCCGCCATAAGTCCACTGGGAATAGACAAACATTTATAGAGTCAAGAAATAATTGTAAAGTAGTGATAGGTAAAGCAAAGAGAAAGTATACAGAGATAACCAGAAAACACATTCAGTCACATAAACTAAGTACTTGCGATTTCTGGAAAGTCTACAATAGTGTGGTGAACAATGGAAATCAACAATTCCCCCGCTGTCAAACCACAATGATGTCGTTTGCACGGCAACTGAAAAGGCTGAACTACTTGCCTAGCGTTTCGCCTTAAACTCTACTTTGGACTCAGCAAACCACCCTCTCCATAAATTCCCATTGCGGACTGAAGCCACAGTTGAAAACCTAGTCATGACCCTATCTCTACAACAAATGCCTTGCTGAATCTTGCTTCCCCGATAGCGGGAAAATTGCTTCTGTGGTACCAGTCTTCAAGAATTCTGAACATAGAACTTATCCTCAGAATTATCGCCTCATCAGTCTACTTCCGATTTTTGCTAAAATCTTTGAATCCTTAATGTAACGATAGTCTGGCACCTCCTTAATGCTAAACTTCTTTCTGGCCGTCAGTATAGATTCAGGTAAGCACAATCTACTGCAGATATCCTAACGGTTATCTTTGAATGCATATATCATACACTGGACAAGACAGGTGAAGCTAGGGCGGTAGCACTTGATATATCCAAAGCCTTTGACAAGGTCTTCTCATAAAAATTAGTTTATATGGTATTACTGGACGAATATTTAATATAACTAGATACTTCCTAACCAAAAGAAAGATCCAGGTTGTCCTCGATGGTCGTTCATCCAAGCCACATGACATAAATGCTGGTGTACCCCAAGGATCCATCCTTATACCTCTACTATTCCTGATTTTCATAAACGACTTTCCTGATGACATTGATTCTGAGATGGGTATATTTGCTGACGACACCATTCTTTACTCTCATCATGTGGGCAAAACGGACGCACACATATCCGAGGCAATGGCTGAATCCTTAGAAAGTAACCTCCAGTCTGTAGTGGAATGGGGTCATAAATGGATGGTAGCATTTAATGCCGCAAAGACAAAGCTCCTTTCTTTCAACAACTACAAGAAACCTCTTTAACCGCCGATTGTCATGGCAAATAACACCCTACCTGAGAGTCCAACGTTCAAACTCCTCGGCCTAACATTCACAGGCAACTTAGATTGGAATAAATACATTGAAAACATTGCCAAGGCTGCTGCAAAGAAGGTGGGCGCCCTCGACTGAGCTAGTAAATTTCTCTCACCTGACATTATCCTATATCTCTACAAAGCCACCATCCGCCCATGCATGGAGTATTGTTGCCACATCTGGGCTGGTGCATCATCCACTTGTCTCTCCCTTCTAGACAAGGTTAAAAAAAATCGCCAACTTAATAGGTCCCTCACTATCCATCAAGCGCCAACTCCTGTCCCATCTTCACAATGTTGCATCCTTGTGCCTGTTTTACAAGTACTTCAATGGATTGTGCTCTGATGAACTTGCTGCCCTGGTGCCTCCTCAACATAAATACACTAGACGAACCCGTCACTCAGCTAAGTCTCATCCATTCACTGTGGAGGTCCCCAGATGCTAGAGAGTGTTCTACTCCAATAGCTTCTTTGCTCGTGCTGCTGGTCTCTAGAACCCCCTTCCTGTGACCTATTTCCCTGAATCTGCTGACATGCAGAAATTTAAAACTAATGTAAACAGACATCTCGCTGCACAGCTCTCAACTTAGGATGACCCCCAAAACTTACTCTCTAATTCTCAATAGCCCCTTACATCTATAGTGGCGTCCTGTCTTGTTTGGGGGGAACTATGATAAAAAAAATTACAGTCAGATCCATCCAGAACGGCTGACTCAACTAAATGGCTATCTTCATTTTGATATTCTTCCAAACTAACATATCAAATTACTAAAAGTCAATTTGTTGAAAAAATGTATGTCATTATTTTACTTATAATATGCTTCAATATATATGTAGCAGTTGAATGAGCGAACTATTTTTTATTGGTCTACTATGATCGGTGGTAAGATTGTGATTAGGTTTGAGATTATGTAACCATCGCCTCTTCACCGCATGGACAAACAAGACGTATGTGCTCAATGAGATTCATACACGATGAATCGTTTTAACATGAGGACTAAATCATGTGACGAACACAAATCACGAGGTGAATCTTGCGTTCCACCCAGACTCTCTAAAAGACAAGATGTATATCCTGCACTCTCTACCTGGGCCAGCAGTACACGGGACAAGGAACTTCAGGATAACGTTTGTTCGTCTTGTTACCATGTATCTTTAGTTCGTGGTTTCTCTTCAAGCTAACCGACATGAATCAACCCATTGTACCACTTTCATTTTGTTCCTGTGTTCTCGCAAATAAAAGTGCCTATCTATTTACTTGTCGATCCGTTATTTATTTCGTGGAAGAATTAGAATGGTGATCTCTTTTTGCTTATGTAACATTTCTATTTCAGTCAGATTTGGCCAGACATATTACTCTTCCAAGTAAGTTCGTCATTCTGATTTTCTTCCTGATTTAATCTATAAACTCTAAAGGGTTTGTAGCAGTTACCTCCTCCTTTCAAACATAACTGCACCGGTTGGCCGTTAGGTGTCGCTTTTTCACCGACAGTTGGCGCTGAAAAGCGACACCAGAGTTATCTGCCCTTCTGATTATAAAAACCGGTGTAAACAAAAAATCACTCTCTTCGCTATTCAATTGGCCTCGCTGACGACGCTAAGACACCAGCGCTCCTTCAAAGAGTTCTCAACGCATTTTCTTTGTATACGGTTTTCAAGGACTTTCCCACGCCGGACTCATTTCTTCGCATACTCTTTTCAAGAACTGTTTTCTATCGACACACATACATACACCACACACGTCATCATCCCACATACACACACGTCGAATAAACCTTATTTGAACTACCCCCTTTTTGTTTGTTCATTATTACTCTGTTTTTGCATGCAACAATTGTTTGATTTTATAAACTCGCTTATAGTCGGGAACACGACCTCGATCCTAACAGATTCCCTCCAACTAAATATATTTTCAGAAGAAAAAAATCTCCTTAACACCCACACCTAATCTCCAACAAATAAGAAAAAATTACAAGATTAAAATTTTGTGTATATATCTTTAAATACGCTATTGGTTCGGAAGTGGGTGATCGTTTTAAGTTAAATTTATATGCGATACTGATCCCCAAAGTTGTTTTATTTATTTTTACTGCCAAGGTTTTCAGGCTGTTTACATGTAATCGAATCAGTAAAGTAAAATTTTATTTTTATTTTTTGCTGAATTAGCATAGGGTGCAAAGATGTAATAATTTTAAAAAGATTAAATATAATTTTAAAAAATATATATTGCAAAAAGTATTGATAAGTAGGTAATTTCCTTATTAAAACTAGTCATACAAAAATGTAAGAAATTGACACAGACCTTTTTAACGTAAGGAACTATATAACGTTATACACCGGTCATTAATTTTTGCCTTTCAGGGCACATTTCTGTTTTGTAACATCGAACGAACATTACTGTACGTTTGCATTGCGTTTTTCCCCTTTTCTTTTTGCATTCCCTTTCAACGTAAGCATATTTTATGAACGAATTAAAGAAAGAAAATAGAAATTGTGTATCAATTTTGAATTTTAATTGAAAAAAAAAATCAATAAATAAATCAACCCATTTTCCCCTTATTGAAGTTTTCATCTTGAATAATAATGAATCAGGTAAGTGGAAAAATATGGATTTATTTTGATTTTGAATAAAAAGCCACATGTAAACCTACAATGGCACCTCTTCTTTTTTCCTATTGGGTCATCACTTATCAAGGCCAAAACCCACTCGAGAATAACTATGGCCTCAATTAGGTACGTGCAAAAATGGCCGTCTCTTGTACGGACTATGCTTATTAAAAAGCGCTTATCATTAATTATTTAATTAGTTTCCGTGTAAACTTTGATTGTGTTTGAAAGATAAAAGCCTAAACTTAATCTCTAAACGAAAAAAAACTGCATATTTACGTGTGAAAAATAAATTATAATAAAATATGTAATCACGGCAGTCAAAAAGCTCAAAAATTCAGTGAATTTTGAACTTTGAAAAAATTACTTGTAAACATCCCTTGAAATATAAATATAAGTTTTTGGGAACTATTTCAAAGATAATTATTAAATTAAAGTCATAAGACACTGAATTAAAAAAATAAAATTCCCACGTTTTACTAAAGATTAGCAAAATTATGCCCCCAAAAGTCATAAATGAGTAAAATCCGCCATCACTGATGGAAAAAATATTCAGAGGCAGTACCCAGAAGGGAGTCTGCAGCTGCTGGGGTTGCAAAAAGAGTTCTCTTGAAGAGACCCACGCCAACAGGGTCTGATATTAATCAAGAAACAATCTGGGGAGTGACTCACAATCGATCTGGTCTCTATCGAAACTAGAACTGTAAATGATAACAACAACAGGAGAATTGCACCCGTATTTATAGGTGCAATTACTCCCACAATTCCCCACTCATTCCTGACTATTAAAGTCGTTCCTTCTTCGTCACTCATGTTGCCCACATATCCCCCAAACGCTGAGCACACAATCCGTAAGTACCCCCCCTTTTTTTCACATCACTTAATCGGAAAAAGACTTTGTTTACCAATTGACTATCGCTATGTAAAATATATGGAAGACAAAAATGTCATAATTTATCATTTTTAACTTTATATAAAAATGGTGTTGTAATAGTTTATAGAAGTTGAAAAATTATTATCCATTAATTTCTTTATTCTTTTTTAAGGTTATAAACAAATTTAAGTACCCGTGTTTTGTTATAATAAAAAAGGAAATGTTTATTTAATTAAAATATTTGTGAGTATACACAATTAAGATCTTATTTTATTTTTAACTAAAAAGATTCATATTTAACTTGGTATTAGTTTTTAATTTAGTAATACTCTGAAATTATTGATGACGTCTGTTTACCAATGTGTTTCCTTAGAATTTGAAATAAAACTTTTTTTAAATGTTAAAAATTATTTTTACGTTACGAACTGCGTCAATTTTATCAATTTTTTTTTACATGATTTAAAACTTTAGTTACTCGATTTATTCTTAACGTGTCGTAACGATAAATTACATTGATTCTTTTTTAAAATAAAGTGTTTTTTTATTTTAAGTGTGAAAAAGTAAATTAAAGTCAATGACTACACTGACAATTTATTCATTGAAAAAAAAAGTTAAAACAGTTATTTATTGATAAACAGAATTCAATTTTGAAAGAAAATGTCATGTTTGAATTCTCTTTTATTATTAATAAATAATTGTTTTTAACTTCTTAAATATTTATTAATGAAAAAAGACAAAACAAATACAAATCTTTCCAAATAATTGACGATGAATTGTGAAATTAACAAAATTGTTAAATCTCTAAAAATAAAATTTTGATGGCGGTGTAAAAGTAAGTGGTTGTTGGAAGGCTAATCCCACCTGGTTATTACAGAACGGGGCTACCATACCAATAAAAGTTCATCGTTAGTAGAAATTATCAAATTTTATAAAATTCTTTTTTCGTTAAGTTCCTGGGTCTCAAAATTTTCAATTTTTGGTTTATTTTCAAGATTATTTCTTGTACTGATGATGCCACGTTCATGTATGAAAGGGAAATATAATTATGTCGCATTTTTTATTTTCCCAAAAACTTTAATCATTAAAATCACATGAAATATTTTTTGGTGAAAATATTGATTAAACAATGCTTTATTCAATAATAATATCGCTAATTCAAAAAATTAATTTTTCTTCGAGTTATAATGATTTTGTTAACACGGTATTTAGAAGCCTTTTTCGTAATATATAAAAAATATTTAAAAAAATTTTTTAATTAACATCTACAATCCTTTATTTTCATAAAAAACAAAAAAAATTAATGCATTTTTTTTTTATTAATATATAAAAATATAACTTTAGTAAAGGTATATTTTGTTTTTAAAAAATAATACATTTTCACTAAGATTTAAAAAAAAAAATAATGGTTTCATTATATTCCGTGATTGTTGATTAATAAATATTGAAAATTTCATTAAAATTGGTTGATTTCCTGAATTAAGTGAAGGGGGGGGGTCAAATGTTTTTACATTTTGGGAATCGGCCATTGATTTTGCACGTACCTAGTATTGGTGGGAGCAAATGGCCTAGTGAAAAAATCTTAAAAGTACTTAGACACAATCCCTGGAAGACCAAGCTGTAGCGAAATGCAGATAGCAGCCATAAAAAGAACTCTCGGATACAAATTTAAATCGTAATAAAATCAAGTAAGCTTTTGATCTCTTCAAACTAACTGAAGGAAAATGTTTAAAAAAGAGAATGTTGCCTATATTAACAGCACTTAGCTGAATACTCCACCACACAAGATGAATTCTTGTCTTGGAATCCAGTAAGACCAAGAGACCACAAGAAAGATATAATATAACAAAGTTTACTGGTCAATTGGGGAGAGGAAAATTAATGTTCTTAGCTTCTTTACTGACTGAACGTTTGAGAGGTAAAGAGATCTTTCATGGAATATTCGAATATCTATGTATCTCATATAGAGATCAAGTGTTAGACCCAAGAAGGGGCCCCTTGATTTCTGAGAACTTTGAGTGAACTAAAATGAAACAAAAAAGAGAAAACCCCTTTTCCTGTAAAAGAAATGTGAATCTGCATTTTCAAATAATTCTGGCTTAGAACAACACTTACAAATACACACTAGTGCAAGAGAAATTCAACTGCACTAAAGGAACAGCTAGAATCCTGAAAAGAGCTCTTGGTTGGAGTCTGGAAGAATGCCCCATCCCCAGCAAATGAAAGAAAATGAAAAGGAAAAAACAGAAGAAGAGAGTTTGAATTACCTACTAGATACCATCTCGGATCTCTTCGGTCTCTCTGTACAAGGGGTTGTAAGGACAAATTGACATGAGGATACTTCATCCTACAAGTAAACTCTGACCAAATATTCAAAATAACATAGTATTCAAAGCCTAAATAATGGTATTGAATAAGATCCCCTCGATACCGGCTATACACTGCCTACTACGAGGAATGATGCGCCTTCTAGTAATGTTACCTTAAGTAACAGCACTTAGCTGGATACTCCACCAGACTAGATGATTTTTTGTCCTGGAATCCGGTAAGACCACAAAAAAGATATACTATAACATAGTTAAGTGGTCAATTGGGGAGAGGAAAATTAATGTTATCAACTTTCTAACTGAACGTTTGACAGGTAAAGGAGTATTTTAATGGAATATTTGAATATCTATGTATCTCATCTAGAGATCAAGTGTTAGCCCCAGGAAGGGGCCCTTGATTTCTGAGAACTTTGAGTGAAGTAAAATGAAACAAAATAACAGTATTCAAAGCCTATATAAGATTCCCTGACACGGCTATACGCTGGCTCATACGAGGAATGGTGCACCTTCTAGTGATGTGACCTAAAGTAACAGCATTTAGCTGGATACTTCAGAAAACCTGATGAATTCTTGTCTTGGAATCCGGTAAGACCAAGAGACCACAACAAAGATATACTATAACATATTTAACTGGTCAATTGGGGAGAGGAAAATAATGTTCTTCACTTCTTTACTAACTTAACGTTTGAGAGGTAAAGGAGAGCTATAATTGAACACTCGGATATCTATGTATCTCATATAGTGATTAAGTGTTACCCCCAAGAAGGGGCCCCCTTGATTTCTGAGAACTTACACTAAAGTAAAATGAACACAAGAGAAAACACTTAGTCTTGTAAAGTAAGTGGAACAGGATTTTCACATAGATCCATATTAGAATGCCCCATATGACTATATACTGGAGAAAAGTCTTATTCTTGTAAACAATGCATATGTGCATTTTTACAGAATTGTCCGTTAAAAATACACATACTTTTAAAACAAATAGGCCCGTATTTTTAGACACACCAGTAATAATAGGAGCCGCTGATTTCATGAAGAACTATTTCAAAATATTTGAAAATATTCCTTGTCGACCAACTGCAAATGAAATCCAAATTATTTCACTTAAAGGAAAGGCCAAAAGTCTTTAAAAACCTTTCAGATAAAGCCTCTAAATAGTATATTGGCATTTGGAATGATATAAGCCAAATATATATATATATATATATATAGAGAGAGAGAGAGAGAGAGAGAGATATTATAGACTTTTTGTTGTCAAAAATGTTTAATTTTTAATTATTTTAAACTATACTCTAATTTTGTTGTATTTTAAAATTTAAAATAAAATACATTTTCATTTTAATTAATTAATTTATTTTTTAATTCATTCCGAATTTTACTCTCATACGTTTATTCTTATTTAGTTTTTGTTTCATTAAGATACTCTATAATTTTATTTTATTATTATATTGTATTCTCTATCATGGACGGCGGCACCGGAGGGGGGGGGGCAGGGGGGGGGGGGCTCAAGCCCCCCGCAATTTTTGACTTGGCCCCCCCCACTTTACCGTCATCAATAATGAAGTTATATATGCATGTGTTTAACCGCCCCCCACTTCTTAGGAGAGCCCCTCCCCCACTTTTATAACTGTCCCGCCGGTCCTATCTATAGTATTCATTATAAGTATTAGGTATCATCCCTTTTTTTTATCTGTTTTTCTTCCTAATTCATCCTACGTTGTAAATATTTTAAATATATAATTTGTGTATTTAATTTGATTTAATTGACTGTATTTGCTGTATAAGATGCTTGAACTGCGTTGCCCTTATTGAGCTGACTGTTTGGTATTATATGTGGTGACATGATTAGACCTTGTGTCTCCTATATTGTCTGAAGATATGTTTCTTTCAGATAATACGGAAATCAAATGTTTTCTTGAAAGACTTCTCTATGTGATGTAAAGGGCACTGAAGAATAGACGGTTTGGAGTCTTATGAACCATAATGAAAAATAAAATAAAATATTTTTAAATCGTCTTGGAAACGATTGTACGCCATATAATCGCTGGATGTGAATTCTTGGAACAATGTTCACATTTTGTTAATCTGGAATCTCGTTTATATATATAGTATAAATGTTTATTTATACAAACATTATTGGTTACATATGTGCATGTATGTTTCGGTTGTCCTCTCTATCGAGAGTTAGCTTCTTCAGACCTTTAGAGAAAATAAAATGAGAAATTGTACCTTCCTTATCCAGTATATAACCCTGGTTGGAAGGGGATGGGTTCATGATTCAATAGGCAAGCTTCATATCCAATTACACATTTGCATTTCACACTTTCTTTCAGTTCCTATCATTTTAGGGTTTATATAGTGACTTTGACCCGACCATATTTATTTTTATTACTCACTTGAGATTGTTCTCAAAGCATTCTCTGTACTTCTACTAATGTTAAGCCAAATATTTTAACGGTCAGCGAATCTGTTCATTTTTGATTTGTTCAATTAATGCCTAATAACCATTTCATATTTTAACTATATATATATTCCTGAAAAGTAAGGAATTATTGTGGACACTTGTTATTTAGCATTTAATCACATTGAAAACACAAACTCTTACATTCATAAATATACCCGGTCATTCATTCTGTTGTTTGCAATCGGCAGTTCACATTTACTTTGTTATATATTTTATATTTTTCCAAAATACACTGAATAATAATTTATTACTTATGTTAAAATTTTAACTTCTCGTTTTCCTTGTCTTCAATCACTTAGTGTTTTCTATCTTTATAATTTGGGAATTATAGAACAAGTTGTATTCCATTTTTGAAGCTTACACATACATCTAACCGACTACATTTTCATAGAAAATCATTTTCAAAATAAATAAATATATTTATATACATTCTAAAAATATCAAATATCTTCATCTAAATGAAATTCAAATGACCTTTTTCTTAAAATAGTATGATAATAAGTTTTCTTTTCTAACAATAAACATCTTGAGGAACATCAGTCACCATCATCACCATTGCAACCTGGTATGATCCATTTGTGACATGGTAAGAAACGACTCACAAATAAACAAAAGTCATATTAATTAGAGAAAAATCTGCATGACGTAATCGTCCAACACTTGGATGGGAGATGCAATACTGTGTTGTCGAAGGATTCAGTCCCTGCATCAGTAAATTGCTCACAGAAATCCCTATAAGTATAAATGGAATGATAGGACTTCTGTTCTGATGAGGAATTATATTTAGACTAGCAGAGCTATCCGGTATTGCCCCGGGCAAAAGTGTATATATTTCTGTTGAAAGGTCTGTCTCCATTTTTCTTCTCTCTATTTTCTCTCCTTCCCCCTCCCTTCTTTCTCCTCTGTCCAGCCCATTCCTCTCTCTGGACATACACACAAAGAGACAACTCTCCCTTATGTAGATTCCTTGATGAATAAGGGAAGTAACTCCTTGATTAAAAAAATCAGTTATTTCCCTTTAGTACATAAAATATCTGAAAACCCGCCCTCCCCTGATGAAATCTGTGCCAGTTTAGGGTCAAATAATGAATATTTCTATCTAAATTTTAGTTATTTATCCAGAGCAATGCCAATCAAGAATATACCAACTTTGTGGCTTTTTTGTAGTTTTGAACTTTTAGCTAGGTATACACATACATACACATTAACAATACTGCAAAACACTTTCAACATCGGCTATAAAACTAACCTAAAATAATCCATATGCTTTTTTAGTACTTAGTCATATAATTTAAATTTGAATGAAAACAAAAAGAGATATTCTGAAATACAAATGGTGTTTCAAACTTAAGCCTGATCAATCAACATGGGAACAGTTCCTCTCATAGAAAAGCATAAACACATCTACAAATACTATTTCCAAATTAAGCTTCACAAATCAACCAAAATGTAATTTAATCTTAAACATCACAGACAAACCAAAACCTTAAAAACGTAATAATTAAATCGTAAACTGCACTAACACAATTTAATCTACAAAAATAAGTATCACTTTTCTCCCTTAAAAATAACAAAAAACTTTTCTACAAATATATTTTTTGTAAAGATTGCTGGAAAGTGAATAACTTTGTGTTTTCCCATACACAAACGAAAAAAGCAACATACATATGTTCTTTTTGCACTATCTGCTGGAAATTTTTTTTATTTTATTAGCTTTCCCACCACGTACATATTTTCTCTCAAATGTTTTTCTTTGACATTGTTTTTCTTTTCGGCCCCTAGATTTTTGTGGTCTGTTGTTGATATATATATATATATATATATATATATATATATATATATATAAAATGAGTAGCACTGCTTTACCGGTGTTTGCTGGAGATGTTCATGCCAAGCTCAATCAAATGGAGTCGCATCTTGTGACTTTTACAAAAAGCACGCCCTTGTGGCTACTAAGTTGCAGGCTGAAGTCTCTGTGTTTCCTCTAGCAAATACCAATCAAGCGCTCATATCTTCGGCTATATTTGAAGGCATAGAGTGGCTCACTCAAGATGTGATAAAACTGAATGTGTCGAAATTGCAGGCGCATACTCCAGACTCATTCGTCATCTCCACACTGCAGCTACTCAAACAGACCGAGATTATATTTTTACCACAGTTGTTTTGGCATAGCAGCATGTAGTTGTAAAAAGGCCTGTTCTTTTTCTAACTAGAAAAACTAATATCTAGAGGCTTAATCACAACAGTCTCCACAGGCACTACTTAATCATGCACTTTTAGAAAGAACGTTGCTTGATTGATACCGGCGCTACTAGCAGTATATGGCCTCTGAAATTCCTCACTGTGTAATCCATTTTGCTGCAAGCCATAAATAACTTCCCTATTCCCATGTATGTTTCTGAATATGGAATTGCATAGAGACATTACGTGGGTTTTTCACATAATATTTTAATTTAATTCGTTTTAATTGTGGTGAGCTTTAGTTTTATGAGAAAGTACATACTAATGCAGGCGTCAACGTCATGTCGTGTCCATGTGTATGTGTGTGTGTGTGTGTTACATTGCTAAGTCCACGTGTGTGCTATAGAAGCCATGTTGGATCCTTGGATCTTGTCAACATCAGGGTAAAACGCCCCAGGGTAATCCCAAAAGAGAAGCAATGTGGATGAGTGATCGACAGTACCGTCTCGTGGCTAAGAAAGAGGAAGTAAGCAGTGGGCAATCTCTTTTATAATCTCCTATCAAGTGCTCGCCTGAGAGATGGCCTCTGATTGGGCAAGCCAGAAAGGAAGTTAAATGCTTGCACCAATCAGCATGCAGCTTAAAAATTAAGCATATATTCAAAATCGTTATGGCGGCTCATTGTAGTTGCTGTTTGTAGTACTGCTGCTACATAATGGCCTTACCCTCCACCTTCTCCAATTCATAAACACATTGGATTGTTGTATTTTTTTTTACCGGAACAGACACATTTTTCAATCAATATATTCATTTAATTGATTAATAAAGTGACTGCATTGCCATCTACGGTTTATTAGAAAAACCTACTCTTAGCCTTATTTTGCTGTCTCTCAAGAACAGCATGTGAGACGAGCGAACATGATAAAAATACTATTTTGTATAAGATATTCTCTTTCTCTGTTCATTTCGGGTTACTCCTTCCTCTTCTTTCCTTTTCACTTCTTTTTAAAATTTGTTTTCTGATTTTTACAAATTTCTTTATTTTTAATTTTGCAAATTTTCCTTATTATTATTAAAGATTAGCGTTTTCAGCAACTTAAAAAGCCTCCATTGACTCTAAATCTAAGTGGTAACGCCCCTACTCCCTAAAAATTCTTCTTCAACAACTTAAAAAAAACTCTCTAAACCTAAGTTTGAGTAGCAACGTCCAACCCCCCCCCCCCAAAAAAAAAAGAACCCTCCGAAAGAATGGAGAAAAGGAGTATCTTATACAAACTAGTATAGAAAATGAGACGTAGGTCCATTTCTATTATTTATAACGACTTTATTGGTCTTCGTCCATAGAGTAATAGTCCAGTTAGTAGAGAAGAAAAATAGTTCATATACGATGGAGGAATGTGTTGTATGGGAAAGTCCATACACAGGTGTGGAAATCCGGCCATGTTTAAGTCTGTAGTTATGCAACGTTAAGTTCACGTGTGTGGTGCTAGCCATTCCTTGAGTCCTTTTGTTGAAGCAGAATGGCCCGGGAAGTTTCTGTTTTTATTTTTATGGACATCGCCCCAGACAAGGCATGAATCCACTTGATGTAAGGAGCTAAAAAATAATACTTCAAGGTTAAAAACCAGCCAACGATAAGTGTTAGATGGATAGATTCCAACCCAGAAAACAGCAATTCTTTCCCCTTTGTCAGAAACATTGCTCATGGGACAAATTAAGGTTAGCGAAAGTTACGAGGCTGTCGAAAGTAAACCCAAGGTCCACTTTCTACTCTCCTAAAGAGTAGAGTTTAAGGGCTGGTCAGAGCAATGTAAATGCCGTTGTTAGCTCCTGCAAGCGGAAAGAAAAGAGAGAGAGAGTCTCTGTTTTGTTAACTCTTTTCATAGTTGCTTATCACGTGGTCAGCTCGCATGAGAGATGGCCACTGATTGGGCAAGCTGAAAAGGAAGTTAAATGCTTGCGCCAATCAGTGTCGAACTTATGAATTAAGCAGATTCAAAATCGTAAACTGCTAGCTATTGTTGCCACCGCTGCTTGTAAGCACTACTGCTACAATACCTCCCTGCCTGGATTGATTTTTAGTAGAAAAGCAAAAAAGTTTATTTTAACAAAAAGAAAGGTTTTTCTTTTTGTTAAAATTGTCCGTCTGTAACAGTTATTTTGCAAGTCAAAATTTGCGTTTCACCGGTAGACAAAATGTGAAGTAGTAAGGACTTGAAATAAGTCTGTCAATGACAGTAATTCAGGAAATCCGCTTGGGAACACGAGGCAAGTTGCAGTGACCGCATTCAAATTTGTGTCCGTAGAATTGCTTGAACAATTTCTTAAAATTTGATCTGTTTGAGGTCGTTAGATTGATGCTCCTCGTTGCTGCTGTTATATTACTGTAAGCGTATGGTGACAAGCAGAAATGAACGAACAACACAGGATTAAAATTGGAAAAATATTATGGTTTATTTTCCAGAACAAATCAACGGGAAGAATTTTCCGATAAGTAATTTCGGAATTGGAGTGGATGTCAATAACAGTCGAGAAGCCTTGGTGGGTAGTAGTAATTTGTTTGACAATGTCCTGTAGGCGAGCCGAGCGAGAAGTGGTAGAAGCAGTAATAGTTGCGGTATAAGATGTCGGCGTTGGAGGACGCGGTGTAGCAGTAGTGCAAATAGTTGTGTTGTTCAGCGTCGCTGATTCAATGACGTTTGGCAGACGAAATTGTCGTGGAAGTTGTCGTGATAGTCGCGTTGTTGAATTGTTTAATTGTTGTACTTGAAGTTGCTGGTTTGTTTTGTCGTTGTTTGAGGAGGACCGAACGTCGCTATTCTTGTGTTCTTGTCTGATTCCAGATTTTTTTTCTCTCCCCCCCCTTCTATATCTCTCCTTCCTGTAAAAGGAAAAAAAACTTCCCTTGTTCACTGGGCCCAGCTGTTTTTATGTGAAAGTGGCGGACGTAGTTGTAGGCTCTTGGCTCGCAGGGGAGAAGACCAATAATGGCCGTTGACTCCAGAAAACTGTGTTTGTTTGTGGTACTATTTTTGGCCACAGTAATCACGGTACATGATCAGTCAGCCCGTAATTTCGTGGTAGTAAACATGATTATGTTTACCGACTTTTGTGCCACTGTGGCGATCACAGAACGCCTCCCAGTGCCTGGGATTCCACTTTTAAGCGGTCGGGAATCATGCAAACAAGGCCGACCCGGGTGGCGGTCGCCACGGCAACACATGCCAGACAGCATGACGGCGTCTTCAGATCAAAACGAGATCTAAAATCATAACACTGCTATCCGTCATGTTACTTCAGGAAAAGTTTTTTTTATGTGTGTGTGTTTTTTCTTTTGTGCAAAAATAAATGTTGCTTCGAGTCATCTTCATTGAAGGTTTGGCTAGTCGCCAGTGACGAGTGTGTCTTGTCAACAATGGTGATTCGAATACTCAGTGAAGGGTTTTATTTTTACTGTGAAAAAAAAAGTTTGCTTTTAGTGTAAAATAATTTTTTGTCGGCTAGTTGCCGAGACAAGGCAAAAAGGCTTCAAGTCGCTGAGAATATTTAGACATGTGCGTTGTGATGGTGTTCGGATCGAGGGTCGTGTTCCCCCGATTATAGACGTGTTCAGTAAATCAAGCAATTGTTGCATGCAAAGACGGAGTAATAATTAATAAACAAAAATGAAGTAGTTCAAATAACGTTTATTGAACGTGTGTGTACGTGGAATGGTGAAGTGTGTGATGTATGCATGTGTGTCGATGGAAAAACAGTTCTTGAAAAGGTATAAGAAGAAATGAATCCGGCATAGGAAAAGTCTTTGAAAGCCGTAAGAAAATGAGTTGAGAAACTCTTACCGTTGTTTGCCCACGTGTGTTGGTAGTCGTTATGCCGATTGAGAAGAAAAGCGTGAGACGAAACGCTAGTGTATTAGCGTCGTTCTGTCGACCAGAGAAGAGTGAAACGGAACGCTAGTGTCAGCGTCTGTCTGCCGAGGCAGGTCGGTGAGGAAGAGATGGATTTTTCGTTTGCAAAGGTTTTTATAGTCAGAAGGGCAGATAACTCTGGTGTCGCTTTACAGTGCCACCTGTCGGTGAAAAAGCGACACCTACCGGCAAACCGGTGTAGTTATGTTTTGAAAGGAGGAGGTAACTGCTACAATGGCGTCGGGTTGACCCATTGTTTTTGTTATTTTTTTAATGTTCTCCATGTGCGCACTTACGCAGGTAGTGTAGCAGAAAAATTTGCTTGAAAACAAACGACAGTCGAGTATACAAGTATTTTCTTGCGCTAGAACTGTAATGATAGGGATGGTTTGTCCCTTCCTTACTTTTATCACACGAAATGAATTGAACTGGTGTGTGTGTTATAAATTGTGAAAACATGGGATTACCTGGCAAACGGTCTCGATGCGCGCTCTGCAGGGCTGGACCGCCCAAAGAGCGGCAAGATGGCGTCCTAGGCTTAATATCGCCAGGTAATCCCGTGAAATCTCGTGTTCTCTCGCGGAGACGAGAGTCCAGTTTGATATAAAAACGGGTCGCTGGAGGCAAGACGGCAGAAGGCTGAGAGCGTAGTCTACGAGGGACGACGTGGAAAGAAGAAGAGAAAGAAGAAGAGAAAGAAGAAGAGAAAGAAGAAGAGAAAGAAGAAGAAGAGAAAGAAGAAGAAGAGAAAGAAGAAGAGAAAGAAGAAGAAGAAGAAGAAGAAGAGAAAGAAGAAGAAGAGAAAGAAGAAGAAGAGAAAGAGGAAGAAGAAGAGAAAGAGGAAGAAGAAGAGAAAGAAGAAGATAACGAAGTAGAGAAAGAAGAGGTGGAAGATTAATTTTTTCTGCTACAAGCTATTTTCGGCATTGTTATGGAAAAATTCGACATCAGATTGATTCCGGAATTCGACGGCTCTCCTGCTGGTCCATCGGTGGTCGAATGGCTGGAGAAGGCCGAGCGTGTTTGCCGGTTGTGCAAAATTAAAGACCCAGCTATGGTCATCCCATTGAGACTCACTAAGGGGGCTTACGCCGTGTACCAGCAGCTCAGTAATGATGCGACCATGGAGCAGATTGCACAGGCGCTGCACGGGGCATTTGGTGCAGATCCTTTTGTTGCCTGGAGGCAATTTTCCGAACGCCGGCTTGGGCCGGGGGAGACAGTGGACGTCTACATGGCCGACTTGAAAAAGCTTGCTGCTCCCTTCGGCGGTGCGAGTGACCGCATATTGGCATGCGCCTTTTTGTCTGGACTTCCGGACGATGCAAGCCGACTGCTGCGAGCATCATTGAGACTCACAGAGATTGAATTGGTGGAGTTGTTGGCGAGAGCACGAAACATCTTGAAGGACGATCGAGAACTGGTCTCTGCAGCGGTTGACACCTTGGACTCGCCAGCAGAGGGCCTACGATGCTATACATGTGGTGGCCCCAACCACTTCTCCAGAGACTGCAGAGGCGGCACAAGGCGCACCCCAAATTATGGAGCACGAAAAGTAATACGGTGTTACCAATGCAATAAGCCAGGCCACATAGCACGGAATTGTCCGGGAAACGGGCAAGGGGAGGACGCCGCAGCGCTAGCACCCTCCCCAAAGCGGCATTGAACAAAGCGCTTCCTGCAGTGACAGTTCAAGTTGATGGGTGTAAACGTTCAGCGCTGGTTGACCCGGCTGTACCCAAACCCTCCTTCGAAAGGAATGTTGCACCACATGGAAGAAACGACAGATCCCCGTCCTGACTGTCGGCAAAGGCTCATTAGTGTGTTGTGGATCCAGTGTTGTTCATATCAGCATTGACAATGGCCCCCCGGTGGCTGTGACAGTGTTGGTGGTCGATGGGGAGCTGCTCGGATATGACCTTCTCCTTGGAATGGACACTATTACACAGCTAGGCGGAATTACTGTAAACAGCGTCGGTGATGTGAGATTCCCTCGACCAGACAAACAAATGTGTGCAGCAATCACTCTTGACGAACCCGATTTCCACGCAGAATATGACAAGGGCACAAACACATGGACAACGTCCTGGAAGTGGGCAGGCGACCAGCCACCAGTGTCTTTGCGGAATCGGCTGACAGAGTATCCCCCTCCTGCATGGCTTAGGGGGCAGTACGAGGCAGAACTTCAAGTGTGGCTGGATAACGGCTGGTTAATTCCATACCCAGAGGATGAGCTCGGGCCCCCGCGGGGGCTAATTCCCCTGATGGCTATCAGACAAGAGAACAAGCAGAAAGTTCGACCTGTTCTTGATTACCGGGAACTCAATGAACACGTTGACCCGTACACTTCGGGGGCTGACGTTTGTGCTCATAAACTGCGAGAGTGGCGACGGCAGGGTGCGGAAGCGGCCATACTGGACTTGCGAAGAGCTTACCTACAAATACGTGTTGAGAAATCGCTGTGGCCATTCCAGACGGTGGTAATCAAAGGAACTCGCTATTGCTTGACCAGGCTGGGGTTCGGCTTGAATGTAGCCCCGGGCATCATGACGGCGATCATGCGGGCGATCCGGCGTCAGGATAAAGCTGTGCAACAGGCGACATCGTCTTATATAGACGACATTTTTGTCAATGAGAGCCTGCTGTCTGCCCAGGCGGTCAAAGAACACTTTGAGCACTTCGGGTTGTCGTGCAAGGAACCGGAGCGGCTGCAGGATGGGGCGAAAGTGCTCGGGCTGCAGGTGAGCGGAAGTGCAGATGGCCTCCAATGGGGAAGGGGCGGTGAAATCCCGGAAATCCCATCTACCATCACACGTCGGAGCACGTTTTCCGTGTGTGGAAAACTGGTGGGTCACTTCCCTGTGTGTGGGTGGCTCCGAGTGGCTGTGGCGGCTATAAAGCGACGGGCCACTTCTTTGTCAACAGGATGGGACGATGAGGTGCGTGATCCTTCCCTGCGAAGCATGCTGGTGGAAGCTGTGGCCAGAGTGACCAATGATGACCCTGTACGAGGGAGCTGGTGCGTCGATGGGAGTGAGTTTACAGTTTGGGTGGACGCCAGCTCACTTGCCCTTGGCGTTGCTCTGGAAGTCAACGGAAGTATAGTAGAAGATGCCTGCTGGCTCCGGCCAGAGAATGACGCTAAGCACATAAACCTAGCTGAACTCGATGCTACACTGAAAGGAGTCAATCTAGCGCTTCAGTGGCAGGCTAGCGTCCTCCACGTTATCACGGATTCCACGTGTGTGCATCGGTGGATGACCGATGCCTTGAACGGAAAAGCACGGCTGACAACGAAGGCATCGGCCGAAATGTTAATCCGGAGGCGGCTTGCTACCCTAACCGAAACCATCAATGAATACAACTTGGTCATAGATGTGACACTGGTGCAGTCCTGTTTGAATCGAGCGGATCGATTGACCAGAGTGCCTCGCCGTTGGCTGGACCTGCAGAAAGAAGTGAACGAACCAGCACCTGTAAATTGTGCTGCGGTGGGACGTAGACTCAGCCCAGAGCGTATCGCTGATGTCCATTGCCAAAGCGGGCACCCTGGTGTAAACCGAACCTTTTACTTCGCCAGGTTGGTTGACCCCTCTGTGTCACGGAGGGCTGTGAAATCTGTTGTGAGAAGTTGCAACACCTGCCAATCGATCGACCCAGCACCTGTCCGGTGGAAGAAGGGCACACTCGGTGTGAAGTATAACTGGGATAGGATTGCGATGGACATAACTCACTACAACGGGGGGAATTTCTTGACCCTTATTGACTGCGGACCGTCCCGATTTGCATTGTGGCGGTCCCTTCGCCGGCAGGATACGGCTGCCATTGTCCATGAGTTGGAAAGTGTGTTCCTTGAGCGTGGCCCTCCTTCTGAGATATTGACCGACAATGGCCCCGCTTTTGTTAGTGCACCGTTCAAACAGTTTGTAGATGGCTGGGGTGTCCGTCTGCGTTTTCGGTGTGCCCATGTGCCCAGTGGGAACGGAATTATTGAGCGCAACCATAGGACTATCAAGACCATCGCAGCGCGGAAGGGGTGTACGGTGGCTGAAGCAGTCTATTGGTATAACGTCACCCCTAAGGACGATACTTCACCCTCCACCGCGCCAGCTAATGCGCTACATACATACCATGTCAGGGCGAGAGGTTTGGAGAGCAGCTTACTGCCCGAACCAGAACCTCCACAGGAGAAAATGAAAAAAGGAGATGTCGTTTGGGTTAAAAAACCCCGAGGCCAGTGCACGACTCGTTACGGAACCGGTCGTGTCACTGAAGTGATCAGCCCGCAGGCGGTGCGAGTTGATGGAGTACCCCGTCACATTAAAGACTTAAGATCGGTATTCCAAACGCAGCTGCCATTTAACGAGGATAATGACATTGAATCCGTGACCAGCGAACCATCATTCTGGTTCATGACGGCTTCATCGCGCAGCGACACTGAGAGTGATAGCCTTGAATGTACTGACCCTCCTACCGCTGATGAAAGCCCGGACAGTGATGCTGCGATGCGCAGCCTCAGGTTCGCTGACCTTCCTGCCACGGAAGACAGCACGGATGACGACGAGGCCCCGAATCCCCCTCCCCGAAGAAGCACTCGAAGAAAAAGGACACGGCCTCCCTGCTCTTTCTGTGATAATGAGATCAGGGGGAGTGTGTTATAAATTTTGAAAACATGGGATTACCTGGCAAACGGTCTCGATGCGCGCTCTGCAGGGCTGGACCGCCCAAAGAGCGGCAAGATGGCGTCCTAGGCTTAATATCGCCAGGTAATCCCGTGAAATCTCGTGTTCTCTCGCGGAGACGAGAGTCCAGTTTGATATAAAAACGGGTCGCTGGAGGCAAGACGGCAGAAGGCTGAGAGCGTAGTCTACGAGGGACGACGTGGAAAGAAGAAGAGAAAGAAGAAGAGAAAGAAGAAGAGAAAGAAGAAGAGACAGAAGAAGAGAAAGAAGAAGAAGAAGAAGAAGAGAAAGAAGAAGAAGAGAAAGAAGAAGAAGAAGAAGAAGAAGAGAAAGAAGAAGAAGAGAAAGAAGAAGAAGAGAAAGAAGAAGAGAAAGAGGAAGAAGAAGAGAAAGAAGAAGATAACGAAGTAGAGAAAGAAGAGGTGGAAGATTAATTTTTTCTGCTACAGTGTGATTTCTTCCCAGTGTTGTCAGTGATGTCCGGAAATGTTTGGTGTTTGATGAAGGTCCGGGAAGATGTGGTTGTTCAAGTTGATGGGTCCTCCTGTTGATCAATGAACGTCCAGTTGTTGAAGAGAGTTGGTAGGCCTTGAAGGGTGATGTTGATGCTTGCTGAGCCTGACTTTTTACAACCAGTATTAAGTCTTGGGGCTTGGTGATGTTGTTCGTGTCTGGCCGAGTTTGTCATCGTGTGTTGTCTGTTTTGTAGTTTTCCTTTCTTTTATGTATATATTTTCCAACATGTGGGTAGAAGGGAAAAAGAAGAAAAAATGGAGTCGTAATTTGTTTAACACACGGAATGACGTTTTTTGTTTTCGTTTTAGTTTGTTTGAATGTTAGTTTCCACGTAGAGAAAGAATGGCGGCTTCTCTTTTCTTTGTTGTCGAAAAGAAAGAAAAAATAAAAAATAAATTCATATTTTCTTTTTTTTTTTTTTGTTTGAATTTTCATTTCCACGTGGTTAGAGAAAAAGATGGCAGCTTCCTTTTTTTGCTTGTTGTTGAAACAGAGAATATAAATTCGTATTTTCTTTTTTTGTTGTTTGAATTTTCATTTCCACGTGGTTAGAGAAAAAGATGGCGGCAATTTAAAAACTTTTTTTATCAACACGTGATCACGAAAAAGATGGGCAGCGTGAGCGTTTGTTTTCTTTTGTTTTCTTTTTATCTCCACGTGTTCAAAACAAAGGAAGTGGCGTCTTGTAAGGTCCTTTTGTTCGTCGAAAAAGAAAAAAAAAAGGATTGGCAAAAGTTTGTCTTTTTCTTTGTATATAATTTTCCGACACGTGGGTAGAGAAGGAGAAGAAGAAAAAAAAATGAAATTATAATTTGTTTTATACTCGGAGAGAGCCGAGAAATGTTTTTGTTTTTCTTTGTTTGGGTATTTCCACGTGGCCAGAAAAAAAAAAAGGTAAAAGATGGGTGCGTAATTCGTTTTACCACGAAAGAAAAAAACGAGAAATGATATATATATTTTTTGTTTGTTCTAGTACGAAATTAATTACTCCGTCGGATACAACAAAGCTTGCATGCAAAGACGGAGTAATCATTAATAAACAAAAATGTAGTAGTTCAAATAACGTTTATTGAACGTGTGTGTACGTGGAATGATGAAGTGTGTGATAAAAGTAAGGAAGGGACAAACCATCCCTATCATTACAAATGGTGACCCCGACGTGATGTATGCATGTGTGTCTTGAAAAAGGTATAAGAAGAAATGAATCCGGCGTAGGAAAAGTCTTTGAAAGCCGTACACAAAGAAAATGAGTTGAGAACTCTTACCGTTGTTTGACCACGTGTGTTGGTAGTTGTTATGCCGATGCTAGTTGAAAAGAAAATGAGAAAAGCATGATGCGAAACGCTAGTGTATTAGCGTCGTTCTACTGAGGCCAATTGACCAGAAGAGAAGAGTGAAACGGAACGCTAGTGTCAGCGTACTCCTGTCGAGGCTGGTGAAGAAGAGAGATGGATTTTCCGTTTGCAACGGTTTTTATAGTCGGAAGGGCAGATAACTCTGGTGTCGCTTTACAGTGCCACCTGTCGGTGAAAAGGCGACACCTACCGGCAAACCGGTGTAGTTATGTTTTGAAAGGAGGAGGTAACTGCTACAGAACACCTTTTTAAGCTGGTGTTTTTCTTTTAATCGATATTTAAAGCTGGTGTTTTTCAGTGAAAAGTTTCTGGGGGAAAAATGATTTGCCGTTTGTTTTTTCTTTTCAGTGAAAAGTGTGTCCGGTTGGGAAAATGTTTTTGCTCTTCAGTTGTTGTTTTTTTTTTTTTTTAGAATAATATTCAGGTTAAATTGAGGTTTAACAGTCCTGAAAGGGTTAAGAAAAACTAAGAGAATCAACAAAGCCGCCAAAAAGCTGCATGTTCGTTAGGTCACCAATATAGAAAAATGAGACGTAGGTCCATTTCTATTATTCATAACAACTTTATTGGTCTTTGTTCACAGAGAAAAATAGTTCCGTTAGTAGGGAAGAGAAAATAGTTTATATATGATGGAGAAATGTGCTGTATGGGAAAGTCCATACACAGGTGTGGAATCCGGCCATGTTTAAGTCTGTAGTTATGTAACCTGTAGTTATGTAACTTGGCAGTAGCCAATCATTGAGTGCTCTTGTCAAAGTAGAACCCAGGGCCCAATGGCCCGGAAAGTTTCTGTTGCGTCCCAAGAAAAGAGTTTAAGGGTTGGTCAGAGCAACGTGAATGTTGTTAGACCCTGCCCGCGGAAAGAAAAGAGAGAGAGTATCTTCTTTGTTAACACGTTTTATAGTGTCTCATCACGTGGTCAGCTCGCATGAGATATGACCACTGATTAGGCAAGCCGGAAAGGAAGTTAAATACTTGCACCAATCAGCACCGAACTTATGAAATGTCGAAAATATATTCGACGCCAAGGGGTATCCGTATGATCAGAATAGGGTCGGATGCAAAACGTTGCGAAATATTGCAAGTCGCGACCCCACTCTGTCAGGAGTCAAGTAACAAAAAGAAAAATTTGCAAGAACTCCTAAGAACGTAGGAACTCTCTTGCCGTATTGTTGTTGTTGCCAGAACGTACAACCAAGAACCGACCACTTCCACAAGAGGAAAGAAAATGCTCTTAAATAAAAGGTAATCACTCATATGCAAATTACTCTCCTCAGGTGGAAGGTATAAAAACAGAGTTACATCATTCTTCGCTTTTGACTTGAAGAAGCCGAAAGCACCCGGCCCGTCTCTGATCCCTGGCAACCCCATGACATGTAAGTCGATTAACTTATTTTTCTCACAGAAGTAAGCAGATTCGAAATGGTAAACCGCGAGTTGTTGTTGCAACCGCCGCTTGTAAACACTGCTGCTACACTAGTATCTTTTTCACGCACGCTCGTCTCGTATGCCATGCCTGAGACGGCAAACTACGCCATTTCGAGTAAGAAACTTCCTTAAGACGCAACGCCATAGTGATATCTATTAATACAAAAGTGTACGAAATTAACACGGCTCTCTTTAACATAAGGAACTGTATAACGTCTTACACCGGTTTGCTTTCCATTTCTTCTTTTTCATATGGCAGAACGTAGCTTTACGCTTTCATTGTTTTCCCTTTCTTTTTAACCGGGACGTTTTTTTTATTCACGAATCAAAGAAAGAAAATGTGTTTATCCTCTATGGGGAAAAAAATTTTTAAAATTTAATTTGAAAAAAAGAAAAAGAAAGAAAGAAATCCATTTTTCCCACTTTGAAGTTTTCATTTTGAATAATAATAAAAGAGGTAAGTAGAAAATTACGGATTTATTTCGATCTGAATAAAAAGCCACAGGTGTCACTCTAGTGTTACACGTGCCAGATTGAGGTGTTTGTGCAGAATAGGCATCTATGAATATCATTCTTTATGCAGACGTAGCTACTCGAACGCTCAGCGAACAGAAATCACTTTTTTACCCAAAACAATTTATTGTATATTTTTCCTGTCAAATAATTGTTTTTTGGAGGGAACGGGGGCATCTACAGATACATTTTTATTTTTTATTTTTATTATCCTTTCTGGGGGTTTTCTTTTTTTTTGGGGGGGGGGGTCTGTTGTCACATGGACTTAGGGTTACAGATTCTACTTTTTTTAGACGATTACATGTAAACAGCATGGAAAACTTTGAAGTATAGATAAAAAAAGAGCAACAATTATTTCAGAATAGGGGATTAGTTTCGCCTGTAAATTTAATGCAAAATGATGTCTCACTTCTGGGTCACTGGGTGGTAATGATCACCCACTTCCAGACGAGATTGCGTTTTTAAGGACATATAACCAAATATATTTTAAGAACGATAAATTTTGTGTGGTTCAGGGAGGGGGTAACAAATCTGTAGAATTTTTTTTATGCTGAAAAAGATTAACATATAATAAAGAATACTTAATTTGATCATTAATACCTTAAATGAATTAAATGATCAAATTAAGTATTCTTTTGTTGATAAAGTTGTCTCATCTCCTACTTCTAAAAAAGGAACTTTGACTTGGAAAGCACAAACAGAAAGTAAGATCCTAGACCCTACTTAAGAGTTGTAAAGTTTTATTTGAGACATGATAAAAAATAAATTACTTTCCAAGTGGGGCATAATGGGTCACCTCAGATTTTTAGTAGTGACGCCACTGATTCGGCCCCCTTTAGGCAAGAATTGTGTGCTATATTTATTTGATATGGAATAATATGAAGGATTGTGTGTGAAAATACTGAGAGATTTTGTATTTATGACATGTGTGTGCTATTCTATATTTCGCCTAGTTATTACTTTATGGGATGTTCTGTATTTTTCTTGTTAAATCTTGTTATAGTAGTGGTAGCCAGGGCTTTACGTGCTCCACTACTTTTGGAGCTGCTCCTGCTCCAACGCCCAAAATTGGAGCTGGCTCTTCTCACGCTCCCCATTTTCAAAAAGGAGCCGCTCCTGCTCCAACTCCTATAAAAAAGGAGCGGCTCTTTTTCAGCGCACCATAATGAAAATGTACCTTCTTTCATATACGTTATATTCTGCCAATGAGGGATCGAAGGATAGGGGTGGGCGTCAAAGGATCTCGTCAATATGGGTTGGGATGTCACTTAAAGTGTAAGACCGTAAGATAATATTTGACAAAATCTCGCTAATATTTTTAGAGTTATAGGAGAGCATGTCAGACGAAGTATAGGATTATATATCGTAAATTTTCGTTTCCTGAGGTATAAAATAGAAATAGAAAAATCCCTGAAGAATTTTAAAACAATTTTAATATTCATTACATTAACAACCTATTTTTTCAGGAAAGGAAAATTTGACCCGATATATTTAGATTTGTTTTAAGTAAATAAAGTTTTACTTTTAAACATTATTAGTGATTATTTTCTTTTTAAAGAAAACATTTCTCTGGGAGAGGAGAGACAGCCAGGGCAACATTAATCGTCGTACTGTTGTTTAATATTTGTTTGTTCAACGAACGTAACTATATTGTATAATGTATATTATTATTTACAACAGAGAAACGCGCAAGTACTTTCAAACAAATCGATTTATCCATTTTCTTTTCAATAGTACAATTTGGAGCAAAAAAAGCCCAATGAAGTTTATTTTTTAAAGATTGAATAAAAAAAAATGTTTCTCATAAGTTGGCCCAAAAATATCAATAAATTGTCAATTCAGAGATCCATTTAATGTCTTAAAATTTCATACAAAATATCTGGCCTAGACATTGGGAGTTGAAAAAATATCGGGTCAAATTTTCCTCCACCGAAAACTTAACTAGAGCAAGTTTTTCTTAGGTCAAGCAAAAACATTTATCAAAATTAAAAATTGAATAAAAAAAGGTGAAACGTCTATATTTTAAATCTCTAACAAAAACATTCTGTTTACAATTTTAATATTCGATAATAGATTTTTTAAGATAAAGAAAGATATCTAATCTACTTTCGGTTCTAAAAAGACAACTAATTAGTCAGAAAGTCTAATTACTCGCTTTTTTAAATTAAAATTTAAGATATTTTATTTAATTTTATTAAGTTTAAACATCGGTTTAATTGTAGAATATGGACCACTGTTTTCTTTCCCTCATTTCGCTTGGTATTCGCTCAAATTTTGGATAAAACTGATTGGTGGTCTTAATTATATTTTTGGTCCTGAAATAAAATTCTCATTTACTTTTTAAAGTGTTGAGAATCTAACTTTAATTCCAGGTTTTAATCGCTGGTGGCCATGTTGGTTTTTATTGTTTTGTTCCTTGGACTAAAGATATTTTTTACTTGGACTAAATATATATTTTACTGCTTTAACATTTTATTACACACAAAAAACAAACTTTGAACATTCTATTTACAAAAGCAAGTTTTAACAAAAATTAACAAATTTAAAAGCAAACATGAAAAGGTTAAAACATACTAATCCAACGACCCCTATAGTATAATTGAACCTAAAATTCTTTATTTAAAAACATGAATTAAAAGAAAAAATGACTTATTTATTCAATCTTCTCCAATTTTCTTTGTTTCATTTCTTAGAACATGTTTGTAAGATTTATTTCCTGTATTTACAGTTTTACGGTAAGAAAAAATTTGTTATATTCAGCATTGGCCACGTGCGCGCATAATAAATACATTCGCCTGTACTACTCGTCTTCCGAGATTTTTTTGCCCCAGATTACTTGCTGTTACAATATATATATGCCATTGACATTAGTTTTTAAGACAACCTTAAAGATTCCAAGTTATTATTGTGCTAGAATGAACACCATTCATTGAGGCAGTTTCTGCAAGTAACTGTAGCGGTCATATCATCAGATTAAACAACATTTTCAAAATGGGGAGAACAATCCAACTTCCCAATAACTCTCCAGAGTACCTCATAGTTTACTCTGTCAAAGGCCTATGCAAGCTCCATTAAACACTGGTAGATGTAAAAATTATGACTAATGCCATTTCCTGTACATGGCAAGATGAGATGTTTATCAGGTGCAATTCCTACATTGAAAACGTCAATGGGATTCTGAAAGAATAGATTGATATTCCTCCAAACAATATTAAAGAATTCTTCCAAACAACGAGGAGCAAAGAAATTAAACAAATGAATGAGAAGCGCATTTCTCCAATCTTGCGGTGTACCTTCAGGTAAAGTATATATCAACACTTCGTGCAGCATCTATTTAATCTGTAGCCATCACATTTAAGGAGTTCATCACAAATAACGTCTGACACAAAGCTTTTCCACTTTTCATTTTTGTGACTACTCTATAAACCTCATAATTAGTTGGTTGATTATCTAAATCATTATTAATGTGGAGTTGATCAAGTTGGTCTCCAAAGCTCTTATAAACCTGTGATAACCGATTCAACATTTCATTCAAGTAGTGTTTTCAGTGATTATCATGAATATCCTCTGACCTGATAAGCAACTCAGATCAGGGGTCAATACCCAAGCTCTTTTGCTTCCATGCAGTTTCTTTGTTTTTGTATGCAAATGATGGAAGTGAAATTCGGTTTGTATAGCCTAAGTGGGCATGTTAATTGTGCATAGGCAACCAGACTTGCTGATAAGGTAATAGAAGATAATCCAATGGTTTGACGTTTGAATACGTTTATTTTAAATAAACATTCTTTTTTTCTTTCGATCAAACTTTAAAAAATTCTACTTAGAAAAACTAATTTAATTATAATTATTATTAACTCATACTTTTGATTTAAAACCATTTTAAATAAGAAACAATCATCTTCATTTATTTCATTAAACACTGAAAAACCTAAATAAAACAATAACCGGTTTCATCTTACTTCCAGTCGTCGTTAAACATTCTCTCTATCTCTCTCTCTTTCACACACATTATTGTAAGTCTTTTTTTCTCTTTAAACTCTACATATTTCTTCCAGTTCTTTTACATTGGCTATCCCTCATAGCTTAATGGTGATCAGCTTCAGCTGTTAACTGAAACATTGCTGGTTTGAATCAAATTGTGGCCTATTTTTTCTCTTTTTGTTTCAAAATAATTTCTGTTTCTGACATGTTGAGAGTCATAGAAAACTCTTATGTCACATACATATTTTTTCTTTAAATAAAACGAACTTTTAAGAAATACCACCTAAAAAATTAATTTAATTGCAAAAAATAATCAGTAACTATATTTCAATGTTTGTGGATTGAAAATATTATTTAACATCCCACCACCATCAAAAGTACACTGAGGCGATGATGTTAGTTATTATTCGTGAAATAAAAAGACATTTTCATTATCTCATATATAAAGTAAAGTGAGGTTTTTCCCCATATCATTGATTGGTATAGATTCCTAAAAAGCGATATAAAACATTCTGTGAATAAAACAAAACAGCAAATTTTATTTGGATTATTCAAACTACTATTCTCACAGTGGTTGTTATTTTCACAATGTTTCGCTTTATGTAATCTCTGACTTTATTCAGATGCATCTTTTTAAACTCTAGAATCTTTATGTCGATATGGTATTTCGAACTGAGCTTTTAATTTCATCCACAGGGGAAGATTATTCTCGTTGTTTCAGCCATTACTGTTTAGAAGTGTTAAGTAATTTTAATTTGATTCATAGTTGTAGTAATTATTGAAATTCAACCTTCAGAAAAATCTCACTGGAAACTGAGTTTTACTAAACGCTTATATAAGTTGCACCATGTGTCCACATGAATATTTCTATAAAATTAGATTATTTCTTTAATTTAGAAAATCTTTAAGAAATAAAGACATCTATTGTTCTTATTTGTGTGACTTTCTGGCCATTTGTATGCACATATCTATTCTTATGAATCTCATAGAGAAAATATTTTATTAACTTGAAAAATAATGGCATTTATAAATAAACGAGGAAAAAGGTATTTTGAAGAACGTCTATTAAACATAAAATATTGGCATCGATTTTATTTGACAGAATACTTAATAGATCACATTTTATATAATTTTACAGTTTAAAATGCTATGGCCAGTATTAGAAATATTTTTTAACATTCCACTTTTTTCTCTGTTAGAAACAAAGATACAGTTTGTAGTTATTCCAAAAGATTTTTCTTCTGATATAAAAAAGATGGTTTAAGTTGATTTTTACAAGTTTTATTTCTTTCGTCTTCTTTTAATTATTTTCAGAAGACTCTGTAAAACTGAATGAGTGGATTTTTAAACAATAGTAAAAAGTATGCATGCATAGTAAACAATGACAGGGATAGGCTAAGGCACAGAAATGCCCAATCAGAAATTGCCTAAAAAAATGGTCTTTAAAAATAGTGGCACCGAGGCAATCTTTTTAGAATTTTCAAAATGTTTGTTTTTTATTTGTAAAAGAAATTTACAAATGTATTTGTAAAAAAGTTTTCCACTACTATGTATAATTTAAGTCATCTGAAACTTTGTGTTTTGACAATAAAAATATTTGATTTATAGCTTTTTGTACGTTTATAACGTTAAATATTGCAATCTAACGTTAAAAATGTATAAAAAGTTTATCATGACTTCAATGATACATTATCATGGAAAATCTTTTAAAACTAAACATTACAATATCCTTGATTCTTGATAGGTTTTTATAAAGTTTGTTGTCAGTATCTACAGGTGATGATTAAGATAGTCTCCAGACTTAATTTTATTTCTGCATTATCATCCACAAAACAATTTTTATTATCCACAATGACTTAAATTGAGAGAACTATGTTTTATTTTAATTGGCAGAACAAGTTTTTAACTGAATAAAGTATAAAAAATAGAATAATTTTTTGAGAAGCAGATAAATAAAATTAATCAAAGTTCAATTAAGAATGTATAATTTTGAAGAAAGTGTCATATTTTCAAATTCAGTGTGAACATCACAAAATTGTTGTGATATTCAAAGGTTTCTATCTATTTTTCTAATGATTATAAAATAAAAAGATTTAACTTTTGGAAGTTTTTTTTAAAATCCTAATATGTTATCATACCGGCGTGGGCGGAAGAACACAAAGTAGTGGCAAAATCACTTCAATAGCAAAGCATTCAATCTAGCCATAAAAACCGGCTCCCACAAGCTCTAGCAAAAAGGCACTAAAAATGCCAAAAATATTTATAACGTGATTGTCTACTACTACGTCCGCCAAAACCAGAGTTAAACAAAATAAAAGCAGTAGCCATGACAAGATCAGCCTCTTTTTCCTTTTTTCCCTACGACCAGCGATTAAGACGGTCCTGCCAACAGACTCTTAAAGCACTGGGGCAAGAAGCTGCCTGCTGCTGTCTTACTGTCACTTCACGCCGTCTCCCCCTTCCTCCTCATCGGACACAGGACGAATAGTAAGCTTAAACCCTTTCTCTTTTCTCTTTTTTAAGAACCGTCGAACACAACTTCCTATCATTCTTACACGGCAAAAAAGAGGTTGAGAGACGGCTCATTTTCTCTATTTATGCACACACCCAAACACGTGTGTTTTCTTAGAACAAACCTTTAAAAGAGACATTTTTATACAAACAGTAAAAGGGACATTTCTGTACACAAACTCAGACTTTCATTGAGGAATTTATACAAATTAAATGAACCATGGTAAATAAATTGTTATGTTTATATGAATGTTTGAGTGCTGACTTTCTTACCTTTTATCTTTTTGTGTTGGTTACTGGCGTATTTTGCTCGTTCTTTCATGTTTAACAAAAATAGAATTCGTTAATACCCCCACAGTGTCTTAGGTATCTCCTTACATCGGCTGCTATGATTTCATTTGGCAATCAGAGTGTATAGATTTTGTGATATAAATAAAACCTACGACCGCTGACGTGGCCTTAGCAGTCCGTCGGCTGAAGTGGTAACAATGTGCTCTGTCTCTCATGTTTCTTGCATTGTTTCTGTTTGTATCCTGCCTTTCTGTTTTCAGACGAGAGACTAATACTATTTTACAACTGGCGACAAAGGATTTACGTGACGTGTCGGCAGTGTTTAGGTCGTCCTTTCCAAGTTATACTCATATGGCATGAGGTGCAGACGTTAGTGTTCAATTCTGGACATATCTGACTTGAGGCTTTTGACGATTCGTAAAAGTGGTCGGTGGTCAGTGGTAATGGTGAATCTCGACCCATACAAATATAGGTGAAAATGTTCGGCAGCGTATACAATGGCTAGCATCTCTCTCTCAGTCTGTGTGTATTGCTGTTCCACATCTGTGAAGGCACGGCTGGCATATCACAGTATTTTCCAATCTTGTGTAAGGATTGGCCCTAATCCAATGGGGCTCACGTCTACAAAGGATATGTGTCTCCTTGTTCTGGTCAAAGTAGACCATAACTCTAGCTCCAGTCAAGGCTTCTTTCAACTGGCTCACTGCCCTTTATTTTGTCTCCGATCACCTACATTCTGTGTCTTTTTTATGAGTTGTTGAAGTTGCTCGGTGATAGTGACATAATGTGGGATTAACCTGGCCACGTATTGGACCATGCCCAGGAATTAGCGAACTTCCCTAACGTTGGTGGGCGATTTGCAGTTGCTGCAATTTTCTCTGGATCCGGTGACACTCCATTCTCACTGAAGGTGTGTTCGAAGAAGGTGAGCTGTTTCACTGAGAAAAGGTACTTTTCCCTGTTTAGCCTGATCCCAGAATTGCCACATTGTTTTAGTCAAGAACCTCATGTCATTTTTGCTAATCTCACAGAATATAAAAAATAAATATATAAAGCAAATTCTGCTACATATTTCATAAGATAGATTCCAAAATGTTTCCTGTAAATTAATTATATTATTTCTAAATTCATCCAGTTTATGCTTATAATTATTTACATTAGAGCTATTTCTAACCTGATTAGGAAAGTTGTTAAAATGATAATGTTCTATTATTAAAAAAAAGTCTAATAGATGTAGTTTTAGAAACTCCAGTGCACATAGAGATATTTAAACAGTGTGTTCAACATGTAGAAATCTTATTTATTATTTTGATGGTGTCAATTAAATCAGCCCACATTTTTCTCTTTATTTAAGTAGTTAAATCTATTGATTCCAACTTATTTATATGACAAATCTGTTCACCCTTTAATCTTTTTATTAATTTATTCACTTTTCTTTGTACATCTTTTAATTTTAATATTATATCATAATTTTTGTGTTTAGCGACTAGTGCTATATGTAGTCTTATTAAATAATCTGTTCGGATCGAGGGTCGTGTTCCCCCGATTATAAACGTGTTCAGTAAATCAAGCAATGTTGCATGCAAAGACAGAGTAATAATTAATAAACAAAAATGAAGTAGTTCAAATAACGTTTATTGAACGTGTGTGTACGTGGAATGATGAAGTGTGTGATGTATGCATGTGTGTCGATGGAAAAACAGTTCTTAAAAAGGCATAAGAAGAAATGAATCCGGCGTGTGGAAAGTCTTTGAAAGCCGTATACAAAGAAAACGAGTTGAGAACTCTTACCGTTGTTTGCCCACGTGTGTTGGTAGTTGTTATTCCGATTGAGAAGAAAAGCGTGAGCCGAAACGCTAGTGTATTAGCGTCGTTCTGTCGACCAGAGAAGAGTGAAACGGAACGCTAGTGTCAGCGTCTGTCTGTCGAGGCAGGTCGGTGAGGAAGAGAGAGAATTTCCGTTTTGCACCGGCTTTTATAGTCCGAAGGGCAGATAACTCTGGTGTCGCTTTACGGCGCCACCTGTCGGTGAAAAAGCGCCACCTACCGGCAAACCGGTGTAGTTATGTTTTGAAAGGAGGAGGTAACTGCTACAAGGACTCCCCCCCAGATTGAAAAATATGAAAATATTATTCAATATGTACAGTTGTAGATGAAAAGCATTCTTTGTGGGTATGTCTGTTTTGCTGTTGAAGATTAGAAAAAGTAGTGTGCACGCTACTTATTTCTGTTTCTGCATCAGTATTGAATGATTGATCGCAAGTGCGTCTGCGGAATTGAGTGTTTGTAACGCATGTGGATCTGCGTGTTGTTTGGGTCTGCATCAAGTTTGAGTGCAAGTGAGTTTGTGGTCGAAAAATGTTGAGTGCAAGTGAATTTACACTTGTTGGTGGCGTTGTTCATGTTGATTAGTCTGCGTGATGTGGAGCTGATGAACGAACGTTGAATTGTCAGTGTTGTCCGGGAATGTTTGGTACTTGGGTCTGCGCGGTTGTTGATGAGTGAGCACAAGTGGGTCTGTGCGGTGTTGATGAGCAAGCACAAGTGAATCTGTGCAGTTGCTGATGAATGAGCACAAGTGAGTCTGTGCAGTTGTTGATGAATGAGCACAAGTGAATCTGTGCAGTTGTTGATGAATGAGCACAAGTGAATCTGTGCAGTTGTTGATGAATGAGCACAAGTGAATCTGTGCAGTTGTTGATGAATGAGCACAAGTGAATCTGTGCAGTTGATGAATGAGCACAAGTGAGTCTGTGCAGTTGTTGATGAATGAGCACAAGTGAATCTGTGCAGTTGATGAATGAGCACAAGTGAGTCTGTGCAGTTGTTGATGTTGTTCATGTTAATTAGTCCGTGTTGTGGAGCTGATGAACAAACATCTAGTTGTTGAGATTGGTGGTACACTATGGTCAAAATCAGATGCACAAATGTCTGCAAGTGAGTTAGCAGGTCCAGGTACAAGTGGGTCTGTACTGGTGTTGGTGCGTCGTTCGAGTTGATGTGTCCCCCAGTTGATCAACGAACGTCCAGTTGTTGAGTATTTAGTCGTGCTTGTGCAGTTGTACTCATTTTGAACTGGTTTGATTTCTTCCATAGTGTCGTCAGTGATGTCCGGAAATGTTTGGTGCTTGATGAATATCCGGGAAAAATGTGGTTGTTCAAGTTGTGTTGAAGATTGTTGGTAGGCCTTGAAGGGTGCTGTTGTTCGTGTTTGTCGTCATGTGTTGGTCGTTTTGTAGTTTTCTTTTCCTTTATATATATATTTCCAACACGTGGGTAGAAAGGAAAAAGAAAAAAAAAATAGAGCCGTAATTTGTTTCACACACGGGATGACGTTTTTTGTTTTCGTTTTAGTTTGTTTGAATGTTCGTTTCCACGTAGAGAAAGAATGGTGGCTTCTCTTTCCTTTGTTGTTGAAAAGAAAGAAAAAAAAAATTCGTATTTTCTTTTTTTTTTTTTTGGTTTGAATTTTCATTTCCACGTGGTCCGAGAGATAAAAAATGGCGTTATTTTAAAAAAAATTTTTTTATCAACACGTTGTCCGGAAAAAGATGGCGGCATTTTTGAATTTATTTTATCAACACGTGGTCCGGAAATAGATGACGGCATTTTTGAATTTTTTTTATCAACACGTGGTCACGAAAAAGATGGGCAGCGTGAGCGTTTGTTTTCTTTTGTTTTCTTTTTATCTCCACGTGTTCAAAACAAAGGAAGTGGCGTCTTGTAAGGTCCTTTTGTTCGTCGAAAAAGAAAAAAAAAGGATTGGCAAAAGTTTGTCTTTTTCTTTGTATATATTTTTCCGACACGTATGTGGAGAAAGAGAAGAAGAAAAAATGAAATTGTAACTTGTTTTATACTCGGAGAAGGCCGAGAAATGTTTTTGGTTTTTCTTTGTTTGGGGATTTCCGCGTGGCCAGGAAAAATGGCTTCTTTTTTTTTGTTTGTTTGTATATTTCTACCACGTGGGTAGAAAAAAAAGGAAAAAGATGAGTGCGTAATTCGTTTCACCACGAAAGAAAAAACGAGAAATGATATATATATTTTTTTTTTTTGTTTTTGTACGAAATTAATTACTCCGCCACATACAACAAAGCTTGCACGTCAGGTCACCAATGTTCGGATCGAGGGTGACGATGTTTCCGGACTATAAACGTGCAAAGTTGAATCAAGCAATGTTGCATGCAAAGACAGAGTAATAATTAATAAACAAAAATGAAGTAGTTCAAATAACGTTTATTGAACGTGTGTGTACGTGGAATGATGAAGTGTGTGATGTATGCATGTGTGTCGATGGAAAAACAGTTCTTGAAAAGGCATAAGAAGAAATGAATCCGGCGTGTGGAAAGTCTTTGAAAGCCGTATACAAAGAAAACGAGTTGAGAACTCTTACCGTTGTTTGCCCACGTGTGTTGGTAGTTGTTATTCCGATTGAGAAGAAAAGCGTGAGCCGAAACGCTAGTGTATTAGCGTCGTTCTGTCGACCAGAGAAGAGTGAAACGGAACGCTAGTGTCAGCGTCTGTCTGTCGAGGCAGGTCGGTGAGGAAGAGAGAGAATTTCCGTTTTGCACCGGCTTTTATAGTCCGAAGGGCAGATAACTCTGGTGTCGCTTTACGGCGCCACCTGTCGGTGAAAAAGCGCCACCTACCGGCAAACCGGTGTAGTTATGTTTTGAAAGGAGGAGGTAACTGCTACAAATCTAACAACAACATTTGCTTCCCTAGAAAAAGAATCTCCAATCCTTCAACCAATTATTTTATTTGCCTTTGAAATATATTATACAGACAATGTTTTCTATTTATTATGCTGGAGAAGATATTTTATTAATCCAGCGATTTCAATGTATGTATTTTGATGCATGTCAGTTCTTTTTGTAATGTGTTATTTATTTATTAATATTTTGTTTTTCATTTCAGATAACACTAACAGTGGATGAATAAATGGATTAATCTAATTAACTGTAGGAGAAACATTGAAGTTCAAATTCATTAAAATTTACTGCTTAAAAATTTTCTAACGTGGACGAATCAAAATTTCTTCTAGTTTCTCATTTTAAAAATACTTATGGAAACACCTGCTGAAGGGAAAGTGTATTCTTGTGAAGTATGCAGATTTGTATGTAGATGCAGTTCTGCATTAATAAGGCATGTTCGAACACATACTGGAGAAAAACCCTTTTCCTGTAAAGAATGTGGAAAAAGATTTTCACAGAGTCATTATTTAAAACATCACATACGAATACATTCTGGAGAAAAACCTTATACTTGTAAAGTATGTGGGTCTTCATTTTCAATGAATTCTGGTTTAAAACAACATATGCGAATACACACTGGAGAAAAGCCCTATTCTTGTAAAGTATGTGGAAAACAATTTTCACAGAGTTCAGATTTACAAATTCACATACGAATACATACTGGAGAAAAACCTTATTCTTGTAAAACATGTTCATTTGCATTTTCAGAGAATTCTAGTTTGAAACAGCATATACGAATACACACTGGCGAAAAACCTTATTTCTGTAAAGTATGTGGATGTACATTTTCACAGAATTGTGCTTTAAAAATACACATGCGGAAACACACCGGAGAAAAACCTTACTCTTGTACAGTTTGTTTGTCGGCATTTTCAAGCAGTGCTAATTTAAAAATCCACCAACGGACACATACTGGGGAAAAACCTTATTCTTGTAAAGTATGTGGAGCTTCATTTTCAGAAAACTCTGGCTTAAAAGGACATATGCGAACACACAGTGGGGAAAAACCTTATTCTTGTAAAGAATGTGGATCTGAATTTTCATTGAATTCAACCTTAAAACAACACATGGGAACACATACTGGAGAAAAACCATATTCTTGTACGGTATGTGGAACTGCATTTTCACAAAATCCTCATTTAAAATTACACATGCGAACACATACTGGAGAAAAACCGTATCCTTGTAATCTATGTGGGTCTGCATTTTCACAGAGTTCTAGCTTAAAAACTCACATGCGAATACATACTGGAGAAAAACCATATTCTTGTAAAGTATGTGGGTCTGCATTTTCACAGAATGGTAGCTTAAAAAGTCACATTCAAACTCATAAAGAAATTGCACAGAAGTGGAGTGTGTGAGCCACCTGACATCCAATTATAAGGCTCTGTTGGAGGATGGCTACTATACAATGCGACACAACGGAGTGTGCAAATATCGTCACTGGACTATATGTAACAAGTTGAATATCCAGAGTAGCAGCAAGTCCTGGGAGCATATACCAGAAAGAAAAGTTGGAAATAAGTTATACACCATCCACTATTACTATGCAATCCCTACAGCTACATATATAGAAAACGGAGCTGTATATGGACAAAAGGGAGGAAGTAGCAACCCTAGTTGAAGTCAGTATCCCTAATGAAGCTGGCTTAAACAGAGCTGAAAGGGAAAAGATTACAAAATACCAAGGTATTATGTACAACATGAAAAGAAACTAGAATCTGGGGAAGATCTCCATCATTCCAGTAATTATAGGAGTAACCGGATTAATGAAAAAGAATTTCAAAAACTACTTGGCGAATATACCCGATGAACCAAGTTCAAGAGAGATACAAACAATTGCACGTAAAGTGACGGTTAAAATCTTAAAAAGTTCTCTCGGATGGGGTGTCTGAAATACCAGGTGAATGTCTGACATCCTCAGCAAAAACAAAAAGATAAGAAAATAAAAAATCAAGTGTTTTCCCTGGATGGGGCTCCTTGATCTCTAAGAACTAACTAAAAAAGAGAAAATATATATTCTTGTAAAGAATGTTGATCTGTGTTTTCAGAATTTTGCACAGGTCGTGATCGTCTGCTCATTGTACTGGTCCAAAGTCTTTGCCTAATTTTGACACCTGTCACTGTGTCAATTGTGCGGTCTCAGTCAGTACTCCAAATAAAATTACAACTTCAATTTTGGGGGAAGAGGGGTTCAATAATACTCGTTTTCTTCTACTGAACAGCAGACTTGTAAATAAGAATCTTTAGCCTGGCCAAATCAAAACACAAATCAAACCGAACACAATCCATGAACTAAGATTCCCACAGCCAATCGGTCTGTGACGAGCACAAAAACCCTAACTGAATTGTGAGATGCCAAGAAAATTAACTCCTTCCCTGCCTCTCTGTGGAATATATATAGATATTGAGATCTTTTGTCATAGACGACCCAGTTATCCACTTGAAAATGATGGCCAACCTTATCTATGGACATAAACTAATGCCGTATCTGGACGAGCATTAATTTTGGAAAACATCAAGTGGACAAATAGAATTTTGTGTGATCCACCCCAGACCACATATATTTCCCATTTCTATGGTGGTTTCTCTTTTCTTAGTTGAGTATTTCTAACTCACAGCAAACCTGTTATTCGCATGAATTGCAACTGTTTACATCTGTCCCTATCACCATGTGGGAAATACTGTCTTTTGCAGCATTTCGCTCAGTTCTGCTGAAAAAGAACAAAAATAATTTCAGGACAACACTGAAGAGTAGAGAAAAAAGTTCATTTGCAAATTCCAACAGTTCATCAATAAATGTCATGGATGTAATGTTCATTTACGCATGCATCATTTTCCCTAAAATTATTGTTTATACAGTGTTCATTATTCTTTTCTCCATTTTCTTCTTTATTTTTTTTTTTAAATGATAAGGTTTATTCTTCTTAATTTTTTTCATTTTTCACTAGTCCTCACACCTGTTAAACCGTGCACATTCAAAACAGTTGTTTTTCTACATTTAGAAATTCACTTCAATTGTATGGTAGCTTCATTTCTCATGAGGACACTCAACATTTTCTGATAACTGTGAAGGTCCAGTTCATCTTCAGCTGCTCTCCACCATATCAACACCATGCATCGTCGGGATCTCAATTGGTTCAGTTAATATAATTTTGAATCAACCTTTTAACATTTTATTTTTATTATCATCATCATCTCCACAACTTTCACTATTATTATACTCCTCAACATCATTAATTTCATTACTATCGTCATTATCATCATCGTCATCACAACCACCATTATTACTTGCATTCTTACTATTAACATCATAACTATTACTTTATTATTATCATCATCATCATTATTATTACTTGAATTATCACTATTATTATCTATCCAAGAACTAACAAATTCTCAACTAATTTCTCTTTTGCCACTTTTTTTAGAAGCAATGTACAATTTATCAATATCTTTTTTCATTCAATCTTTTACATAAACAGAAGGGGGACACCTCACATTCTCAATTCATGCACATCCTCTTGGCATCGAAACACATCTTCTCCAAATCAAACTATTTTCAAATATAAATATATTTTTTAAAAGACCCCTAACATGCACGCTTTTCTCCATATATGAATCGCATGCCTGGCAAGGACACTATTCCAAAATCTTTTCGATACCTCTACCATTTTTAAATTTCTCAACAGCCCAAATATCTCTCCAAAACCCTTTTCCATAATTCTACCATTTTTAAATATCTCCAACACATATCTTCTAATCAATATGAATGTTTAAATGAAGTGTTTTATATTCCAGTAGCCATTGTCAAATAATGTTAGAACGTAGATGGGTGATGAATGCATCTCTGACACGTTTGTCACTGCTTTTTGCAGCACCGACAGATTAAAAGTTACATTTCTTTGCTAGTAACTGTAGTCCTTTAGTTTACTCGTTAATACTTTCCTCCTTTATCTGCCCATGTGTAGAAAGTAAATGTCGGACAAAAGCTTCATGTGTGGGCCTTATATACAAATCTTGTAGACGGCTAACTACAGTGCCAAAAGTGTGATATTATGAAATGTATCTGAGGAAATACAATTTATAAGGTATCCAATTTGTCTAAGATGTTAGGGTTACTAATTTTCCATAAGAAAGACGAGAAGCTCCCAAATCAATGATTAAATATTTTACTCGATGTTTCGTAATTTTGTGGTCGTTAGCAAAATCCGAATTTGGTGGTAACAAAAGAGGTTAAAAACACAGCTTAAAAGAAAACATGGCAAAGGCAAAAGATAAAATAAGAGGTTCGGTAGTGTTAAAATAGAGTTTTATTAACATTAAAATGGGGCTGGCTGCTTTTAATTCCCAAAGCTAGGTTAACTACGTTAACCTTGGTAACCAAGATAAAAAGAAAACTAATGACCTGAAAGATCACATAGGGATAAAGTTCGTTGGCACAACGAACTGGAAACAAATTAATTCCTTTTTTTTCATATAAAAACATACAATAAAGACTAAAGAAATCTTCTTATAAATTCAACAAAAGGGGCTCAAAGGGGCATAAAACAAGAAAATAAAACTCAAAATATACAGGATCGTAGCAGTTGGTTGACGTATCGTCTCCGGCATGGTCTGGACTAGTTTTTTTTATTTTCTATTGAAATGTCCGTTTCAAATGTCCCTCTTTATTTTCTTTCGATACTTTTCATTCCAAGGATCTCCAAGTTCTTGAAATTACTTCTCAAATGAAATTCCCCTGAAACGTCCTTCCTCCAAAAGGCAGTATTTGGGAATTTTCTTTAAATTTAAAGACACGCCTGTCTTTACACAGCAAAAAAAATTATTTGACATAAGGTTATCCCTTTAAGTGAAAATATATTTCTTTAAAATTAGGGTCTCTCAGATACCCTGAATTTCCACATAAAACGTTCTTACTCTAAGAACGAGTAGCAAAAATCCAAATTTTTACGTCCATTTTCATAACAGACAGAGTCCGTTGGCAGTGAACTGCTCTCTTCTGCTCCCTGGTCGGCACTGCATAAAAAAGCGGCAAAAGCATAGTGTCATCGCATAGGGAACAATATCCAAATCGAGGCTACACTGCTATGACGTCACCTCTAGACTTCATTACAACGATGATGCTGCTGAAACAAAAAGAGCCGGGAAAACAACACACAACCAGACGGCTATTTGTACAGTGGCAACATGTTGACCTCCCCTACCCCTCATGCCCAAAATAGAAATAAATTTCCGAAACTCTCCGAACAAGAAAAAAAAAAGTTTTTATTTACATGCTCCTTGTTCATCTCAATACCACAAATAGTCCTCATTCTGATCAGTAACCCTCCTACGGGTTCTACTGGGCCTAGAATCGGAGGTTGTGGCAGAGGCTCCAACAACAGCGTTAGCCTAAATTTCTCCAGGATCTCCTGAATTGGAACATTCTTCGGAGGAATCCGAGGTTTGATGCGAATGAGTAATCGATAACTCTAAAGGAAAAAGGTGCCTCAATTAATGCTTCTGAGTGGTGCCATCAGCTTTCCTTATCAGGGCAGATCTTGTATGGGAGTCATCACCTCTATCATCTAGGTATAGATCTAACTTCACAACCAGCGAAGGAATCTCATGGTTGGAGGGATTCAACAGAAAGGGTTTTTCTTTGGAAAGGAGCAACGACTGCTCCAACCTAATCAAATAAACTCCGGCCACCAGCCCAGGCTCCTCTACAGACTTCCGTAACTTCAGCACAAATCTGAACACATAGGACTGTGGTGTAAATGAGGAAAAAGAAGAGAAAACAAGAACGACCGACCGCGTTTTTGCGTGGCTTACCTCGTGTGAAGAAGAAGGAAACAAGAATGGCCGACTTGTTTCTTTAAATGCCTACAGGGTGACTACGAGGTATGCAAATGAGATGCTCCTGATTGGAAATGGAAGAAATAAAAGAGGAGTGATTGGGGGAGGAGGCAGAGGGAAGTTAGATTGCGAACAGAGAAGTTTGATCATAGGAGAAAAGTCGGATCCGTAGAGAGTGAAGAAAAACGTTGCAGAAATTCGTTCCGGAGTGGATAGAAAGCGGAAGTACGGCCAGCAGTGTCGCGTATATCACAAGCTATTTCGGCAGCATCGAGCAAATTACCATGGCTGAGTGGAGACTGAGCACTCACATGCTGAGACCCTTTACTGGGGAGGGTGACCTGATTAAGTGGCTGGAGAAATTAAAGATGGTGGCGAAGCTGCAAAAGATAGAAGATGTGGTCACCCTGCTGCCGCTATACTTAGAGGGGGAAGCCCTCACGATTTACCAGCAGATGCGAGATGAAGACAAGGAAGACCTTGCCTCAGTGGAGCAAAGGCTGAAATTGGCCTTCGCTGAGGGTCCATTCGAAGCACTTGGTAAGCTTTCCAGTTTGAGGTGGACCGGCGAGTCGGTTGACGTCTTTGCGGCAGAGATCAGGAGACTGGCAGGGTTGGCTGGTTACGTGGGGAGGAGCCTGGAGATGACGGTAAAGCTGTACCTAGTTAACGGCTTCCCAGAGGAAATCTCTACGAACATGCAGAGAATCACTGGGATCCATACTATGGAAGTGGACGATCTCTTGGTTCACGCCAGAGTCCTAGTGAAAAATGTTAAAAGCCCAATCGTGGCTGCAGCTGTGGGTGGAAATATGTGCATGAGGCCTCACTTGAATGAGAGGCAGCCGGCGAGGCGACAGGAGGGGAGACCTGCAATCAAGTGCTTCCGGTGCCAGGGCCCTCATCTGATCAAGGACTGCAAAGAGCCGAGACCGGGGATCACGTGCTACCGATGTGGACAAGTGGGGCACCTTAGCCGCTATTGTGTTGCTGCACGGCACCAGGGAAACGAGTGAAGGGGAGCTATTGCGCCAGTGGTTACCCCTTCTGTGCGGAGATGGCGCATGATGGAACGTTGCCTCGGTTACCGGTAGTAGTCAATGGGAAGAAAGCCATAGCCCTTGTCGACACAGGCTGTACTACAACGTTGTTAGCGAGGAATGTCGCTAGGTCATGGAGCGGAACCAGGACTATTAGGACCGTGGATGGCAGGGATGTGAAGTGCCTAGGTGAGACGACAGCGGAAGTAATGGTGCAAGGGGTGTCCATTGGACTGCGAGCCTTAGTGTTGAATCATCTGGTCGGTGGTGTTGACGTGATTATAGGTATGAGTGCAATTAACCGACTGGGGGCGCCACGTTACGAGGGAGCCAAGTGACGTTCGGACGTCTCGGCGCAGTGGGGATGGCAGGAGTGGAAGGTGATAGAACCATCAGAATACCAAAGCCGGAGGTTTGCTGCATTGAGGACAAAGATTTCCTGGCAAAGTTTGATGGCGTGAGGTGGACGGTGGAATGGAAATGGATCTCCGGACCCCCGGAACTACAGAATAAAGTGGGCTGCTACGAAAACACCCTGCGAGGAGAAATAAGAAAAGGATTTGAGGAAGAAGTGGAGAGGTGGATAAAAGAAGGAATTCTGAAACCGTGGACAGGGGAAGAAAAAGGAGTGTTGCCACTACTGGCGGTTGTTCAGCCTACAAAAAACAAGATTAGGCCCGTACTGGACTTCAGAGAATTGAACAGACACGTAGCCTGCCACACTGGAACGGGGATCGACGTATGTGAGGAGGTCATGAGGAAATGGAGAAGAATGGGACGGGCCACAAAAATTGTCGATCTGAAATCGGCATATCTGCAGATCCATGTAGATGAAAAACTCTGGCAGTACCAGCTGGTCCGGTACAAGGGGCGAGTGTATTGTCTGACGAGGTTAGGCTTTGGGCTGAGTTCAGCCCCCAAAATTATGACTGCCGTGCTGAAGACAGTGCTGAGCAAAGACCGTTCAGTGGAGGAGGCCACTAGTTCGTACATTGACGACATTCTGGTGGAGGAGGCAGAGGTGACAGCGG
Source organism: Sepiola atlantica (assembly GCA_963556195.1). Classification (NCBI taxonomy): domain Eukaryota; kingdom Metazoa; phylum Mollusca; class Cephalopoda; order Sepiida; family Sepiolidae; genus Sepiola; species Sepiola atlantica. Next base: position 211,481,422 of record OY744515.1, on the reverse strand, counting down.
AGAAAGTAAGAAGCCATGTCGAGAAGTATGGGTTAACTGCAAAACCGGCGGAGGCCCTGGATGGAGGACGGGTGCTGGGGTTGAAACTAAGGCGAGATGGAAAAGAAAGCCTTGTCTTCGAACGAGGGAGTGTAATACCCGAAGTCGGATCTGATCTGACGAAGCGAGAACTTTTCTCAGTCTGCGGGAGGCTGGTCGGGCACTATCCTATCGCTGGCTGGCTCAGGATAGCATGTAGTTTTATTAAACGACTAGCAGGCACTGCTGGCTGGGAGGGCCGTGTAACGAAGGAGGTTATGAACATGCTGCAAGATATCATTGCGAGGGTGAGGAATGAGGACCCAGTGAAAGGGGACTGGTATGTCAGCAGCGGAGATGCGGGTGTGATTTGGTGCGATGCCAGTAACCTGGCGTTGGGCGTCGTACTAGAGATGGGAGGCGTAACTGTGGAGGATGCGGCATGGCTAAGAAAAACCAACGACTTCTCCCATATCAACGTAGCAGAACTAGATGCCGTTATGAAAGGACTCAATCTGGCCCTGAAGTGGGGATTGAAAATAATTGAAATTAAAACCGATTCGGCAACGGCAGCATCGTGGATTCGGTCGGCAGTAACTGGCGATAAGAGAGTTAAGACCAAAGGTGCTGCGGAAATGCTGATCAAGCGCAGACTCGGAGCGCTCGCCGATCTAATAGCGGAGTTCCAGTTAAGAGTATCTGTCGTGTTGGTCCCATCAGAAAAAAAACAAGGCGGATTCGATGACACGCGTGAAGAAGGCCTGGCTGCAGGAGGGAAAGGAGGTCTCCTCGGTATGCTATGCAGGGGAAGAAGTCAAGGAGTCACACGAAATGCACCACTTTGGTCGGGAACGAACGTTATTCCTAGCCAGAGAGGTTTACCCGGAGACCATCGAGGAGGAGGTTAGGGAAGTGGTGGAGAACTGTCGAGAGTGCCAATCAATTGACCCTAGACCGTCCAGACACGAAACAGGACAGTTGCACGTTGCGGAGGACTGGAAGCGATTGGCTATTGATGTGACGCACTATCGCCACAAATTGTATCTCTCGATGGTCGACTGTGGACCGGGAAGGTTTGCCATCTGGAGAGAAATCAGGGCAGAAGCGGCATGGGCGATCGGAGGGGTCATCGAGGAGATATTTTTGGAGAGAGGGCCGGTTGAGGAACTCTTGATGGACAATGGGCCCGCTTTCCGATCTGAAGCCTTTAAAGGGGTATGCGATAAGTGGGGAGTAAGGCAATTTTTTAGAGCAGCGTATCGGCCGAGTGGCAACGGAATAGTGGAGAGGAATCATCGCACCATTAAAGCCGCTGCGGAAAAAAGCAACGTATCACCCATAGAGGCGGTGTTTTGGTACAACATCTCGCCAAAAACCAAACAAGACGAGACAACTGTCCCTCATAGGGCCGTTTTCACATATAAGTGGCGGCACCCGTGCAACAAAACAGCAGGAATCGAGAGTGAGGAAGCCACTATCAAAGTAGGTGAAGAGGTATGGGTGAAACCCCCTAATGCACAGTGTACCACTCGTTGGAAAAAAGGGGTCGTAACGGGATTGCGGTCGAAGAACAATGTGATGGTGAACGGCGTTCCCCGGCATATCCTAGACCTGCGTCGCATGACACTGCCGGTACGCAGTGAGGGCAGTAAAGAAGAGGAAATCGAGGGCCACCGAGAAGCAAATGATGCGACTCTACCTGACTTAGACCCACGTTGTAGTGAACCTGAAAATGTTAACCCCCAAGAAGTTGTTCCCCAGAGGCCTCGACGTGAGAGGAGGCGGCCTGCTTGGATGGAGGATTACGAAGTATCCTATTGATCTCGAAGATCAAGGGGGCGTGTGGTGTAAATGAGGAAAAAGAAGAGAAAACAAGAACGACCGACCGCGTTTTTGCGTGGCTTACCTCGTGTGAAGAAGAAGGAAACAAGAATGGCCGACTTGTTTCTTTAAATGCCTACAGGGTGACTACGAGGTATGCAAATGAGATGCTCCTGATTGGAAATGGAAGAGATAAAAGAGGAGTGATTGGGGGAGGAGGCAGAGGGAAGTTAGATTGCGAACAGAGAAGTTTGATCATAGGAGAAAAGTCGGATCCGTAGAGAGTGAAGAAAAACGTTGCAGAAATTCGTTCCGGAGTGGATAGAAAGCGGAAGTACGGCCAGCAGTGTCGCGTATATCACAAGGACAAAACTCTCAGGAGTTTTACCAAAGACGAACATTTTTCGAAATTCATCACCGGAATCACATCCCCAATCACCGGAGAGCCAGTGATGGTATTAGTTAGTACCATCCTCTGACTGTCAGAACTCAGACAGTTCAGATCACTCAAGGGCCAGGAATAGTCTTTACCGACCAACCACTCCGGCCCAGACAACCAAAATTGAAATTGGGGCTTAAACTTCTCAAAAGTGATTCCCCTCGTGATCAGATCAGCTAGATTGTCAGTAGTATTTACGTATTTAAACACCACTTCGAATCCCTGTTCACTTAATTGGTCAACTCTGTCTCGAATGTCTCTCAAACGATTTCGAGTGAACACGCACTTTGTCTTAATAGTTTCCGACAAAATCCATGACAACACCACCTGAGCATCTACAGGCACTACAATTTTTTTCACCACATCCCGCGGAAACACCTTCAAAATGTTAGGGATGCACTTTATCGCCAGAAAGACGGAAAACAACTCAAGAGAAGGCAAGGTCCTCCTTGCCAAGGGAGCCACCTTAGCCTTAGAAAATATCGTTTAGCCGCCCCATTCTGAAAGATGTAAGCTGCAAAACCAAAGGCCTGCTGAGAAGCATCGCAAAAGGTTAACAACGATGCAGGTGCAGATGAGTCCACAACACATCTGGGAACCCTCACACTGTGTATACGCACAAGATCTGGAAACAACTTGTTCCAAACGAGCTGCAACTCCACCGGTATCTTTTGATCCCAAGCCACTTGGGTCCTCTAAATCTCACTGAGGAGTATTCTCCCCTTAATAGTCACAGGTAAACAAAGCCCCAATGGGTAAAAAATGGAAGAATTCTGAGACAGTATGCTCCTCTTAGTATCAGCTGCAATCTCCAAGGAATTGACTGCCACATACAAATCATCCTGTGCAGGATCATATAAATCTCCCAGCACCTTTTCCAAGGGAGAATCATGAGTGACAAAACTGCCGTCAGCCCTCATTCGAGCCGTCAAAACTTCACTATTTGAGTTACAGGACCTCAGAGAAAAATTACATTCCTGCATGATGCTCATAGCATTCTGGTATAAGTCCAGCAAAATATCAGGGGAATTGTGGGTCCTTATATGGTTATCTACATAAAAATTTCTCAGGCACATATCCTTACACAAACTAGGGGGGTACTTCTCAACATGGTGTTTAATAACAAAGTTGAGGATAAATGGGCTGGCAACAAACCCAAAAATTAGTGTTTTATAACGATAACACAAGCTCATCGTCAAATTTCACAAAAAAGCAAAACCGATTCTTGTCCCTTTCGGTTTCCAGCCGAATCATGAGAAAGGCCTTACGGACGTCTGCCAAAAGGACATAACGATCCATCCTAAACTTTAATAATAACTCTAGCATATCCGTAAAGAGGTTAATTCCTGGATAAACGCAGTCGTTCAGAGAGGGGTGCCCACATGTTCGCAAAGAACAGTTGAACACCGGCCTTATCCTGGTGGTACTCAGGCCATCCAAGTGTAATAGGTAAAATCCTCCGGATTCACCTGCACCTTTTCAATGATATCCTCCCTTTTTTGATCCAAGAAAACTTGACAGTAGTCCTCATACAGACCCTGTTTTGTCAAACGGGTGACAACCCTATCAAGCACGTTCAACGCTACTTGATGATTGGAGGGGACAGAAGGTAATTTGTCCTCGTCCCAGGGCAAATTAACATAATAGGAATTGTCTCGGTACGAGATCGAATTGCGGAATGAAGCTATCTTATCTCTGTCGTAATCACTAACAGAGTCCTCCGTAACACCTAACGTTTCCAAACTAAAGAGCTTATCTACAGCTCTCTCTACAGAGGAATCAGAAAAGTTATCTAAAGGATCGAAGTATTCAGACTTCGGGTCGAGGACAAAATAAACATGTGTCATAGGACACTGAGAATATGGCAAACCCATTCATAAAAGGAGACAGTTTCATGGGTCCCATGTACTTCAGTAGGTCCACGCCTACCAATCCATGTACCGTAATGCAATCATTATGAATACCTGAAAAGTCAGCAGCCAACTTCCCACTACCAGCAAGAATACCTTCGATAGCGGCAGAAAGACCCTTGACATGAAACTATAGGTCCACGCCTTCGTCCACCAGAAAGGGAATCGCACACTCGGAGTTTGGCAATTTGACGCGTAACTCGAGCTCATTCAGACTCCTTCGGGCAGAACCGAGGAAGGTTTTGATAATGAAGGCCCTCCTCTTCATCGGAGCAGAACGACAATTCAAAATATCCAGCACTCCATCCGATAAATAAGAGCGCTGTCTACCCGAATCTAATAGACAATTAAATGTCTTTTCCACCTCACCACTGACTACGCTAATTTCTATTATCGGCAATAGAAGACTCGCGTCCCCTATCTGTAAGCAAGTATTAGTATCCAGCCGAGATTTGTCTAAGTCTGGGCACAAGGCACCTGCATGCTCAAAACTTTTACACCTCCAACAGTGGCGGAGGCGAACTTTTCTATTCGGGCAAGACTCAGCAGTATGAAAAAGGCTAACACAACGGGCACACAATTTAGCCACTTGGCATCGTTGCAAACGATCCTTAAGTGTGGGGTACTTCTTACAGTAGTAAGCGATGTGACTGTCACCACTGCAGAAGAAGCACTTACGTCGAGCAGGCTCATGCTTCACAAAAAAATTCTCCAATGTGGAGGGCTTCCTGCCAACATTAGTGGGCTTGAATCTATAAGAACCAGAGGTTCTCTGTTTGGCGACAGGCTTTACTAAATTAACCACCCCAGGTCTTGTGATTTCCAATGTATGCATCACATCGGAATAATGATCCAGGATCTCTCCCAGAGAGGGGTAGTTATTACCAATTATATGAATAAGCTCACGCCTCAACGACGTAGGGAGCTTTCCAAAAATGATGCAACTCAACAACTGGTTTCCGGGGCATCCTCTTCTAGGAACTCCAATCCAAATGAATTTAAGAATTCGTATACCTGAGCTTTTACTTTAGTTAAAAACATCTTCACGGAGTCAACTTCAGACTCCCTAAGAGGTTTAGCGGCATTAAGGTCCTTAAAAATGGAGTTCACTATGAATTTCCTATCTAAGAACTCCCGGTCCAGGATTTCCACAGCTGCATCAAAATTGGCATCTGAAATATCCGGTGAGCGTAGCCCCTGAGATGATTTTTTTAAATTATCAGCCTCGTGGACTTACCCGGAACACTCGACACACAACTCTCAAACTCCTTAAAGAAGTTGAAGTATGCTAGTATGTCGCCATCCAAACTTGCAGGGGCAAAAACCGGACATGTAAGCTTGGGGGTCACATCATAATGTGACATTTTAAACTCCTCCGCCACCCCAGTAAGATTTTTAAAAGCATAATGGTTTCATTATATTCAGTGATTGTTGATTAATAAATATTGAAAATTTCATTAAAATTGGTTGATTTCCTGAATTGTAGTAAATTTTTAAGTGAAGGGGGGGGGGGGTCAAAATGTTTTTACATTTTGGGAATCGGCTATTGATTTTGCACGTACCTAAAGACAGAATGTTAAGACTGCATGTGTCTTAACTCGAATGTCTCGACTGCTCGCTGTAGTCGTACTTATAGTCCGACGAGTCCATATATTTTGTCAATGGGGAAGTCAGGTTATCCCATCACAATAAGAACCATGTGGATGATCGCTTCCACTTTGGTTGGATCGTATTTTATCCCTTCGCTGGTTAATAGATGTATCGGATTGACATCCTAATAACTAAGAGGAGACAAGTACGACCTTTCCTTCAATTTGACTCAGCCCTTTCTTTTCGTCTCTAAGAAAGAGAACCTGTTGGGCCTTTGATCTCGGCAAATCACGTTGACAGAGGTTTCTGACCAATCACAGACCAGAGATCATGCGTGACCACGCGTGATTTGACTGATATAAAAAAAGATACGCCTTTCTTCTCCTCCTCTTTTCCCCCTTTCCCAGCAAGTAACAGGTCCTGTCAACGAAGTCTTTCTCTCCCTACGACCAGCGATTAAGACAATCCCATCAGCATGACTTGAAAAGCATGTGGGCGGGAAAACACTGCCTACTACTGTCTAACAGTTACTACACGCCGTCTCCCCTTTCCTCCTCACCGGACACAGGACGAATAGTAAGCCTAACCCTTTTTTTTCCTTTCTCTGTTCGTTTCGAAAGCCAAATTCCTACCCTTTCGTACCCGGCAAAAAAAGGGTCTGAGTCAAATTGAAGGAAGGTCGTACTTGTCTCCCTTATTAGGATGTCAATCCGATAGATGTTAATGTTAATAGGTTAATAGGTTATTTGTGGTGCATTATTTGTGTACTTTGATTTATTTAATTTTAATCCGTGTTTTCGGATTCGTTCGAAAACTTGTTGTAATTTATTTGTGTGTTCTTCTAAAGTGCTGAAACAGATTATAATATCATCCTGTGAATGTCTCATTCCTTCTATGTCTTCTATTATTTTTGCGATTTCTTTTTGGAACACTTCACAGGCGCTGTGAATTCCATAAGGTAATCGAGTAAACCGATATCTTCCAAAAGGTGTGTTAAATGTTAGTAGGTGGGAGCTTTCCTCGTCAACTGTAATTTGCCAGTATCCATTAGATGCATCGAGTTTCGAAAAATATTTTGGATTATGCATCTGTGCAAAGATATCCTCCGCTGTAGGGAACTTGAAGTGTTGCCTTTTTATGGCTTTGTTTAGATTTTTAGGGTCTGTAGCAGTTACCGCCTCCTTTCAAAACATAACTACACCGGTTTGCCGGTAGGTGTCACTTTTTCACCGACAGGTGGCACTGTAAAGCGACACCAGAGTTATCTGCCCTTCGGACTATAAAACCAGGTGCAAACGGAAATTCTCTCTCTTCTTCACCAACCAGCCTCGGCAGAACAACGCTGGCACCAGCGCTCCGTTTCACTCGCCTTTTCCTACTCAATTGGCCTCGACAAAACGACGCTGACACTAGCGTTGCGTTTCACTCTTCTCTTCTGGTCAATTGGCCTCGGCAGAACGACGCTAATACACTAGCGCTTCGTCTCACACTTTTCTCTTCAAATGGCATCAGCATAACAACTACCAACACACGTGGTCAAACAACGGTAAGAGTTCTCAACTCATTTTCTTTGTGTACGGCTTTCAAAGACTTTCCGCACGCCGGATTCATTTCTTCTTATACCTTTTCAAGAACTGTTTTTCCATCGACACACATGCATACACCACACACTTCATCATTCCACGTACACACACGTTCAATAAACCTTATTTGAACTACCTCACCTTGTTTGTTAATTATTACTGTCTTTGCATGCAACATTGCTTGATTTACTGAACACGTTTATAAACGGGGGGACACGACCCTCGATCCGAACAGGTCTAAACAAAGTCGGAGTTTCCCTTTAACTTTTTCATCAATTACTAGTGAATTCACCCTTCGTGTTTTTTTCATTATATCGTTTGCGTTCAACGAATTTACTTTTAAGATTCTGTGAATTAGGTTTAGATCTTGAGCTGTCTTTGCATCTACAACAGCGTCCGATTTAATTTTAGCAACAATGAATTTTACTTGCTTAGTTACTCCATTGTGTTTAACACTTGCTGTGCATTTCCCTAGCACTTTTATCGCTGTGTTGTTGTATGCTGACAATCAAGTCGCTGTTTTTTGTAGTTGGGGTTTTGGTCTAATATTTTTATATACTCGGAATGGCAAAACTGTCACGTCAGCTCAAATATCAATTTTTAATATTATGTTTGAGTTATTTACTTTTAATTCCACTGTCCAAATGTCTTTTAGAGTCTCGACTTTTCAATTTTGCGCACCCGGAATTTCGCAGGCTTTCTATCACTTTTGCTTTGCTTGTTTTGTCGTCTCGATTGTATAAGGCTTTTTGTATAATTTTTTGCACCCTTTCCGTCGTGGTGACGATGTACTGCTGAGATTTCGTTATCTCTTGCTTCGGATGTGGCATTCAGCATCCTTGATTGGCGTCTTGTTTGTTCTGCGCTCTGACCTGCCTGAATTGTTTTTTGAGGGTCTAAATTAGGTTCTCTCAATAATCTTTCGCGTAAGCTCATGTATTTTGTTGTGTTGTCGCCGGTCGAGGATGGCTTGGATTAAGAACAAACAGAGACGGAGAGTAAATGAACACAAACTTTATTTACATAGGACGCCATTACAAGTGGGGGCAGGCTAAGGGCAGATAATTACCGGAAGTTTAAAAGGTAAACAAATCAGCTATGACACACTGATACATCTTTGATTTCACATATTAGAATATCTCTGGTGAGACTGTCTGTGAGATCGCCGAATTCGCACTGTTGTGCCTTTTGGCGCAATTCTACCACGTACTCGTCGAATTTTTGATGATCTGCTTGTACGCACGTGAAGAATTTGTATATCAGGAAAGGTTCACAAAATGCATCGAATTTTTTAATTCCGGGTTTATGGTTCATTTCTTCTACAAGTGAATTGAAATCCATAATAGAATGAATGCCACGGCCTTTTGAACTGATACAAGTTAAAAACATTGAGGTGTTTACTTTGTCTGGATTTATGTCGCTTTCCGTTGCTATCAAAAAGAGATTGAATTCTTAATTAAAATCCTGACGGAATTTTCGAGGTCGTCACCGAAATTCGTCGGTTGTTACCATGAAAAAAAGAGGGAATAAAATAAATAGGCAAAAAAGGGAGCACATAAAAAACATATCCAGAGATGTAATTCAATATGGTTTATTAGTAACAAAAAAGGACTAGTTAACTACTTTTGTTTCTCAAAGCAGGGCTAAAACAAGTTAACCCAAGGTATCAATTAAATAAAAATAAAAAATATAATAAAATAAGGGAAAAAATGGAGTCTCTTCAAAAGACTATTCCCAAAAAGGAGCTTGCCGTTTCAGACGATAATAGGAGAAAAAAAAGTTACTCCAATAAATATTATCGTCCAAAACGACGCCAAAAATACCAAGGTGGGTCGAAAGATCCGTACAAAAAGATTATTGCCTTTGGCAACAATAAATACTGGCGATAAAAATAAGGTCTCGCCTTAACAACAAATATACATAAAAAGAGAAGAAGACGTCTTACTTGAAAAGGGGCTGAAAAGAAAGCATACACATATATCAAAAATTGTCCTTAGAAGGAAATCAAAGGTTCCTATTTTTTTCCAGTCTCTTTCCTTCTTTCAAATAAGGCCCACAAAGGGTAACAGTTTTTGGGATTTCTTCGCCCGAAATCTGCGAATACGATATCCGTTCAAGTATATCGTAGCCGTCCTCCTCTTTGATTTGAAACCCTCAAAGGGTTAAAAAGTTTTTGTTGAGTACTTTAGCCCAAATCCATAAGAAAAGTTATCCTTTTCTAAAGGATAATTGTCTAAAAAGGGGTCTTACTTCAAAGGGGTTTTCTCTCCCAAAAAGGGGTTCTTCCAGAGAACGGTCCTTTAAAAGTTTAACGTCGTGCTACGGAGAGCGAGCCACAAATACGTCCACCTCGGACTCTGTTCTAGGCTGGTACTCTCTTCACTAAAGGTTCAATCAAATAAAGCCCCAGGCTTTAATTCCACAAAAAGGGGTTCTTCCTGAGAACGGTCCTTTAAAAGTTTAACGTCGTGCGACGGAGAGCGAGCCAGAAACACTTCCACCTCAGACTCTGTTCTAGGTTGCTACTTTATTCAAATTCCTTCGTCCTGCCAAGGACGGATCCAACAAAATCTTCACAAACTTTAAGTTTGCTGTCGACTCTTTCTAGAGACCTTTTCTCTGTACAAAAAATGGGAAGATTAAAAAACGTTGATATAATCTCCTTTTAGAGCCGTTTGCTCTTTACTTAAAGGGGGGGGGGGTAGAAAACCCCATTAACGGAGCACCAAAAGGGACTTGTTCTTTCCTCTAAGAACGAGCTGGTACTGATTCGAAAACGGCGCGAAAGTGGTTGGGCTGGGAAAAGGGGGAAATGGCCTTGAACCCTGAAGGGTCTCTGAGTAGACTCAGTGCAGGTCATCCCCCCCTCCTGTAGTCGGCCGACTTCTATTCACCATGCCCATGGCAGTCGGGCTACAGCAGTCAATGATGAAGATGATGCCGAACGCTGAAAGAGAAGGGTAAGGAAGCGCTAAGTTGACAGCCACCTTACTGACAATGTAAACAGGGAACGTTGACCTCCCCACCCCCAAATGGCTAAGCAGAGGAGGAAAAGGGTAGACACCCCCTCGCTCACTGCCAAAATGGCTAAGAACTAAAATTTTCAGGTATTTAGGATGTAGTAAATTTTCCATTTCGTTTTTTCCGATGTGTGATTTCAACTTCTATTTTCTTTTCTTATTTTTGGATAGGTTCTTTTAGTTTTCTGACACCACGGTGTTGTCATATATATATATATATATATATATATATATATATATATATATATATATATATATATATATATAATATTTCTTTTGTTTATTATCTATGTATGTATACGTTTCGTCATTTATAATCGGGACTCATCAGCATAGAGATATAACTATTCACTACTGGTCATGAGATTCGAAACCCGACATCCTGACATCTAGATGTACTGGGTCAACGCTGAATAGCGAATAAACAGTGATAATTTTAACACTTATCCGGTGGCTTGAAGTCATAAGAGCGTTCAACTTAATGAAAGGAACGATGCATTTATTGCTAGCGACGTCATGCTGTGTTAATACACTTACAGTGCCCATCTAGAGGGTTTTTCTAGGAGCTACAAATAATAAATATTTGTTTTGTTTATTATCTATGTACGTATACGTTTCCTCCTTCATAATCGGGACTCATCAGCATAGAGATATAACTATTCACTACTGGTCATGCGATTCGAAGCCTCGAATTCTGAATATTTTTACAACTCAAATCCCGACATCTAGAACCACTGGGCCTGTAAAGGAGATTATGAAGGGATGAAAGGGGGTATCCTTTTATCCTCTCGTAAAGAAACGGAAAAACGAAAAGTATTTCTGTAACTATAACAAAAAGAGGTTTTATTAACTCAAGGTTACCTATACCGTTTGGTATAGGTAGAAGAGAGTGGGACAGTGCCCGTCTGAGGAAGAGGAAGAATATCAGAGTTCTTAGGGCCGCCCGGGGATTTTTTCAGGGGAAGATGGTAGTAGTCGTCAAGTGATGACGGCGGCGGGAGAGAGAGAGCGTTTCCTCGTTCCTCGGTGGTGCTCTCTGCGATGTGTCCAGGCTGGTGCCAGGAGGTCGTCTCATCTTTTTCTTCGAGCCCTAAGAGGACATAAGTAGTCCCTTAGGGAACTAATGATATTACTGCGCCCTGTGATTTTATTGGACAAGTCAGCTCACAGGGACAGTGATTACGCATTCAAAAGTAGTCCCTATTTATGACTGCTACATAACCCTCTGCTTAGGCTGAAAGCCGACAGGAAATAAAAGGAAGTGTAGCAGTGGGAAATAACAAAAATACAAAATTTGTCAATTAACAAATGTTTAAAAATTTTTTTGTTTTTTTTGCTTTGCAGGGAAAAGTCCTTTCTGCAAGGAGTATTTTCAGGAAATGTTTGTATATTAATGAAAAAAAATTTTTTTTTTATTTAAGAGTTTGTTTGCTCCCTTTTGAAAAACTTAATTTTGGAGAAGTGTGGATCCTTAATGTGAGAAGTATGTTTTGAAAAATAGAGTACAAGGCTCATTCTATATATAGACAGTTTTAGACAGTTTTTTGGGCCAATGTACTCGTCGACCACTACGTGTGGTGGTGACATAATTTTCTTTAGGGGTTTCTAAAAGTAAATGTGTATTCGCAGTTGTCTGATGCACAGTAGGGGGAATATGGGGCTCAGGTGTTTCTGCGTTAAGAAAATCTCTTTTCACCCTGTCGATGGATACAGTGTCTTTTTTTGCCACCAATGTCAAGGGTGAAAAGTTTGTCAGTGCGTGAAAGCACGCGATAATGGCCGGCATAAGGAGGAGTAAGAGGGGCTTTCACAGAGTCTTTTCGCACAAAAACATGAGTCCATGAGGAAATGTCTTTAGGGACCGAAGATTTAATGGTCTGTTGCCTAGGGTGCATAGGCGGTAGCTCATTAAATAAGCTCGCAGTCTGTTTATATACAGAGCTGTATCTGTTGCTGTTAAATCTATCGGGGTCAGCATCTGACCCGGCAACGATAGAAGTAGTCTATAGACAAGTTCGGCTGAAGAGTATCCGAGGTCCTCTTTGATCGCGGCGCGACAGCTAAGAAGGACAACAGGTACATACTCGCTCTATCGCTGCTGGTCAGGATAAGCACGCAACGCGGCTTTCAGTTGGCGATGGAAGCGTTCTATCATCCCATTGGAAGCTGGATGATAGCTGGTCGTACAGTAACGTTTAATCCCTAAAATCCTGGAAAGTTCCTGGGATAGGTGGGATTCAAACTGTCCACCACGGTCGGTGGTAATAGTTGAATGGACTCCATAGCGCGATATCCAGCCCAATATAAGGGCTCGCCCTACGGATTCTACCGAAATGTCACTTAGAGGGATGGCTTCAGGCCACCGTGTAACACGATCTATACAGGTCAGGAGATAATTAAATCTCTGACTGACAGGCCATGGTCCAACCAAATCAATATGAACATGGCTGAATCGAGCGTCTGGAGTGCTGAATGTTCCAAGGGGTGCACGGATATGCTTGTGCACCTTTAACTTTTGGCAGGATACGCAGGAACGTGTCCAGGCAGTGATATCACACCTCATATTTGGCCAGAAAAATCTAGCTGAAATCAGCTTCACTGTGGCTTTGAGTCCGGGGTGTGCCAAGTTGTGAAGGGTATTAAAAACAACCCTACGATGAGTCAGTGAAACAAAGGGGCGAGGTGAATCTGTTGAAGTGTCACAGATGATCTGCATGTCCGAAGTGGGCACAGGCAGGTATTTGAATTTGCAAGTTGCAAACTCAGGTGACGACAGATCCAGAGTGTCCAGACATGGCTGGTCTAAAGCCATCTGTTGTAGATCGATATCCGAAGGTGAAGACAGAGAATTTATAGGAAGGCGGGACAAGACATCTGCCGCCGCATTCTGTTCACCAGATATATGTCGGATATCGTTAGTAAATTGCGAAACAAAATCCAAGTGACGAGTTTCACGAGGAGAATATTTGTTCGGCTTAGCACGCAGTGCGTATGTAAGTGGACGGTGATCAGTGTAGATCACGAATTGATGGCCCTCGAGTGAATGCTGAAAGTGTTTCACTGTGAGGTACATTGCCAGTAGTTTACGGCCAAACGTGCTGTAACGTTGTTCTGCCGGTTTCAGTTGTCTCAAAAGTATTCGAGAGGTTGCAGTTGGCCTTGGTGCTGCTGTTGCAACACTGCACCTACAGCTGTGCCCTATGCGTCAACGACCAGTGAAAACTGGGCATCAGAAACAGGATGTGCAAGCAAGGATGTTGTCGCTAGTTTCTGCTTCACTTCATTGAAGGTTTTCAGCTGAACATCATTCAGTGAAATCTGCTCGTTTTTCTTCTTCCTGTTACGTAACAGGTCGGAAAGAGGAGACAAGAGATCCGCGCAGCGTGGGATAAAACGTCTGTAATAATTTAACAGACCCAGAAAGTACCTTAGTTGGTGAAGTGAAGTGGTGGGTGAAGGTCTTGTAGAGCTTTAACCTTTTCAGGCAAGGGAGATATGCCTTCAGGGCTGATAATGTGGCCCAGGAAAACTAGTGACGAAGCACCGAAAACACATTTACCAGAGTTAATCCTCACCTGGTATTGCTGAAACCGTTCGAACAGTAGGCTGAGATGGGTGACATGTCCCTCATGTGAGGCACTTGCCACAAGTATGTCGTCTATGTGATTATAGACGAAGTCAAGATCTCGCATTACTTCTTCCATGAAGCGTTGAAAGGTACTAGCCGCGTTTCGCAAACCGAAAGGCATAGTCAGGAATTCAAACGCTCCAAAAGGAGTTGTTACCGCTGTTTTGGATATATCGGCCGGATTCAGTGAAATTTGATGGTAAGCCTTTACTAAGTCCAGTTTGGAGAATATCTTACAACCGTGCAGAGATGAAGCAAAGTCCTGTATATGTGGGATTGGGTAACAATCAGGTACCGTCATGGCATTGAGTTGTCGATAGTCCCCAGTCGGACGCCAATATCCGGAGCATTCTGGGACCATATGCAAAGGGGAAGCCCAAGGACTGGACATGGGGCGTATAATTCCCAGTTGCAGCATATGGTTAAATTCAGCCTTCACCGCTTTTAGTTTCTCTGCAGGTAAGCGACAAGGGCGTGAGAACACAGGAGCTCCTGTGGTCTCAATATAATGTTTTGTTGAGTGAGTTGGATTACTCACAACAAAATTAAGATTCGTTAACTCTGGGTAGGAGTGGAGTAGGGTCTGTTATGGGTCATCGGTTGTGGCAATAAAGAATACCGGGCTGACAGATGGGGTGTTTGATTTAAAAGCCGGTACGGAAAGTTCCGTATTAGCATCTATCAGCCATCGTCTGCGCATGTCCACTAATAGATTAAAGTGGTGCAGAAAGTCCGCGCCCAAAATGGGGTAGGGTAAATCCGCGACTGTAAAGACCCACGTAAAGCCTAAAGAACGAGAAATTTGACCGTACGTGGGAATAGGGGAGTGATTTACGGCTTACAGTGAAATGGGCGACACTGGTGGCTTTTTAGCTAGTAGTTTCAGTGGCCAAATACTGCAAGCGGCCCCAGTATCAACCAAGCAACGTGCTTGGGATATTGAGTCCCTAATGAAATATACACGGTTATCATGAGAACCTAGTGGAGACCGTACGTGCTTGGGTCCCCAGAATTTAGTTTCCCTGGTAAGGGAACAAACAAGGTTGTTTACACTTATGTGCTTGGTTGCCATAGCGACTGTGGTAGTAACACAATCCTGGCTTATTTGAGTGGCGATGGTGTGGGGACGACGAACAATTACGACGTCTAGGCGATTGAGATCTAGACATGCTTAATTTTCGCATTTTTCTCTCAAGTTGCTCTATCGCATGGCGTATGTCGCCGGCGAATGCAGGTAAAACGCTCATTTTTTATGGGACCCCAGACCAAGAAATCTAAGTTAAATAAAAATTGAAAACATCGTCATGGACACACATTTCAGAGAGAAAAAAACGAAAGAGGAATTGTGTAAGTGTAGAAAGCCAAGAAGTTAAAAAACAAAGGTGCTTCAAAAGGATGTGGTCAAGAAAATAGTGGTTGCGGTGGACGCACAGGTCGTGTTGTCCTGGATTCTGTCCGAGACAGTTGTGACAAAGAGTGTATTTGTCCGAAATAGGTTAAAAGATATTCGAGTGGGAGTGGATAAATTGTGTGAACAAGGTTTAGAAGTAATGTTAAAGTATGTGAACACTTCTGACAACCCTGCCGACCTGATCACCAGGGGTATTTCCTTGGAGAAATTCAAATCTCTATTGCCCTTTTTGTTATCGGGGCCGCGTGGCTGGTCGGTGAGAATTTTACCTGGCCAGGGTATGATTTGAACTGTTTGAGTTCTGACAGTCAGAGGTTGGTGCTGACTAATGCCATCTCTGTGTCTCATGTGATTCAGGAATTGTCACCGGTAGTGGATTTTAAGAGATTTTCTTCCTTGGGAAAACTCATGAGAGTTTTGTCCTACGCGTTTAAGTTTGTATTGAAATTGCGGAAATCCATGAAAGAACCAGGCCAAGTGGCCAAAATTTATTTGATTAAGTTGGAGCAGTCCTTGCTTCTTTCCAGGGAAAAGTCCTTTTTGTTGAACCCCTCCAACCGTGAGATTCCTCCGTTGGTGGCGAAGTTGGATCTTTGCCTGGATGATAAAAGTTTTATAAGGTCTGGGGGAAGGATTGGTAAATCCAGCCTTTACCCTCCGGAAATTTTACATCCGATTTTGTTACCTCGAGGCAGTCATATAACTGATTTGATTATTATGGACTGTCATTTCAAGTGTAAACATTTGGGTATTGCAGCTACCCTCAGCAAACTCCGTTTATCAGGTTTCTGGATACATAAATCCAGGCAGGCGGTGAAGTCGGTTATTTCTGCCTGTGCTCTGTGTAAAAGATACAATGCTGTATCTTTCAAATACCCCAAGGTTACCAATTTACCAAAACACAGAGTTAATTTTGTGAAGCCCTTCAACCATACAGGTATAGACTTTACTGGTCACTTGTGGGTTGAGGATGAAAGGGGACTGCAAAAAATGTATATCTTGCTTTTTACATGCTTCAATGTGAGGGCGGTTCATTTGGAGTTAGTGAGTGACATGTCTACTCACTCAGTGATACTATCATTGGTTAGATTTTTTAACATTTATGGGGTGCCTTCCCATATATACTCAGATAATGCTAGATCATTCGTTGCTGGATGCAGTTTGATTAAGCAAGTGCTTGTGTCTGACGAGTTCGAAGAGAAATTTAGTACATTTGACATCAAGCACCAGACGATACCTTTATATTCTGCTTGGTTCGGCAGTGTTAGGGAGCGTCTTGTTAAGACGGTGAAGGTTTGTCTTTACAAGTTAGTGAGACGACAGAAGTTGGGTTATTTCGAACTTCTTTCTGTGTTGTCTGATATATTAACTCACGTCCTCTAACTTATAGATATTCTGGAGATGATGGTTTGGATATTATACCTCCAAACGCGTTTATTCGCCCGCATTGTAATAATTCAATTTTTATAAATTCTGAAGAAGGTTATCTTGAGAATTCTCCTCCTTCTAGGAGTGACCTTTTGGAGAAGTTAAAACAGAGGGATCTTCTCTTACAGAGGTTTAAGGTTTTATGGTATGAGGAATACCTGCTCGGCTTGAAAGAGCTGAGTGGCGATCTATATCAGTCTGATTTTAGTGATGTCATCGCTGTAGGCGATGTGGTTCTTGTTAAGAACCCAGCCAAATCTCGCCCATATTGGTCCTTGGGTAGAGTGATAGGTTTGACTCCAGGTGATGACTCTCATATTAGATCTGCCCTGATTAAGAAGGCAGATGGTTCCTCTCAAGAACATTCTTTGAGACACCTTTTTCCGATGGAGTTGTCGGTTACTCATTCCCATCAGATCTCGGAGGTTCCCGAAGAGCCTTGTGGTTCCGAAGATCCTGATGTGGTCCAGTCGGATGTTGCTGATGGAGATCATGCCTCGTCTTCCAATTCTGAACCCATTCGAACTCGCAGGAAGGTGAGTGAACGGGATAATGACTACTTGTGGTATTGATGTGTACTTGAGACATGAATATAACATTGTGCATTTTTTTTTTCTTCTTCGTCGGGAGAGTGTGGAAATTTCGGTATATTTTCTAGTAAGTCATGGGTTACTTCCCTTTGTTTGAAACCGTTGATGGTGAAGGCCTTCAGTTGGCTTACGTGCCAGGTTGAAGGTCACATGGATTATTTTGCGTAGGTGTTGGGTTAGGGAAGCCATTTTGTGTCACGTGATTTCTATTTTTAGAAATGATGCATTAGTTCTGTCTCGATTTGATATCGGCGCGAATTTTAACCAGAACAGACTTGCGCGCCTGACAGTCGACACCTGTAAAAGCTGTTGCTCCGTCCGTAGTTGGGACGTTAAATTTGAGAAGAATTTCTACTTGAAGAAATTTAAGAGATAGAGTATCTATTGGCAAGAATTGTCTTTTATGTATGAAATATTCTTCCTTCGGTCAACGAATATTTCCTTTTGAAGATGTTTCAGGTCAGAGACTTGAAATGAAGAATTATGGAGAATTTGAACGAGATAAAAATATCTCCGGGCACGAAATTGCCTATATTGAAGAGCTTAGCTCCCGTGAACTGAAATACTTTGCTGTTGAGAAGATTCTAAATCAGAGATTAAAAATCGTAAAGTGTGATCGTCCTTGCAACACAGATCGATTTGAAAGAGATGACTTTGAAAATTGGATCCTCACATGATCGCGTGTGATGCTATTTGGAACAAACTGTGAAAAAAGCAAGTATTATGTTTATTTGAAATTTGCACTGTTCTAGTGACGTATTTCTTACGTTGGATTTGCTATAAGAAAATTATTGAAGAAAAGGAAAGAAAAAAAGGAACTTTGTGACAGACGTTTGATAAAATAAAAAAGGTTATTTTTACCATGAAAATTATGTCGGAATTCAGCACGGTTTGTCAATTTTATTACTTTTGATTGTAACTTTGGTGTAAAGAAAAAAAAGAGACTATTTGATTGATTTGTAAGAATACTGACTTTATAGTAAGTTCATGTTTTAAAAGGATTTATTCCTTTGCTTAGATTGTGTCAATTTTTGTTGTATCTAACTTTAATGTTAAGAAATCCTGATGTTGTATTTTTTTTTTTTTTTTGTACGTTATCTAGGAATAATTTATTTATTCCAGCTCTGGAAAAAAAGCAGTCCAAGCTTCCTTTTTTTTGTAAATAAAACTTTGTTTTAACTTTTATGAACATCCTTTATTCGTCCATTCCTTCTCTCTTGTTATAATTTTTTTTTGAGATAATTGTCCTAGGTAACATGACTTAGTTTAGAGCGGTTTTTCGTTAACACCCACAAAAAATCCGACAAAAGAGGAGAGGTAAAACCTGGGAGGGTGGACCTCTTAGAACTGCACAGGACAACCCTATAGACCGGCGTAAATCAAGCCAAGACAATACCAGTATATGGGGTGCAGTATCCATCGGAACAGATACTACACTTTGAGTCGAATAACGTACTACTTCTGGTCACCACCAAGCTCTAGAACACAATAACAATAGACGGGTTGTGCCATTTACATAATTCATTCCTTTTAACCTTCAATTAAATTCATATTTATAAATATACAAAATCTAGCCGAACACCGTTTGCTGCTGACTTTGAATCTAGTATTCTTCTGGTTTGCCAAAGTTTAAATGGCATTGTGTAAAACCCGCCGTACGCGATATCTAGTCATACAGAAATGGAAGAAAATCACGCGGACCTTTATAACGTAAGAAACTATATAACGTCTTACACCGGTTGGTGATCGTTTTTCTTCCACGTTTTCTGTTTCTGGCATCACACGAACATAACTTTAGGTTTTCATTGTGTGTTTCCCTTTTTGCCTTCCTTTTCCACTTGGATATTTTTATCAACGAATCGAAGAAAGAAAATAGAAATGGTTTATCTACCGTGAAAGAAAACATTTTGAATTAAAAAAGAAAAAAAAAAGAATTCAACCCATTTTTCCCTAATTGAAGTTTTTATCTTCAATAATAATTAAAAAGGTAAGTAAAAAATACGGATTTATTTTGATTGTGAAAAAAAAAGATCATGTGAGAATACAAGCTGGATTAGTTAGGATTAGTATAATCCTAAACACACGCAAAAAAAAAATGATGAAAAAAGTCAAAACAACTTATTGAATAAAACCATTACATTTAATGCTTTTCTTGAGGAATTATTTTTTTTATTCGGTTATATTACACGTAGTTTTTGTTAACCAAAACCATGAAATATAATGGTTTTATATAGTACCTTTTGAAATATAATGTTTTTATATAGTACCTTTTGAATTATAATATTTTTTATATAGTACCTTTTGAAATATAATGTTTTCATATAGTACCTTTTGAAATATAATGGTTTTATGTAGTACCTTTTGAAATATAATGGTTTTATATAGTACCTTTTGAAATATAATGGTTTTATATAGTACCTTTTGAAATATAATGGTTTCATATAGTACCTTTTGAAATATAATGGTTTTATATAGTGCCGAACGTATTTTTTTTTTTTAGGATTTTCCCTAATATTAATTTAGGTCCGTTCAAAAATGGCCGTGTCTTTTACGGGCTATGATTATTAAAAAGCGCTTATCATTATTTTTTTAATTAGTTTTCGTGTAAACTTTGATTGCGTTTGAAAGATAAAGGCCTAAACTTAATCTCTAAAAGGGGGGAAAATGTATATTTACGTGTGAAAAAAAATGAATGTTATCACGACGGTTAATTTTGAACTTTGAAGAAATTACTTGTAAAATCCTTTGAAAGATAAATATAAGTTTTCTGGAACTATTTTAAAGATAATTATTAAATTAAAGTCATAAAATACTGAATTAAAACAAAAAATTCCTACGTTTTACTAAAAATTAGCTAAATTATCCCCGCAAAATGTCATAATTTAGTCAAATCCGGCATTCAGTAAAGAAGTAAACAAAATTGCTATGCAGAATATAAATGTCATAAATATGTTTATAATTTTTAGCTTTATATATAAAAATAGTTTTGTAATAGGTTATAAAAATTAAAAAATTATTATACATTAATTTATTTATTCTTTTTAAGGTTATAAAGAAATTTAGGTAAATTTTTACTATCTTACCCGGCGCAGTTTACCTCCTAAAAGAGTTCAAATTCTACTTTTCTTTTTGCGAATACATTTAAACAGCCTAAATAAATATCCGCAAAGAAGGAATTTAAAAATAATATTTAAAACTTTAGAGTGAGAATCACTTTCCTTTATAAATTTAACGTAAACTGAGCACCCATTTCCTGGTCACTTAGCGAAAAACGAGACATATAACCTACTTGAGTTTTCAATTGGGGGGAGGGGGTAATAAAAGGACGTAAAAATTTAGCCAATTTATTTTTTTAGGGGAGGGGGTACTTATTTAATAAACCCTAAACTCTAACTCTACCTCCCTCTCAAAATAAACTAAATTGGCTAGATTTTTACGTGTTTTTATTTTTTTTTAAATCTCCCCATAAAATTGAAAACTCAAGTCGGTTATATGTCTCGTTTTACGCTAAGTCACCAGGAAATGGGTGCTCATTATACGTTAAATTTATAAAGGAAAGTGATCCCCCACTCTAGAATCTTAAATATTTAAAAAAAAATTAAATTCCTTTGCGAATATTTTTTAGGCTGTTTAAATGTATTTGCACAAAAAAAGTAAAATTGGAACTTTTTTAAGGGGTAAACTGCGCCAGGTAAGATAGTAAAAAAAAAATACCGAAATTTGATTAATTTAAGTACCCTTATTTTGTTGTAATGAAAAATGAAATTCTTATTTGATTAAAATATGTGTGAATGCACGCAATTATGATTTTATTTATTTTTATCTAAAAAGATTCATATTTAACTTGGTATTAGTTTTTAATTCAGTAATACTCTGAAATTATTGATGTCTGTTTACCAATGATTTTCTTTAGAATTTGAAATAAAACTGTTAAAAATTATTTTTACCTTATGAACTGCATCAATTTTATCAATTTTTTTTTACATGATGATTAAAAACTTTAGTTACTCGATTTATTCTAAACGTGTCGTAACGATAAATTACATTAATTCTTTTTTAAATCAAGCTAAAGGGTCATTGTTTTTTATTTTAAGTGTGAAAAAGTAAATTAAAGTCAAGACTACATTCAAACTCTATTCATTGAAAAAAAATTGAAGCAGTTTGTTAATAAATAAGTTTAATTCAATTTTGAAAGAAAATGTCATATTTGAGTTCTATTTATTTATAAATGATTGTTTTAAAACTTTTTAAATAATATTTATTAATGAAAAATGACAAAAACAAATACAAACTTACGTTTTATTTTTCCAAATAATTGACGATGAATTGTGAAATTAACGAAATTATTGAATCTCTGAAAATCAAATTTGGAGGACGGTGGGGCAGTAAGTGGTTGGTGGAGAGCTAATTGCGGCTGTTTATTACAGAAAAGAGCATCCATACTTCTCAAAATCAATCGTTAGTAGAAATTATCCAATTTTTGACATTCTTTTTTTCGTTATGATCATGATCTTCAGTTTTTAAAATTTTTTGTTTATTTTTAAGATTATAAAAAAGATTTCTTGCGCTGATAATGACACGTTCATGTGGGAAGGAGAAATATAATTATATCGCATTTAAAATTTTCTTAGAAACTCTAATCATTAAAATCACATGAAATATTTTTGGGTGAAAATATTGAATAAACAATGCCTTATTCAATGATAATATTGCTAATTCAAGAAATTAATTTTTCTTCAAGTTATAGTGATTTTATTAACACAGAATTTAGGGGCTTTTTTCGTAATATATACGAAATATTAAAAATTCATTGTTAACATCTACAGTGCTTTATTTTCATTAAAAAATTTTTTTAATTCATGCGTTTTTTTGTATTAATACTTAAAAATATAACTTTAGTAAAGGTGTATTTTGTTTTAGAAAAATAATACGTTGTTACTAAGAATTTAAAAACAATAATGATTTCATTGTGATCGTTGATTAATAAATACTGATAATTTCATTAAAATTGGTTGATTTCCTGAATTTTGGTGAATTTTAAATGAAGGGAGGGGTCAAAATGTTTTATATTTTGGGAATCGGCCATTGATTGTACACGTACCTAGTTAATGTTAATTGATTTGTATATAAGTATCGGTACTCTTATAGAGAACGCACAGTGTTTCCGTGCCTTTGCATCGTCAACGTTCGGGCAGGTTTTAGAAACACCCAACGGTTTAAAAAACTATTAACAAATCCGGTTGCAGCAGGTATTAGCCAATCAGATTGCAAGCAATCAGACGATAACTTTTGGAAGAAAATAATTTCTACGATCTACAACGCGTTAAAAAAATGAATTTCTACGATCTGTGTCAGCACATTGAATCTCTCGAATGACTCATTGAGTTCTGTCAATAACGGTCACTTCTAGCGAAAGACTAACCCTAACTCCTAACCCAGAAAATGTTAAAAAGAAAAAAAACATTGAAAAGAACAATGAAAAAAAAAAGAAATTGGTTAAAAACAGTGGTTTTGTTGTTTGTTATATAAAAAAAATCATTTTTTTAAAACTTTTCGGTGCACAAAAAAACAAAACATTTTATTTAAAAACATTTGATTAACAATGGTACTTTTGACAAAAAGTAAATAAAAATCTAATTAATAACAGTTGTTTAGCTATAGTTCATTCTTTATTTTTATATATGTATTTTACTTTAGTTTTCTTTATCTGAATTTATCGTCTGCCAGTCTTCAATTTATCGTTTAGCACTTTTCGTCTCGTCAACTCTCGGGTGCTTCCGAGACCTGCCTGAACGTTGACGATGCAAAGTCATGGAAACGCGATGCATTCTCTATAAGAGTACCTCAGTCTCCTCACACAGAGGTAATGTTAAGCACAAGGTCAGTTAATAGTGGAAACCCAACTCCCCAAAAGTAGCCTGCTCGGCATTCGACAATTTTCTAATTTCAAAATATTTAGTCCGCCGAAGTCCAGATATGTTAGTGACGTTGTGCATTAATTCAAAATAACTTATTTTGTACTAAAATTATCAATGATATAATTTTTCTGGAATACCTTCGTCACTTACAGCAGCAATTTTGCAATGTACCCCCATCCTATCCCATCTTTGTATGAATTTTTTTTTTAATATAAGTTTCGATTATTATGCTCTATAAATGGTCATCAATAATAATCTACTTTTTTTAATGTTTAAAAGAAAACAAACAATGCGGCTTCTATACCAAAGCTCTTTCAAGTCTCCATCTTTCAGCAACAGGTATTTTTCTGACTTGTTTAAAAAAATGTTAATTTAAGACGACATATAAATCAATTATCAATGTTCAAGTTTAGTTCTACTTGAAAGATTTTAGCATGAGTCATACTATTAATAATACTGTAATATTATTTTGCTTTTTTTACTGATGAATACTTACTAAGTATAATCTGTAAAAAGCAAAATAGTGTTACATCTATAATTCATTTTTAATTCATTTTAAACATTTAAATTTATAAAAAAAGGCATTTTTACATCTCGTACTGTGAAATTAAAAATTTAAAAGCATTTCATAATTAAGATTCTAAAAGCCTTCAATATTTTTTTGTTTTGCATTAAAAATAGTAAAAATAAAAAATAACGAACTCATATATGTAACAATATTTACATATGCTATGGATGCACATAAGTGTAAAAACATTTTTTTTTATATTATTGCTGTCATTTTTATTTCGGTTGAGTTTGTTCGTTGGTCCTTCACTATGTTTGTGTACAATCTAGTGTCATCATTGCTTGACTAATTGTCACCATACTTGATTAAAATATCGGTCATAGTCTAACTTAGAACTGATTTACTTTTGGGATATCTACGTCAAAGATTAAGTTCATCGAAAAGGTGAAAGTCACACTTTTGGTGATAACTTCGGCTATGTTCATCTTAGAGAGTGTAGTCAATGAAGTCTCACATCTTATATGACCTTGACCATTGACCTTGAGAAAATCTGTCATGGTCAAAATTTTGACGAAATTTCAACTCCTGAATTTTTTCCAAATTTGATGTATAGATCTGATGCTCTTTAATAACATGCAACAATTTCAGCCTGATCAGATAAATAGTTTTTTAGTTATCAACGTTTCCATGGCATAATTTCGGGAATGCTTTATACAATATGGTGAGGTAAAGTCCAGATAATATTTTTGCACATTCTTATGTTGTCTGGCGGAGGTATGGAAACTTACGACTGGGGCATGTTTGGGTAAAATTTAATCATTTCACTCAAAATGGCTGCTTACTGTTACGTCAATCAGTCGTCTGCATTTCTGAAAAGTGCCTCTAGCCAGCGAATAGGAATTTGTTTTCTGATTTTTGTGGTAAAAAAATATGAAAATAAAAACACTGATTTATTGACATTGTATTGAAGGGGGTGGTAAATTTGTGAATTAACACTCTCCACCGCCCCCCCCCCACCAAAAAAATACTTGGAGAAAAGAAAAAGAAGCCAGTGAATAGTAATTTGTTTTGTTTTCTTAATGAAATAAGCAGAAACAATTTTTTAAAATAATTGTTTGGGTAAAATTGAACTGCAAAAATCAGAAAAATTTATTATTTGCCGATCTATTAAATTTCAATTATTTATATTTATGTATAAACTTAATAAGAATAACCCAAAACACTTTGTTTTAATTAAGTTGTATTAAAAGTTATTAAAACAAATTGTTTCGAGTCATTACTATGGGAATATTATTCAGATTCACATCAAAGATTTTATTATTACAAGAAATAAATGTTTTTTTAAAATACAAAATAAACTGCAAAAAATTTTAAATTGTATATGGAAATAATAAATAGTTTATTAAATTGTAATTTTTAATCTGAAAAAAAAAATACTGTTTATGAAAACAGATTTTTAATTATTTAACAATTTCGAAAAAAACAACTTTATTGTGTGCTAAATTATAAATTACTGTTTGTTATATTTCGGATCCATTTATAAAAAAACACCGATTTTATTGTCACAATAAAATTGAAAAAAAGAAAAATTTTCTAATATATTATTTTTTATGGTGCCAAAACAAGTTACCAGTGAATAGTAAAGTGTCTTCTATAAACTAGGGTACAAACTTTTCTGGGTACCATCTGCAAGCAGACGACTGATTGACGTCATAGTCGGCAGCCATTTTAAGTGAAATAATGTAATTTTACCCATGTTTGTGTTTTTAAAGTTGAATTTAAAAGAGTACATTTAATCGAGTAATTATGTATTTTTATTTCATTTATCTTGCTTTAATACTTTAAAAATGTTCGTAGATGAAAGTAAATAAAGAACTTTTTTTAAGGAATGAAACATTTCAGAAGCTGAAGAGAAACGAGAATTACTTTAAAATTAAAACGACAAAAAATTCAGTTTTGAAGTTAAATTTTAAATATTTTAAATATATTATATTTATTAATTAATTGTTATATTTAATTAGAGATTTAAAAAAAATAAATTAAAAATAGAAATAATTAAGTGACCTTTAATTTTTCTAATTCTTCCGCTAAAAGAAAACCGACACAAGTTAACCGTGCAGTTGAAAATAAAATTGATAACTTGGATAAAATTGGTGCGTTACTGTTATCTCTTGATTTGGACCATCGATTTTATTACAAATCGTTTGTCATAAAAAATTATTTAAAAAGTAGGAGCTGCAATTTAAATAAAATATATATTTTTCAATTACTAAAATTATTTTAAATTTAATTTGTCTTCCTATTTAGAACAGATTGCAATAGAAGAAATGTAAAATTTCACTTTAAACTTAAATATCCGATTTTTGAGCACAGAAAATATCCATATATTTTTCACCTGATAATATGAAAGAAATAATTTATTTAATAAAAACCCTAGTATTTAAACTCTCTAGACAATTATTTTTACTAAAAAAGCGAAAATTTAGATGACTCGTTTTCTACCTTTAAAATATGTTTTCATTTTCCCCTTTAGAATCTTATCTCTTTGTAAAGCTGGTGACTAAGTAAATTAAATAAATACCTTATGTTAACCTTCATTTATTAATAAATACTGAAAATGTCATTAATATCAGATAATTTTCTGATTTTTGGTGGATAGATTATGATGAATTGAATTCTTAGCAATCAGTTTCCATCTCTAGTCCCTCCTTGTAAGACATTCACAGAAAACTTGTGGGGTTGATTGATCTGGAAGAACGTCAAGATGAAGAAACTCACTTGGTAGAGTTGGCCATGTCTGGATGCATCTGACTGGAATTGAATATTGAATAAGAAAAAGGGTCACCATCTTCCATAAAAAACATCAAACATGTCCACAAAAATATGAATCAACTTTATTTGAAGGAATACTGGAACATAGAGTTGCTAGGCTGGCTGGCTTTTGTTACAAACAGAATGTGGTATTCTGGAGTTCCACATCTCACCTAGCCACTTCTTGTGCAGGACGAGAACAGGATAGGAGTGACGTCTTGCTTGACGAAATCCACTTAGGAACTGGTTTGTATATTCCAACGAGGTGGACTGAAATCAGTAGGCTTCGACTGTGCATGTCAGTTGAGCACTAATCGACTGTGTTTCCATATGCCAACCAAATTACAACTCGACATGATATTGCATGTACATATAAACAAAAATAGATCTCATGCAACTGCTACACTTGTGTTTCTACCACAACTGCAAAGAACATTTCTTTTATATACCTAACATGAAACAGAATTTCCAAGAACTTTCTTTAAACCGTTTTCATAATTAATCACATTTAGTGTATTCAATTCGTCATTTTCAATCAACTCATGATATTCATCATTTAGCTGACAATCTATCCATCTAATTAATACTTATTATCAAGTGTCTTTTAGCATGATATGTGATTACACATTAGTAAAATTATGGTAATGATACATGGCAGTGGAAAAAAATTAAAAAAGAAATCAATCCTTACAATATCGATGATACTTAATAAGTGTGTAATATAATCAGCCCCCCCCCCCCGGGACCAACAGCTGATAATTTGAGTACAATGGATCCCAACTAAATTTTCTTAATAAATTAAAATTTAAAGTAACCCCCCTTCATTAAAATTTGTGTTCTTCAATTTTCTGGGGGAGATTCCTGACTAGTATCGATTAAGTACCAAATTATCAGATAATGAAAAAAAAAATGATATTTTTTTTTCAATTTATAGTAGGGGGTTCAGTTTTCTATGCAGGTTAAATGATAAAAAGATGGATCCCTGACTCAATTTTTAACTAGTGTGTAGCCAAAATAATCCTGTTTACAAATGTGTTACTAAAATTCTGGCATGGGGAGTAATGTTACATTAAAATTACACAGCAAACTGAACTTCCCTACCTAAAAATAAAAGAGTAAATAAAAATGGTTTTATAATCTGAGAATCGTCTGCTTAATCGATAGGAATTGTAAGACTTTAAATCATTAAATTTGAGTACTAAGCTGCAGATCTCTAGACTAATATTGTATTTCTCTATTATCATCCCCAAAACAATTTTCATTTTCCCAAATTACTAATTGACAGGACAAAGTTATTTTTATAATTAGTAGAATAAGTTTTTAAAAGAATTAAATTAATAAATTCTAAAAGCGGTTACTTGATAACTCTGCTTTTGAGAAGAAGGTTAATATACTTAATCACAGTTCATTTAGAAACTATAAGTGCTAAGAAAGTTTTTCTTTAAGTTGACAACTTTTACCAATTCCATCTGAGCATCACAAAATCACGGCCATATCGCAGAACACGTTTTATGAGAATAAATAAAATAAAAACAATCACTTGATCAAAGTTCAATTAAGAAACTATTTTAATTGGCAAAATTTTCAAATTCAATCAGAACATCACAAAATTGCAGATAGATTAAAAGAAATTCCTGCATTTTTTAATTTAGTATGTAATTTTGGATTGGTAATGTCTGAAAAGTAAATCTTTTACTTAGGGAATTTTTGTTCACATTCTCTTATTTCTCTGGAGATTTGTCATCGTAGGGATGCTTAGGGTTATAATTATTTATTATGCCTTTTTGGGCATTTCCTGTTTTTATCAATAATCACATGTTATCTTTTAAAAATATTTCCTATCATTTATAATATGAATATAGAGATGAAATCCTTCTAAATATGTAATCAAATAGCCCTCAAAAGTGTCCCTCTATATTCTTTTTACTATTATTAATTAATTCTGTTTATTCTTAAAATGATTTACATCATTTTTGACCTGATTGTTCCAAAAGGATATTACACTTTTAGAAAAAAATCTAATTTTGTGGTAAATTTCATTTTCAAAATCTCTCACCAATAGAGTGAGGAGAGCGATTAAAAATGTGTTACATATTTAGACATCTCATTAATTGTCTGCTGGCTTTCCTTAAATCACCCCCTCAATCTTCTCTATAGTATTTTAATCTCAGGATTCCAATCTATCCTTATAATTACAATCTTTAATGTTATTATTAGTTTAGCCGTTTTCTTTATACATCTTTCAGTTTTAATATTTACCAATTCTCTTGTCTTGCTACTGGTGCCCAGGATTAAGTACACTATGAGGTTTTAGTAAAGTCTTAAATATTCTGCTGTGGTACTATCATGCCATTCTGTGTGCTGTGGATGTCTCCTCGTGTCGAATCCTGCATCTAGTCATGGAGCCACATGATACCAGACGTCGATAATTACATTTCTCTTTTGGAGTAGCATTTGACCATGGTCCCGCATATTTAGATCCTTAAGAGCTTGTGGTTTGCTGCCTATGTTCAGATGAGAAATAACCAGTCACATTAGGGATTAGTCATTAATTTTCTGCAGAGAATTATTTTTCTTGACTTAGGGACAGGGAATCATTGCAGCTGAAAATGGATCACTTAATAAGAAGTGAACAAGACATCCTTTATAAAAGTAGTATTTATTTTCTTAATGCATTTCAAAAAATTAGAAAGACTCTCAAATAGTCAACATTTTCAAAAGTGCATCTGTGTTTTGTGACAGTTCGAACAAAACGATGCTCTCTTTAATGTAACGACTAAAAAGAAAGAGAGATTGACAAAAACAAAAAAGAACGAAAGTCACTTGTGGTGGTTTATATCACGATACCCACTAGTAGCCGTAACCATTAGCTGCCAGCTTAAGATGATTTTACCTTTAGCTTTCCGGCACTAAATAGACAGGGTTATTTTGACAGCAAAGCTCACTGCGAGGTGGGGTGGTTTAAATTGTGAAGGGTACTTACAGTTGGGTATAAAAAAAGACAATGTTTTTGTTAAGAAAGCCATGTTATCTTCCCCAGTCCCAAGTTTCCTCCAAGGCAGTGCAAAAAGGAGCGCTTCTCATTGCCTAGTGCCATGTTAACAATAATATTTACTTTATAATATAAAAGAAAGTGTTTTCATTTATTATGCTGAAGATAGTTTCTATGAATATAGGAACTTTAGTATATAAGTTGATTTTAATACTGTCACTTATTTTTGTAATGTGATATTTGTATGATATTTCATTCTTTATTTGCAGATATGTGATATTTAATTTTTTTTTCATTGGCAGATAAAACTTACAGTGGAGAATAAATGGATTCATATATGGGAAACATTGAGTTGACATTTACTGTTGATAAATCTTAATATTCTAAAGTGGGTGGATCATGGAAGGGAATGTGTATTCTTGTGAAGTATGCACATTTGTATGTACAAGCAGTTCCACTTTAATAAAACATGTTAAAAAGCATACCGAAGAAAAACCTTATTCTTGTAAAGAATGTGGAAAAGGATTTTCACAGAATTGTTTTTTGAAAAATCACATACGTACTCATACTGGAGAAAAACCTTATACTTGTAAAGAGTGTGGGTCTGCATTTTCAATGAATTCTAGTTTAAAACAACATATGCGCATACACACTGGAGAAAAACCCTATTCTTGTCAAGTATGTGATAAAGGATTTTCACAGAGTTCTGATCTGAAAATTCACATACGAATACATACTGGAGAAAAACCATATATTTGTAAAATATGTGAGCTTGCATTTTCAGAGAATTCTAGTTTGAAACAACATATGCGAAGACACACTGGAGAAAAACCTTATTTGTGTAAGGTATGCGGAAGTACATTTTCACAGAATTGTGCATTAAATATACACATGCGGAAACACACTGGAGAAAAACCTTACTCTTGTAAAGTATGTGCATCTGCATTTTCAACTAGTTCTCATTTAAAAATACACATGCGAACACATACTGGGGAAAAACCTTATTCTTGTAAAGTATGTGGGTCTTCATTTTCAGAGAACTCTGGCTTAAGAGGACATATGCGAACACACAGTGGAGAAAAACCCTATTCTTGTAAAGAATGTGGATCCGAATTTTCATCGAATTCTATCTTAAAACAACACATGCGAACACATACTGGAGAAAAACCTTATTCTTGTATGGTATGTGGAACTGCATTTTCACAGAATCCTCATTTAAAAATACACATGCGTACACATACTGGAGAAAAACCTTATTCTTGTAAACTATGTGGATCTGCATTTTCACAAAATGGTAGCTTAAAAATTCACATGCGGACACACACTGGAGAAAAACCTTATTCTTGTAAAGTATGTGGATCTTCATTTTCACAGAGTTCTAGCTTCAATACTCATATGCGGACCCATACTGGAGAAAAACCTTATTCTTGCAAAGAATGTGGATCTGTGTTTTCAGATAATTCTGGGTTAAAACAACATATGCGAATACACAATGGAGAAAAATCCTATTCTTTGAAAATATGAGTATCTGCATTTTTATATAATTCTCATAAAAAAGTAGAATTTGTGAAAACCTTAATTTTCTATCCCACACAGATCTGCATTTTTCCATTTGATTTAGACGGCACATTCCAAAACATACCCAAGAAAATCCTTATTTTTATAAAGTATATGGGTCATTTTATAAAACATGTCCAAACATGAAATGGATGGAAATTGTGTTGTTGTTTAGTATGTGCAACAACATTCTTTAGGGATAAATATTTAAAATTACACATGTTACATTAGATTCACTACAAGAAGGCATTTTACATACCTCACTCTTGGATACTATTCTGTTTAGATCTGTATACTGTCTCCAAAGACATAAGATCATTCTTCCAGAGACAAATAAAGAAATTGCAAATATAACTCAGTTTACCTTACAATGAAGGAAAAATATAGACACCAAAACATTAAGATTCGATATGCAATATTCTAGGTCGGTGGTAGTAGATTCTGTCATCCCTTTTTTCTGCCTCAGTATGGATACACTAAGCAAATTACTTTAACGATTTCTGGATAAAACCTCAGCAAGGACAGAAAGAAAGAACAAAATAAGAGTTAACCATCTATTCTTCATGGACAAGCTTAAACTGAATCTGAAAAATTACAAGAAATTGTAATTATATTTCACAGAGGACATTGGCATGGAGTTTGTATTTGACAAATCTGCTAAATGCACAATAAGATATAGAAACGGCAACCTCAGACTACTCTAAAGTGAACAATATTGAAAACCTAGAAGAGGATGTTTAAGAGTACCGACTCCTCTGGCATAATGGTTAGTGTGGTCGCTAACTGGCTTGGAAACTAGGGTTCAATCCTTGGTCGAATTGTACCAAAGACCCCCAAAATTGTACTTGATGGTCTCTTGCTTAAACACTCAGCATTATAATATGAGGATTATGGGTAAGTAGAGCAATCCAGTGAAAAGAGTGGTGCCCTGCTCTATACCTCGGTGTAGCCAATGAAAATAGAGTCAGCGACATTATTTTTTTTTACTTATTTTGAAATAAAGAAGATGAAAAGATGAGAGAAATGGTGATAAAGTGACTTCTAAACTTCATCACATAAGAATTTACACCAAAGAAAACGAAATAACTTCCATCAACCAACTGGCAATACCTATCGTTTCATATTATTAATACCCATCGTTTCATATTATTGATTGATCACAAAGCTATACCAATAGTCTTGACACAAAAAACAGGAAAATGCTTACTGTGTGTACTAACACAATACTTCTTACTTGGAAGCCAAGCTTTATTCAACTAAAAATTGTTTTACAAATGGTATCGCACATGGCGAGCTTTAATACCAGTCACCTGGAGGATTTCCAGTTCCGGTGATGTGTATGGTAGCCCATACACAAGTACTACAAATATGTGGTGTGTATGGAAGCCCATATGCAAGTACTACAAATACGTAATGTAACATTCTTCCTTGCTAGAAAGAAAAATTAGTTGCTTCAATATTTTACTTTCACTTGTTTGTTTTTGTTTTTTTACTTTATTTTCTCACTAATTTTATCCAGTATTAAAAATTGTTTTCTTATTTAAATTTATTTTTAAAACTTGGCTACTCCAGCCAATCTCCATATCGATTGGGAGGCTTTGGTACCTGACTGGATCGTCTAAGTTCAGGCTGGGCCAACGTGTCATCATAGGCCACGTTATGGCACAAAATGGTTCCCTCTATCTTGTTCATCAATAAGATTGTCTGGGCTTCAGGACAAAGTGCTAAGTCACGAACAGACACAGTAGAGTTTCGTTCTCTGGGTACCTAATGTTTGCATAGGTTGGGTTACTGTTAAGGAGCTCAACTTGGTTGAGATAGGGTTCGTTTTTGTTGTTCCTTACAAACTTTCTTTAGCAATATGGGTTCAAGGGTCATTAGCCAAGAGGGGAGCTAGTTTCCATGGGATGAATGTGGCTGGAATGTGAAAAAACGTTCATGCAGTGTGGTGTTAGTTGCTGTACATAACAATCTCTGTGAGTGGAGCACCTCAGCAAGTACCAGTTCTCAATGCTTTTCAGGTTATGCAATCTCAGAGCTAAACGAATCGCCTTCCATATAATGCCATTAATTCTCTCTACCTGTCCGTTTCAGGTTGGATGATAAGGAGTAGTATTACTAGTGGCAACTCCTTTCTGGGAGAGATAAGATTTCAGCTCATTGTACATGAAAGATGTGCCTCGATCTGAATGTATATAACTTGGCATTCAACATAGGCTAAATAGCTAATCTAAACATTTGATCACTGTTGTTGTATGCATATTGAGACATTGAAAATCAAAAGGGAAACGAGAGCATTCATCAGCTGTAATTAATAAATAACAATTAGTCGATACACTAGACAGATGACGCTTGAAATCCACACTAAGTCGTTCCATAAATTTTGTTGCTTTGATAAGATTTCCTTCTGGTAAGCGATAGAATTGAGGTTTTAGTTCTGCACAAATCCTGCAAGAAGCACACATCTTCTTTACCTCTTCTGTAGAAAAAGGGAGATTCCTTGCTCTTACAAAATGAAGCAGTCGAGTTATCCCCGGATGACACGTCTCATTGTGGAGGTATTAAAGGTTAAATAAGTGTATGCTCGGGAAAATATGTCAGGGATCACATTATCTTTACCAAGATGATACTGAATGCTGCAAGTTCCAGTCTCCATTCCGGAATCTTTTCATTCTTAATTTTAGTATGCCTTTTACTATCAAACATAAAGACTACTGACCACTGATCGGTAATCAAAGTAAAATGGCTTCATGCCAGATAGTGGCTCCATCTACGCACTGCCTCAATAATGGCACTCACTTCTTTTTCCACGATTTGGTATTTTATATTATAGAAATAAACGCTACAGGATGTGCTTGATTAAGAATGGCAGAAATTGCAACATCGGACGCGTCACACTCTACTTCAAACGGCAAGTTTTCATCCACGATTAGCAGAGTAGCTTTTTCCAACTCTCTTTTCAGCAAATTGAAGAATTTCAAGGCCTTCTCTTCCAATGAGGATTTTTTCGCGTTTTTTAGCAGTCCAATTTTGTTAGAGAATTTATGTATCCACTTTGCATAGTACGCAAATATTCCAATTATCTTTTTAAGTGGTTTTAAATTATCAGGTGGATGAAGCTCCTGTAATGGGCAAAGTCTCTTGGTATCAGGCTTGATGACACCATTCTCAACACTGTATCCCAGCACGTTACAGTTTTTGATTGATTAAAAGTAAGGTTTCTGCGACCGCAGTCTCTAGGAACTGCTTTACATTTTGATCATGTTCCTCCTGAGTATGTCCTGTAATTGTTTAATTGTCAACGTATGGAAAAGCACAGTGAGGTTCTCCTCTTTTACTGTATTGTCCATAGCCTGCTGGAAAGCAGCGACGCCATTTGTGACTCCAAAGGGAATTCTACAAAACTGATACAAGCAACCATTTGCCTCAAACACGGTATACTTTTTATCAGACTCATTCAGCGACACCTAGTGGTCAGAACTTTTAAGTTCAAAAGTTGAGAATACCTTGTATTTTGCAAGATCATTCACCATCTCGTCTATTCTTAGCAATGGGTAGGCATCTAATTCAGTGTATTTGTTAATCGTCTGTTAATAACCCACACACATGCAATAGGCATATTTCATTTTTTTAGCTGCTCACATCAAGTGGCTTCATGCCTTGTTTGGAGATATTTCCATAAAAAAAGAAAAAAAACTTATTTTTTTAAGCGTGGAGATCATAATATTCACAGTTCTATTTTTTTTTAATTCACATTAAAACATGAATAAATTAAACAGTAAAACATGTTCAGATTATCATCTAAAAAGAAAAATTGTTGTAAGCATTTACTTAAACAAAACATTAATTTTTTACAATGTTTGGCAGAATTATCTTATAAAATAGATTATTTACATATTAATATTGACAGTAATGTTTTGGAAGTTGAGGGTATAATGATTTCCAAACACGAATGGCTGTTGGGATTTGATCTTAATATAAGAGTAAAAGTCACATTGTTTAATTTTAGTCATGTAATTAGACATAATAGTAAATATTTGAAATTATATAAGCCAAGGTGTATTTTTGCAAGTTACTGTTATTTCAGATGTCATTCACAGAAGTAAAAATTTCCCCATCCTTTATATGCATTAAATAGCTTGCATATTTATTGTATTAGTATACTCATTACAGAATTTTGGCAGACTTTATTGTATTTTGAAATATTCTACTCATACAAAATCTAAATTTTTTTATCAAGCATATCTGTTAAATTGTGTTTAAATCACCTCTTCATATATGATCTGGAAACTGGAAACATTCTAAGGGGTTCCAAAGAAGATTAGCCAAATCATTAGAAACTCCAATGAAAGGATCATATGTAAGGCGTTACACAGACAGAAACTTTTACTGGAATGAAAAGGATGCTTGTTGTCACAGTTCTTTTTTTGTTAGCCATGGACTGTGTTCTGAGAGAATCTACAGCTCAGAGAAGGAACGGTATCCACAAAGTTTTCTGATGACCTAACCCTTCCTTTTCATACCTAATAATAGATCCAGCAGGCCTAAACCTACATTTTGGCAATAACTTCAGCATGCCCTGTCTTCAATATTCACAGATGAAAGAGCAAAAACATCAGGATGAATACAAACAATAATACATGAATTTGATTAAGTAGAAAGCTTTACTTTGGCATCATTGACAAACAGGGGGGGGGGGGGGTACACAAATATAAAATCATAAATTGGCTTCCACTAATTAATAAATGTCCGGTGAGTCTCGGATTTGTCCACAAATCTCAACATCAGGATTTTCAATGTGATGAAGCAAATTCTCCTATGTGGAGCAGAAATGTGAAGAACAACTGTCTCTGCTATGAGAAAGATCTTAACATCATCAGTAGTTTCCGGAGAATCTTCAGAATTGGCTGGTCAATTACCATCAGCAACAGGAACTGTGGCATAGAACGGTGGCATGACCAATACAGAAAGACATGTTACTAAGACAGTGTAGACGGATTGCCCACACTATTTTCAGTACAAGATCTGTCCTTTTTTGGGAAAATATAAGGAGAAATAATGGCAGACCAAGAAATGGATGCTTGTATGAGTACAACCTTAATGAATTCATTGGATGCATTTGCTATTGGTGGAAGCCGTCTTTATACACCCAGCCAAAATGCTTCCTTCTTTGTTTACCTACTTTAGCAAAGGGGACAATTCTTCTTTCATGTCCCTGTATAGTCTTCTTTTGTCTTATAACTCTCTTCTCCCTACCCTGCATGTACATAAGGTTTATATGATGAGTTGTCCGTTTTGTTATGTGGGGAAAACGTGAAACTCACTATGCCTTTGAGCACATGAGATGTGAATCTTGTGTGACTACGTATAATGATGCATGAGTTGTTTTGGCATTAGAGGTTGGGGATCTCAGGGCGCAAGACTAGAATATTACTGGTGGGGTAATACGTGGGAGCTCATATAAATGTATTTGGTATGAAAGTAGGTATGATTTTAAAATCCAGGATTTTTAGAATCAGCGATTTCTGAATGTGATTGTCACTTCTGTTCTGGAGCTGAAGGGTAGCCAAATACAAATTTACATCATGATGTGAATTGACTCTTTTCTGATGACGTTGATGATGACGATCATCATAGTAATAATCTGATTCTTCCTGTCTGTCATCTTGGATTAAATCAGCATGCTTGTTGATCCATAAAATACACCGCTCTCAAATAAGAAACAACTAGAAAATGAAAACAGTGAATCCTCAAAAGTCTAGACACTGGCGGTCGGCAAATGCGTCCGTCTCCTTTGAGTCCCAGAGAAAAGAAAGAGAGTTGAAGTGGAAGTAACCTCACTCTCTTCCGGGTTTGATGTCAATTTTGAAAGGCAAACAACTCGTTCTTTTATCCCATTATATTATTTAACAATATGTATTTGGATACATTTAATTTTATAAAATTTTATAAGGGTTTTGATATGCTTTCAGCATTTGGATTGTCAGTACAATATACAGAATAATATATTTACTTAATTTAAATGTCAAAAAGGTCTGGTATAAAACATCGTTCTATTTATCTAAATACTTTTTCATAAATAATACTTTTAGTTATTAAGCAATAGACTATTTAATTGTGTAATATTTTATTTATATATTAGATACAAATTTTTACAAAAATGAGTGAAGACTACAGGTATAAAAAGGGTCTAAAGTGATTGTGTAACAGTAGTACATAGATGATTTGATAAGTTCTAACAAATTATATATATTTATTTTTGTAGCATACATATTTGTGTGTATGCAACAAGAAGTTACGACTGAATTTAAATGGATTAAAATTAATAAATATTAGCTGCTGAAAGTCCTTTTCTGGAGCAGTATATCTTCAGAGTGTCTAGTCGACAGGTGGCAGAAAAGTGTCTACATCTTTCTTTATAGCTGTCTCAAAGCTTTCTGAATGCTCTGTGAACTAAGTCCTTAAAAGGTCTGATCGAAATTACTACGTCCTAGAGTCTGATTAATCATCGTGTGACTAAACAGCTTAACTAAGGCTGGTCTCTGCCAAATATCAATGTTTATGACTGCTATTCATATTTTACAATGAACGTTTGAAAGCAATTGATGAACAGAAGCCATGTCACATTGACAGAAATGTTTAAGGCACTTGATGTCAGTATTTCAAAGGTGTCTGATCATCTGAAGTAAATGAGTAAGGTGAAACTTGATAAATGGATCTCACATGTGCTCAATGAATGAATGTTTGTTACTGAAATCAGCAATTACTTTCTGTTATCTAAATACACTCTTGTATCTCAGATAATAACAGCAGTATTAATATTAACTTTAATTCAAAACGAATTGTCAATAATACATATTATTAACAAGTTATTTACACATATACACTCTGTTCATTTAGAAAAGTGTTAATGACGGTGAACAGCAATTTTGCACAAAGTGAGTCACAGAAAACTCACAAAACACACATGCTTACAGAATCTCCATATTTTCTATAAAATGATTTGAAACCGTCCAATCACAAAATAGAAGCCGGAGGACTCAACAAGCTTTCGATCGAGACCTCCCCCAAGTATTTTCTTGATGAAGTGAAGAATGAAACTGTTTTCAACTCCCTTACATAGATGTCACAAAGACAAAATAGACTTATTTTTTACATTGAATAATTCCTTTTCTCCATTCTAGAAACAGAAATGTGCAATTTAACTTTCTGAACTTGTGCCCATGAATGAACAAATCACACATACAAACTTTCATACCTTTTAACATTGTAAATATATGAATATGATGTCTTTCATTAATTCTGTTTTTGTCTTCTTTTTGCAAGCATCTTTTTATTTTCATGTTGACATGAATTATGGTACACTATGAATAATGGTTAGAGTGTAGCAACAACAAGCCATTTTCTGTGTTGTTATGCTTAGCTGACATTGGTCAAATGTGCGCCAATAAGGCGACTCGGTGTAGTGACCCTCCGGCAACTTCTGAAAACCTTTAGAAGACGAAAAGGAAGACAGATATCAACTCGACATCAGTAAGATGACAACCTCCTGCTACTTCCTGCTTTCAGGATAGGCTCGCCTGTCAAAAAATAATATTGTAGTAGTTATACGTGACAAACTATTTTCTTTTGTGCAAGTTTACTCTTCCATGCGAAGTGATTGATACATTATCCAATCAGAACATAGGAGACACTCTCGCAAAACTGTTTGTACACTGTTTTCTTGATTTTCAGAGAGTTTTACATCAATCTGAAGAGAGGTATAATGTTCCTGTCTCAGCTAAAGAAAAGTATTGACACAGATGAGACAAATCGATGCAAGGCCCAACCCATTGGGTGTATGTATGCCCACTGACTCCGCATGCTATGGTATTTCTTGTTACTTAAACTCGTTCGTGGTCCCTTGATGTTTGTTGGTGAAGGGATGTATTAACAAAACGGATTTAAAGTAAAAGAAGAGTTTTTCTTTATATTCGAGCTACCGATAACTCATCAATGGCAACACACAAAAAAAAAACTTTTCTTACTAAAGAAGCTCTACAAAATGGACACATTTTCTTACAGCATCAAAGATGGGGCACACGCAAAAACTGCTAGCATGTAGAAGATATGACTTATCAAAAGAAATAATGACAAAGTCTATCTATAAAAAATAATTATTTTGTTGACAACTTGTTAAGACAACAAAAGATGAAGAGTTCCTGAAGAATAAGAGTTCAACATTTCCAAGAACGTTCCGATGAAAAAACAGTGTTTGTCTGTAAGCAAAAATTGAGTACAAATGTTTGTTTTGGCTGGAACCACATACATTTAAATGTGTATAAATGGGATAGGCATGAAGATGTGTGTATTCGCGTGCCTGTTTTGCTAGTTGGAGAATGTATGCATGAACTTGTGTGTATATGTTCTTGTACATGCTTTCACTATGTTTAATAGTTTGTGAATGTATCTAATCGTGTGTATGATAGTTGTCTGGCCAGAATGTGCTATACGCAGGTGTGTTTTCACTGAAAGAAAAGGAAGCTGTGTGTTTCGGTATTCAAAGTACACGCTGGAATTAAGAGTGAATATTCTTGCTTTGCTTGGCTGAACGAAAATGCTGATTGGAGAGTTTGTTCAATTGAGAGTCGATATGTAAAAACAATATTTACTGCTGCTGCTGCTTAGAATAAGCATACTTGTGCTAACACACAGAATTGCTAACTTCCTTCCCTGCAAAAGAACATTTATGCTTAGAACCTTTGTGTATTCAAATCTAATTTACAAATATTTCATACATATATTTTTTGCAAATGTTTTTCTTTTCTATCCATACTAATTATAGGGTGGGTAGTTTATGCCAAGATTAATATACCGAAAGCAGGAAGTGTGAGAAGGATGTGGTTGTCTCGCTGATGTCGAGTTTATATGTGTCCCTTCTTTCGTTCACAAAAGGCTGTAAGAAGTTCGCAAAAGGGGTACTATGCTGAGCAGTCTGATTGTCCCAAACTTGACCAATTTCATCTCAGTATCACAACTGTCTGCACACAGAAAATAGTTCGTTACTGTTACAAGATTTTTCGCTAACAGGCCGGGAAACCAGGGTTCAATTCTCGGTCGAGTCATACCAAATACTCAAAAATAGTCCTTAATGCCCCTTTGCTAAACTCAGCATTAAACGGTAAGTGCAGCAATCCAGGCAAAGGAGTGACACCCTTCACTACATCTTCATGTAGTAGCCAATAAAAAAGGACCTTCAAATCGGTTGATCCATTAATTTATTTTTATTTTAGTAAAAGGAGAGTAGAAAGTGGAGCTTTGGTTTACTTTCGGCAGCCTCGTAACTCTCGCTTCACTTATTTTGTCATTTAGTCCTCACATTCCATGAGCCATGTCTCTGATAAAAAAGGAAGAATTACTGTTGTCTGGGTCAGAATCTTATTGGCTAGTTTTTGACCTTGAAGTAGTATTTTTTTAGCCTCTTATATAAAGTGGCTTCATGCCTTGTCGGGAACAATTTCCATAACAAATGGACCTCTCTTATTACCACTCTCATTCTACATACCTGACTAAAATAATGTACTGCCTCTGTGTGCATATACATTTTTTGACAGTCAGCTCAACTCATTTCAACAATCAAAACTCTGAGGCATGTTGATTTTATACATGGGTTTATTGGCCATCAAACTGAAAAAAGAACTCAAGACATAATTTCATTAGCATGTAAATACAAAATAGATGTTAGCAGAGACGAGGAGTCTAATATATGCAAAACAAAGAAGTGATCTTAATAACATTGCAGAATAGAAGATATTTGAGTGGAGAAATAATGCAAGAAAGTGAAAAATACAAATTATATTAGGTGAAATCCGAGTTACGAGTGAAAAAAATGATGGCTTACACATGGGAAAAAGGTAAATAAAGTATGCTAAATACAAACTAGTACAGCTTAATTTTATTCTTTAACAAAATAACATTTTTTTCAATTCAATAAATTTGGCAAAAAATAAAACAAACATGCTTCAGTTTCCATGTAGGGAAAGGGTGGTAGAAATTTACACAAAAGAGGATATAGTAGCCCAGCACCTGTCCAAATTCGCAAGAACAAAATGAAGATAGTACAATGGGCTGATTCATATTGATTAGACGAAATAATATCCCGGACTTCGATATCTCACCCACTCAGGGTTAACTCAGATGGAGAACGGGAAAGGGTACGTTCTGTCGGTTAGAAAAACACTTTGCAAACTAACTCATTCTGTTCATCACATGGTCTGGTTTTCGTGCCTAAATGATTCATCGCGTATGAATCTAGTTGCACATAGGTGTGTTATTTGCCCATGCAGTGAATTGGCGATGATTGCATAATCGCCAAGCCGAATTATATCTCACTGCCGGTCACACAGACCAAAACAAAATAATTCGCTCATGTAAGTGTGAGTGTTCATAAAATAGTATTCTGAACTTGTGTCTGTGTGCATTTACTACACAGGTCGTTATCATCTGCTCGTTATCTTCGTCTGAATTCGATGCTTAGTTTCGACGCTACTAATCCTGTGGTGTCGGTCAGTGCTATAACAACGAGTTTTCCATTCCAAATAAGATTACAACTCTGAGTTTTAAAACAAGTAACAAGATTTTATTTTGTGAAGTTACAATGATACTGTTATGGTGTCGTACCTATAACGAATATTTTGGACTCGTCCATTCTAAATAGGTACGGAAAGCATAGGCTTCTCAGTGTTTGTGTTCAACCTCAGTCTACATTGATGTACTACTTCTCATGATTCCTCTGTTGTATATACTTTTTTCCAATATATTTGTTGTACCTAAACCCGTGTCCGTGTTCTCATTCCGGCCTCTAAACAGGGCCATAACAGATACTTAATTTTTCTATTGAACAACGGGTTTGCAGTTTGAATGACACTCACTTATAACCGAATACAAAAAAAGAGACCAGTCTCCTAAAAATTACTGCCTGTACTTAGAACCTGATCGAAACAACTCAAATCGAACTAAACACCAACAGCCCTTCAACTTCGGACCAAGAGGCACATCTCTTTTTCTCGGAGACACTACTAACCTCCTCTGCCTGTTTCGCTGGAATATATATATATATATATATATATATATATATATATATATCACTGTAATTTGGGGTAGGCCACATAGCTAGCCTACTTTAAATCACTGAACATAAAAAAGGTCTGTTATCTGGAGTGGACATTAATTCTATAGGATTCTCAGTGGGCTGATTCCTCAGCATGGACCCCCATTTTCAAGAAGCTATTATTTTTATCAAAGAGCCTAGCCAATTTTTTGGTGATCTTAGCTAAATATTTTTCTCACTCCAGTTTGTAGGAAAATATGTTGTATGTAAACATATACCACCAGGCTAACTTAGGTTTGTGTATAGCAGTTTTGCTCGGCAAGCTTACATGTTAAAAAAGAGAACAAATGGAATGTTCTATATAATGTATAATGTGTTTTACTCCAGTTGCCTATAGAAAATCCTGGGATACATAAATAATAAAATATAATCCGCCACATTCTTGATGCCATCTCCTCCGTCTCTGCTCCATGGACGTTTGTCAGACATTAGGCACCTTTTCTCCATTTCTCACTCCTGTGCAACCCCTGCTTTAGCCCCTGCTCCACCCTGCCTCTCCAGTGCCTACTCATGCTCCAGCTCCTTCCAGCAGCTTCTGCCTCCTTCTCCAGTGCATGCTCGAGTTTCTTCCACCAGATCCTGCCTCTTCGGCTCTTTCTTCTCTGGCTTCAGCAGCTCCTTTTCCAAGGCCTGTTCCTGTCGACCCACCTCGTGACCACGTCTACACTGACTGGACTTACCTGAGACACTTCTATTACACCTCAAGGACGTGCACAGACAAACTCTGTGTGACCAGGTTCCAGAATCGCCATTCCTGTCCTTTCAAACGTCCTGTTTCTAGAGACGTCACCAAACTTATTCCTCAGTATTTCTGTTTTTTGGTTCAATAAATACAACCTCGATTTTACACTTAACGGAATTCCGATGGTGGATGCTAGCACAGTGGCAAGTATTCCGTATATATATATATATGTATATATACGGCACAATCACGTTGACACACCGGTTCCCGTTAGATCACCGAAGTTAAGCGGCGTCTAGCCTGGCCAGTACTAAATGGGTGACGATTTAGGAATACCAGGT
Organism: Sepiola atlantica; assembly: GCA_963556195.1. NCBI lineage: Eukaryota > Metazoa > Mollusca > Cephalopoda > Sepiida > Sepiolidae > Sepiola > Sepiola atlantica. The sequence continues at coordinate 211,438,026 of OY744515.1, read as the reverse complement.
GCTGTATGTGCTCTCTGCTTATCTCGGCATTGTTTCCAGTCGTCTTGTATTACTACTTGCCATTGGAATCAAGCAATGCCGACTCAGGAGAGCAGTTGTTAGGGATTGCGCAACCCTTGCAATTACAAATTCACGCGCGGGCAGCCCCTGGTGGGGCACTCATACGTCGAAATCGACGGGAGAGTCCATCATCATATATATGTATGTGTGTATTTAGGCAGCATATTTTCATTTAGGCAAACATTATTAATTGCTTTATAAGACTTTTAATTTTTTCAATTTTCCAAATGATCGGTCAAATTGCTGTATGTAAGTTCCGTGGGTTCTTGTTCCATTTTCTTTCAATTTGATTCGTCAAATCATCTTCAGGCGATGTTCGTCTTGGTTTCTTAAAATATATGTTGAGTTTTTTTATTATTATAACGGCCAGCAATTTACAACTTAAAAGGAGCGTCTATAATATTGAAATGTTATATGAGAGCATCATCTCGGCTTTTGAAGCATTTCTCGCACAGGAAGTTGTTGATATGCTTGAAAAAGTGATAATCGATGGGCGAGAGGTCCGATGAATATGGCGGATGAGGCAGTGTCATAGCCCAATTCGTTCAGCTTCTACAGGGTCAGTTGTGCAATATGCGGGCGAGCGTTGTCATGGAGGAGAATTGGTCCCTGCATGTTGACCAATCTCAGGCGCATACGTTGGAGCTTCTAGTGCATTTCGTCAATTTGTTGGCAGTACTTCTCCGCCATAATCGTTTAACTCGGATTCAAGAAGCTGGGTGAAACCGGTCGCAGACCACCAAACAGTCACCATAATCTTTTTTTTGGTGAAATTTCAGCTTCGGTAAGTGTTTTGGAGCTTCGCCGGCGTCCAACCACTGTGGTAAACTCTTTTAATTCCTATCATGGTTAGCAAACTTTTCTTCAAACATACATCATTTCAATTGCCACAAAATATAACTTTACATCAAACATGCTCGCATATACCACTTTTATAAACATAAACTTACAAACAGGACTGTTGCACTCCTTAAAAGTACGAACTCTACAAAATGTCTTAGTCAAATGAATTGTTTTGTTTGTTTTATATAAATGTTTTTCTCTTAATTATTAATTTTATAAAATACCATTCTTGTGTGTTTAGCTTTATTATTCCTTCGCTTTCTTTCTAATATAATTTCCAAATAATAATAATGTTTTTCCTTCTTCCCTTTGTTTATTTAAAACTGTTAATTATATCCACATGTGGTCCGACCACTTCGACCAATCCACACGTGGTCGGGCCACGTCAAACAGTGGGAATGACATGCTGCTACAAATGCATCTGTCCCACAACCTTTGGTCGGGGGATTCATTCTCCCATAACCATTTGTCCGGCAATCATTCACCATTGTGGTTAATCCTTTATTCTTTCACTCGGCCATAGAGATACAGGATAATGTCAGGTGTGAGTAGTTTACTGGCACGGTAGATATGTAGCAGATGCTACTACCAGCCAAGGGATATTTGTTGCAACTTCTTTTCTTTCTCTGTTTGCTTAACCCTTCTTCATCTCTGAGATAGAAGAAGAGGTTATCTCGTGAAAGCACGTTGGCCGAAGATATCAGCCAATCAGTGACCAACAGGTCAGTTTGAACACGTGTGATTTGACTCCCTATAAAGGAAGACATAACAAGTCACACACTCTCTTTTTCGTTTTTTTTTCTTCCGCTTTCCGGCTGAATGCACACAGAGGAGATCGTCGACCCCCCCCCCACCGGCTCGACTGGGGAGGCAAAAGTTAAAAAGTAGGTAATATCTTTTAATTCCTACTACGAATAACAAACTATTCTTTCAAGCTCACATACACATTACAATTGCCACACAAATACAATCACTTTACATCAAACACGCTCGTATATACGCATTCATACAAACACGAACTTAAACAAACCGAACATTTCACTTGTACACGTTCGCACAAACGGAACTTTTCACTCCTTAAAAATGAACTCAACTATTCTCTGTAACTGATAGCTCTACAAAATGTCTTAGCCAAATAAATTGTTTTGTTTAATATAAATATTTTACTCTAATTGTTGATTTTACAAAATACCATTCTTGTGTGTAAGCTTTATTATTCCTTCGCTTTTTTTCCAATATAATTTCCAATTAATAATAATATTTTTCTTTCTTCCTTTTGTTTGTTTTATTCTGTTAATTTTATCCACATGTGGTCGGCCCACTTCGAACAGTGGGAATGACATGCCGCTATAAAGGCATCTCTCCCACAACCTTTGGTCGGGGCAACCTACATGAGTTTAACCCTTTGTTCACAACCACCGGCAATAGAGAGAACCCACCTTCTTTGCAGCAGCCTTGACAATGTCTCCAATGTATTTGTTCAAATTCATGTTACCTGTGAATGTTAGGCCGAAGAGTTTGAATGTTAAACTCTCAGGTAAGGTGTTATTTGTCATGACAATCGCTGGTTGAAGAGGTTTCTTGTAGTAATTGAAGGAAAGGAGATTTGTCTTTGCGGCATTAAAAGTTACCAACCATTTATAACGCCAATCCACTACAGCCTGGAGGTCATTTTCTAAGGATTCAGACATTGTCTCGGATATGTTCGCGTCCGTTTTGTCCACAGGACGAGAGTAAAGCATGGTGTCGTCGGCAAATATACCTATCTCAGACTCGATTATTATTATTATTATTATTATTATTATTATTATTATTATTATTATTATTATTATTATTATTATTATACAGTTATTTGTTGTCTATTTGTTTTTTTTTGTTTTTTTCACCCTTTTTTCTAGTTAATTATACTGCACAATCGACGACACTTCCTTAATGCAAAAGGTGCAACGACATCGTATAAAACACGCTATACGCTATATTTAATGAAAAAAAATTTACGGATGTTTTTACGTAAGGAGCTAATAACGTATTACACCGGTCGATAAGCTTTTTCCTACCACGTTTCTTCTTTCTAATATAGGACGTTACATTACGTTTTCATTGTGTGTTTCCCTTCTTTGTGCATTCTTTTTTAAACTTGATCATTTTTTATCAACGAATCGAAGAAAAAAAGTACAAGTTGTTTATCCACCGTAAAAGTAAACATTTTGAATTTGAACAGAAAAAAGAAGAAAGAAATCAAACCATTGTTTCCCTAATTGAAGTTTTTATCTTGAATGATAATTAAAAAGGTAAGTGGAAAAATACGGATTTATTTTGATTTAAAATAAAGGTAAATTTATAGAACTGCACCCCTCGTATTCGGCCCCCTAAAAAAAAGGTTCTACTTTTGGGGGCAAATTACATGTAAACGGCCTCAACAAATATCCGGTACGAAAAAAGTTAATTAAAATTTTTATTATTTTAGATTTTAGGAGGGGGGATCACTTTCCTATATAAGTTATACGTAAAGTGAGCACCCATTTCTTGGCCACGGAATCTCACCCACTCACACGTTATTTTAGATTTTATTTAGGCCCCTAAATAAAATCTAAAATAACGTTTTTTGAATATTTCTTTCAACACGTGTTCGCTAGGGTGCGATTCTAAGTGGCCAAAAATTACGTATAACTTATATAGGAAAGTGATCCCCACCCCTCCTAAAATAATTTAAAAAAAATTTTTTTTTCGTAGCGGATGTTTGTGATGGCTGTTTACATGTAATTTGCAAAAAAAAGTACAATTTTTATTTATTTAGAGGGAAAAATGTGAGGGGTGAGATTCCGTGGCCAAGAATGGGTGCTCACTTTACGTATAACTTATATAGGAAAGTGATCCCCCCTCCTAAAATCTAAAATAATAAAAATTTTAATTATTTTTTTCGTACCGGATATTTGTTGAGGCCGTTTACATGTAATTTGCCCAATGTTATATTATTAAAGCGTATGGTGGCAAGCAGAAAGGAATAGACAACACAGGATGGAAATTATAACAATTCAATCATTTATTTTCCAAACAAACGGAAGGAAATTACCAAGAATTGTCGTCGTTGTTGTTGGTGGTAGTGATGGAAGCAGCGGCGGCACTTGTTGTTGTTGTTGGTAGGAGTAGACACAGCGATGATTGCTGTTGTTGGTAGGAGTAGACGCAGTGATGACTGTTGTTGTTGGTAGGAGTAGACGCAGCGATGATTGTTGTTATTGGTAGGAGTAGACGCAGCGATGATTGTTGTTGTTGTTGTTGTCGTTAGTAGAAGCAGCAGCGCTGATGGTCGGGGCGGAGCGGCCGCGATGCCTACCGCAGCAGCTGCGTGTCTCGGTGGCCAGCGGTCCCTCTGCCTGCCTGTTGCCTGATCCCACTATTTATACAAAAGTGGCGGACGTAGTAGTAGACATATGTCTTCGGATGAAAAGATGGCCCCTGATTCAGAAAATTGTGTTTCTTTTGGGTCGCTCTTTTTGCCACAGTGAGCATGGCACATGAGCAATTTGCGTGTAATTGCTATGGTAACAGCATGATCATGTGCTGCAACTTTTGTGCCACCACAGCGATTACAGAACAAGTCCCAATGCAGCTGAATCCACTTTTAAGCGGTCGGGAATCACGTACACAAGGCTCACTTGGGTGGCGGTCGTCACGGTAACACGTGCCAGACAGTATGGCGGCGTCTTCAAACCAAAATGAGATCTAAAAACATAACACCAAAAAAGTAGAAACTTTTTTTTTTAGTGGGCGGAATACGAGGGGTGCAGTTCTATAAATTTACCAAAATAAAAAGCGACATGTGATCATACAAGATCTCTAGTATCACACGTATCATATTAATTAGGGTTAGGATAATCCTTAAAAACTGCCTCTTTGAGGTAGTTAAACAACTTATTGCATAAAACCATAATGTCTATCTTGAAGATGTTTGCTCCCAAATAAGGAAGACATTTTTTACGACTAGTTTTGTGTGTTTTTCATAGCAGTGACAAGTCTGTTTTCCACCGTGCAAATTATTTTTGTGCTGTCTTTTGTGTCTTTCGGTACTCGTACTGTTTAATTACCTTATTTCTTACTAAATATTCAAAACACTCTCATACTGGTCAACTATAGACCCCCCCCCATCTTTGAACTTGAAAAAAATGAATGTTACTTATTTAAGTTTTTTTTTTTTTTTTTTCAAAAACAAAACAAAACGTACTTTTCCTTAACCCTAAATCCGGATGCTGAAAAAAAACGCTAATCTTTAATCATAATTCGAAATATTAGTAAAATTAAAATTTAAAATAAATGCAAAAAATAGAAAACAAATTAAAAATTCTTTTTAGCAATCAATAAACAAGAAAATCGAACATTTCAATTATGAAATGAAAAGGAAAGAGTAAAACGAACGAAGAATGAGAGTAGACAACTTTGATTTTTCATCTCTACAAAAAACATCCAAAAATGCCCGCCTTATTGGGGAGTTAACATCTTCAAGATAGCCAACCATAATATTTAATGATTTTGGTGACAAATGTGTTTTTATTTAATTATATTGCACATATTTTTTGTCCACAAAAATATTAGATATAATGGATTTTTTTTTTTAACATGGTTCACCTCAAACAAGGAAGGCCACCACTGTAGACGTTTGGGGCTACTGAGAAAAAAGAAACGGGGAAAAGGTTAGGAGAGGGGGGTCAGCCTAAATTGGGATCTGCGCAGCGAGATGTCTGTTTACATTAGTTTTAAATTTCTGCATGTCAGTACTATCGGGGAAACAGGGGGCAGAGAGGGAGTTCCAGAGGCCAGCAGCACGAGGAAAGAGGCTATTTGAGTAGAAGGCTCTCCAGCATCTGGTGACCTCCACAGTGAATGAATGAGATTTAGTTGATTGTCGAGTTAGTCTAGTGAATTCAAGAATAAGTTGTTTTCTCTCAAGAAATCGAGCTCCTCCAAAAGAGCCATTCTGATCCAGCTGTAAAATGAACGAGTCAGCATTCGGTAAGATCTTAGATTACAGTCCAGATATGTTATTGACGTTGGCCATTATTGCAAAATAACTTATTTTATACTAAAATCATGATTTATTATTTATTTCTTGAATAAAAACAATGCTTAACCAATATTAGCTGATACAAAATAATCCTATAATATATACATTTAAACGTATAATCTCAACACACAGAACACACATAATATATATATATATATATATACATATATATATTTATTTATTTTTGTTGTTTTTAGCGATGACAGCTTATGAAAGCTATCTTACGGTATTCACTTCCTAAGTGTTTTTGAAAGAGAGAGTTAACTCCTTTACATCATTTTTGTTGTCCCCTTTATATTTTTAGGGAGGTATATATTTTCTATATTTATTCAAAGGTAAAATAGTTATCCACGTACACGTGTTCCACTGTATCCACAAATCATCAGCGTGGCTCACTAATGCAAGGCTCAAACTCATAACCACATTATATGTAATCGGAGATTCTACGCTACGAGACTTGCCTAAAAATACATGACAAATATATTGCTTAAATGTTTTTAGTTGTTGTTTTATAGTGATAATGACAGCCAATCCCACAGTATTATCTTCCTAAGTGTTTCTGAGAGAGACTTAACATCTTACATCATTTTTGTCGCGCCTCTTTATTTTTAGAGACGTATATATATATTTTTATTTATAAATAAAATGATTATCCACATAAACGTGTTTCACATTATCTCTAAACAACAACAAAAATCACTAAAAATATTTAAGCAATATATTCGTCACATACTTTCAGGCAAAACTCATAGCGCAGCGGTAGCGTCTCCGATTACATATAATGTGGTTGTGAGTTCGAGCCTTGCTATGGTCAGCTACGCTGATGATCTGTGGATACAGTAAAATATGTGTACATGGATAACCAGTTTATATATATATATATATATATATATATATATATATATATATATATACTAGCAGGGCTACCCGGCATTGTCCGGCGCCATAAAAGCAAAATAGAAGAGATTAAAATTGTGTGTAACATCTTTATATTAAAACTCCTATCTCTCTACCTATCTCAATTCGTCTCTCTATCTTTCTCTATTTCTGCCTATTCCATTCATCCACATCTCTCTCCCCACCCTCTTTCACCTGCACTTAGCCCATTACTCGCTCTTGTTTTAATGTATTTAAAATAATAATAACATAAGTTATTCCCCTGAGCTTTCAGTTTTAAAGTTATTGCTACGGGGCAACATTGAGTTTCTTCTCCACCCACTTCCTCAGAACATAAATATATATTGTTTTAATTTATTCCCGAGCAACCCCGAGTTTCTTATATTCTTCTCCCCAATAACAATATAGTGAAACCTATATTTATTTTAGTGTATTCCCAGGGAACGCTGAGTTTCTTGTCTTTCTCCTCCCCATCAAGCATATACCACATTAAAAATGTACTACTATATTATTGCACACACCTGCTCTATCAAGGATATTGAACACCGACTTCCGAACAAAACAGAGCACGTTTTCTAGGATACAATAGTATAACAAAATACAGTGAAAATCTTTCTCCCGGGCAACATGTAGGATAGCTTTATCTATGGTATTGAAACATTCATCAATGCTAACTAAACACACCTGCTCTATCTATGATATTGACCACTTATCAAATAGAATACTGAATCATTACTATTATGGCCCTGGTCAATGCCGAGTTAACAAAAGACAGAGAATTTGTTTTTCCCAGCAACGCTGTGTTTAAACACACCTGTTCTATCTAGAATATTGAGCATTTTTGGATTACTATATGCCATTTACATTTATTGCTACCGTTTTTAGCTCTCCAGAGTGCTACTGAAACCAGCCAAATAAAATAAAGGATGCCTCCAGTGTTTCAACATTTTGATTCTGTTTTTTCGCGTTTTTTTCGACCATTTCGGTCTTTAATTGTTGTCTTTTGATAATGAAAGTTTTTCTTTCGAAAATTTAAGATTACCTTTTGCCGAACCTTTTATTTACCTGACAGTATTTACTATTCTGGTACTTAATCAGTTTTTACGTGAAATATTAATAAATCGTTTTGAGATTCGTTTTCTCTTCTCGTTTATTTCTGTTCACCCTCTCCACCTTCCGGCAACTACATCGCATTGCTACAGCCTCGGATTACAAACCTACACTTAATTTTACCAACGATGCTTCAAGCAAACTACAATATCCTTTTATATATATATATATATATATATATATATATATATAATGGATATGGATAGGTGGTATTTTTATCAATACTGTGGGAGAACCATGAATTTATTAACTGTTCTGTCATTCTGTTGCTAAATCTTCAAAACAGTTACATGATACATGCCCTTTTTTATTTCATGATTTAAGGTAAGGTCCCCTGTTTATGTTTTACTACTGATATATTTGAGACCTCTTTTGTATTTAGGAATTTTCCAGAGGTAAGTCTGTGCATACAAGTTCTAAGTCTGTAACATACAAATTTAATTAGTTTCCCTAGGATTTAAACTGCATTCTTTTCTCTGTACATAAATAACTAAAAGCTTCTTTTGAATATATATATATATATATATATATATATAGATATATATATATATATATATATATAGATATATATATATATATATATAGATATGTATAAAGGAAATAAAAATCGTTTCTGTCGAATCATTGTTATGCAATTTAGACATCCTTTTTGCCCAAAGAAAACTAACATGTGTATATATATATATATATATATATATATATATATATATATATATGAGGATAAAATGCACAGTATATCATAAAATGAAATGCCATGATGGCAGGATGTGTGAAAAAAACAAAAGGAAAACAAATAAAACGCAGGAAAAAATCATCAAAAAACGAGAGATTATACCGGTTTAGTTTGGATCAACGAACGTCTTCAGAAAAAATGAAGATTTTAAAATTTATTAAATAACAGCAAAACAGGAAAAAACGAATGCACAATAGGATGATTCTGGCACATATTTAACTATTTGAAAAAAAGAAGCATGAATTAATGCAAATGCGTCAGGTAAAGACGTTAAAATAAAAGGAGACAGAAAGAAAAAGGAAAATAAATGGAAAACATGGATAAAAAGTAATGAAAACAAATAGGTACTTTAACCATGATCAGTGTCTGTAATACAGTGGCGAGATATATTGCATTATTTCAGTGTGGTGTTTGTCAGATGTTTGCTTCAGGAATAAGATCAGAGTCTGAAGTTTACGTTAGATGGTGATGAGAGAATTATTACAGTGCTTTCTGTGTATTTGCAGTGTGGGAGATAGTATTCGGTCTTAAGGAGGGTGTAGTTTGTAAAGTCAAAATTGTGGCTAAAAGTGTTTCTGTGTATGACTAGTGCATTAGTGAGATTGTTGTGTTTGTGTTCATAAGTGCAGGATTTTATGTTTCTGTTCTATTTACCGATATAAAACATCAGACATGAGGCACATTTTATTGTGTAAATGTCGGCTAGGGAAGAAGTGTTCTTAGGGGGTAAGTGGGGATGGGGTTTTGTGTTTCCTTAATTGTTTTAAAGGTTGATGTTACTATTTTTATGTCAGATTTGAATTGTGTTCGTCAGAAATAGATATGGGATCATTGGGGAGAACTATGTAAGCTTTATTTTTATGAATCATGTTTGTGTTATTTGTGCTGGTGATGTTTTTATGAGGGGGCATTTTTGTTGTGTTAGTCTGTTTTTTTTTTGTTGTGGATATTAAATGCTTAGCGTTTATCGTTTTGGATGAATAATTGAGGATATTTTTCAGCTTTGTAAGTGTTCTCGATATAGGTTTCTTCCTTGCAGACATAAGCGGGGTTGCAAATTCTAAGAGCTCTGAGGAACGAGCCTATGATTATTCTGTTGTGGTCGGAATAAAAATGTATAAGATCATTTTTATTTATTGGTTTTCTAAAGACTAAGAAGTTTAGGCCGTTTGGGGTGATTTCAAAGTTGAGGATGTGATTATTTTCTAATTCAGAGAAGAAGAAAATGTTGTGTTCTATTTTATTAAGTTTGTCGACTATGTCAGGGAGATTAATGTGGCAAAAACCGCACTGAAATAATGCAATATATCTCGCCACATTTTTGTTATTCTTTCTCCACCCTTTTCCCATTTTAACGACTTTACCACATCTGTAAGCATAAATTTCTTCTTCTTTTTCAAATAGTTAAACTTAAACAAGTGCCAAAAACATCTTGTTTTGCGTTCTTCTTTTTTTCTATGTTTTGCTGTTATTCAATAAATTTTAAAATGATGTTTCTGAACTTTTAAGATGAGGATTGATAATTTGTATAATTTGGACTATTGTTCTCATCTTGAGTGTTATTCTCACAACGTTTCGGAAATATTTCCGAGTTTGACAAAATACACCTGAAGAAGGTCGGAGGTTACATCGTCGAAAACGTTATGAGAAAAACACTCAAGATGGGAATAGTAGTCCGAATAATCCAAATTATACAAATTTTCAAATCTTCACTTTTTCTGAAGACGTTCGTTGATTTAAACAAACTGGTAAAATCTATAGTTTTTTAAATGATTTTCTCCTGTATTTGATCTGTTTTCCTTTTGTCTTTTTCACTCACACATATATATAATATATATATATATATATATATATATATATATATATATATATATTACATTCAGCCCTCTGCAATGTTGGTACTTAATACCGCTCTGGACATATTGACTATAAACAAGTAAATTAATTGATATTATCTCATGAATGAGGGTGCTTCAGGCGACAAGTAATAAACCATTCTCCCCTCTTGATAAAGAATAGTTACTAAACTTTGATTATAGTTTGAAAATCGGATAAAAATGTACCAGTGTTATATGAGAATAGGTCCTTATGTATATTTCACTATAGCTACTGATCCCTCTCTCTGTCACTCACACAAAAAACAGTTTTTCACTTTTTAAAAATCGACCTAAGACTGTAGCATCCTCTCTCTAAAATGAAAAGTTTTCAGATTTAAAGAACAGAATTCTATTTCATTACTAAAGATTATGCAGTAAAGAAGATTCTTTCCTTCCTTATTGTTCACCATCGAAATACTTCTATTTACTCTACTTGAGCAATGTTAGATGCAAGGTCGATTTAAAAATTAATAGATTATTGTCAATTACTTTCACGACGTGAATATTTCTATTTATTAAACTACCCACTGGAGCAAAATTAGACAAAAATCGATTTAAAAATAAATTACGTTTGAAGGACAATTATCAAAAAGATAATTTCAATAGGTTATCCATTTTCATTTACCAAATAGCAGACATAATCTAATAATGATACAATGTCAGCTCCCTGCAGTTTTCTTTTCAAAAATTTTATATTCATAGTTATTCTCCATTAAAATAATATCTATATATAAATAATATAGATATCATTGAACAACGACCTTACTATATTTATATATATATATTACTAATATGAAACCTCCCCATCTCTGAAGAGAGATTTATTCCACAAAAATTTTAGACCCAAATAAAAAAAAGTTAAATTAAAAATATTTGCATCATATTTTTCGCTTCTAGCAGGTTTATTGCTCAATTTTTTAATTTTAAATTCAAAAATGCTTGAAGGTACTATTTAATTCTCATAAAATTTACCAGTATGCCAAAGTTTTTAATTAAGAGCTGTTTCAAATACATTGTTTCATCACATGTGGTGCACAACAAAAATCAGTGTGAAAAAAGGACATACCAAAAAAATTGTAAAATGATAATTTACTTTAGAATGTAATTAAAATCCTTAATTTCTATGTAAAATGCAGTAGAAATTACTTCAATTTTAAAGAGAGAATTTCAGTTAAACTAACCCTAACTCCAACATTCCAAAGAGGGAATCTCAATTAAACTTGGCATAAAGTAAGTTTACAATGAATACATAATATAAAAGTGAACCACATTCAATCATCGCATGAAAATAAATCATTTTTGTTTTAATATTATTTTCGATAATCGTTCTCTAAAATTGGTGATCAACAATAATCTGTGTTAAATAACATTTTTTATAAACACCAAAAACAAAATAAAACGATGCATAACGAAGTATTGTCAAGTGTCTATTTTACAAAGACGAGCAATTTATTGGATATTTTTCAGCTAATACAACTTACAAAACAATTCAAATCAAATTCTACCATTACTAATCACCAGAGTGGTACCACTGTTGACTAAGGGAAGAGTTGATCAGGCATATGTATGCAGTTTGATGATGTATGAAAGTGAAACCTGGCTAGTGAGGGTTGAGGACATGAGTTGCCTGGAAAGAAATTATATGAGAATGATGAAATGGATGTGTAATCTGAGTTTAGTTCTGATGATCTCAGAGGAGGCTTAAATCTAGACAATATAGGGAGATGTGTGCTGAAGAGTAGACTTCAATGGTATGATCACGTTGGAAGAATAGATGAGATATCTTAGGTTAGTAGAAGTAGAACAGGTTAGATGGCAGGTTCAGAAGGCAAAGGAAACAATGGGAGGAAGTGATGAAAATAGACCTGAGAAATAAATAAAAACCTTGCCAGAGATAGATTAGTTTCAAAGTCAATTGCTAAAACTGTCCAATGCAGGCCAGCATGTAAAATGGACGTTAAACCGAATATGCTTTTATAATGATGATGATGAAAATCAATTATTTAAAGTTCAATTTTTTTAGTTTTATTTGAAAGATATAAGCCTAAGTATCATCAATAAAAATAGAGACAGCAAAATAATATTACATCCCTATTTTTAAAAATTCATTTTAAACATTCAAATGCATGAAAAAAGATTTTCCTCTCATACTGTAAAATAAAAAAATAAGCATTTTAAAATTCAATGATTTTATTGAGTAAAAATGAAAAAAATATTTCTTAATTTATTCAGTTTATTCTTAAAATATTTTAACCTGATAAGGCAAATTCTTTCAGAAGTATTAGAAAAGAATATAATTTTAGTTTTCAAAATAAAAATTGCCAGTGATATTTAAAAAGTGTTCTATATTTAGAAATCCCATTAATTATTTTAGAAGTCATTCCTATTCATCTTTATGGTAAAGTAGTTTTATCTAAGAATTCCAATTCATCTTAGTTTAGTTTTTTTTCTTTGTACACCTTTCCAATTTTAATGTTATATTCGAGTTATCATGTCTAGCTATTGATGCCCAGGAGTAAGTGCAATATTCTATACAAGGTCATATTAAAGTTTTTAATAATCAAATAATAAAATTTCTAATCAGCAAACTAATTAATTTATTTGCCATTGAAATATTTTAAACAGGAAAATGTTTTCATTATTCCAAAGAGAAAATTTTCTAATAAAAAGTGTAAAAGCCTCAACCAAGTATTTGTTTTTGAGATATATTAAACGGGAAATGTTTTCATTTATTATGCTGAAGACAATATCTTCTATTAATTCAGCAACTTCTGTAACTAAGTTGATTTTAGTTATTTTTATAATGTGATATTTATTTCATAATTTTTTCTTCTTGATTCACAGATAACATTGGCGAATAAATAGATTCATCTAATTAAACATAGTGATATACATGTACTGCTGAGAAAACTTAATCTAAAGTAGAATGATCAGCATTTTTTCTAAGTTTTCATTTAAATATGGAAACACAAGCTGAAGGAAAAGTGTATTCCTGTGAAGTATGCACATTTGTATGTACATACAGTTCTGTTTTAATAAGACATGTTCGAACACATACTGGAGAAAAACCTTATTTTTGTAAAGAATGTGGAAAATCATTTTCAAAGAATTCTAACTTAAAACAGCATATACGAGTACACACTGGAGAAAAACCTTATTTTTGTAAAGTATGTGGCTGGACATTTTCAACGAATTCCATCTTAAAACAACACATGCGAATACACACTGGAGACAAACCTTATTCTTGTAAAGTATGTGGAACAAGATTTTCTCAGAGTTCTATTTTAGAAACTCATATACGAACACATACTGGAGAAAAACCTTATTCTTGTCAAATGTGTGGGTGTGCATTTTCACACCATTCTTATTTAAAAATACACATGCGGAGACATACCGGAGAAAAACCTTATCCTTGTGAAGTATGTGGGTCTGCATTTATAGATAATTCTGGATTAAAAAGACACATGCAGATTCATAAAGTTTGAATTACCTATTAGACACCATCATCGAATATCTTTGGTCTCTCTGTAAAAGGGTTTGTCAAGAAAACTTGACATGAAGATACTTACCCTACAAGTAACCCCTGACCAAATATTCAAAATAACATAGTATTCGAAGCTCAAATAAGATCTCAGTTTGGCTACACATGTATACGAGGAATGGTGCAACTTCTCCTAGTAATGTTACCTCAAATAACAGCACTTAACTGGATACTCCACCAGTTCAAATGAATTCTTGTCCTGGAATCCGGTAAAACTAAGAGACCAAAAAAATAAATACTATAACATAATCAACAGGTCAATTGAGGAGAGGAAAATTAATGTTCTTAACTTCTTTACAAAATCAACACTTGAGAGGTAAAGGAGAACTTTAATGGAGCACTCAAATATCTATGTATCTCATATAGAGATAAAGTGTTAGCCCCAGGAAGGGGCCCTTGATTTCTGAGAACTTCAACTGAAGTAAAATGAAACAAAAAAAGGGAGTTCAAAAACTATGTAGCAAATATACTCTGTGGACCAAATGCAAAATAGATCCAAACAATTGCACTTAAAGGGACGGTTAGAACTCCCAAAAAATTTGGGGGTCTCTGAAATAGCAGGTAAATGTCTGGCATCCAGTAGGATGTCTCATCCCAACCAAAAACCAAAATATATAAAAAATTGAAAAAAGAGAAAAAACATAGTCTTGTAAAGAAAGCAGGTTTGTGTTTAAATGCAAATTTTGGCTTCAGACAATACATGCGAACATACTTAAGAGGGAGAAGAGACCTAAATACCAACATCTTATGTATGGCATGAAAAGAAACTAGAAGCCTAGGAAGCGTTCAATCATTCCACTAATCGCAGGAGCCACTGGGCTCATGAGAAAGAATTTACAAAAACTACCTGGCGAATATACTCGGTAAATCAAGTGCAAAAGAGATCCAACAATTGCGCTTAAAGGGACGGTTAGAATCCTAAAAATATCTTTTGGTTGAAGTCTCTGAAATAGTGACTGAATGTGTAGTATATCGCAGCAAAAACAAAGAGAAAAGAAAATTGAAAGAAGAGAAAATATATTCTTTGAAAGCATAAGGATTTGCATTTTTACAAAAGTCTTATTGAAAAAAACATGCTGATATATGCTGAAAAACTCTTTTTGTATCTTCCTGTGTTAAAGTAAAATAAAAAATCTATCATTTTTAGGAAATCATTTAAAAATAATCTTTTAAAATTGATGCAATAGACAACTGTTGTTATAAAGCTGATATGTTGAATAAAAAATTTCAAATCTGATTTCCTGTTCTTTTTGCTACATTCAAGTTATTCAGTTTTAGAATATGTCGACATATTTCACGATTGACTGCATTTCATTTGTCCATTTTGCTTACAAGAAATATGCAAAAATGTAAGAGGAGATGCAGCAATAAATATATTTATTTGCAAAACTTATACAAGCTAACCCTTGTTATGCGCACATTCGTCTCCAAAGTAGAAAAGAAAACCACAGTATCATTCTGAGATCTCGCCCCCTGCTGGTCCTGTACAACACTGTTCTCCTATAAGACTCTAACTTATCCACTCAAAACTCTGAGACGTTAGAGCTCGAACAGAGAATTCCAACACCTAACTATACCGAAAACTACACCAATAAATGAAACTTCTATTCTTTTTCATCGATCTGACCGCTTAAATCTCTAAGTAAATGTTTTACAGATAAAAAAGCCATTTTTCCTGTTTTTAATGCCACAACTAAAACACTAAAATCATTTCATTTTCCATTTCTACTTCTTTCCTTTAAGTTTTGTACAACACTTAAATTCTCTATTCAAAAGAACTCTGACCAATAAAAAAGATGAATTCTAAATTTTAACATCTAGATTTTGAAAATACACATTTATTAAAATAAAAATATTCACCATATTTTATTCATACTCGCAATAATTCTTTTTAATGTAAGTAAAATATTTATAGGATGCATAATGTAGTTTGAATATAAGATATTGAATTTTGGTTGAAATTGGTTTTAAGCATTTTTCAAAAATGAATGTTAGCAGATGAAAAATTAAAAGAAAGTTATATTAATTAGAGCAAACCCAAATTATGCATTTTGTCAAACACTTTGTTATTGGAGAATTTGATACCGTTCAGAGAAATCCCTACAAAGAAAAGTGAATTGATAGGTCTTTACAACTGATGAGAAAGTATCGTCTGGAGAATGAGTCTGCTATATCAACTTCAAATGCAGAGCGTCTTAAAAATTCATGCATTAGCGATCAGTTACTCAATTAGAACGTTTCCTGCATCAATTTTCAATTTGTATTTATCCAATGTTGCATTATTGTACACGTAGCAATGCATATTTGTGAAGTGTTCCCATTGTGAACATTTAATTTTAATCGCATGCGATCAAACATGAATCCATAAATCACACAATCCTTTGACCAAGTTTTTTGCTTGACATAGTAGGTTCAATCTGTAGCAGTTTCATCAGTGAACTATTTTGTATTGGTTTATGTTACTTTCAGCTGAGATGGTAAATCGGTTTTAGGATTGTGTAATCATTGCCTCTTTACTACGTGGACACATGCCACTTCTACGTATAATGAGATTCATGCACACTAACACATTTTGGCGCCAAGACGAGACACGAGATTTCACTGTT
Source organism: Sepiola atlantica (assembly GCA_963556195.1). NCBI lineage: Eukaryota > Metazoa > Mollusca > Cephalopoda > Sepiida > Sepiolidae > Sepiola > Sepiola atlantica. The sequence goes on along the minus strand of OY744515.1, from coordinate 211,421,297 downwards.
ATGCTTCAAGCAGACAAGACGCAATGCTTATCCTGTTCTCGACCTGATTCAACCACAAGCCAGCGAGATGTTGAATTCCAGGATACTACATAATCTAACCGACATGAACCAGCCCATTGTGCCATCTCTCTTTTGTTCCTGTGTTCCCGTGAATAAATATTAATATCTATTTAGTTGTAGAGCTATTATTTATTTCAAGGAAGAATGGTGATCCCCTTTTCTTGTGTAATATTTCTATTTCAGTCGGATTTAGTCAGACATACTATTCTTCCAAGTAAGTTCGTCCTTCTGACTTTCTTCCTGATTTAAACCAGATAAACCGGCCGCATCAAACTAAAAGTCAAACAGTGTAAAAACCACTGACTTCAGACGACTAAAAGTTGCATTTAAATACAGTAGGTGTATTCTAGGGAACAGAGTTTGAATCAAAATAAGGTAAACGTCCAATTGTTAATAATATTTAACTTGAATCAAAATAAGGTAAACGTCCAATTGTTAATAATATTTAACTTGCTGTAATCCAGTAATGAAGGTAAAGGTACTCCTCATCAACATCACCGCAACGAACACCAACCGATCAATCTCAAGACTTCAATGTTCTCTCTTAGCTCTTCCATCTCCAGATGCCGCCTTTCATTTTCTTCCTTTCATTTCCATCAGCTGATCACCACATATGCTAATCAGCTGCACCTACAAAAGGCCACCTCTTTCATTTTCTTCCTTTCATTTCCATCAGCTGATCACCACATATGCTAATCAGCTGCACCTACAAAAGGCCACCTCTTTCATTTTCTTCCTTTCATTTCCATCAGCTGATCACCACATATGCTAATCAGCTGCACCTACAAAAGGCCACCTCTTTCATTTTCTTCCTTTCATTTCCATCAGCTGATCACCACATATGCTAATCAGCTGCACCTACAAAAGGCCACCTCTTTCATTTTCGTCCTTTCATTTCCATCAGCTGATCACCACATATGCTAATCAGCTGCACCTACAAAAGGCCACCTCTTTCATTTTCTTCCTTTCATTTCCATCAGCTGATCACCACATATGCTAATCAGCTGCACCTACAAAAGGCCACCTCTTTCATTTTCTTCCTTTCATTTCCATCAGCTGATCACCACATATGCTAATCAGCTGCACCTACAAAAGGCCACCTCTTTCATTTTCTTCCTTTCATTTCCATCAGCTGATCACCACATATGCTAATCAGCTGCACCTACAAAAGGCCACCTCTTTCATTTTCTTCCTTTCATTTCCATCAGCTGATCACCACATATGCTAATCAGCTGCACCTACAAAAGGCCACCTCTTTCATTTTCTTCCTTTCATTTCCATCAGCTGATCACCACATATGCTAATCAGCTGCACCTACAAAAGGCCACCTCTTTCATTTTCTTCCTTTCATTTCCATCAGCTGATCACCACATATGCTAATCAGCTGCACCTACAAAAGGCCACCTCTTTCATTTTCTTCCTTTCATTTCCATCAGCTGATCACCACATATGCTAATCAGCTGCACCTACAAAAGGCCACCTCTTTCATTTTCTTCCTTTCATTTCCATCAGCTGATCACCACATATGCTAATCAGCTGCACCTACAAAAGGCCACCTCTTTCATTTTCTTCCTTTCATTTCCATCAGCTGATCACCACATATGCTAATCAGCTGCACCTACAAAAGGCCACCTCTTTCATTTTCTTCCTTTCATTTCCATCAGCTGATCACCACATATGCTAATCAGCTGCACCTACAAAAGGCCACCTCTTTCATTTTCTTCCTTTCATTTCCATCAGCTGATCACCACATATGCTAATCAGCTGCACCTACAAAAGGCCACCTCTTTCATTTTCTTCCTTTCATTTCCATCAGCTGATCACCACATATGCTAATCAGCTGCACCTACAAAAGGCCACCTCTTTCATTTTCTTCCTTTCATTTCCATCAGCTGATCACCACATATGCTAATCAGCTGCACCTACAAAAGGCCACCTCTTTCATTTTCGTCCTTTCATTTCCATCAGCTGATCACCACATATGCTAATCAGCTGCACCTACAAAAGGCCACCTCTTTCATTTTCTTCCTTTCATTTCCATCAGCTGATCACCACATATGCTAATCAGCTGCACCTACAAAAGGCCACCTCTTTCATTTTCTTCCTTTCATTTCCATCAGCTGATCACCACATATGCTAATCAGCTGCACCTACAAAAGGCCACCTCTTTCATTTTCTTCCTTTCATTTCCATCAGCTGATCACCACATATGCTAATCAGCTGCACCTACAAAAGGCCACCTCTTTCATTTTCTTCCTTTCATTTCCATCAGCTGATCACCACATATGCTAATCAGCTGCACCTACAAAAGGCCACCTCTTTCATTTTCTTCCTTTCATTTCCATCAGCTGATCACCACATATGCTAATCAGCTGCACCTACAAAAGGCCACCTCTTTCATTTTCTTCCTTTCATTTCCATCAGCTGATCACCACATATGCTAATCAGCTGCACCTACAAAAGGCCACCTCTTTCATTTTCTTCCTTTCATTTCCATCAGCTGATCACCACATATGCTAATCAGCTGCACCTACAAAAGGCCACCTCTTTCATTTTCTTCCTTTCATTTCCATCAGCTGATCACCACATATGCTAATCAGCTGCACCTACAAAAGGCCACCTCTTTCATTTTCTTCCTTTCATTTCCATCAGCTGATCACCACATATGCTAATCAGCTGCACCTACAAAAGGCCACCTCTTTCATTTTTTTCCTTTCATTTCCATCAGCTGATCACCACATATGCTAATCAGCTGCACCTACAAAAGGCCACCTCTTTCATTTTCTTCCTTTCATTTCCATCAGCTGATCACCACATATGCTAATCAGCTGCACCTACAAAAGGCCACCTCTTTCATTTTCTTCCTTTCATTTCCATCAGCTGATCACCACATATGCTAATCAGCTGCACCTACAAAAGGCCACCTCTTTCATTTTCTTCCTTTCATTTCCATCAGCTGATCACCACATATGCTAATCAGCTGCACCTACAAAAGGCCACCTCTTTCATTTTCTTCCTTTCATTTCCATCAGCTGATCACCACATATGCTAATCAGCTGCACCTACAAAAGGCCACCTCTTTCATTTTCTTCCTTTCATTTCCATCAGCTGATCACCACATATGCTAATCAGCTGCACCTACAAAAGGCCACCTCTTTCATTTTCTTCCTTTCATTTCCATCAGCTGATCACCACATATGCTAATCAGCTGCACCTACAAAAGGCCACCTCTTTCATTTTCTTCCTTTCATTTCCATCAGCTGATCACCACATATGCTAATCAGCTGCACCTACAAAAGGCCACCTCTTTCATTTTTTTCCTTTCATTTCCATCAGCTGATCACCACATATGCTAATCAGCTGCACCTACAAAAGGCCACCTCTTTCATTTTCTTCCTTTCATTTCCATCAGCTGATCACCACATATGCTAATCAGCTGCACCTACAAAAGGCCACCTCTTTCATTTTCTTCCTTTCATTTCCATCAGCTGATCACCACATATGCTAATCAGCTGCACCTACAAAAGGCCACCTCTTTCATTTTCTTCCTTTCATTTCCATCAGCTGATCACCACATATGCTAATCAGCTGCACCTACAAAAGGCCACCTCTTTCATTTTCTTCCTTTCATTTCCATCAGCTGATCACCACATATGCTAATCAGCTGCACCTACAAAAGGCCACCTCTTTCATTTTCTTCCTTTCATTTCCATCAGCTGATCACCACATATGCTAATCAGCTGCACCTACAAAAGGCCACCTCTTTCATTTTCTTCCTTTCATTTCCATCAGCTGATCACCACATATGCTAATCAGCTGCACCTACAAAAGGCCACCTCTTTCATTTTCGTCCTTTCATTTCCATCAGCTGATCACCACATATGCTAATCAGCTGCACCTACAAAAGGCCACCTCTTTCATTTTCTTCCTTTCATTTCCATCAGCTGATCACCACATATGCTAATCAGCTGCACCTACAAAAGGCCACCTCTTTCATTTTCTTCCTTTCATTTCCATCAGCTGATCACCACATATGCTAATCAGCTGCACCTACAAAAGGCCACCTCTTTCATTTTCTTCCTTTCATTTCCATCAGCTGATCACCACATATGCTAATCAGCTGCACCTACAAAAGGCCACCTCTTTCATTTTCTTCCTTTCATTTCCATCAGCTGATCACCACATATGCTAATCAGCTGCACCTACAAAAGGCCACCTCTTTCATTTTCGTCCTTTCATTTCCATCAGCTGATCACCACATATGCTAATCAGCTGCACCTACAAAAGGCCACCTCTTTCATTTTCTTCCTTTCATTTCCATCAGCTGATCACCACATATGCTAATCAGCTGCACCTACAAAAGGCCACCTCTTTCATTTTCTTCCTTTCATTTCCATCAGCTGATCACCACATATGCTAATCAGCTGCACCTACAAAAGGCCACCTCTTTCATTTTCTTCCTTTCATTTCCATCAGCTGATCACCACATATGCTAATCAGCTGCACCTACAAAAGGCCACCTCTTTCATTTTTTTCCTTTCATTTCCATCAGCTGATCACCACATATGCTAATCAGCTGCACCTACAAAAGGCCACCTCTTTCATTTTCTTCCTTTCATTTCCATCAGCTGATCACCACATATGCTAATCAGCTGCACCTACAAAAGGCCACCTCTTTCATTTTTTTCCTTTCATTTCCATCAGCTGATCACCACATATGCTAATCAGCTGCACCTACAAAAGGCCACCTCTTTCATTTTCTTCCTTTCATTTCCATCAGCTGATCACCACATATGCTAATCAGCTGCACCTACAAAAGGCCACCTCTTTCATTTTCTTCCTTTCATTTCCATCAGCTGATCACCACATATGCTAATCAGCTGCACCTACAAAAGGCCACCTCTTTCATTTTTTTCCTTTCATTTCCATCAGCTGATCACCACATATGCTAATCAGCTGCACCTACAAAAGGCCACCTCTTTCATTTTCTTCCTTTCATTTCCACCAGCTGATCACCACATATGCTAATCAGCTGCACCTACAAAAGGCCACCTCTTTCATTTTCTTCCTTTCATTTCCACCAGCTGATCACCACATATGCTAATCAGCTGCACCTACAAAAGGCCACCTCTTTCATTTTCTTCCTTTCATTTCCATCAGCTGATCACCACATATGCTAATCAGCTGCACCTACAAAAGGCCACCTCTGCAATGAGAATCCTACCCCACACTCTGGCGGATGTACAGCCATGACATGTGAAGCATCGCATCCTCTTCGCCGATAGGTGCTGTTCTTTATTGTCACACTTGCTCATCCATTTCCTTACAGATGTGTGTGTTCAGATCAGTTTTTGATAAACGATTGTATTTCTTGACGTGTGTTCTTTATGTTATTTTTAACTGTGAGTGCAAGACTAGCCCATCTCTCATGTTCTGAAGAGATACAAACCATGCTCATGTAAATGCAACTGTGAGATGTTATAGAGATGCTGAAAGAGAGCATTAATTTAAGGCTGGAGTGGTGAACAAGAAGAGTGTTTCAATTTTAACAATATTTACTTTGTGTGTGAGAGAATGTGTTCTTACATATAATTCGGTTTAGTACTAAGAAGTCTTCGTGGAAGGAAATACTGAAAATTCACCGAACATGGTGCAATAAAAGCGTCACATTACCTTGAGAGAGTGTGGTAGAAAAGAGTGAAAGATAGAATCATCTTATGGTATCTCAATACATATTAAAGACATATTAAGGACAAGTCGAACACACGATATAGACTTTCAATGTGTCTAGGTGGGCATCCTTTATTGAACTGCTAGAAGGTGGGAGAACACTTTCTTAGTTCTTAATTGATGAGTTCTAGTAGGGGATGTTACTGGGGTCACAACATCATATCTACCCCTTTCCCAAATAATGAACGGAATCACACTGACTGAACATTTCATTCGTCAAATCTCTTGGTTTGCTTGATGGTACGGCCAGATTGGGATATGTAGTTAGGAGGCGTGCTACTCTCTTGATTTGTATCATTTGTTGTGGTTGGGTGTAGGTGAGTTTAGTATGTTGCTTTGGAATTTTCTGTATGTTTACTCTTTCAATAGGAAGGGTTCGTGTGGGACCTGCTTCTACTCTGTGTGTGGTGTTTCTAATGGAACCTTGTTGGGCTACAGGTAGGTAAACCTGGGGGCTCATTGAGGCCTAAGATTGGTCTTCCCTCAGGTACTGTTAATTCATGCGGATTACTTTTCCTGATGGAGTCTGCACCATGTTGGATCCGGGCTCCATACACACTTTTGTGACAACTGCGGTTGACCATTTCCCAGCATCCTTCTCCAGTATTCAAACATGTTGTCCAACATGAAGATTAGGTAGATCTCTAGCATGCTGGTCATAATACCTTTTTTGTTCGTTTTGCCTTTGGTATAGGCGAGTTGTTACTCCCTCTCTTTGTGCGTTATGGTTGGCACATCTTACTGGAAGGTTCCCAACCAACTTATTGTACAGCAGCTCACCATTGTATGCTCTAGCAGAGTTGTTCGAAGACATAACAAAACTATGTCCAGGTCATGCCTACTTGAGGTGTTTTTTTATGGCTTATACACAACGCTCAGCCAGGTCATCTGATTGCGACTATTGGGGTGATGAGGTGCGATGCTCAAAACCATATTCCCTAGCATACTGCTTAAAAAGAGCAGAGTTGAAATGTGGACCATTATCACTGATGACTTTCTCTGGGATTCCTTGTTCCCCCCAAATTTGCTTGGTCAGATCTATGACTTGGCTAGAGAAATTGCTTAATTTCCTGACAAATGGATATTTGAAGTAGTAGTTCACGATTACCAGTACCCATTTTTGGCGTCCAGTTTAAGAAAATACTTAGTACCAGAGAGCTCGTACGCAAGCTCTTCCATTGTTGGAGTCTTGTTGTGACATCGCATGATAGCCTTATTTAGATTCCTTTGATCTAGGTAGAGGCAAAGTTTTCCATTGGTTTTGCAAACATACACTAGGCTGTTGACCCATTCTGTTGGCTCGTTAGTTTTCCGTATGATGCTTTGTTTCACCATGTTTCATCATTCGGTCAAACTAATCAGGGTACATATTCATTAGCTACTTTTCCTGTTAATTGTGCTGGTGCTTACCCTGGGTCCCTGGATTTTCTGTTTTAACTCAAGATTCCTTTGATGTCGTGTTTATGCGGAATATTTTCTCTGCATTCCCCTTTCTGTTGGTGCACACTTTCGCTCAATGATTTTTCCATCCACATGCTGAACATCTGGTACTTCATGCCGGACATTTTCCGTTTCTGTGGGGACCTTGTGCTGTCGCATCGTTTGCAGTTGTTGTATCTGATGGTATCTATTTCCTGGCTTTTTCCTTCTTGGAGCTCGGCTAGTTGTTTCATGTGGCTCATGGAAGCTTCGTGTATACTGGCACTATTTAGAGCTTCCTGGAGTGTGAGCCTTTCGCCAAGAGTTGTGTCTGTAGTTCCGAGTACCTCGTTCCAGTGATGACTTGCTCTATATGTCTTTCTTCTGTTATTTAGGCATGTCGGAATTTACACTTGTTCGCCTGCAATCTGCACCTAGCCAGAACGTCGTCGATGCTTTCAGTGTCCATTTGCATGTACTGACGCAGTTAGAAGAGTGTGATGCTAAAGTTCACCTGAGATTCTAGTCTTTCCTCGAAGCTTTGCCAAGTCGGCTTCGTTTTTGAATGTCCAAGCGTTGTATCTTCTAAGCTGGATAAAAACCTTATTCTTTTGAAGCATGAAGATCATAATTTTCACTGAATTCTACTTCTTAAAACTCGTCTGAGAACACATACACCAAAGAGAAACCTCTTTTGTGAAGTGCGTTTTGTAGGAATTGTCATCTACAAAGTCTGTGCACTGGTAAGAAAACGTACACCACTTATGTAAGCGCGGATTTTAATAAAAACTTGAATTTTCAAACTTTCACATAATAGTGTAACAAACTATTTTGGAAATTAAATGTAGAATGATTCAAACACAAATGTTTACTTAAGTATGGTGTGTCGGATTTGACTAGGTTCATTTAATGCCAGGACGAAAGTCTCATTGTGTATTTTTAGGGGCTGGTAGTAAACATAGTAGTAAATATTTGAAATGATATAGGCAGGTCCGAAATATATATATGCTATTTGCTTTCTATGTGAATAAATCCAGACCCTTTACCCCATTACAAGTTTATATGGGTCGGGATTTTTAAACCGATTTATTTTTTTATACACAATGGAGAAAAAACGTGTTCTTCATTAGTAAAAATTACTATTTCTTTTTGAAGTATGGACATCAGGATTTTCACTGAGTTCTTTAAAGATTTTCATGAGAACACAATAAAGAGAAACTTTAGTTTTGTGAAGTGCACCAATTGGCATTTTGAAGGATTTATCAAACAAACTAGAAACTTTTAAAGACTTAATGCAAAACTTTGATTTGTTATGAAATAGATATTTTACATATTAATATTGACAGTAATATGCCTTTGAAATTAAGGTTATAATGATTGCCAAACACGAATGTTTATTTAAGTATAGTTGGAGTTGACCTCCAGTTTGTTCAATACAAGAGTAGAGGTCTCATTGGTTAACTTTAGTCATGTGACTGGACATAATAGTAGATGTTTTAAATTATATATTTTAGAGTAATGTCTCAGATACTCATGGATATGATTTTGCTAGAATTACTCAGTTTACTATAATTAATTCATTTTTCTTAAGTTAATAAAAACATTTTTTTCATGAAATGATTGAAACCTTCCGATGTGGAGGATTCCAGACTTCATCCCTTCCATTTAAGGTGTACTTTTACATGACACTTATTTTTACTTTTGAAGCATGGAAATCAGATTTTTAACTTTAAAAGTTTCCATGAGAATACACTAAAGAGAAACCTTATTTTTGTAAATTGCAGCAATTTGCATTTTAAAGTATTTATCATCATAGAAGAGCGAATCTTTTAAAGGCTGATGCAAAACTTTAATTTGTTTTTAACTTTTCACAGAATTATGTTATGAAATAGATATTTTACATATTAATATTGACTAGTATTGGGACGATTAATTGGGAATCGGAAAAATCAGAACTTGGGTAACAAAATAATTATTTTGGAGCATGGAAATCAGTATTTTCAGTAAGTTCTAACTTTTAAAATTTCCATGAAAACTCACACCAAAGAGAAACCTTATTTTTGTGAAATGCGCTAATTAGCACATTTCACAAACATTTTGTAGGAATTATCATCTAAAAAAATCATGAATCGAAGAGAAACCTTTTAAAGAGGCATGAGCAGACTTAAACAAAACCTTAATTTTCTAACTTTACAAAGAATTATGTTACAAAATAGATCGTTTACATAATAGTATTGACAGTAATATGTTTTTGAAGTTAAGGGTACAATGACTGCCAAATGCAAATAGTTTCTGAAGTATGCTTTGACCTCTGGTTTGCTTAATACAAGACGTCTCATTTTTAATTTTAGTCGGTATTTGAAATATATTAATGTAATGTCTCGGATAGAGTCACTCATGGGTATGATCGAGATAGAAGTTACTTGTAGTTCACTATAATGAATCCATTTTTCTTAAGTTAATAACATTTATATTTTTTGTTAAATTGATTAAAATCTTCCTGTGTGGAGGAATCCAGCCTCTCTTCTATCCTATCAAAAGGTATATTTTATTTTTGCTACCAAATCTGGGAAATCTCTAATTCATGGAGTTAAAGCTCTTCCACTCCATAAAATAGGTTGCAAATTCATTGTATTAGAATATTGATGAGTGAATGTGGGCAGAATTTATTATATTTCGCAATATTTTACCCGAAAACAACCTTTAAGAAAAAGTCAAAATTATTTGAATTTTGCATATCTGTTGAATCGTATTAATGTAAAAGTTACCCCACTCGATCCTGCGTCACGAAACCAAATGTAACACAGGACCCCACTTGCTTCTGTCACCCGTGGGTATCGTTGTCGGCCACTCACGCACAGGTGTTTGATGTCCCGTCGCGGTGCCGAGTAGAACAGACACCTCACTCCGATCCGTGGCACTGAACCCCTTGTAACATAGGTGGTCCACTCGTGTCTCTATCTCTGTGCTCACACGTCTGGTTCTCTACGCAGAAATATTTCTAGACTGTGAACACTCTCTTTGGCCGGTGATCGTTAAAAAAGAGATGTGTCGAATCTCCTCCGGGTCGTGATTCTGTGAAGGCAAAATTACACAGCGGAACAATTCGACAATAGGAATAATTTAAACAATTCAGCAGTTTCTTTTTGTATAAAATAATTATTAAAAACAATTAAAAGAAAGGATTAATTTTACACTTGAATTTTAGAGTCTATTGTTTTGGTAAAATGTCTTTGTTTACTAAACTAGTTCGTCGTCTCTCTGTACGTAAAACTCCATTTACGATGGCAAGTCCTTAATTAAGTCATTAATCTATGTTTGGAAAAACGGTGGCAGAGCCCCGGGCTACGACTAACACAAGCCACGGGATGCGAGAAAATCTCGACCCGTTCTGGTCGAAATCCCAACTCCGACTCATTGTCTACTCAAAACAAAAACCTTTCTTTTCCCAAAGGGGCATATTGTAACACTCTCTCGTTCTCTCTGTGTCTTTCCTCTTTCAGAGTCGGGGCGGTGTGGGATATACTGATTTACCCTCTTTCTCTCTCAACCATCCCTCTTCTCTAGCCCCTCTCCCTCTCTTGGTGGTTTGGGGAGAGGCGGTACAGACGATACGACACGGGTAATAACAATTCCCCGTTTAGGCTGTTTTCTTTCCTGTTATCGTAAAAGACTTATTCTCTCTCTTTATGGGAGACCCCCCACGAGCTGATATTCATCAGTGACTAAGAGATTTTTGACAAAAATTGTCCTGCTGCTCAAACTCATCGTCGTACAGACTTAATTGCTATAGACAACTTAAGGAATCTTTCCAGATTTTTCGGCGCCATCCTTTTCCATCGCCTGGATGGCCGATTTGGGTTGAATATATACTGGTGGTAACTCTCTACCTCATTTCTACGTAGGGTCCTAATTATTGCCAAGATGCATGCCAGTGCGCCCTGGGTACCGATCTCCGTCGGTCATAATCGTTGTGTTATATTAAAATCACCTCTCGATATCAGTTTCATTGATTATAAAAAGGCATTCGATAGTATGTATAGACATAGCTTCAATATCCACAAGAGCAAAATCATCAGGATGAATATATACAATTTTACCACCAGGAAAAGCATTGGAAGAACAGCATCATCGATAAACAAAGAGGAGTTGACACAGATATAAAAGCTCGGATTGGTAATTGGGAAGCATGAGTTTGCTTCCACCAATTAGAAATGTTAGTGAGCCTCATACTTGTCCACAAAGCTCACGATAATGCTTTTCAATGTGATGGTGGGGCAAATTCTACCCTATGGAGAAGAGATGTGAAGAAGATCAAGACATAAACACCAGCTTCCAGAAAATTCCTAGACTGGTCAATTATCATCTGCAACAACAAATATGGCAAAGAACAGTGCAGTGATTAATAGAGAAAGACATTCTACAAACATGTTGGAAATTGATTGGTCGTACTTTACAGTACAAGATTTGTCGACTTTCGAACCTATGAGGGAATAAGGTAAAGCCGAATTTACAGTCTTGTCTCTGATATCCGCATACTAGAATGCCACCTCAGACTTAGAGTTGGTGTTATGGTTTATAAAGGCATGTTTTCATTCTCATTATTGTCAAGTAAATTTCAGTTTTTACTAATTTAATAAATTTTTAGTTTTGTTCTGCTGACTGCAGTTAGCAGAAATTGATTTGACTAAGTAACCAGCGATAAGATTAGAACGATTATCTCCCTTTATCAACCATCTTGTTTTCTGTCTGCTAAACTGTGTATTCAATATAATTTTCAGTTTGTGAAAATAAAAATAACGAATAAAAATTAAATCTTATTTAGAAAATAGTATTTTAAAATCGTGGGCAATAGAAAAAAACAATTTTTCACTCGTTATCTTTTGCTATACAACTGACATTTTGAATAAAATATTTGAAATAATCTACTGATTTCATTTTCTCTTTTTTATCATTTTCAAGCTATTAATTCTTAGTATATGATCTATTTCACGACTGACGACACTTAATATTTCTAGTTTCCTTACTGCATACTGTACAAAAATACAAGTGGAGATGCAGCAATAAATATGTGACAATTTATTTATTTACGAACCTTGTGTATGTGGATTTTACGGGGATAAACCCAAAGGGATTTGTTGCATGTGTTCATTATTAATGGCAAACATTCTTATTTTCCCAGCCCAGATCCTCTCCGTTTTGTTACCTATTCTGGTGAAGATGGAGACTTCCATCTTTGTGTCCAAATGTTGTTCTTACATCTCCTTTCTTTCCCACATGTAAACAAGGCTCTGTGTGGAGTGTACACTTCACTAGATTCCACTTTGTGGGAATAAGCTGGATAGATCCAAAGAGACTTTTGAGTGCATACGATGTGAATCTTGAGAGACTATGCAAGTTATATTGGCATTGTTACTAGTAAAGTTTTAGGAGCTAATCTTGACATAAACTGTAAGACTATTTCCTATTACCAGTGAATGTACTTGGAATGGGAGTAGGCATTGTTCTAAATTGCTATTTTTTTTCTGAGAATGATCCTTGACTCTGACTCTGTATGGGAGGAGAATAATGTTCTTGGTTTGCTTACATATGCATTATCTTCATAAAAATGTAGATTAAAAGCTCGAAGTAAAATTACAATATTTTTATGAAAAGTTGTTTAGTTAAGAAATATCAAGAAATAACAAAAAATACAGGAGTGCCTCCACAATCTACATGAACCTTATTTATAATTTTTTAGATCTATATTTTTCAAATACACATTACAAGATGCCGCTTTGGCTTGTTATCTACAAGGATAAAATATCTATACCGCATGAGTGATACTTTGGCTTTATATCTACAAGGACAAAATATTTAGAGTGTATTCTTCTCATTTTTATTTTCAATATACGAATCTTTGTAGCAAGCCGTGAGCTTTCAATTCCTTGTGTGTGTACTCCAATGTCAGTATTGGCGAAATTTTGCTTATGATTTACAGAAAAATGAGGAAAATTGTGTTGGTTTTAATTAGCATAACCTCTCGATTCGAAGGAATACATTACTGAGCCTTCAGTGACTTCTCATTGGCTGAAATTTCATGCAGTCTATTCTTTGAACGTTAGGGTTAAGGTTAGGGTTCCATGCTTGGTAACCACACATTCTTTCATAACCAATTAAGAGACATGTTTTCCTTGCTCTCGTGCCGTTTTGATTGCAATATGAGGTGTAGACCGCTTAACAAAGTGTAGATATCATACCAAAGTAGATTCATGATACGTAGATAACAAGCCAATTAAAATTAAAATACACAACATAATCTTTTTATTCATAATCTTTTTTATTGACGATAGAATGTTTAGAAGAATAATCTCTCTTGTATAAATGATTGTCATTGTATCAACAATAAAGTTGGCGTCATTTGATTTTAAAACTTGTCGGTGTAAGGGTGTGACTGAAAATCTTAGATTTGCTCCTATATTGTAGATCTCAGCTAGATAGGATGTAGACACTGGTTGCATCTTTGTAGTATACCAAGGCCTATGCTGACAATCAAAATGTTATAAGTGGCAAATGAGAAAAATAAGACAAAAATGAATGTTATGAATGATTGAGAATGGGTTACCATTTAGGAAGTGCTAAATTCACAGAAAGGGGGATGTGAATGAAAGAGAAAAACAACGAACAAAATATTTACAATGGTGTTACAGGTATATTGAGTGATTAAATTGTTCACAAAAAACGTTAATGTTTGAAGTGTATAAGAAGACACTTGCCGGGTTAGAAGTGTGTTTTCTGTCAGTAAATTCAAGAGTCATTCGTTTCACCAGCCGATCAAGATTAAGAGAGCTGAGTGCAATTGGATGTTTTGTCTCTAGCTCTGTTGGACTCCATCTCTCGGTTTCGGTTATCGAGTTGTTTGCTTTTAGTAGAAATTGGTATTTCACACAGGCTCATCGTTTATCGTTTCAAACGAGCAGGAATGATTTTCATTGGTTGAAAACTGTCAAGTTAACACCTTTATGTAAAATGATGTTTTTCTTTATTTCGAGAGCGGACGTAGCACAAAGTTATTGAATTGATTGCATCCCACTTTCACTCAATAAGGAGAGGAAGAAATGAAAAGGGAAGTTTAAGTTAAACGAATGGAGAAAGAAAGAGAGTAGCCCATACAAGCTAGTAACTTTTACATGTGTTCGCATCGCATCTCTGCCTCCCACACTCCCATTTTCCTGGTTGTTTCGATTTTCAGAAAATATATGGTATGATTATTCTACTTTTTCAATTCAAATGTCAAAAACGTCTGATATAAGAAACATCCTTCTATTTATCTAAATTCCCTTCAATAATTTAAAAAATTTTTTAATTAAGTAATAATAACATAGTTGTGTAAAAATGTGATTTATATATGACACGCAAATTACAATTTATATGTTGGGCCTAGCAGTCAGGAACACTGACATTTTTTATTTACGGAGAGCAGTTCTTACGAGGTGATTTGATCACATGAGGACCAATCAGACTCTTGGGCATATTAATTTCAACCGAACCCTTGAAGGACTATTTCCAGACCCATAGAGAATTACAGAGCAGTCAACAGAGAGCTTCAAGACACCAATGACGAAATACGTCTCTTTTGCTCTGGTCAAATTGACCCGAGCAAGGCTATCCCTCTACTGGGAGATATTCTGCTTAAAGAACTTCAGCGGGAAATCTTTTCTTACTTTATCATTACTTTCTTCACTGTGACACTGTTTTAACTTTCAACAACCTACACTCAATGGTGTAAGTCACTTAAATAAATACTTATATTGTTGTTTATAGAAATGCTTTCTTTTCATTTCATTTGACAACCATTTTGTTACAAAATATTATTGCAGTTTGTCCTACAGTGCATGCAAAGAAAAAGTCTGTATAGGGTATCCCAGTATGCATGACTGGAATATTGCTGATGGGATGCCATCTTAGTCTGGTTTTCGATACTCTCAATGGTTCTTGCTTGTTTGCTATGTATTTTAGGGCGAAGCTGTAAGAAAGCACAAAACGCCACTGCTCCAAAAAGGGGCAAAATTCGAAGTCGAGGATCACCATTTTGTAGAAGAGAAGAGGGGTTAGCATTTTGTAGAATAGAAGTGGGGTTAGCATTTTGTAGTGGAGCTTGATTATAAGGACAAACTCTTCTACGTTTGAAATCAGTTTAATTCATCCATCGCTTCACCAATAAACAGCAAGCGACCAGTAACAGGGTTAAGTTACAGGTTGAGAAGAAATCCCAAAGCACCCAGAGTCGCATACATCTGCCTAGGTCGAGTCTTAAATCCATTATTCCGCACATACCCCATATGCGCAAGGCTTGACGACTTACACCTGACTAGTGAAAAGTGGGGAAAAAGTGTACAGTTCAGTGGAAGTACCTCTTACACATAGTGTTCTAATTAGTTAATGTATCAATCACTTCACGTGGGAGTGTAAGCTTACATAAAAGAAAATAGTTTGTCAACGTAAAACTGCTACACAATCTAGTGAGTATCCGATATGACTAAATAACCTGATTTTAAAATTGTTTCCTTATTTCAATATAAGATTTCGTCGATGTCCCGTCTTTCGAAGACAGTAAAAAAAAACTCAAAATGGCTGACCATATGCCTGTGTTGATGTTTCATTGATTAAAATATAGTCTTAAAAACTGACTTACCTTACCACTAACACTAAGCCTGACTGGCAACCACCTGGACTCAGAATTAATGGTAGGTAAGCCTTTTTTACTATCTTTTAAGCCTCAAATTAGCGACCATCTACAATACCGACCGCTATTTTTTATTTACTCGTGTTTGGATAAAAAAGTTACTATAACAAATTCAGAGATAATAAATCTTACAATCAGTTTCCACACTGTAAAAATATACAGGTCGGTAGAAAATTAAATTTTCTTACGTTTGGTAAAAGTTATTTGTTGTATATTTCGTTTTTTTTATTTTATTACTGCTCTGTTAATTATACTACATGAATTCCTATTTTTTTTTCATTTAATTTATTTCGATTGTGGTGAACTTTAGTCGTACAATAGACTTACACGTGTTATATCCACATCTGTTGCCTCATAAAGCATGAAAAAAAAGTAGACTATAAAATAAATAAAAAACTAAGGTGCAATTCGCCAAGAAGCGAACACACATTACCGGATGTAGTCTAGACAGCTAGACACATGTGCTGGGAGATCAGCCCACCGGGGGGGGGGGAGTAGAGCAACCAATCAGAGTGGAGGAAAACCTGTTGCTAGACAGGAAAGGCCCTAGAGAAATAGCGGGGAAACCACGGGCAAAATAAAAGATACAATCTGATTTCAGGAGCGGATGAGTGAAGTCGTGTCAAGATTTGGTGCCCACCCAGCACTGCAAATCGAGACAATATATCTCCGCATACAAGGAAAAGTGAAATTCAAAATTTATCGGCTGAGAAAAATACAGCGAGGATCTTATCGCTGTCTATCAGACATTACAACGAAAAACCCAGTCCGACAAAATTTACAAGATTACCTATAACTCGCCACACTAAAAAAAGCTATCTGAGAAAGACGGACATCAGAATTTAAAAAATCTGTGATAATATCTTCCACTCAGCGTGTCAGCTATCACATAAAAAAAAACTCTATAAAAAGTATGTGTTCTATGAAAAAAAAAACTATTACATATTTTTAATTCGTCCTAATTTGAACTTTCATAATTGCCAATTTTTTTGACTCCTGACTGATCAACCATTTTCGGTCTTAACAAAACCAGCCCCCTTATCAAAAACTCCTCTAGAGCGGAACAGAACTTTTAGTTGGTCAATTTGAATTAATAAACACTTATTATGTTGCTAATATCGCCTTTGTTGGTTCTCACAAGTGTCTTTTTTTAATTGTTTATAAATTGTGATACTAATATGTACCGTTCTTTCCTATGATTACTTTGTTGTCTCCCATTCATCGTTTTAATGCAAAAAAATATATATAAATAAATAAAAGTCGTTTTCACTAACAGCGAGTCTAACATGTGACCCGCGGGTCCGATAAAACCATAAAGGATAGGAGACGCGTGGTGTGAGAGGAGCGGAGGTTTCCAACCTTACACATTAACATTCGTGGCTGATTTACACATTTGTAACATTGGTGTCATTAGTATCACGTTCATAACCCACACCACTTTTACCTGGTTCATAAAAATATATAAATTGTTTTATTCTTTTTTACTTGACCGAACACATTTTTAAATCAATGTTTTCGTATAAGTGAGAAAAAAAAATGCAACGATTTTGTGTAAAAAACGTTGTAGGTGAACTAGATTACTAAAATGAAATTTACACGTACCTTTTTAACGTAAGGAACAATACAATGTCTTACACCGTTCGGTGATCTTTTTATTTTCTCCCATGTTATCGGCGTACCTAATCAAGTACGTTTTCATTATTTTTCCACTTTTGCATTCCTTTTCAATTTAGACATTTTTATGAATGATTCGAATAAAGAAATTAGAAATTCTTTATCCACGTTGACATTTTGAATTTGAACAGAAAAAGAAGCAATATATCAACCCATTTTTCCGTCATTGAAGTGTTTATCTTGAATAATAATTAAAGTGGTAAGTGAAAAAATACCGATTTATTTTAATTTTTAATAAAAAGCCATATGTGAACATACAAGACCTTTCGTATCACACGTGCCTGATTTGTTGGTTAACAGTTACGTGGGGAGTAGAGGTTAGGCTAGACGTTAATGAAAGGCGTCTTTTACTGCTGTGTGTTTTAAAAAATTATATTATATTGTAAGCTTAGACATATATCTTCCCACCTGTTGTTATCTGTAGTATTTGTTAGGTACGTGCAAAATGAATGGTCGATCCCCAAAATGTAAAAACATTCACTTAAAAATTCAACAAAATTCAGGAAATAAACCAATTTTAATGAAATTTTCAGTATTTATTAATTAACGATCACAGGATATAATGAACTCATTTTTTTTTTAAATGTTAGTAAAAATTATTTTGTGTAAACAAATTACACTTTTACTAAAGTTAAATTTCTAAGTACTAATAAACAAACGCATGAATCAATTTTTTTAATGAAAATAGAAAACCATAGATGTTAACAATTAAAAAATTAAAAATTTCTTATATATTACGAAAAAAACAACCCTAAATTCCGTTTTAATGAAATCAATATAAATCGATGAAAAATTAATTTCTCGAATTAACGATATTATCATTGAATAAAGCATTGTTTATTCAATATTTCCACATACACACACAAAAAAAACAAAAAAACATAATATAGTTGCAAAAATTATTTGATGTGATTTTAATAACAGTTTCCGGGAAACTTTAAAATTCGATATTATAATATTTTCTCTTCGCACATGAACTTGTAATCATAAGCATAAGAAATTTTATGGTACTGTTTCGGAAAAGGCAGCCAAAAATTACTTATGTACAACGAATGCTATGAAAACGAACGGAAAAATACGAACCAAGTGACGCCGTTCAAATGTTACCAAAGCCCCCCCCCCACCTCAAGGCACTCCCTCTCCATGTTAAGATGTTAATAACCAGACAAAATTAAATAAAATAACACTAGAAACGACGACCTTTTTAAGCAATTAGAACGAAAGAAAGAGCAATTTTGTGTCTTGGTACATGTAGTTTTTGGAAAGACATTTTTTACTATGTGTCTGTTTTTTTTGTGTCTATTTTTTTAAGGGGGTGGTTCCGAGTTTTTTTGTATTTTTTTAAATACAAGAATTTTTTAAAAGAAAAATGGGCTTAGGCATAGAGGGAGCAGTCAGAAATTGCCTCAAAGATTTCCCTTAGAATGAAGACACGATAGCAATCTTTTTAGAATTTTAAAAATGTATGCGTTTATTCGTAAAAACTAATAGTAATATTAGTTGCAGTCAGTGTCCCTAATGATGCTGGCTCAAACAGAGCTGAGAGGGAGAAGATAACAAAATACCAAGGTTTTATGTACGACATGAAAAGAAACTGGAATCTTAGGAAGATCTCCATCATTCCATTAATTATAGGAGCAACCAGACTCACGAAAAATAATTTAAAAACTACTTATCAGCATGTGGGTCCGCATTTTCACACACTTCTACCTTAAAATCTCACATGCAAGCACATACTAGCCACAGAGATAGCCAAAAAGAGCCGGAAGAGATACACTAAGACTTTTAAGAACATGTGCATTGATGAGTGGTCAGGACAAAAACGTGCCACATACTTCCTTGATGAACTATCCAAGGACTATATTGATAAGGAAGGGTCCTTGGACTGGCTAAAAAGCGGAGCCCTCCACTACGACCAGGAGAGGCTTATAATGGCCGCCCAACACCAGGGCCTGATGACAAATGCGTTTAAAAAGATGGCTGGTCTCAGTCAGGACAAAAAGTGAAGGTTTTGCCACACTGAAGTGGAGAGTGTGAGCCACCTGATATCGAGTTGTAAAATCATGTTGGCAGATAGCTCCTATACAGCACGACATGATGGAGTGTGCAGGTACTTCCACTGGACCATCTGTAAAAAACTGAATATCAGATGTAGCAGCAGGCCCTGGGAACATCTACCTGAGAGAACTGTGGGGAATGAGACATACACCATCCATTATGACCATTAAATTCCCACAGCTACCTATCTGGAAAACGCAACTGTCAAACCTGACATTGTCATATGGAACAAGAGAGAGAGAGTGGCAACTTTGGTTGAGGTCAGTTTTCCTAATGATGGGCTCCTAAACAGAGCTGAAAGGAAGAAAACAAAATATCAAGGTTTAATGTATATGAAAAGAAACTGAAACCTCAAAGAGATCTCCATCATTCCTGTTATCATACGAACCACTGGACTCATGAAGAAGAACTTAAAAAAGTATTTGGCAAATATACCTGGTGAACCAAGTGCAAGAGAAATCCAAACAACTGCACTCAAGGGAACATCCAGAATCTTGAAAAGAGCTCTCGGTTGGAGTCTATAAATAGCGGGTGATTGTATGTCATTTGGAAAAATGCCCCGTCCCTAGCAAATGAAAGAAAATGAAAAGAAAATTCTTTTAAAAAGAGAAGCTTGAATTACCTACTGGACATCATCCTCGCGTGTATTTGGTCTCTTTGTATAAGGGTTTGTCAGGATAACCTGACATGAGGATACTTACCACTACAAGTAAACCCTGACCAAATATTCAAAATAACATAGTATTCGAAGCCCAAATAATATCCCTTTGACACGGCTATACACTGGCTCATACAGGGAATGGTGCACCTTCTCAAAGTGATGTTACATCAAGTAACAGCACTTAGCTGGATACTCCACCAGACTAAATTAATTCTTGTCCTGGAATCCGGTAAAACCAAGAGACCACAAGAAATATATTCTAGAACATAGTTAACTGGTCAATTGAAGTGAGAAAAATTAATGTTCTTAACTTCTTTACTAAATCAACATTTGACAGGTAAAGAGGAACTTTAATGGAATATTCAAATATCTATGTATCTCATATAGAGATCAAGTGTTAGCTTCAGGAAGGGGCCCCTTGATTTCTGAGAACTTCGACTGAAGTAAAATGAAATAAAAGAGAGAAAAACTATCCATGTAAAGAATGAGGCTCTTCATTTTCAAATTATTCTGACTATAGTCAACACATGCAAACACCTAATAACCATAATCTTATAAAGTACATAGATCTGTAGTTTCCACCAGTTTTGATTTAAACTGCAGATGCCAAAACATGTGCATTACATGGATCAAAGTTTTTGAGCAGTACTATTTATAAAAAATGCCCATCCAAATTCACAATGAATCTAAAGTGTTCTTTTTTAGTATCTGCATGAACAATAGTCGATTAGAATTTTATTAAGAAGCTATAATTTCTAAGAGAATTTATTTTTAAATGACAGTATTTTTAAACTCAGTTTGATATCACATAATTGCGAACATATTAAAAAAAGGTGAGTGGTCTCAGCAACAATAACAAGCGCAGGTTCTGCCACACAAAAGTAGAGAGTGTGAGCCACCTGACATCCAGTTGTAAGGTTCTCCTGGGGGATGGCTATTATACAATGCGACACAACGGAGTGTGTAAATATCTTCACTGGACTATTTGTAAAAAGTTGAATATCCATTGTAGCAGCAAGTCCTGAGAACATATACCAGAAAGAACAGTTAGAAATAATTTATACACCATCCACTATGACTATGCAATCCCTACAGCTACATATCTAGAAAACGGAGCTGTTAAACCTGACATCGTAATATGAAACAAAAGAGAGAAAGTAGCAACCCTAGTTGAAGTCAGTGTCCCTAATGATGCAGGATTGAACAGAGCAGAAAGGGAAAAGATTACGAAATACCAAGGTCTTGTGTACGACATGAAAAGAAACTGAAATCTTAGGAAAATCTCCATCATATCAGTAATTATAGGAGAAACAGGACTAATGAAGAAGAATTTCAAGAACTATCTGACGAGTATATCCGGTGAACCGAGTGCAAGAGAAATACAAACAACTGCACTTAAAGGGACGGTTAGAATTTTAAAACGATCTCTAGGCTGGAGTGTCTGAAATAGCCGGTAAATGTCTGGCATCCGGTAGGATGCCCCATCTCCAGCAAAAACAGAAAGATAAGAAAAATTTAAAAAAGGAAAGAAATTTCTACAGTTCTCAATTCAAAATGTGTAGTCTGAGGTGAAACTCAATTTACTGTAAAATGAAAGAATTTACATGTGGGATTTAATGATGGCTTTCCTATTTCTATTTCCCTCATTCCTGTTTCAAATTTTCTTATTTCTCTCTTTTTTGTCACCTGGAGAGTTGAATGCTACTGTAATCATGCATTTATTTATCATGTCTCTTTAGGCATCTCTTGTTTTAATCAATAATCCTTTTATTCAGCTTTTTAAAAATATAATAACATTTATAATTATAATATACAAATCAAAGTCTGTTTTTCATAATGTCTGTAAGATACATAACATTTTTGTGTAGGGAAATGACGTTGCACTAAACTTACATAATTATTAAAAATTAAAGAATAATTTTTTCATGATCTGAAAATTTGCTGCTTTATTTTAAAGCCTCAATTAAGTCACGTTCAATCTTCTCTATAGTAAATCTATGGTTTCCAACATATCCTTATAATTGATATTCTTTCATCCTTTTATTAGTTTATTCTTTTTCTTTGTACATCTTCCTCAGGCAACACAGACTATGCTGGTTGCTCCATGTCCACTGCATGGAGGATGGGCACATTCCAAAGGGCATGCTGTATGGAGAGCTGGCATCTGGGAAGAGATCCACCGGCCACATGTAAGTCCGATACGAGGATGTTGTGAGGCGCGACAAAACAATCGATATTGGGTCCTGAGAGAGCATTGCCGATGACCCCCACAAGATGGAGAGGAATCCTGAACCAACATCTGACAGCAGGGGAGGAGAAGCTGTTGAATGCTGCTGCAGAGAAGCGTGTGCGCAGAAACGAGAGCAGCAATGCCAACAATCCAGGGAGCACACATGTTTATAACCTTTGCGACAGAAACTGCCATATTGCATTAGTCTCTTCAGCCCCAACGGCACTGCTCCAAATGAGCAGGCAGCCACGACAACTAGGCTAAGGATGCATCAGCCATAGTTGACCCTGATTAACATGTGTCTGCTACTTGCAATTTAAATATATCTCAGTTCTTATGTCAAGTTACTGGAGCCCAGGATTGAGTAAAGTATTCTATACAAACGCCTATTAATTCGTAAATGGTCCACCAATAACATTTTCTACCATAGAATAAAAAATATCTGATCAGTCAGCCAATCATTTTATTTTATTTTTGTTTATTATGATTTTGTTTATTATTTTCTATTATTCTAGCAACTTTAGTATATAAGTTGATTTTAATGCATGTCAGTTATTTTGGTAATGTTATATTTGTTTAATATTTTTTTCTTCATTCACAGATCAGATTTACAGTGGAGAATAAATGGATTCATCTAAGTAATTGTAGTGGAAACATTGAAATTCATTAACATTTATTGCTGAGAAATCTTAATTTTCTAAGGTGGGTGAGTCAGCATTTTTCAAATGTTCTAATGTAAAAATACTCATGGAAACACATGCTGAATGTAAATCTTATTCTTGTGAAGTATGCCCATATGCATGTACCAGTGGCTATGCTTTACAAAGACATGTTCGAACACATACCGGAGAAAAACCTTATTCTTGTAAAGAATGTGGAACTTCATTTTCTAAGAATTTTAACTTAAAAGAACATATGCGAATACACAGTGGAGAAAAACCGTATTATTGTAAAGTTTGTAGATGTGCATTTTCACGAAATTCTTATTTAAAAATACATATGCGTACACATACTGGAGAAAAACCGTATTCTTGTATAATATGTGGAACTGCATTTTCACGGAATGCTCATTTGAAACTGCACATGCGGACACATACCGGTGAAAAACCTTATTCTTGTAAAACATGTGAATCTGCATTTTCAGATAATTCAAGCTTAAGAAGACATATGCGTACACATACGCGAGAAAAACGATATTCTTGTAAAGAATGTGGATGCGCATTTTCAGGTAAATGTGGTTTCAAGAAACACATGCGAACGCACAGTGCCCCTTGATTTCTGAGAACTTACTAAAATAACATGAAAACGAAACATAAAATTAAATGCTTACTAGAGATCTCTTTCGGGTATTTTTGTCTGTCTGTACAGGGGTTTGTCAGGACGTCCTGACATGAGGATACTTTCTCTTAGAAGTAAACCCGGACCAAATATTCAAATAAAAATAATATAATATTTGAAGATCAAATAAGATTCCTTTCAGCATGCTACACACTGGCTCATACGATGTAAGTAATCATGTCCATGTTGAAACTATTCATTATAGTCAGTACTTGTTATTGACACATTCGAATTTACTGTAAGTGAATTATGAGTCAAAGTTGTTTGCCTCTTTTTTGTTGTTGTTATCGTAGTAGTAAAAATAAATGCACGTCTCGTGTGGAAGCTTATGAAAATGTGTTTGCCTTATTAATTGGAATTCATCCTTCTATGCAGAATATCAGAATGTTGCAGAGAACAAAAGATATGTTTCACATTCATGTGAAGTTGGCTTTATATCGATGATAATTGTTCAAAGTCCATTCTCACAAGTAATAACACTAAGCTGGATATTCCACCAGACCAAACCAATTTTGGTCCCTGGAATACGGAAAAACCAAGCAAACACCATGAGCAAAATAAACTATAACATAGTAAAATGGCCCATTAAAGAAAAAAAATTATTATTATTCACTGCTTTACTTACTCCAGGTTTGAGAAGTAGAGAACTTTAAATAAACACTTGGATATCTATGTATCTTATAAATAAAGTGTTAGCCCAGGGAGGAACTCTTTGATCTCTGAGAGATAATTGAACAAAACTTATTCTTTGAAAGCATGTGGATCTGCGTTATTTTCCCTGTCGTACATTTAGATGCCAGTGTTTGTAGCAGAAAAATCTCAACGACGGTCGAAAACGCCCAAGAAACTCTTTTTAGTAGACACCGGAACAACACTCGCAAGGGACTCTGGATTAGTGCACACCGCCTTCTTCTCCAACGTCTTCTTCTTCCACGTCTTGTTCTTCCACGTCTTGTTCTTCCACGTCTTGTTCTTCCACGTCTTCTTCTTCTTTAAAAGCGTCGCCATCGTCTTCCGTTGACTACGTTTTTCCTCCCCATCTTGCCTCCAGCGACCCGCTTTTATTTCAAACCGGACTCTCGTGTGCGCGAGAGAATACGAGATTTCATGTGATCACCTGGTAATATTAAGCCACCGACGCCATCTTGCCATTTTTGGGGCGGTCCAGCCCTGCAAAGCGCGCACCGAGACCGTTTGCCAGGTAATCCCATGTTTTCGCAATTTCTTACACACCAACGACATACCGTCGTGTGTAATAGGTAATATGGGTTAACGAAACGTGATCACCATAAAGATAGGGGTAGAAGTTATAGGGCCATAGTTGATAATGGAGCCGAAGTTTAATGAGTCAATAGTTGGGTGTATAGAGCACTAACCCCAAGACTCGAGTTAGTGAAAAAAAAAATATAAACATCAAATGTATACGATCTATATATAAAAGATCAGGCTAAGACAGAAGTGAAACTTGGAAAACTCAGCACGATTTTTGTTTTGTAGTTAACAATTTTAAAAATTGTTGTTACTGGTTAAAATAACATCGAGTGCGTATTTATTTTGAGTTAAATGCCATTAAGATTAATGATAAGTATGTAGAAGCGAGGACCTTAGCTTAGTAAGATATTGTGTCTTAGATCCACGCTTAGAATTAGATTGTTAGAGATGATTACAAAGTAAAAAAAAAAAACCGACATAAACAAAGAAAAAAATGCATAAATAAAGGACGAATGGAAGAAGAAAGAATATTTAAACAAACATTATTTATATATGTACAAAATACAGGAATAGATTATTCATTTGAAATTGTTCAGTTAGAGAAGCGATGAATGTTTGTGCCTGTAATTTATGAGTGCTTATGTGTGTGCGTAGTTGTACGAATGTGTTTGTGCGCACGTGAGTTGAGATTTTATATTTCGTGTAGGCATTTGTATGTGCGCCTTTGTAAACAGTGTGTGTATGCATGCATGAGTGTGTGCGATAGATAAGGTTTGTGCGTTGCTCAGTGTCCGTGTGTGCGTTGCGTGGGATGATATGTGTGTGTGCGTACGTGCAGGAGTTTAAATGTCCAGCAGCCTTCGCGGCGGGGGGAGGGGGAGTAGTTGGAAAGAAAACGTTGCTGTGTACTGCTTGCTGGAAATACGTAGAAAGAGAGAGAGAAAAAAAAACGACTCAATAAGATTTTATTTTATTCCACATACTAACAAAAGCATGCTTTACTAACAACAAATGTATTAAACATTTATATGGTGGCAGCGGTAAAATAAACAAGAAAAAGGAACCATGAATTCGACCACGAACTTAAACAAAGAAAACATTAGCGGACTTTTTTTTAAAGGCCGTCTTTCCCGACATAACTGCATCACGTGTGTTTTATTAAGCACGGCAAGCACCATGTTGGATTGTTACCGACGAAAATCGCGAGTGTATTCATTCCTGTTTTTAAAGTTGTTGATTGTTGTTTAAAAGTGTTCATAGCAATGTCGAACGGTACGAGCAAACCATTGATGTGTTGAGAAACCTCAAATTTTTTCAACAACAATGTAATTTGTTTTCTCCGTAAATGGCATCCCGGAACACAAACTAGTTGACAGCATTCTTTTGTTATCAGGAGTAAAAGGCCTCAGACAATACAATTCGTGGACATTTGATAATGAAGCCGACAGGTGCAACCCTGCAATTATGTAGGAATTTTTTGGTACAGTTAGAGCATCAAACTAACTTCTGGATTGCGTGGCTTTATCTGCAAAAATATGTGGCCGACGCCACAACTAAGGAGATATATGTGCGATCTTTCTTTCTTTGTTGGCTCAGCCCTTCTTCGTCTCTGAGGTAAAGAGGGACTGATCTCAGGAAATCACGTTGCCAGAAGATTCCGGCCAATCAGGGACCAACAGGTCAGCTTGACCACGCGTGGTTTGAGTCTCTATAAAAGAAGGCACGCATTTACTTTCCCTCTCTTTTTCCTTCCGTGTTCTGGGCAAACGCACACAGAGGAGATCGTCGACACTACGACACTACCCCCCCCCCGCCCCCACCGGATCGACCGAGAAGGTGGGGGAGGCAAAAAGGTAATCTCTTTAAATTCGAATAAGGAACTATTTCTTCAAACACACATCATTTCAGTTGCCACACAAAAATACAGCAAACACGCATCGCATATACACCTTACAAATATGAACTGACGAAACTCTACAAATGTCTTAGTTTATCAGATTGACATCCTAATATGTTATCATACCGGCGTGGGCGGAAGAACACAAAACAGTGGCAAATCTACTTCAACAGCAAAGCACTCAATCTAGCCATAAAAACCGGCTCCCACAAGCTCTAGCAAAAAGGCGCTAAAAATGCCAAAAATAGTTATCACGTGATTGTCTACTACTACGACCGCCAAAACCAGAGTTAAACAAAATAAAAGCAGTAGCCATGACAAGATCAGCCTCTTTTTCTCTTTTTCCCTACTACCAGCGATTAAGACGGTCCTGTCAACAGACTCTTAAAGCACTGGGGCAAGAAGCTGCCTGCTGCTGTCTTACTGTCACTCCACGCCGTCTCCCCCTTCCTCCTCATCGGACACAGGACAAATAGTAAGCTTTCTCTTCTGTTCTCTTTTTTAAGTACCGTTGAACACAAGTTCCTATCATTCTTACACGGCAAAAAAGGGGTTGAGAGACGGCTCATTTTCTCTATTTACGCACACACCCAAACACGTGTGTTTTCCAAGAACAACCCATTAAAAGAGACATTTTATACAAACAGTAAAAAGGACATTTCTGTACACAAACTCAGACTTTCATTGAGGAATTTATTCAAATTAAATGAACCATGTTAAATAAATTGTTATGTTTATATGAATGTTTGAGTGCTGACTTTCTTACCTTTTATCTTTTTGTGTTGGTTACTGGCGTATTTTGCTCGTTTTTTCATGTTTAACAAGAATATAATTCGTTAGTACCCCCACAAATTTGGTGACCCCGCTGAACATTTTATTCATTAGAATTCCAGTTACTCAAACAACAATGGCTCTAAACGAACCGACAGAATGTACATTGACTGTTAACCTGCCTACATACAATCCTACAAATGTGCAAACATGGTTTTCCCAGCTAAATGCAATATTCACTGCGAAAAAAATAACTTCCCAAAATTCAAAATATGTATATGTTGTAGAAAAGCTACCTGGGGACGTAGCCACAGAAGTCGTCGATCTTTTGGACCACATCATTGCGACTATTGAGAAGATACCTTGGTCTGAAAAATTACTACCGCAGATTCATTCCAGATTGTGCAAACATTTTAACTCCTTTCACAAATTTGCTGCGCAAACAAAAAAAGAAAAATGCAACGATTACAGTAGAAGGAGAAGCATTGATCACATTCAACAACTCAAAGAAAGATTTAACAAAACTGTCTTACATCCATGATGAGGATAATTCAGTACTAACACTGACTACAGACGCTTCTTCATTTTCGATAGGATCAGTTCTGCACCAAACTCAAAACGGTATAGAAAAACCCATCTCTTTCTTCTCGGTGAAACTGAACAATGCACAACAAAAATACAGCGCTTTCTCGGGAGAATTACTTGCGATCTATCTGTCTATAAAACATTTCCGGCATCTTCTCGAGGGCCGAGACTTTACTGTTTTCACAGATCACAAACCCCTCACAAGTATGGATAAATATACGCCCAGAGATACCCGACAACTGGACTACATACCCCAATTTACATCGGATATTCGTTACATCAAGGGCACAGACAATATTGTAGCAGATACCTTGTCACGCTCCACAATTCACGCCATAAATTCTGAAGCTCTTAACTTTGAGTTAATCGCAGATGAACAGAAAAATGACGAAACAATAGACAAGGTAAAAAAGGACACTTCCTTAGAATTAAAGGCACATCCAGTCTCTTTTGGAACTAGGGCATTCCTATGCGACACAAGTACAGGTTATTCCAGGCCTTATATACCACCTTCACTCAGAAAAAAAGTTTTTGAACATTTCCATAACTTGTCACACTCAGGCCGACGAGCTACTATCAAATTAATTAGTAATCGTTTTGTCTGGCCTAAAATGCATAGAGACATAAGGGATTGGACTAAAGTGTGTTTAAAATGTCAAACTAGCAAGGTGGGCAGACATACAAAATCTCCTCCTGGCCAATTTATTCACCCAGATGGTAGATTCACCAACTTACATATCGACATAGTTGGACCACTGCCAGAAGCAAATGGCTATGCATACTTATTAACAATCATCAACAGATTTACCAGATGGCCTGTCATAACTCCTCTACAAGATACATTCTGCGCAATCCGTCGCGAAAGCAATATTGCATGATTGGATAGCTAATTTCGGTTGTCCATCAGTAATAATGACAGATCGTGGCGCTCAAATTCAATCAACACTCTTCGATGAATTTACAAAACTTTTGGGAGTGAAACATATAACCACGACAGATTATCCCCTTGTGCCAACGGAATGGTCGAGCGTTTCCATCGATAATTAAAGGTAGCTCTGACAGCAAACAACCATTCCGGAACAGGGTTAGAAAACATTCCTTTAGTTTTGTTGTCTATCAGGAATTTGATAAAACAGGATTTAGGATGCACATCATCCGAAATGGTTTTCGGGGCATCACTGCCAGTTCTGTGAAAAAACAAATCATTTTCAACCATCTAGAAACTTTGTCCAGAACTTAAAACAAAGAATGAATGATTTAATTTTCACGCCTACAAGGACACAAACAAAAGACATTTACATCCCAAAGGACCTCCACAACTGCGAATATGTGAATATGTGTTCGTACGCATTGATGCAGTAAAGAGACCTCTTTGTGCTACATATTCAAGACCTTTCCAAGTGGTGGAGAGGAAGGCAAAATATTTCACCATAGTTAAAAATGGAAAACAAGATACGGTTTCCATAGATAGGATAAAACCGGCATACTTGGATTTATCGAAGAACAGCATGTCGAAACACCTTACACCTCCACAGGATACCAAAGTGTGCAAACAAGGTCCTACAATAACCAGCACACCACATAAACCTGAACTAATGACAAAATCCGGCAGGAAAGTAAATTGGCCTGCCAACCTGGGACAGGGGCTGGAGCTTGGTGGATAGTGAGAGATCTATTAAGTTGGCGACTCTTTTTTGGACCTTGTTAAGGAGGGAGAGACTAGATGATACACCAGCCCAGATGTGACAACAATACTCCATGCATGGGCGGATGGTGGCTTTGTAGAGATGTGGCCGACGCCACAACTGGTCAGGGGATATATATGCGACCTTTTTTCTTTGTTGACTCAGCCCTTCTTCGTCTCTGAGGTAGAGAAGGAGAGTGATCTTGTGAAATTACGTTGCCCGAAGTTCCGGCCAATCAGGGACCAAGATCAGTGGTGCATTGTGGTCAAAGTGGTCGGTATTGTTGGTAAGGTCTGTGGTGCACATGAATTTGCACAGTTGGTTGAAGGTGATGAGGGAGCACAAGTGGGTCCCTGCGGTTGTTGACGAGTGAGCACAAGTGGGTCTGCACGGTTGTTGACGAGTGAGTGCAAGTGGGGCTGCGCAGTTATTGATGAATGAGCGTATGTGGGTCTGCGCGGTTGTTGATGAATGAGCGCATGTGGGTCTGCGCGGTTGTTGGTGAGTTTGGGTGATGAGTGAGCACAAGTGATTCTGTGCAGTTGTTGATGTTGTTCATGTTAATTAGTCCGTGTTGTGGAGCTGATGAACAAACATCTAGTTGTCAAGATTGGTGGTACACTATGGTCAAAGTCAGATGCATAAATGTCTGCAAGTGAGTTAGCAGGTCAAGGTACAAGTGGGTCTGTACTGGTGTTGGTGCGCGTCGTTCGAGTTGATGTGTCCTCCTGTAGATCAACGAATGTCCAGTTGTTGAGTATTTAGTCATGCTTGTGCAGTTGTACTCGTTTTGAACTGGTGCGATTTCTTCCCAGTGATGTCCGGAAATGTTTGATGAATGTCTGGGAAGATGTGGTTGTCGCGTCTTGTGTTGAAGAGGGTTGGTAGGGCTTGAAGGGTGATGTTGGTGCTTGCTGAGCCTGACTTTTTACAACCAGTGTTAAGTCATGGGACTTGGTGATGTTGTTCGTGTTTGGCCGAGTTTGTCATCGTGTGTTGTCTGTTTTGTAGCAGTTTTGTTTTGTTTTCTTTTATATATATATTTCCAACACGTGGGTAGAAAAAAAAAGATGGAGGCGTAATTTGTTTCACACAGGGAAAAAAAACGAGGAATGACGTTTTTTTGTTTTTGTTTTAGTTTGTTTGAATGTTAATTTCTACATGGAGAAAGAATGGCGGCTTCTTTTTTCGCTTGTTGTTGAAACAGAGAAAACAAATTCGTATTTTCTTTTTTGTTGTTTGAATTTTAATTTCCACGTGTTCAGAGAAAATATGGCGGCGTTTTTTTAAATTTTTCCATCAACATGTGGTCAGGAAAAAAGATGGCGGCGTGTTTGAATTTGTTTTTATATCTCCACGATTTCAAAACAAAGGAAATGGAGTTTTGTTCGTCGAAAAAAAAAGATTGGGAAAAGTTCGGGTTTTTTTTGTATATATTTTTCCGACACGTGGGTGGAGAAAAAGAAGAAAAAAAATTGAAGTTGTAATTTGTTTTACACCAGGAGAGAAAACCGAGAAATGTTTTTGTTTTTCTTTGTTTGGATGTTAATTTCCACGTGGCCAGGAAAAAAAAAGATGGCGGCTTCCTTCTTTTTTTTGCTTGTATATTTTTACCACATGGGTAGAAAAAAAAAAAAGGAGAAAGATGGATGCGTAATTCGTTTCACACACGACAAGAAAAAACGAGAAATGACTTTTTTTTGTGGTTCTTGTACAAAATTAATTACTCTACCCCATACAACAAAGCTTGCTTGCTGCAGTCACCAATGTTAGAATCGGGTCGTGTTCCCGATTATAAGCGTGTTCGTTAAATCAAGCAATGTTGCATGCAAAGACAGAGTAATAATTAACAAACAAAAGCAGGTAGTTCAAATAAGGTTTATTGAACGTGTGTGTACGTGAAATGATGACGTGTGTGGTGTATGTATGTGTGTCGATGGAAAAACAGTTGTTGAAAAGAGTATGCGAAGAAAATGAGTCCGGCGTGGGAAAAGTCCTTGAAAACCGTATACAAAGAAAATGAGCTGAGAACTTGTGGCGAACGCTACAATTAGGTACCCTCTTTCTTTCTTTGTTTAGTCCTTCTTTGTCTTTGAAGTGGAGAACCTCGCGAAGTCACGCAAGATCACGTTACAAAAGGATTCCGACCACGTGTGATTTTAAGTCTTTAAAAGGGCACGCGTTCCTTTCTCTTTCTTCTCTCGGCGGTTTACCGTCGTTGAACACGTGTTGACGGAGGAAACGTGTGTTGGTTGTTGTTTTGCCGAGGCCAGTGGAAGAGAAAAGAGAGTGATTTTCCGTTTACACCGGTTTTTATAATCAGAAGGGCAGATAACTCTAGTGTCGCTTTTCAGCGCCACCTGTCGGTGAAAAAGCGACACCTAACGGCCAACCGGTGCAGTTATGTTTTGAAAGGGGGAAGTAACTGCTACACCGCTAATTCAAAAAATTAATTTTTCTTCGAGTTATAGTGATTTTGTTAACATGGTATTTAGAGGCCTTTTTCGTAATATATGGAAAAAAAAATTTTAATTTTTTAAAAATTGTTAACATCTACAATGCTTTATTTTCATAAAAAAAAACAAAGAAAAATTAATGCATTTTTGTTTATTAATATATAAAAATATAACTTTAGTAAAGGTGTATTTTGTTTTAAAAATATAATACATTTTCACTAAGTTTAAAAAAAAATAATAATGGTTTCATTATATTCCGTGATTGTTGATTAATAAATATTGAAAATTTCATTAAAATTCATTGATTTCCTGAATTTTAGTGAATTTTTAAGTGAAGGGGGGGGGGTCAAAATGTTTTTACATTTTGGGAATCGGCCATTAATTTTGCACGTACCTATCTTCATAAATAGAGATTTAAAATGGCGTCAAACTAGAAAGAGACGCTAATACTAAGTAATTCCATTTTTATTATTAAACATCTACTGGATAATTTTCTGTAAATTTTAGTGTACGCTAATATTTTTTAATAGAAAGTAAGCATTTCATAAAATTATCCTGTTCATTTATTTATAAATGCAATATTTCATATGGGTGTAACCATGGAGAAGTACCATTCTTTAATTTAATTTATTTTGATTGTGATGATAAGCTTTTGTTCTCAATGGACTTACTTCCCTTTTACTTGATTGATAAAAATATTTTGATTGTTGAACACATTTTTAAATTAATATTTTATTTTAATTGATTAAGAAACTTCATTAATACAAAAGATGCAACGATATTGTGTAAAACACGCTGTTCGCGATATCTATTCATATAAAAACTTTTTTAACGTAAGGAACTATTTAACATCTTACACCGGTTAGTGATCTTTTTTACTGACATTTTTATTTTCGTGATATCGCATAACTTTACGTTTTCATCGTTTTCCATATATTGCATTCCCCTTTTGGCTCTTTTTTATGAACGAATCGAAGAAAGTAAATAGAAATTGTTTAATCACTGCGAAAGAAAATGTTTTGAATTGGAACAGAAAAAAATAAATGAATCAACTCGTTTTTCTCTCATTGAAATGTTCTTCTTGAATAATAATGAAAAGAGGTAAGTGGGAAATACGGATTTATTTTGATTTTGAATAAAATGCTATATGTAAACATATAAGATATCTCGTATCACATCGTCGGATTGGTTAGGGTTAGAAGAATCCAGAAAGATGTCGC
Organism: Sepiola atlantica; assembly: GCA_963556195.1. Lineage (NCBI taxonomy): Eukaryota > Metazoa > Mollusca > Cephalopoda > Sepiida > Sepiolidae > Sepiola > Sepiola atlantica. The sequence continues at coordinate 211,387,576 of OY744515.1, read as the reverse complement.
TATTGCATAACATCATTATTTTTAATGTTTTGGTTGTATTTTTCTTCAATTATATTACACTATTTTTTGTTAACAAAAACATTAAGGAACTTTTATATCGACCCGAATATTTGCGATTTACAGAACAAACCGGAAATGGCCGAAGCAGTTTAAGATTTAATGGTCGAAAAAAATGTTAAAAGGCAGACGACACTAAAGCATACGGCTGCAAAAACTAAACGAATTCAACCACAGTGACAGCAGCTGTGTCTAACCTTACAATTTGGGAAGAATATCCAGACATAATACCTGTAAGCTAGGAAATTACTCAGAACTTACGCATGAATTTGTCAGGTGACAAGCACTACCCCCCCTCCCAAAATCAAAAGGTAATTCCTAGGAAGTTGGCCTCCTAATACAGAACAGATACCACACTTTGAATTATTAATTTGATTTAACAAATACATAATTTTATTTACAAATCTTTTTATCACTTATTTGTTATTAAAAAACAAAACTTCGCTATTTACTCGCCTCCCTACAAGGGCAAAGGTAGACACAAGGTAGGTTAAAATTACCTCGGAATGAAAAGTAAAGTTACCTCAGTTTAGAAGGATTTCTCTATCACTGACCGCAGATAGGAATGATGAAGTGTAGTATCAAAAAAATAGATACTACACTTTTGCTTCCCCATGAGGGCGGAGTTAGACTTCAAAAATTAGTTTATGAAGTTTTTTCCTTTTTTTTCTGTAAGCAACAATTATAAACAAATAAATAAAACTTCGTATCTGTTAAATCTTATTTCATTTGTTGCTTAGAGAAAAAAAGGACAAAAACTTCATAAACTTTAAATTGCTTCCGTTTAGAAACTGATTTTTGAAGTCTAACTCCGCCCTCGTGGGGAGGCAAAACGAAAGATTACAAGTCAGCCGATTTTTTAAAAAGCGTATATATTTCGTTTATTTATTAAAATAACTTGCATAATCTTCCGTTTTGCCTCCTCGGGCTAGGAGCAAAGTGTAGTATGGAAAAATCCTTCTAAACTGAGGTAAGATCCAGAGTGCCCCTTTTTGGGAAGCTTGATTTTCCCTACAAAACGAAAGATAACTTAAGTACGGTGATAAATATTTCATACCCCCCCATTTCTGCCCTCGTGGGGAGGCAAGTAAATAGTGACACAAAAACATGTTTTAAAAGAAAACATGTTAATATTTTATTTGTTTTATTTATGGACTCTCTGCCTTAAAATAAATATTAACATGTTAAAAGAAAAAAAATTCTGAAATATACTGCATTTAGTAAAATAAATATAAGATTTATTTACAAGTGTTTTGTAAATAGAGACCACGTGTATTGCGAGGTCAACCGGTGACTTCCAAAACATGTCCCGCGTCTTGTGTTAATGATCTGGGGTCCTTATTGTATCTAAATACCTCTAATAGTTTTAAATCAATTTTATTTATAAAAGATATTTACAATTTCATTGGAAAAAGATGAAGAGTGGGACAACAAGAACCTACCTCAAAACAGAAAAAAGAAATAAAATCAGGGGTGGGTTAGTAAGAACTTACCAGCCCTTCCTAGGAGTAGACCACCCACTGTTTTCCGGTTTGTTTAATACCAAAAACAAACATATCAATCTCTAAGTGTGAGTAGGATTTAACTGGGAGAAAAAAGAAATAGGGACAGAGTTTGCGAGTAGATGGTGTTCTTCTACGATAAATACAATGGGGGGGGGCTCCCCCCCCATTGTATTTATCGTAGAAATAAATGTGGGTAGTAAGCATCTTGGAGGATCTCTACTACAGAAAAATAAAAAGGGGATAGGACTGACTCATCTAGCTAAGGAGCTACTTTAGCTGGAGTGGGTTCACAAATTACCTAAAAACTTGGGCACCATGCTCTCAGGAAGGAAACACATAGTCATACCTGACTCGTTTTCGTATGCATAAGCTTGCTACTTGTATCTACCTTTTGTTGAATTTCATTGGATTTAATCATTGTCTAACACATCTAATTATTACCTTAAGCTGATGCCTGAAGAAGAAAATCAGATCTTGATGAGAAAAAAATTTCAATGCCATACAATCCCCTCAAATCCATTATCATACACCACTATACTAGCTACAGCTATGATCATGAAAAACAAGTCATTTCTCAGAGTGGAAACCACATTGGGATTCTGGAAAGATGGATGATGATGTATGTTCCTCATTGTGATTTAAAAGAATTGTAGCTAAAAGAATCCAACAATAGAGAGTAAAGCAATTCCTTGATAGTTGTAACAGGTGCTTCTAGAATCCTTCTTGAACAAAGAGATGAGAAGCGCATCCCTCCACTACTGAGGTGCACCTTTAGCCCGAGTGTATATCAACATTTTAATAGTTTGTCAATGGCAAAAATCTCTGGCAGCTATTGGTGAACAAGAGTCAACATCCAAACTCTTTGGCTTCCACATCATTTCCATGCTAGGTGTTGTGTGCATTTTGCTAAATAAAGGGATGGGGACAATTTGAATGCCTATATGGGGAGAATTTAAATGCCTACTAGACACTGTCCTTGAGTGTCTAAGGTCTCTTCATCCTTTTATTAGTTCATTCTTTTTCTTTATACATCTTATGGAGCAAGACTATAATAAGGACCCCAGTTCAGTAACACAACACGGGGGACAAAGTTTGTAAGTCACCGGCGTCTTCTGGTTGACCTCCCAATACATGTGGTTGCAATTTATGAAAGAACTTGTAAACAAACCTTTTTTTTATTTTAATAAATGCAGTATATTTCGGAATTTTTTTTTCTTTTAACATGTTAATATTTATTTTAAGGCAGAGGATCCATAAGTAAAACAAATAAAATATTAACATGTTTTCTTTTAAAACATGTTTTTGTGTCACTATTTACTTGCCTCCCCACGAGGGCAGAAATGGGGGGGGTATATAATATTTATCACCGTACTTAAGTAATCTTCCGTTTTGTAGGGAACAATCAAGCTTCCCAAAAGGGGCACTCTGGATCTTACCTCAGTTTAGAAGGATTTTTCCATACTACACTTTGCTCCTAGTCCTAGATTTCGCAAGTTATTTTAATAAATAAGCGAAATATATACACTTTTTTAAAAATCGCAGAATATTTCGGAATTTTTTTTTTCTTTTAACATGTTAATATTTATTTTAAGGCAGAGGGTCCATAAATAAAACAAATAAAATATTAACATGTTTTCTTTTAAAACATGTTTTTTCACATGTTTTTGTGTCACTATTTACTTGCCTCCCCACGAGGGCAGAAATGGGTGGTATGAAATATTTATCGCCGGACTTAAGTAATCTTCCGTTTTGTAGGGAAAAATCAAGCTTCTCAAAAAGGAACACTCTGGATCTTACCTCAGTTTAGAAGGATTTTTCCATACTACACTTTGCTCCTAGCCCGAGGAGGCAAAACAGAAGATTATGCAAGTTATTTTAATAAATAAACGAAATATATATGCTTTTTTAAAAATCGGCTGACTTGTAATCTTTCGTTTTGCCTCCCCACGAGGGCGGAGTTAGACTTCAAAAATCAGTTTCTAAACGGAAACAATTTAAAGTTTATGGAGTTGTTTCCTTTTTTTCTGTAAGCAACAATTATAAACAAATAAATAAAACTTCGCTAGTTACTCGCCTCCCTACAAAAAGGAAAAAAAGTATTTTCATATAGCCCTCCACTTTTTCTTAAAATACACAACACGAAATATAGAATTTCGTTTAAAATTTGTTTTTATTTAGTAAATAAAAGTAAAACAAAAAAATGATAAATTGTTTTGTTTATTGCAAAACGAAAGATTACAAGTCAGTCAATTTTTAAAAAAGCGTATACATGTTAAAAGAAAAAAAACCCGAGTTGTTTTGTAAATAACGACCACGTGTATTGCGAGGTCAACGGAAGACGCCGGTGACTTCCGGATCTAGTTCCGCGTGTTGTGTTACTGAACTGGGGTCCTTATTGTAGTCTTGGTCCCATCTTACAATTTAAATATATCTCACTTTTCGTGCCTAATTACTGGAGCCCAGGATTAAATACTATTCTATAAAAGCACCATTAAAGTCTTAAATATTTAAACAGTAACATTTCCTTTTTTAATAACAACATTTGTAATCATCCAACCATTTTATTTGCCATTTAAATATATTAATCAAGAAATATTTTTATGTGATAAGAACATTAATCTAGCAATGTTAGTAAATAAGTTGATTTTAATGCATGTCAGTTGTTTTTGTAACGAGTTATTCATTTATTAAACATTTGTTTTATTCATTCGCAGATCAGACTTACAGTGGAGAGTAAATGGATTCATCTAATTTGCTGTAACGGATGGATTAAATGCATTAAAATTTACTGCTAAGAAATCTTAATCATCTAAAGGAGCAGATCAGCATTTTCCAAAGGTTTTAATTAAAAAATACTCATGGAAACACATGCTGAAGGGAAAGCTTATTCTTGTGAAGCATGTGCATTTGCATGTACAAGTAGCTACGCTTTAAAAAGACATGTTCGAACACACACTGGAGAAAAACCCTTTTCTTGTAAAGAATGTGGATCTGCATTTTCTAAAAAATTTAACTTGAAAGAACATATGCGAGTGCACACAGGAGAAAAACCTTATTCTTGTAATGTATGTGGATGTGCATTTTCAAAGAATTCTAACTTGAAACAACATGTGCGAATACACACTGGAGAAAAACCTTATGTTTGTAAAATATGTGGATATGCATTTTCACAAAATTCTTATTTAAAAATACATATGCGGACACATACAGGAGAAAAACCTTATTCTTGTAAAGCATGTGGGTCTTCATTTTCACTTAATTCTCATTTAAAAATACACATGCGCATACATACCGGAGAAAAACCATATTCTTGTGAAGTATGTGAGTCAGCATTTTCAGATAATTCTGGCTTAAAAAGACACATGAATACACATAGTGTTGAAAAACGATATTCTTGTAAAGAATGTGGGTCGGCATTTTCAGGTAATTCTGGCTTAAGGCAACATATGCGAAAACACATAGAAGAAAACATTTTTTCTTTGAAATCATGTGGATCTTCATTTGTAAAGAATTCTCATTTAAAAAAACAAACCGAAACACCTGCTGGTGAAAAACCCTTTTCTTGTAAAGAATGTGGATCTGCGTTTACTAAGAATTTTAATTTAACACAACATATGCGAATACACACCGGAGAAAAACCTTATTCTTGTAAAGTATGTGGATTTGCATTTTCAAAGAAATCCAACTTAAAACAGCATATGCGAATACACACCGGAGAAAAACCTTATTCTTGTAAAGTATGTGGATATGCATTTTCACAAAATTCTTATTTAAAAATACATATGCGGACACATACTGGAGAAAAACCTTATTCTTGTAAAGTATGTGGGTCTGCATTTTTACTAAATTCACATTTAAAAATACACATGCGGAGACATACTGGAGAAAAACCATATTCTTGTAAAGCATGCAGGTCTGCCTTTTCAGATAATTCTGGCTTAAAAAGACACATGCGTACACATCCAGTAAAGTAGCAACCCTAGTTGAATTCAGTATCCATAATGATGCTGTCTTAAACAGAGCTTAGAGGGAGAAGATTACGAAATACCAATGTCTTATGTGGACATGAAAAAAGAAACTGGAATTTTAGGAAGATCTCCATCATTCTAGTAATTATAAGAGCAACTAGGCTCATGAAAAAAAATTACCTGGCGAATATACCAGGTGAATTAATTTAAAGCGGAATACAAACAATTGTGCTTAAAGCGACGCTTAGAATCTTAAGATCCCTCGGCTGAAATAGCAAGTGAATGTCTTGTATCCAGTAGGATACACTATCCTGAGAAAAAAACAAAATGATGAGAAAAACCCTAATTGTGTAAAGAATGTGAGTCTGCATTTTCAGATAAATTTGGATAAAGCAACATATTAAAACACATAGTGGAAATAATTTGAAGAGAATTTTGATTGCTTAATAGATGTACAAGGGTTTATCACAACAACCTGGCATGACGATACAAGAAAACCCTGACCAAATATTAAAAGTTCACATAAAATCCCCTTTGTATGGCTACACACTGGCTTATACGAGAAATGATGCGCATTCTCAAAGTGATGTTGTCTCTAGTAAAATCATTAAGCTGCATACTCCACCTGACTAGATGAATTCTTGTCTTAGAATCGTGCAAACCAAGAAAAGACAAGAAAGATATACTACTACATAGTTAACTGGTCAATTTGGAAGAAGAAAATTAATGCTCTTCATTTTTTTACAAACTCATCGTTTGAGAGGTATAGGAGATGTTTAATGGAAGGCTCAAATATCTATGTATCTCATAAAGAAATCATGTGTTAGCCCCAGGAAGGGGTCCCTTCATTTCTGAGAACTTACTGAAGTAAAATGGAAGAAAAAAAGATAAACCTTTTTTTAAATTATACAGGTCAGAAGTTTTTTAAGTAATACTATTTTTAACACATCCAAACACAATAGAAAGGAACATTATATCTATTTTCTATGCATGTCAACATTTTAATGGATAAATATTTGAAAACACACATATCAATTGAACTAAAGTAAAAATTCCTAATCCTTTTGAAGAATGGAAATCAAGATTCTAATTTGTTGAATTCTCCTGAGAACACAACAAAAAAAAACTTATTTTTGAGAATGTGCAGAATACCATTTTGTAGAAATAATTATCTTAAAAAATTATGTGCTGGGGAAAAAAACGTATATTTGCTTTCAGATATTTTTAACACTCATGCAAGCGTAAACTCAAATAAAACCTTAATTTTCTCATATCTTTCAAAATTTTCACAGAATTGTCATAAATATTTTACATTTTTAAAAACTTTTGTACACCCTAAACAAGGCATATTGCCAATGAAGCATAAGGAGATAGATGCCAAATTTATATGAGCAAACTGTGTAGGGAGTTGGGAAGCAAGATATTTGTTTACATTCAAATTTATGCATAGTTCTGGTATAGTTGCGGAAACAGGGAGCAGAAAGAGAATACCAAAGGCAAGTGATCCGAGTGTTGCTAGTCAGGTTGGTTGGGGTACAAGTTTAGTAAGTTCATTGGAGCACATTCCTGGAAGTACTTGTAAAACAAGTATAGGGATGCAAAACTGTGGTGATATGATAAACTGGAGCTTGGCAGCCAATGAGGGACATATGTCAAACATTTATTTATCCAAGTATCTAATTTAATTTCACTTCCCAATAAATCATCAATGCAAGAAATGGTTTTTAAAAAAGTGTTCCATATTTAGAAATCCCATTATTTTTAGGTCTCAATTCTTCTTCTCTATTATAATAGTTAAATGTAATGTTTTCAATCTGTCTTCATAATTGGTCTCCTTTTATCTTTCTGTTATTTGAGTCATTTTTCTTTGCATATCTTCCAATTCTTATATCTCTCTATTAGTCCTTAGGATGACATAGAATATCCTTTTCACAATCCTATTAAAGTTAGAGATATTCTAACATAAACATTCCCTGTTCTAGAAATAAACTTTATAAACATCCAACAGATCATGTAATTTTCTTTGGGATATTATTATACAGGAAATATTGTAATCTAATATGCTGATAAGAACATGTTCTATTAATCCCAAAACTTCTATATATAAATTGATTTTAATGCATGTCAGTTATTATTGTAATGTCATATTTGCTTTATATTCTCTTCTTAATTTGCAGATCAGACTTGCAGTAAAGAATAAATGGATCTTATTAATTGAAATTTATTAACATTTACTGCTGAGAAATCTTAATCTTTGAAAGTGAGCAGATCAGCATTTTCTAGAAATTTTCATTAAAAATATTCATGGAAACACATGCTAAAAGGAAAGCTTATTCATATGAAGTATATTTTCATGTGTACATAATTTTGATTTAAAAAGACATGATTCTAACACATACTGGAGAAAATTGCCTACTGGAGAGAATTTGGATGCCTACTAGACACTATCCTCAAGTGTCTTCGGTCTCTCTGTACATGGATTTGTCAGGACAACCTGACATGAGAATACAAGAAAACCCTGACCAAATATTCAAAATAACATAGTATTCAAAGTTAAAATAGCTTATATTAGGAATAGTGCACTTTCTGCAAGTGATGTTGCCTCAAGTAACAGCACTTAGCTGGATACTCCACCAGACTAGATGAATTCTTCCTGGAATTCTGTTAGACTGAGAGACTACAAGAAATATATACTACAACATAGTTGACTAGTCAATTAGGGAGAGGAAAATTAATGTTCTTCACTGCATTACTAACTCAACGTTTAAAAGGTAAAAGAGAACTTCAATTGAACACTTGGATATCTATTTCATATATAGATCAAGTGTTAGCTGCAGGAAGGAGCCCCTTGATTTCTGAGATCTAACTGAATTGAAATGGACAAATAATAGAAAACACACTACACGACAAGTGGAGCCAGAACCACATCACTATTCATCTGTGGATCCAGCTAAACAATCAGAGCCCATAACCACCCACCATTCACCTGTGGATCCAGCTGAGCAATCAGAGCCCATGACCACTCATCATAGATCTCTTTCACCACCAGGATCCCTTTTGTGGCTCCCTGGTAGGTCTTCCACTACAATCAGTTGTCTATTTACAATCACCACTCACTGAACCCTAGTTTTTCCTCACAACTATTACTGAGATCACTGCTAACACCTTCATTTGAACCACGACCATTATCTCTGGAGTTTTGGAGCCAGATAATGAACAGTTGACCCTAAGGGAAGAACTTGGTTACACCATTGAGGAAGTTCAGGTGATGAGGCTGGATGAAAGACCTCAACTGCATAAAATCCAAGCCTTTGAACTACCAAGGCAGTAATAAAAAGAACAAACATCACTCTCCATAAACTTGTGCCAGCCAACACATCCCTCACAGAACTGAACCAGCTTATGTATGCTGCAGAACTATACATTGTAAAGAAAACACTCCCTGAATTCCAAAACCAATGGAGGTTTAGAGCACCAAGAACAATAGAGAGAATAAAATACGTTGTGAAGATTCTGGAAAAGCCACCTTAAAAACAAGAGCTAGAAGACTACTGGAGGCCTATGTTTGAGAACGAGGGACCATGTAATAAAGAGGCCCAGTGGATTTTTGATATAGTTCAAAGTAATAAAAAAAATAAAATGCCAGAGCCAAAAATAATGCCTGGAATGATAAAGAGAAAGTTGGATCGATTTCAGAATCATAAAAAAACTGTGATATACAATCTACTGAATTTCGGGCTGAAGCAACTAAAAGCACTTCATAACCACTATAGTGGCTGCTTCACCAGACTGCTAATGAGTAAAGAAGCCACACCAGCATGGCTAGTAAAATCTGATACAATCCTCATAGCCAAAACGAATGTGACACAATACCTTAATAAATACAGACTAATCTGCTTTCTTACTACCACCGGCAAGTTCTTCACTGGCCTGGTTGAAGACAGCATCTATGAACACTTCTTCTCTGAAACATACCTTGAAAAATAACAAGCAGGAGGAAGTGTTTGGGTACCAAGGACCAGTTAATTAAAAAGACCATTCTTAAAGACTGTAGGAAGAGGTGGAGAAACCAAATCATGCCATGGATAGATTACCAAAAAGCATATGATAGTGTGCCTCACTTGTGGCTACTACGGTGCCTTGAATTATATCAAATCCATCCTGTAATCAAGAAAACCATGTAAAGATATGTCGAACTATCGTCATTAAGCCCCACTAATGGAATAATAACAATCCTTGATGTCAAGATTAAAAAAGAAATCTCCCAAGGAGATAGCTTATCTCCTTTACCCTTTTGTCTGGCAATAGATCTGCTAAGTAAGCTACTGCATAAATGCCAGAATGCCTACAACCTAAGCCAGGGCTGCCAACAAGACTCAAACAAAAGAGTACACCCTCCTGTTATTCAGGGATGATCTCAAACAGTATGTCAGCTCAGACAATGACTTAAGTCAACTCTTGCAGATTGTACATACCTTCTTCAAAGATATTGGAATGACGTTTGGCCTGGACAAATGTGCCAAGTGCTTTCTTAGAGCTGGAATGAAGATCCGCATGGAAAACATACAGTTTGATCAAGAGACTGACATCAAAGACCTAAAAGAGCAGGAACAATACAATTCCAGTCATCTTGAATTGCTTGCCATTGGAACCAAGCAGTGCCGATTCAGGAGAGGTGTTGTTAGGATTGCGTAACCCTTAATTCACAATTACACGCACAGCCAGCCCCTTGCAGGAGTGTCCATAGTCTCTCTAGACTGAACGGAAGGCTTTATCTTTGATTTACCCAGAGGAGCAGGAGGTATGAGTCTCTCAGAAATTAACCATCAACATAAAAGCACTTGTTAGTATTGACCAACATCTGATGAGCTCCTAGAACCCAAACCTTATGATGGAACATCAAGAAACAAGAGCAAGTAACATAACCTCAGTCACAAAACTGACTAAACATTTTTGACAAGACAGTCTCTAAAATGAGACAGAAACACCAAACAAGCATGCCACAAAAATAGCCCAAAAGAGCTGCCAGAGATGCACCAAGACCTTCCATAGTAGAAAACTAGAAGAATGGGCCAAATATTTTCTGGAAGAACTCTCCCAGAATATATATATATATATAAGGACGGTTCTGTAGACTGGGTCAAAAGAGGATCGCTCTACTATGATCAAGAGAGGATGATAATGGCTGCCCAAGATAAAGGTTTGATGACCAATGCTTTTAAGAAGATGAGTGGTTTCAGCAACAAGTGCAGATTATGTAACACATGAGTGAAGAGACATCCAGTTGTAAGGTTCTTCTGGGGGGTGGCTACTATACAATGCGACACAATGGAGTGTGTAAATATCTCCACTTGACCATCTGTAAAAAAATGCATATCCAGTGTAGCAGCAAGTCCTGGGAACATATACAAGAAAGAACAGTTTGACATGAGTCATACACCATCCACTATAACTAGGCAAACCCTACGGCTACATACTTAGAAAATAGAGCTCTTAAACATGACATAATGGTATGGGATAAGAGGGATAAGATAATAACCTTAGGTGAAGTCCTTAATGATGAGGGATTAAACAGCTGAGAGGGAGAAGATAACTAAATACCAAATTCTTATGTACAACATTAAACGAAACTGGAATCTTGGAACGATCTCCATCGTTCCAGTAATCATAGGAGCAACTGGGTTCATGAAAAGGAATTACAAAACTACCTGGCGAATATACCCAGTGAACCAAGTGCAAGAGATGTAAAAACAATTGCACTTAAAAGGACGGTTAAGAACCTGCAAAAGATATCCCGGTTAGAGCCTCTGAAATAGCTGGTGAATGTCTGGCATCCGGTAGGGTGCCTCATCCTCAACAAAACCCAAAAAAAAAAAATTAAAAAAGCAAAAACACTAAACAAGTCTTCATTTCGAATAAGTTTGTCTCAAGGCAGCATATTAAAATACACAATTGAGAATAAACTTATTCTTTGGAAACATGTGGATCTGTATTTTTACATAATTTTCATAGAAATCATACCGGAGAAAACCTTTTAAAATATATGGATCAGGTTTTGTTACATAGTTCTAATTTTGTAACACATCCAGATACACAATGGAGTGAAACCTTATTCTTGTTTAGTATATGAATCAACATTTTAAAGGGAGGAATATTTAAAATCACACATGTGAATACATATTTTGGAACTAAAATAAAAATAAAAATGCCTAACTCTTTAGACTTCAACAAAACTTTGCCCATATGTGTTTATAAATCTTCACAGGTTATAAAATAGATTATTTTTACATATTAATATTTGATAGTAATATATTTTGGAAGTTTAAGGTAAAATCATTGCCAAAAAAAGTTACTTAACCTTTTCACTTTCTCTTTTTTATTACCGATTTTAGGGGTGATTTATTTGCTTAGTTATCCCTTTTATATTTGGTTAAGTGTATTTCAGAATTTATTTATGAGTTTGACATTTATCCTGTTATTATCTCGAGTATTTTCAGTATTGGAATTACACACACACACACACATATATATATATATACAGAATTGAAGAAAAAATAAAATCTAAGTTTTTTTGTAATTATTCTAAAAACTGTTTTATTTAAATTTCTTTGTAACAATTTACTTTCAAATAAAATCATTTACATTCATTAGAAAAAGAGTTTTCTTTTTCTCAGTATGCATTTCAATCTTGAATTTTAAACACATATAAAGAAATAAAGTAGTTAGAAGTATTATTTCATATTTTGAAAATAGTGACTAAAACTCACCACAATTTCTTAAAAAGTGAATTCTATTTAGAAAAAAACATAAGAAAGCACAGAGTGAGACTTATAAATCTGCACAAAGAATAAAGGTACTCGAGACTCAGAAAATGGGAAATTTATCAGTTAGTGCATTTAGTTTCAGTTATAGAACGCAAATATTCGGAATTGTAAAAAGTGTTCAGAATGCCTATTCTGTGAATATTCAGATAATCAGGGAAAAGTTTAATGATGGTTGGTGGAATGTGACTTTGGATTCACTCAATACAAAAGTAGAAGTCTTATTGGTGAATTTTAATCATGTGAGTAGAACTAATAGATATTTGAAATGATATGATCAGTTTCTAAATCTATAAGAGTAAAATAATGTATGGGTGTGATCCAATCTGATTAGCAACATTATTACAAATTCCAACGAAAGGATAATATGTAGCATTATACACAGCCATTATACACTTGTGCAGATTGGAATGAGACGGATGCTGACTCTCACTTTTCCATTTCCTGTCAGTTATGGACTGGGTCATGAGAACATCTACAGCCCAGAAGATGAATGGTATCCAGTGGACACCCTGAACTTTGCTTATAATCCAGCCCGGCTTTCCTACAACTAACAACAGATGCATGAGAAGACATAAACTGACTGGTAACCTTTTGTTATACAGCTGACATTTTGAATAAAACATTTGAAATAATAATCTACTGGTTTAATTTTCTCATTTTTATTACATGCACACTATTTATTTTTAGTATATGACACATGCACACTATTTATTTTTAGTATATGACACATTTCACAAGTGACAGTTTTCTTACCATAGAATGTACAATAATACAAGAGGAGACACAGCAATAAATATGGGATAGATTATTTATTTGCAAACCTAGTGTCCATGGATTGTATGAGAAATGTGTTCCTCATATGCGTTCGTTATTGGTGGCAGCCATCGTTATTCCCTTAGTCAAGATTCTCTCTGCTTTGTTTACATATTTTGGTAACGTGAGAAAATTCCTTTTTCTGGTCCATGCATTGTGTACCTTGTTCTTACATCTTCCTTCGCCCTCCCCTTCATGTAGACAAGGCTCTATAAGGAGTTGACACTTTCCTTTCCGGTATTGGGCTGGAGAACTACAACCTGGCCTAAGGACTGACCAGACATGTCTGGCTCAACTCTCTGACTTCATATTTTTATATACTAACTAGTCACCGCTCACCAAGGCCACTAAAGCAAAAGGGTTAATGAGTTTGTCACATGAATGATGAGATAACACTTTAATGATTTATAAGGATGATTGAGACAAGGAAGAATTTGATTATTTAAACAGCAGACTATGGCCATTTTGACCTTTCCCTTCACTTAGAAAATCATCAAAATTGAAGAAATCAACCAATTTTAATGAAACTTCCAGTATTTACTAATTAACGATCACTGATGTCGTAATTTTGTGGTCGTTAATAACATCTGACTTTAGAGTAACAAAGAGGAAAAAGAATAAATAAAAAAATAACAAGCGTCAAAATGAGAAAATAAGCATGGTTCGGTAGTGATACAATTGAGTATTATTAACATAAATAAAGGCTAGCTGCTTTTATGTTCCAAAGCTAGGTTAAGTACGTTAACCTGAGTAACAATAAGAAAGAACATAAAAAGTCACAAAAGGCAAATTCATTGGGCACAACGATAAAGATAAAAGTAATTATTCCTTTGTTTTTTAAATATACAAGAATGGCCGAATAGGGCTTATCAGAAATCTGACAAAGGGATAAAAAAGGGGTATACAATAAAAATAAAAACTGATACATACAGGACCTTTTAGAACAGTAGGTTGGCGAAGTCTGATCTACAGAGCCTTTAGCCCTTTTTTCTCTGTAATCTTTGTTTCAAAATTGTCCTCTTTTCTCTCCATTTTCTTCAAAGACTCTTCTTTCTGAGAACCTCAGATTCTTAAAATTCCTTCTCAAAGGATAATTTCCTTGCTCTGCCAACGACAGGATCCAACAAAAAGTCTTCAAAAACTTCAAAAGTTCCATTGACCCTTTTTAGAGACCTTTTCTCTATACATAAAAGGGAAGACTAAAAAATATGTTGATATCCCCCTTTTAAAGCCGTTTGCTCGCTACATAAAAAGGGAGTTAGAGAAAATTCCATCAACGGAGCACCAAAAAAGGACGTGTTCTTTCTCTAAAAAGCCGCCAATAGCAGTTAGGCCGAATAAGGGATGACCCTGACCTCACAGGTCGTTCAGTACATTTTTAGTATACCTTCGCCAATCCGACTGCTAACATTGCCCGTCCACCCCATCATAGAAGGAAAAAAAGGCATAACGATCAACAGTTATACAGTAGCAACATGTTGACCTCCTCACACTGACCCATCTTGCAGCCAGTAAAGGAATAAATTTCCGGACGAGAAAAAAAGAAAAATTCTCCGGACAAGAAAATTCTCGAGACAAAAAAAAGGGAGGGGAAAAGAATTAAACTGGACCAAAATTCAATAGGGAATTGTGGACATTTAATTTGAAATATACCTATCGTTCAATGACGGTTAACCCCTACAATGAACCTACTTACAGGTTCAAAAATAAGAGGCCGAGCTGGAATATCGGAACGATCTCTCGAATCCACAGAAGACCGGTAAGATCCACACCGACCTTAGGGGAGGGAGGAACACGAATATCTCTCAGCCTAGGGAAGCTACCAGAGGCTGAGAATCCAAAGGAAACTGAGAAACCTTTCCCACACAAAGCGAGCACAGAAATCCCAGTTTCTAAAGCTTGTCTAGCTTCACGCTACAAGTTGGACAAACCAAGCCCGGTAATGGTTTCAACATAACCTAGGCATCTGACACTTGAAGAACCAGCTAAAATCTCCAACAAGGAGAGATCTGAGCTTCCAGGCTCCAGCGTCAGGGACCTCACTGCTGAGTAACAAAATCCACCGTTTAAAGGTTGAAATTTTGCTACAAAGTGAAAATATCAAAACAAATTAATTTGAGCTACAATTGCCTTCGCAACATAATCGAAGACCAAGGCATTCCTTCGAAAAATCTAGAAAGCATTCAACAGCCTCAATATCTGAAGATGACTCCCATGCATTAAAGGTCACCCGAACTGGAGCAACTTCAGACTCATACCAGCCCAGTTCTGCAGAAGGGGCTGAACTACACATCAAGTAGTCAGCAAATATCCCAGACTCCAAAAACAGGCAAACTCTAGCCAGAATAATCTCCCCTTGACCCCAACAAGGAGACCAGGAGATTTAGGACGAGTCCAAAATACTTTGGAAAGGCTCTCTCTCTCTCTCTCAATATGCTCTAAGTAATAGGCTATCTTTCCCAAACCCATCAACATTTCTGTAAGGGTATGGTAATAGGCCAGCGGTACCATGTGCCTTCAAATTTACATGCAAAGCATCACACGCAGAATACAGTGCCTTGCCATCTAGGTAACTGCCCAAATCTAAATAGTCTCTCTGACTATCAGCGGACTGCCTCTGCGACAGAATTTTCCTACCATTAAAAATAGGCACAATAGCTGCACTAAAATCCCACCAAAATCCCTCAATAAACATTTTAATATTCCAGGAGTCCATGCTCAACAGATTGTGGACAACACTGGAGTCCTTAATAATGCCATGGAAATCTTTTCTAAGTCCTAAATTTTTCCTAGAAATATCAACAGCAAGCTGCCTGCTAGGAAAACTAAAACCGACTATGCAGAGTCTCCAAATTCGCTTTAGGATCCATTTTGGATCTTTCATCCTTTGGTATGTGGGCATAAGCACTACATCCATAAATACGTAAATGATTCACATTTGGTTTGTAGCCTATCCAAGGTTCGTATGATTGTTTGAGATTGACATCGGTGTGAGCCATCATCTCTAGACTTCCGCTCTTAACATCGGTTCGAGACCTTCTCCTTTGATTCTGTGTGCGGGGACAAATTGCCCGACATGAGGGCGAGGTGGGCCACCAGTCTCAGCCGACCTGTCCTAACGCTGGTTGGGGACCTTCTCCTATGTGGAGATAAATTCTTTGATATGACCGCGGTGCAAGCCATCATCTCCCGACGTCCTTTTCCAACGCTGACCGAGGCCCGTCTCCCCAGAGACGTCCTCTTTTAACGCTCACTGAAGACCGTGTTTCCTCTCGCTTCGATTTTTCCGCTCTCTCTGTATAGCAACAGCATTCTCTCATTTGATTGGTTGAGCCTTCCGCCCACGCCAATGCGTGGGCTGACTTATGCAAGCCTGTCTGTCAAGCATCCTGTTGACCCATTTTTGATAAACGTCGCCCTCTGCACCCCCTTTCTGTATGCGTAGGGGAACATGTGCCGACAAGTTCCCTGCTCCCTTCTTTATGCTTTATGGGTCGAAATATGTAGATATAACACATCACCCACAGATTTTGGATCATGAATGCATCAGTTATCCTTGTCTGTCCACTGCGTATGCTTTCCGGAGTAATCCATCTTTGTGGCAATCCCCTATTTATTTATATATTTTATTTGTCTCGTAGCTTGACGAGTTACAGTACACAGCTCCTCCTTAACATACATTTGAAGAAAAAAAATTTTTTTGTTTATTCTCGAAAACCATCTTTATGACATCAATGCTATGTTTCAGTGTGGGTACTTTACTCTTTTGTGAAGAGACCGTTACTTCTGACACCAATGTTATAATTGTATCGAAAATCCACCTCGTGTGTTTCAGCATGGGTACGTTACTCTTTTGTGAAGAGACTGCTACTTCTGACACCAATGTTATAATTGTGGTAGTAAGACTCTGAACGTTACCTACACGTAGTTAAGCCACGAATGTAAAATGTGCTAAGGTTGAAAACCCGATGAAAGGAAATCAACCCGTACTCCATAAAAATGAATAACACATCCTATCGCAAATGATAAACATATTTTGTATAAACAACCAAGACAAATTAACAGTACATAACAAGTATTTTTTTTCACAAGATCAACTAATATTCTCCGCACAAACGGAGTTATTTAAAAGAGGCTGGTTTTTGTTATTCCGAGAAAGTTGATCAGAATTAAAAGTTCAAATATAGCAATTAAGAAGACTTATAACTTTTATGAAAATGAAAATAGGAAAGTCCTTTTTCCTGACACCAATGTTATAATTGTGTCGAAAACTAAATGTTATAATTGTTAAACTTATTTTCACGCGTTCCTTCGCAGGTTCATTGCTCTTTTGTGAAGATACCGTAACTAGTTCAAATATAGCAATTAAAAAGCCTTTATGAAAATGAAAATAGGACATTTTTTTTCCTTATGAAATTCGAGGAAAACAAATGAGAAGTCTTTCTCCTCCAATGGGAGATCGAGATATGAAGTCAAATGTGTTAAAATCGCGGGGACTGATGGAATGAGATCATTTAACACGACAATATAAACAATATGAAAATTTGATTTTAGGACGAATAAATATAATATTTCTTTTTTTGTTTTTTGTTGTCCTTATGTCGTAAACACTTACCTTTTTTGTTTTGACGACTGAGAGAGGATATTTTATAGAATTTTAGATTCTGTGGTCCGTTCTTAATGAGCTGTTTTTAGGGTCCTGAGATATACGTAATCTCGACATTTGAGAGGTCAGTTGATTGACTGGTCTGTTGTAATCAATTTTGTTGCACCAGGGTTTTCCTTAGGTGTCCGGTATACAGCCGTATTAAATGTTGCTGTATTTCTTAAGCGTTAATTTTCAAGTCCTCTTTTCCTATTTTTTGATTTTGTGTGTGGGGATAAATTGTCTGAATATGATAGCGGGGTGGGCTGTCGATTTTCAGAGGCGTTCGCTCTTCTCGCTGGTCTGGGACCTTCTCCTGTGCGGGGATGAATTCTTTGAGATTGACAGCGGTGTGAGTCGTCATCTCCCGACGTCCGTTTCCAATGCCGGCTGAGGGCCGTCTCCTATGCGGGGATAAATTGTTGGAGATTGACATCGATGTGAGCCGTCATCTCCAGACGTCCACTCTTAACGTCGGTTCAAGACCTTCTCCTTTGATTATCTGTGCGGGGACAAATTGCCCGACATGACGGCGAGGTGAACCGCCAGTCTCAGCCGACCGCTCCTAACGCTGGTCGGGGACTTTCTCCTATGCGGGGATAAATTCTTTGATATGACCGCAGTGCGACCCTTCATCTCCAGACGTCCGTTTCCAACTCCGGTCGAGGCCCGTCTCCTATCCAGGAATAAATTGTTTGAGATTGACAGCGGTGCGACCCGTCATCTCCTGACGTCTGTTTCCAATGCCTGCCGATGCCCGTCTCCTATCTGGGAATAAATTGTTTGAGATTGACAGCGGTGTGAGCCGTGATCTCCCGACGTCTGCTTCCAACGCCAGCCGAGGCCCGTCTCCTATCCTGAAATATATTGTTTGAGATTGACAGCGGTGTGAGCCGTCATCTCCCGACGTCCGTTTCCAACGCTGGCCGAGGCCTGTCTCCTATCCGGGAATAAATTGTTTGAGATTCACAGCGGTGTGAGCCATCATCTCCCGATGTCCTTTTCCAACGCCGGCCGAGACCCGTCTCCCCAGAGACGTCCTCTCTTAACGCTCACCGAAGACCGACTCCTTGTGTTTCCTCTCGCTTCGATTTTCCCGCTCTCTCTGTATAGCAACAGCATTCTCTCATTTGATTGGTTGAGCCTTCCGCCCACGCCAATGCGTGGGCTGACTTATGCAAGCCTGTCTGTCAAGCATCCTGTTGACCCATTTTTGATAAACGTCGCCCTCTGCACCCCCTTTCTGTATGCGTAGGGGAACATGTGCCGACAAGTTCCCTGCTCCCTTCTTTATGCTTTATGAGGCAAAATATCTAGATATAACATTTAGTTTACTAAACACTGTTGAGTGGTTTAAATCCGCAGTCATGTCGCCAACGGTCGGCATGGGATTAATATCTTTGTTTGCTTTCCTTATCTCGATGCAGATCTGTACACCACTCGTGATTTTATGTTTTAAATAAGTTATGTTTCTATTTACTTGCCTTCCTACGAGGGAAAAGTTAGACACATGGTCGCATAATAATGTAGGGAAAATCCAGCTCCCCCAAAAGGGCCACTGGATTGGAACAAAAATTTAAATTGCCTCAGTCTAGAATGACTTCATCTTCACCGAACATAACTGGACTCAATACCTGTAAAATAGAAAATTATTATGGACAAAATTTAAATATAATATTTTTTTTTATTTCATTTTATTTTGATTGTGGTGAACTTTATTCTTACAATTGATTTACCCCCCCCCCCCCCACTTACTAGACGCATTATTTGGATTGTTCTTTTTTTACCGGAACGAACACATTTTTAAACAAATGTTTTTGTTTAATTGATTAAAAAACTTCCTTAATACAAAAGAGGCAACGACGTTGCGTAAAACACGTTGTATGCGAAATCTCTTAATACACATACAAAAAAAAAAAAATGTAAGAAATTGATATGGACCTTTTTAACGTAGGGAAGTACATAACGTATTACACCGGTCGGTGATCTTTTCCTCCCATGTTTCTTCTTTCTGATATAGGAGACGAAACCTAATTTTACCGTTTCATTCTTTTTCCCTTATTTTGCATTCCTTTTCAACCAGGACATTTTCTTTTATCAACAAATCGAAGAAAGAACATAGAAATTGTTTATCTACTGTGAAAGAAAACATTTTGAATTTGAACCTAAAAAAGAAAGAAGAAATAACTCAATACATATTTCCCTCATTGAAGTTTTCATCTTTAATAATAATGAAAGCGGTAAGTGGAAACATACGGATTTATTTTGATTTTGAATAAAAAGCCACACGTGAACATACAAGACCTCTCGTATCACACGTGCTAGATTGGTTAGTGCTACTGTTAGCGTTATCCTAAAATTATTACTGCTTATTCCGAATAGGTACCCATAGATTTGCAGTTGTGACGTAAGCATTTCTGACTACGAACGGAGAATGCCGAACCAGTTCAGAATATACAAACAAAAAGGCACAGTTACATTTCGACAGACGACTATTTTTAAATCAATCAGAAAAAGTTCAAGCGTATTACCTGTTTGCTTATATTTCATTATTACTTATTACTAGGTACGTGAAAAATCAATGGCCGATTCCCAAATTGTAAAAACATTCCCCCCCCCCTTCACTTATAAATTCACCAAAATTCAGGAAATCAACCAATTTTAATGAAATTTTCAGTATTTATTAATCAACAATCACAGAATATAATAAAATAATTATTTTTCTTAAAATCTTAATGAAAATGTATTATTTGTTGAAAACAAAGGTGATTTTCCAGTTTAGCGGATACTTTCGAACAAAAAAAAAACAACAAAAAAACTGAGGAATATCTGTTTGATGTACGTACTTGTCATGGGCTGAATATATCTTATACCAAAAAGCACGTAAATTAATCAAGTAGTTTTTATTTTATTAAAGAAAAACTAATTTCATCGATTAAGGAATAGCGTGGAAATACGCCCTCCATTACGACTTATTCAAGGGAGATAACCGAAATTCATAATAAGGACGTATTTCCACGTCATTTTTGGTATAGGATATATTCAGGTACGTACATCAAACAGATATTCCTCAGTTTGTTTTTTTTCGAAAGTATCCACTAAACTGGAAAAGCACCTAAACAAAATACACCTTTACTAAAGTTATATTTGTATGTATTAATAAAAGAATGCATGAATTTAATAATTTTTTTAATGAAAATAAAGCACTGTAGATGTTAAAAATTAAGCATTAAACAAATATATATATTTCATATATATTACCAAAAGACCTCCTAAATTCCGTGTTAATAAAATCACTATAACTCGAAAAAAAATAATTTCTTGAATTAGCGATGTCATCATTGAATAAAACATTGTTTAATCAATATTTTCACCAAAAAAAAAAAATATATAATTGCAAAAAATATTTTATGTGATTTTAATGATTAGAGTTTCTGGGAAAATTAAAAATGCGATATAATTATATTTCTCTTTCGCACATAGACGTGTCATCGTCAGCGTAAGTAATTTTTTTATAATATTGAAAATAAACAAAAAATTGAAAAAAGGGAAGATCAGGATCATTACGAAAAAAGAATTTAAAAAATGGGATAGTTTCTACTAACGATTTACTTGGATTGGTATGGTGGCCCTGTTCTGCAATAAACAGGTATGATTAGCCTTCCAACCACCACACACTTTTACACCGCCCTCAAAATTTTATTTTTAGAGATTCAACAATTTTGTTAATTTCACAATTCATCGTCAATTATTTGGAAAGTTTGTATTTGTTTTGTCATTTTTTAATTAAAAATATTTAAAAAGTTAAAAACAATTATTTATTAATAAATAAAGAGAATTCAAACATGACATTTTATTTCAAAATTGAATTCTATTTATTTATTAATAAATAATTGTTTTAACTTTTTTTTCAATGAATACATTGTCAGTGTAGTAGTTGACTTTAATTTACTTTTCCACACTTAAAATAAAAAATACACTTTATTTTAAAAAGAATTAATGTAATTTAATCGTTACAACACGTTAAGAATAAATCGAATAACTAAAGTTTTTAATCATCATGTAAAAAAATTGATAAAATTGACGCAGTTCATAACTAAATAATTTTTAACATTTAAAAAAAAGTTTTATTTCCAATTCTAAGGAAAAACATTGGTAAACAGACGTCATCAATAATTTCAGAGTATTACTGAATATTACTAATACCAAATTAAATATGAATCTTTTTAGTTAAAAATAAATAAAATCTTAATTGCATACATTCACAAATATTATAATTAAATAAGCATTTCCTTTTTTATTACAACAAAATAAGGGTACTTAAATTAATCGCCATCATCGGCAAAAAGCCTTATTGTTTTTGCAGCATAAAAGCCAGATGGTCATCCTCATTTGCAACCAACCAGCAGATGGATCTATTGACACCACAACTGACGTTGATAAATGTCATCGCTCTTATTTGGGATTTTCTATCTCCCAAAATATCGAGAAAAGAAAGACACTCTTTCTTTCTTATTGGACATCGTTTTTCTTTTGGTGAAAATAATCTGAAAGCCTTCTTAGGAAAAATAGGGTCCGGTTGAGATCTTCAGTCTGACACTCTACCAACTGAGCTATTTGAACTTTCTTATAAATAGAGCTTAAAATAGTACCTTATAAAATAATTATAGCTTTGGCATGACATCATAAATTTATTACTTATGTCATGTTTCAAAACATGAATCTAAAAACTAAATAAAAGTAATTGGTAAACATCAATAGCATTGGAAATTATTTTAATAGTTCAAAACAATTTATTTTACTTTAACTACATATTAGCATTAAAAACAATTTAAGATTTAATATATACTAGAATTTGGACCCTATTCAATATTAAATTGTTCTAATTCTAGTATACAAAAAATAAAAATAAATAATCGATTAAATAATAAAGTCGATAGGAAGTTTTAACTTAATTCAGTATTAAAGATAACATATTTCCCGTTTTTTGCATTTTTGTTGTTAATCTTGAGCTTGTTTTTTTGGACTGATATAAAAAGTTCAAGTTTATCTGTATTTATTTTTTATTCTTTAGAGAGGTTTTAAAATTAATAATTATAAATTAAATTAATATAAGTCAGTTTAACAGAAAAGCATATGTGTGTAGTTAAAGAAAATGTTATATTAAGAAAATTTAGTTTAAAATATCAAAATTTAATTTGATAATTCTATACTATTTTATATCCAGTTTTGTAGCTGTAATTTAGACTTTTATTGTCAAAACTTACTGTATGTTTTTCTTGCACTTTGGAATAGTTATAATTATTTTTGCCCTGTGCATTTTTGCTGATTTTTTTATTTTTACTTTTGCTTGATTCCCACGTGGTAATTAATCATGCATTATATTTCTCAAGAAGTCGTACCAACCTTAGAACTTTTAAAATCTTTCTATAAGGAATTTGGCCATACAAACTTCCAATAACATTAGCATGGTTGGAACGGCATGGCTTAAGTGCCAATCATCGTATATCCTGTATTGGATACACCATTATTATGAGGTTTAATTTGTTATATACAAATTTTAAAAAAATTCAATTATATTTTATGAAAAATAAAATAAAATTTTTAATATATTTCAATTCCATTTATAAAAACACTGATATTATTTGTTAATAAATATTTTCAAAATAAAGAAATTGTAATTCCTATTTTTAATAAACACTGATTTTATTATTTGTTACAGCAAAACTCAGAAAACAAATTATTTGCAAAAAAAAATGCAAACAGGCCAAAATAATGTGGTGCATTATTTTTGTCTTTACATCAGTCGAAATGTAAGACAAAACTAATTGGCGGCCATTACAGAGTTGAAAAGTTCAAGATAATCAGTTCTTTTATTTCTTTCTGAATTAATTTCAAGCAGTTGGGTAGGTCTGACTTGCTATTTGCTTTCTCACTTTCCTTCACCACTTTAAAGTGGTTTCGTCTGGAGGCTAGAAAAGGACATGTGCTTCACTAATTAAGGTGCTAACTATTTTTTGTAGTCATTTGTTAGCTTGCTTTCAGTAACGTGCTTCTCGCTGACTACCTTTTCTAGTCACTTGATTTGTTTCAGTTGTTTACTCGATTTTAGTAATGTGTTTCTTTGCTGCAATTTTGATGAACTTGCTAAGACAAATATCAAGTGTAAGCTGCAAGTCCACTGAATTTGCAACTTCTGATAAATTTACCAACGGCCTGGAGACCATCTACCTTAGGCTGCTATGCTCGCTGCTTGACCCCCCTTCAACCTCCCCATGCGTTGAGTATAACCATCACCACTTTTTTCTTGACAATGTTAAATGCAATGGAAATGACCTACATTATAAAAGAGAAATTTCATGTACACCAATGTTGTGACTCATACTAGTCATACACTGTCCAAAACTATACTACTATTAATAAAGCATTCCTAGTTATCTCTCCTTCTCGGTAGGTAGAGAAGAGTGAGCCGCCATATTTAATTTGCTCTCACGTGTGCATTTCTTTCATATTAAAATCTTTCTCATGGTTCATCAATTTCTCAGTCTTTATCTTTTACACAATGATTTTTATACCAAAAAAATACACACGTGAAAACAAATTCAATATGGCTGCCTTGCTCTCTTCCATCTACTGAGAAGAGGAGATAACTAGGTGTGCTTTATTAATAGCAGTATAGTATTGAACAGTATATGACTGTTATAATTCACAACATTTTTTCCTTCAAGTATCACTTGTACTGAGGATTGAACTTTCAACCTCCAGAAGACTGTCAGAACTAATTATACTTAGCACTTTAATTCATTGTGCCATGAGCCATTGCAGTATGAGCGATACTAAGAATACAATTACAAATTACTTAAAATATCTACCTGGTCATGGCTGATGGAAAAAGTGCAAGCTACATCCATGGATTAAAGTGTTCCATTCGAAATTCTGTACAAATTCTTGAGTTCGACAACATGCACCTGAAGGTCAGAGGTTACATCGGCGGAAACATTGTGAGAATAACATCCAAGATGAAAACAGTAGTTTGAATAATCTAAAAAATCCAAATATAAATCCTCATCTCAAAAATTTCTAAACATCATCGATGTAATTCACTGATTTTGATAATCTTTTCGTGACCAAGACTAGAATAAGGACCCCAGATCATTAACACAAGACGCGGGACATATTTTGGAAGTCACCGGTTGACCTCGCAATACACGTGGTCTCTATTTACAAAACACTTGTAAATAAATCTTTTATTTATTTTACTAAATGCAGTATATTTCAGAATTTTTTTTTCTTTTAACATGTTAATATTTATTTTAAGGCAGAGAGTCCATAAATAAAACAAATAAAATATTAACATGTTTTCTTTTAAAACATGTTTTTGTGTCACTATTTACTTGCCTCCCCACGAGGGCAGAAATGGGGGGGGGGATGAAATATTTATCACCGTACTTAAGTAATCTTTCGTTTTGTAGGGAAAAATCAAGCTTCCCAAAAAGGGGCACTCTGGATCTTACCTCAGTTTAGAAGGATTTTTCCATACTACACTTTGCTCCTAGCCCGAGGAGGCAAAACGGAAGATCACGCAAGTTATTTTAATAAATAAACGAAATATATACGCTTTTTAAAAACTCGGCTGACTTGTAATCTTTCGTTTTGCCTCCCCACGAGGGCGGAGTTAGACTTCAAAAATCAGTTTCTAAACGGAAGCAATTTAAAGTTTATGAAGTTTTTGTCCTTAAAAACTGATTTTTGAAGTAAATAGCGAAGTTTTGTTTTTTAATAACAAATAAGTTATAAAAAGATTTTAAATAAAATTATGTATTTGTTAAATCTTATTTCATTTGTTGCTTACAGAAAAAAAGGACAAAAACTTCATAAACTTTAAATTGCTTCCGTTTAGAAACTGATTTTTGAATCAGTATCTAAACGGAAGCAATTTAAAGTTCATGAAGTTTTTGTCCTTTTTTTATTTATGGACTCTCTGCCTTAAAATAAATATGGCACATGTTCGTCTTTTCTCACAGTCCGTTTTTCACAACTTTTTAATGACCAGTTTTTTTTTCTTTTTTCGGTGTACACTTACCTATCAGGCTGCTAGAGAATTCCGGGGTTTTTGGAAAAAAAATTCAAATATTTTACATTTTAGGAGCGGGGATCAGTTTCCAATGTTAATTCAACGTAGACTGATCCCCCACTTTTTGACCATCTCAATTTTTGTAAAAGTCTTTTTCGGTGTACAATTACCTATCATGTCAGTAGAGAATTCCGGAGTTTTTGGAAAGAAATTTCAGAAAATTTAGATTTTAAGACGGGGGATCAGTTTTCAATGTAAATTCAACGTAGACTGATCCCCCTCTTTTTGACCATCTCAAATCTTTAAAATTCTTCTTCTGCTTACAATAACCTATCATGTCGTGAGAGACTTCCGGAGTTTTGGGAAAAAAAATTAACAAAATTTACATTTTAAGACGGGGGATCAGTCTTCGTCTTTTCCCACAGTCCGTTTTTCACAACTTTTTAGGTCTTAAAATCTCAATTTTTTAAAATTTCTTTCCAAAAACCCCGAAATTCTCTCGCGACATGATAGGTACTTGTAAGCAGAAGAATAATTTTTAAAATTTGAGATGGTCAAAAAGAGGGGGATCAGTCTACGTTGAATTTACATTGAAAACTGATCCCCCGTCTTAAAATCTAAATTTTCTGAAATTTCTTTCCAAAAACTCCGGAATTCTCTACTGACATGATAGGTAATTGTACACCGAAAAAGACTTTTAAAAAAATTGAGATGGTCAAAAAGTGGGGGATCAGTCTACGTTGAATTAACATTGGAAACTGATCCCCGCTCCTAAAATGTAAAATATTTGAATTTTTTTTCCAAAAACCCCGGAATTCTCTAGCAGCCTGATAGGTAAGTGTACACCGAAAAAAGAAAAAAAAAACTGGCCATTAAAATGTTGTGAAAAACGGACTGTGAGAAAAGACGAACATGTGCCATAAATATTAACATGTTAAAAGTAAAAAAAATTCCGAAATATACTGCATTTAGTAAAATAAATAAAAGATTTATTTACAAGTGTTTTGTAAATAGAGACCACGTGTATTGCGAGGTCAACCGGTGACTTCCAAAATATGTCCCGCGTCTTGTGTTAATGATCTGGGGTCCCTATTGTTGTCTTGCTCCAAATATCTACCTGGTCATGGCTGATGGAAAAAGTGCAAGCTACATCCATGGATTAAAGTGTTCCATTCGAAATTCTGTACAAATTCTTGAGTTCGACAACATGCACCTGAAGGTCAGAGGTTACATCGGCGGAAACATTGTGAGAATAACATCCAAGATGAAAACAGTAGTTTGAATAATCTAAAAAGTCCAAATATAAATCCTCATCTCAAAAATTTCTAAACATCATCGATGTCATTCACTGATTTTGATAATCTTTTCGTTTTGGTCAGTTGTCAAATTTGGAATAATTTTCATTATTAAGCATTATCCAAAACATTTATTCAGGGATTTATATTACAAATAAAATTCCATGACTTACATAACTAAATTGTCGAATTTGGAAGAATATCCTCCAGTAATTTTTATTATTTTAATTTTGAAAGATTAAACATTTCAAACATTTAAAATATTTCCAATAAACTTCCAAAACTTATAAAGATTAAAAGCAAAGAAAATAATTGAAATTTATCTTTTATTTTCAATTATCATAATGTTCTACATTTTCATGCAGTACCTTACATCATAAAAATGCTATACAGCTGATGCAACCAACTTTTCTTTTATACATGCATTAAAGTTAGATGAGTTCATTTGTCTAATATATCCATGAATATATCCAGCAAATATGTTACTGGCAGTGCAACTCAGGTAGCAGTCCACAGCAAGTTGATATATTTTTGCTCATCAGTTCTCTGATGATTTACTAGTGGCAAACCACTAATGACAATGGCCCCATGACAGTCTACTAGAAGTAAATCAGCTGTTGGCCCTGCAGTAGACATCCTCTAGGTGTGAAGTCATCAGTGATCATGTTGCAAAACCATGTAGAAAACCATGTGGTATTCTACAGTAGGATGCCCCCAAGGGAACCACCAGTGATCCTGCAGTGAACCAGTAATATTTTTGTACACCTTCCAATTTTGATATATCCCAATTCTCGTCTCTAGCTACTGGTACCAAAGATCAAGTACAATATTCTATATAAGGTATTATTAACTTCTTTAATAATCTAACAATAACTTTTGCTTTACTAGAAATATAATCTCGAATCATTCAACCAGTCATTTTATTAGCGTTTGAGATAAATTATACAGGAAATGTTTTTATTATGCTGAAGACGCTATACTTTAGTAAATAAGTTGATTTTAATGCATGTCAGTAATGTGATATTTAATTTTTTTCTTCATTCAATAATAAAACTAACAGTGAAAATAAATGGATTCATCTAATTTAACTGTAACAGGAACATTGAAATTCATTAACATTTACGTCTAAGAATTTTAATCTTCTAAAGTAGGCAGATCGACACTTTCTAAACGTTCTGATTTAAAAATACTCATAGAAGCATATTTTTGTGAGGTATGTTTGTCTGTATTTAAAGGGATTCTGTTTTTAAAAAACATGTCCAAACACGTGGAAAGACTCCTATTCTTGTCAAGCACATATACTTTTAATTAAGGATCTTCACTATTCAAGTTGATTTTAATGCGTGTCAGTTATTTTTATGATGAGATTTTTGTTTAAAAAATTGTTATTTATTATATTTTCTTCTTCATTCACAGATCAGACTTACAGTGGAGAATAAATGGTTTAATCTAATTCACTGTAGTGGAAAAAATTAAATTCATTAACATTTACTGCTGAGAAATTTTAATTTTGGGCAGATCAGTATATTCCCAAAAAAAACTACTTTAAAAAATATTCATGGAAACGCATAGTAAAAGGAAAGTTTATTCATGTGAAGTATGCACATTTGCATCTACAAACAGTTCTGATTTAAAAAGACATGTTCGAATACATACTGGCGAAAAACCCTTTTCTTGTAAAGAATGTGGATATGCTTTTTCTAAGAATTTTAATTTAAAACAACACATGCTAATACACACTGGAGAAAAGCCTTATTCTTGTAAAGAATGTGGATGTGCTTTTTCAAAGAATTCTAACTTAAAACAACATCTACGAATACACACTGGTGAAAAACCTTTTTCTTGTAAAGTATGTGGATGTGCATTTTCTACAAATTCGAACTTAAAAAAACACATACGAATACACACTGGAGAAAAACCATATTCTTGCAAAGCATGTGGGGTAGGATTTTCACAGAGTTCTATTTTAGAAACTCACATACGGACACATACTGGAGAAAAACCATATTCTTGTAAAGTATGTGCATGTGGATTTTCACAGCATTCTTATTTAAAAATACACATGCGGACACATACTGGAGAAAAACCTTATTCTTGTAAAGTATGTGGGTCTGCATTTTTACTAAATTCTCATTTAAAAATACACATGCGGAGACATACTGGTGAAAAACCTTATTCTTGTAAAGCATGTGGGGCTACATTTTCAGATAATTCTGGTTTAAAAAGACACATGCGTACACACATTGGACGCCATTACTGTGGAAAAAACACCTGAAGAACAGGACCTGGAGAACATCTGGCGACCTCTGTTAGAGTGTGAGGGAATATACAACCAGGAGGCCCAGTGGATTGGGGACATTCAGAAGCTAAATGAGACCAAGTCCACAATAGCAGCGACTACAAAAATCTAGCACGGTTTACTAACCACAAGAAACCTGGCATTGACAAAGTCTCCAATTTTTGGTTGAAGCAGTTGACTGCACTCCATGGCCATTACAGTAAATGCTTCAACAGACTGCTGAGAGGTGAAGAGGCCACACCACCATGGCTCACCAAGGGAGATACAAGCCTCATACCCTAAAACAAAAGAGACACAGTGCCCAAATAAATACAGACCAATATGCTGTCTCAGTACCACCTACAAGCTCTTTACTGTCCTGGTAGCCGATAGCATCTACGACCATCTCTCCTCTGGAAACTACCTAGAAGATCAACAAGCTGGCTGTAAGAGAAAATGCTTTGGTACCAAGGACCAGTTATAAATTAACAAAACAATTTTAGAGGACTGTAGGAAGTGGCATGGAAACCTGAGCATGGCATGGAAACCTGAGCATAGCATGGATTGATTATCAGAAGGCCTATGACAGTGTGCCCCACTCATGGCTACTGCGGTGACTTGATCTGTATATCAACCCAGTAATTAAACAAACAATGTCTGCCCACATACAGATGTGGCAAACCACCATCTCACTAAGCCACAGCCATGGAAAGATTACCATCCCTAACATCAATATCAGAAGGGGAATCTTCCAAGGTGACAGCCTATCCCTGTTGCTCTTCTGCATGGCAATAAACAAACTTAGTAAGCGTCTCAACAACAGCCGAGAGGCCTACAACGTTGATCAGGGACGCCAGAGAGATCCATCCAAGAGAATCAACCACCTTCTCTTCATGGATGACCTTAAGCTTTATGTAAGCTATAACACTGAATTGCAGCAGCTCCTGCAGGTTGTGCACACCTTCTTCAAAGACATCGGAATGAGATATGCCTTGTTTGGGATGAATTAAAAAAATATTTTGAGACAGAAAAGAGTTGTAAACCCTTATAAATACAACTCAGATCTTTAACCAGGTTGTAGGAACACCGTTCGCTATGGAAACATGCTTGTGAAGACGGGGAAACTGGAAAGAAGAAAAAGGAGAGAGTTAAGAAATGAAGATGTGATCAGAGCACTTGGTGAACGCGAGGAAAAAAGTAAATTGATAATAGTCAAAAAGGGGGAAAGTACTGCCAAATAGAATTTCCTCGTCTCAGGATGAAGATAAAAAGAGACAGAAAAGGAAGAAGATTCATACAAACAATATACATAGATGAGGAAAATGACATACAAGATCTTGAAGAGCAGGAAGCATATAAATATCTTTGGCATTGAGGAAAATGACACCCTCACACATGCCAGGATGAGAGAGAAAATTGGCAGAGAGTATGTATGCCATGTGAGAAAGATCTGCAAAATACAGCTTACAAATAAAATAACTGCCATGAACCAACTTGCCATGCCTGTAATTAGGTACAGCTTTGGCATCAAACCAAACCAATAGACTAGATGTAAACACATGAAAAATGTTAACCTTCAATAGGGTCATCTATAGAAATCAGTGTCTGCCAAGACTACTTGCCCAGAAGAGAGGTAGGATTTGGGCTATCAGCGATTAACAACCAGCATAGAGCCACTATTGTCAGCATTGGCCAGTACCTAAGAAGCTCCTTAAACCCCAGCCTAGCAATGGTTTATGAACATCAAGAGTCAAGAGCCAGCAAAACAAACTCCATCACAAAGTTGGCCAAGCACTTTGGACAGGGCTGTCATATAGATGAGGCAGAAACATCAAACAATCCTTCCACAGAGATAGCCCAAAAGAGCCAGAAGAGATACACTCAGACGTTTAAGAACAGGTGCATTGAGTGGTCAGGACAGAAACATGCCACATACTTCCTCGATGAACTATCCAAGGACTATATTGATAAGGAAGGGTCTTTGGATTGGCTAAAAAGGGGAGCCCTCCACTACGACCAGGAGAGGCTTATAATGGCCGCCCAATACCAGGGCCTGATGACAAATGCGTTTAAAAAGATGGCTGGTCTCAGTCAGGACAAAAAGTGAAGGTTTTGCCACACTGAAGTGGAGAGTGTGAGCCACCTGATATCGAGTTGTAAAATTATTTTGTCAGATGGCTCCTACACAGCACGACATGATGGAGTGTGCAGGTACCTCCATTGGACCATCTGTAAGAAACTGAATATCAGGTGTAGCAGCAGGCTCTGGGAACATCTACCTGAGAGAACTGTGGGGACTGAGACATACATCATCCATTATGACAATGAAATCCCCACAGCTACCTATCTGGAAAAGCAGATGTCAAACCTGACATTGTCACATGGAACAAGAGAGAGAGAGAGTGGCAACTTTGGTTGAGGTCAGTTTTCCTAATGATGGGGCCTAAACAGAGCTGAAAGGGAGAAAATAACAAAATATCAAGGTCTAATGTATATGAAAAGAAACTGGAACCTCAAAGAGATCTCCATCATTCCAGTTATCATAGGAGCCACTGGACTCATGAAGAAGAACTCTAAAAAGTATTTAGCAAGTATACCTGGTGAACCAAGTGCAAAAGAAATCCAAACAACTGCACTCGAGGGAACAGCCAGAATCATGAAAAGAGCTCTCGATTGGAGTCTGTAAATAGCAGGTTATTGTATGGCATTTGGAAAAATGCCCCATCACCAGCAAATAAAAGAAAATAAAAATTTAAAAAAGAGAAAATATCTTAACTGGACGATCTGTAAAAAAATTGAATATCCAGCAAGTCCTAGGAACATATACCAGAAAAAACTGTTGGATATTTCTAAAGTCATACACTATCCTCTATAACTATGCAATCTTTACAGCTACATACTTAGAAAATAGAGCTGTTAAACTTGACATAGTGATATAAGACAAGAGGGGGAGAGTAGCAACTCTAATTGAAGTTAGTGTCTGCAATGATGCTGTTTTAAACAGAGCTAAGATGGAGAAGATAACGAAATAGCATGGTCTTATGTACCTGTGAAAAAAACAGAGTTTTAGGAAGAGTTCAGTCATTCCAGTAATCATAGGAGTTACCAGGCTCATGAGAAAGAATTTCAAAAACTATTTTGCAAATATACCCGGTGAACCTAGTGCAAGCGATATTCAAACACTTGTGCTTTAATGGATGGTTAGAATCCTAAGATTATCTCTACGTTCAAGTCTCTGAAATAGCAAGTGTATGTTTGGTATCTGGTAGGATGCCTAAATCCCAACAAAAAGAAAAAGATGAGAAAATACATATCCCAAACATTTAGATCCAGCAAGGAATATATCACTCCTTTTCTCTGCTTTACTATGAACCCACTGTGCAAATTAATCAATGTTTGATGCAACTTTAGAGACAGAAAAGAAAAACTCTAGAGTAAGCATGAATAATTCTAGGGATGAAAATGAGAATAGTAAATGAGCATCACACTAAATGCCGACCTCAACAGACCTCAACTACTAAACTCATGGAAAATTTCAAAGAAGGCACACTGGAAAAACACTACAAAGGACTATGATAATCTAGCAACCTTGATTGCCAGAAAGAAGAGAGAGAAATACACAAAAGAGAGTTGAAGATATATTGACAAGGAGTCTTAACTCTAGAGTGGCAAACTTCCATTTGATGAGGAATGAATTATAGCTGAACAAGATCATGGTCTACTTGCAAACAGATTAAAAAAATTAGCTGGTCTACAAAGAAATGACTGGTGCAAGTTTTGCTATTAAGCTGTTGAAAGTCTAAGCCATGTTGGAAACGAGATCCTTTTGGCAGATGTCCACTACACTTCCTGCCACAACAAAGTATGTAGATACTTGATCTGGAAGATTTGATGAGAAATGTAATTTGACAGATCACAGTACATCTGAAAGCATGAACCTCCATCAATAGCATCAAATGGAAAGGAGACAGTTTTCTATGACAAAGGCATAGAAGGTAAGGCCATCAAACCATAAAATTCCATATAGAATAAACATGAAATGAATGTGTTCATTATCGATATAACTGGCCTGAATGACTGCATAAATAGAGCCAAACCCAAAAGATTTACAAAATATCAACACTTCAAAAATGACTTTAAAATAACATGGTCACATGCATTACACCAATTGTGGTAGATTTAATCAAACAAAATCTTAAAAAAAAATACCTAGACATAATTCCTGTTGCAAAGTCCAGATAGCAGTTCTAAAAGGGGTGTCAATCCTTAAAAGAGCCCTTGGATATAAATGTAACTGCCAAGGAAATCAAGTGTTAGCCTCAGGAGAAGGCTCTTTAATCTCTGAGAACTAACTAAAATAAAAATGAAAACGCTATTCTAGTAAAGAATGTGAATCTGCATGTTTAGATAATTCTGACTTAAGTCAACACATTTAAATGTACAGTTGAGAATAAACTTATTCTTTGGAAGCATGTGGATTTGTATTTTTACAGAATTCTAATAAAAAAAAAAACATGAACACATGTGCTGGAGAAAACCCTTAATATTATATAGTACACATCTTCATTTTCCAGCATTTCTAATTTAAAAAATCATTGGAGAAAAACTTTATTCTTGTAAAGTATACGGATAAGGATTTTTGAGCAATTTACATTTTTTTAAACACATCTAAACACTCAATAGAGAGAAAACATATTCTTGTTTAGTATATGCATCACTATTTTTAAGGGATAAATGTTTAAAATTTCACATGTGAATATATTTTGGAGAAAAACCTAATTCTTCTGAAGTCCGAGTTCTAATTTTAAAATTCACATGAGAACACACAACAAAGAGAAACCTTATTTTTGTGAAGTGTACTGATGAGCATTTTGTGAGAATTATCTAAAGAGAACATGAACTGGAGAGAAACTGTATATTTATTTTAATATATTTTTAAAGACTCGTGTGTGTATGGACTTAAACAAAACCTTCATTCTTTCATGTGTGCTTCAGTTTTCACAGAATTCTTATAAAATGGATGTTTAATATTGACAATATGTTTTAAAGACATAATTCTCACATTGTTATTTTGTATAGTAATATTTGGAAGTTAAAGGTGGAATGATTACCAAACAATTAAATAATGTTGGTAGAATATGGCCCCAGGTTTGCTGAATACATAACTAGAGGTCTCATTGGTTAATTTTACGCATCTTATTAGACAGGGTAGATATTTGATGTGAATATATTTTAAGAGAGGATACGATCACTCGGATGCAGCTATAAATGGATCCATTTTCCTAAATAAAATATATATTTTATGCCACCATCTTGTTGGAAGAATCAAGTCCCCTTTTAGCCAAGGTGTATTTTTTATATTGACTCAAAACTAGGCAATTTCTCATTCACAGTTGAAACTCTTCCCTTTGAAATGCATCAAATCGGTTGTATATTTATTGTACTAGAATATTTATTAAAGACTTGGCAGACTTTGTTATATCTCAAAATATGCTACCCAGGAGAAACATTGAACAAAAAGTAAAACTCTTTTTAATCACTTCTCAATATCAATTTTATTCATTATGGAAAGGCATTCAATAGCAGGGATAAATAAACTATCTGGAAACTGTTATGACACTATGAGGTGTCAAAGATTACATATATCATTAGAAATACCTATGTAGGGATGACATGTAAGATAGTGATATATGGTCAGAAAATCACCAATGCATTTCTGGTGTAGACTGGAGTGAGACAGATTCCTACTGTAACTCTTCCTTTTCCTGTTAGCAATAGATTATCATGATAACATTTACTGAAGGGGAATGGTATCTGATGAATACTATGGATTTTTCTAATGACTCTTTCCTTTCTCCACCAAACAACACATGCAGGAGAAGACAAAAATTTTAACAATGGACTCGGGATGCCTTGGAATCGATATCCACAGTGGAAAAGGCAAAGTCCTCATGATGAATAGAAACAATTTTATACCAATTACGCTGAAGGAGGAAGCATTAGGAGTTAAAAGCTTTACATACTTAGGCAGCATCATTTATAAGCAGTCGGGAGGGGGGGAGCAACAAATATATAAGCTCGGATTGGTAAAGCATGAGTTTTCTTCAATCAATTAAAAAAAAGATCTAGTGAGTCTTGAACTTGTCCCAAACTCTCAAAATTAGGATCTTCAATGTGAAAAGCAGAGATGTGGAAAACAGCTGTCTCACATATCACCATCTGCCTCTGGTGAATTCTAAAAATTGGCTGGCTAAGTACAATCAGCTACAGTAAATTGTGACAAATAATAGTGCAGCGACCAATTCAGGAAGAAATTTTATAAACACGTTCGAGGTCACACTCTTTGTAGTACATTATCTGCCCTTTAAAGAAAAAAGACAAAGAAATATTGGCTGAAATGTGTCTGGTTAGAGAAGCTTTCCCATGATGTATTTCAGGGGTCGGTTCTTACTGTAACTCTTCATTTTCTGTCAGCTATAGACTGCCATGAAAACATTTACAAAAGTGGACCGGACTTTGCTAATAACTTAGTTCATCCTTTCCTCACAACAAATGCAGGAAAAGACTAACATTGCAGCAATAAACTCAACATGCCTTTGCCTCAATATCAACACAGAGGAAAGTGCAGAGTATTTAGGATGAATACAAACAATTTTATACCAATTGATATACTGAAAGAGAAAGCATCGGAGGAAGTAGAATGTTTTACTTGCTAATGACATAATCCTTCTTTTCAACAC
This sequence comes from Sepiola atlantica, assembly GCA_963556195.1. Classification (NCBI taxonomy): domain Eukaryota; kingdom Metazoa; phylum Mollusca; class Cephalopoda; order Sepiida; family Sepiolidae; genus Sepiola; species Sepiola atlantica. The sequence goes on along the minus strand of OY744515.1, from coordinate 211,351,377 downwards.
CCTCAAACAGATGCAGGATAAGACCAACCTTGAAGCATTAAACTCCGCATGAATTGGCTTTAATATCCACAGAGAAAAAGACAAAGTCCTCAAGATGAATACAAATAATTGTATGCTTATCCTATCATTGGACGAAATAGAAAGCTTTACTTTAGCAGTATCATTAATTTCTTTTTCCACTGGATTTTTGGAGCAGAAATGTATCTCTGCTCTGAGGAGGATTCTATCATCAACATCTATTTCTTCAGAATTCACTGGCCAAGTACCATCTCATTTTCCCACACTTTTGATGACCTTGTGCTAAATTTGTCCTGAATGTAAATTCTTATATGTTTTCTGCAAATAAATCAAAGTGTAGTACCTATTCGGATGGATGCTACACCCCTATGACCGGTACCATATTGATCAGGTTTTGTCCTGTGCAGTGCTAGGAGGTTCACCCTTCCAGGCTTTGCTTTCTCACCGGTTAAGAAGGGGTTAGTTTATTGCTAATCGCTTGAGGTGCCTCTACCAGGGAATGCTTCCGATGCTGCCACTGTAGAGTGCTGCGTGTTGTCTTTCCAAGAAAAGAGCAATTTTTTTTCATAAATTGGAAATGAGAAGTAGAAAAAGAAGAAAGATTATATTTTGTATTAATTAAAACCAAATGATAATTTTATGTATCATAATAGTGTTTTTACGAAGAAAGAATTCCATCTATTGTTTATGTAGTTTGCGATGATTATTTTGTTTGCGAAGTAAGTGTATTTAGATTTGGTTCAAATTCTGTAAAAGCTTGCGTAAGATCAATTTAGTATTATGTGTTATGTAAAAAATATAAACACTTTTTAAATGACTAAAGACAGTCGCAAACAAAAGCATTACATACTTTTTAAATCACTAAATAGATTGATAATACTAAAGAATTTCAGCAAATGTTTTTTGTTTTTTAGGCAATTTTAACAGATCAAATGTTTTTGAAGGAGGCAAAACTTATGTTTCGTAAATAAGTGTAAACATTAAAGTAAAGAAGAAATCCGTCTTGAGGCAATATTTTTTGGGTACCGTACACACACGCAAATATTTATGTTATTGAAAAAATTTTTAAATTCTGTACGGTTTCAGCGTATCAAATTCTTTTCGCTAAGTAAGACGCTTTCAGCATCCCAAATTCTCTTCACTAAGTAAGAAAATCGAAAATGATTTCTACCCCACTGATCGTGGACCAAAAAGGTTTTGACAATTCTAAAACAAGTTTTGGTTTTTTGTTTCTTCTATGTAAGTAAGAGAAGGTTTTTATTCTTTAGCATATGCCAACAAAAGGTATGAAGTAAAATGTTTCAATCAAATCTACAGCCAGCATAGAAAAACGGAAGTTGCCAAAATATTTGCGCATGCGTAGATCGAACAGATAGTTAAAAAACGATCAAATCTAAGCACCCCCTATTAAATGTTTCTTGTCCGTTTTACACGAATAAATCGATGGTCTCTTCTAATTCTGACATATTATTCGTCCGGTTAGAAAAATATCAACTTTGTGACGGTTTGTTCAGTAGTTTGTGATGCGTATCATTACATACATACATACATACATACATACATACATACATACATACATACATACATACATACATACATACATACATACATACATACAGCATTTATTTAATAGAAGAAGAAGATGCCATATATTCAGCTTTATTTTTTATATTTCTATTAGACGAATGGACCATCATTATTTAGCATAAATCAGATCTCATAAAAGTCATAATCTGCTAATGACTTCTCTGTAAAATTTGTTCTACTTTTATTAATTCTTGGATCACATGATATTTTATTCAGAGTACAATCATTCGTTCTAAATCTGTAAAAAAAGCTCTAAGTATTTTGTTTAACTCTTTTTAATAATACCATTATTTAATTCAAATTCTATACATTAGAAATAAGATAATTGCTGAAGGTCTTTTATTTTAATATTTTTAGGTTACTTTTTATATCATTCATACTTTGTAAATATGGAGCGTCAGTTATTAGATCATTTTTCAATACACGCAGTGATCGTTTGATGAAATTTTTGTTTGTTAAAATAATATGCAATAAATTGTTCCAATTTCTTTTACTTTTACTTTGTTTCATTGAACATAAAGAATTTTTTTTCAATTTGCAAACATGTTTCTCACCTTTTTGACCTTTTTGTTGTTCCATATATATTTCACACTCAGTATTAGCATTAGGGTATGTTATCTTAAAGTTTATCTGATTTACAATTATTAGATGTGATCTTTGGTAGTTTCTATTTTGTATTTGGAAAAATAATGTATTTCGATTTCTTATCAAACCATTCAGCAATTTCACTGAATTACCTCCTGAAATTAAAATACTATTTTGATAAAATATTTTATTTTAAAAAATAAATTTACTGATTATAATAAATCGTATAGAATTCATTTCCGTTTCTTAGAAAAGAAGTCAGCCATTTTAGTGAATTACTTTGTGAAAGAAACACCCCATTTAGACGAAATAATTTCTTTACCAAATTTTATTTAGATTTTAATTTATATCCATATGTTTCAGTTTCTTAAAAAATAAGTCGGCCATTTTAATGAAATACTTTGTAAAATTCGATTTTTATATTTATGTGATATTTCTAATGTGATATTTTAACAACATTAAGTTAACTTCTATATATATCTTTTTTGTTTCATTTTACTTCAGTTGAAGTTCTCAGAAATCAAGGGACCCCTTCCTGGGGCTAACACTTGAGCTCCATATGAGATACATAGATATTCGAGTGTTCCATTAAAGTTCTCCTTTACCTCTCAAATGCTGAGCTAGTAAATAAGTTAAGAACATCAATTTTCCTCTCAGCAATTGACCAGTTAACTATGTCATAGTATATCTTTATTGTGGTCTCTTGGTCTTACCGGATTCCAGGACAAGAATTCATCTTGTCTGGTGGAGTATCCAGCTTAGTGCTGTTACTAGAGGAAACATCACTTGGAGAAGATGCACCATTTCTTGTATAAGCTAGTGTGAGGTAGCTATACAGAGAGGATCTTATTTGGGCGTTGAATACTATGTAATTTTTAATATTTGATCAGGGTTTACTTGTAGGGAGAAGTATCCTCATGCCAGGTTGTCCTGACAAGCCCTTGCACAGAGAGATCTTAAGCACTCAAGGACAGTGTCTAGTAGGCATTCAAGTTCTCTCCTAATATATATTTTTCTTATCTTTCTGTTTTTGCTGGAGATGGGGCATCCTACCTGATGCCAGACATTCACCGGCTATTTCAGACACTCTAACCTAGAGATCTTTTTAAGTGCAATTTTTGTATTTCTCTTGCACTCGGTTCACCGGGTATACTCACCAGATAGCTTTTGAAATTCTTTTTCATTAGTCCTGTTGCTCCTATAATTACGGGTATGATGGAGATTTTCCTAAGATTCCAGTTTCTTTTCATGTCGTACATAAGACCTTGGTATTTCATAATCTTTTCCCTTTCTGCTCTGTTCAATCCTGCATCTTTAGGGACACTGACTTCAACTAGGGTTGCTACTTTCTCCCCTTTGTCCCATATTACTATGTCAGGTTTAACAGCTCATATATATATGTGTGTCTGTGCGTAATAAAGTGTTATAGGAGGGATAACTCGTGCTCAATTATTTGTGTAAGAGCATTTTTCTAATTTTTCTAATTTCAACACATACTATACATTAGTTTCAACTTCCATCGATACCTATTGCTTTACAGTGTTACACCGTCAAAACATTGACTGAAGAATCGGTTACATTTGGTATCTTTAACAATGTTTTCAATGTTTCCAATGTTTTCATGAAAAAGATGGCATTGAAGAACATCAAACTAACGTATAGTGTCAGCTGAAATATATATATATTTCATATAAATAAGTATATAAATATATATACTTGGACCTATAGGAGTTAACAGCTCCATTAGTATAAGAAAAAAATGACGATGAGTACGAACTGTAATCCAGGCTTTACTTGACTGAAAATTTCCTCTTTTCTTTTTCTTTGTTTATATAGGAGCACTGAAAATAGCCACCCCAATAAATAAATGCATAGGGTACAGGAGCATTTTATAAATATCTTGGTAGTAAGCCGAAACATTCTTCCTAACATGTGATGTTGTTTAAATTAAATAAAAATATTTCGTACCATAGCTCTAGACTCTAACTATTGAGCTATTACAATTGCTTTATGTTATAAAATTTATATTTTAAATATAAAAACTTTAAATATAAATACATGTATATATGTATCTACAATCTCAAAGAATACATAATAGGTAGATACAGGTCAAATCCTCCTAAATATGTAGACTCTAAATTGTTATTGCAAATTCATTCTTCAAGCATTATTTTTTAATTCATTGATTTGTTTGCAGAGCATCCACTTGATTGTTGAAATTTACTAGATTGTTCTAAAAATATATTAGAAATATACATTTAATAACTTGTCCATATCTGGCCATAAATTGTTCTTTATTATTCATGTATAACTTCACTGCATAGATCAATCTGTCTCCAATAAATTTCTTGTCTTTAGGAACAGGAGTAAGTTTTGAAGTATTGTTTTATTTAATAGTATCTATTTCGTCACTCTTTTCTGTTTCAACATTTAGGTACATCTCACTGCTTTTTTATAAGTTTCAGTAATGTCTCTTATTCGATAATAATAGTTGATAGAACAATTTGATATCTCCAAATTGTCAGTATCAAGCGGATAATCATTTAGGTTTATTATTTATTAATTTTTTGTTGAGAACATCTTTTCTCAGTTTCATTTTAATCTGCATTTAATAACTTAGAATTTTTATCTTCTATAACGAGATAATCAGAACAGATAGTTTAGGATAAGACGGTCTAAGACTCAACTCTAAAGAAATAAGTTGGAGTATCATTTGAAATGCAATTTGTTTGGGAATTTGTAAAATGCATTTTTTTGCCTTGGATTCTTGGATGTCAGTCATGGACAATGATAAATCATATTCCGTTTAACGTTCGATTTACACGTTGGCATGTGTTGGACGGCTTTTAGAAATTGACTTTCAAACTAACCTATCTCTGCTCAGGTCTTTACTTATACCTCTTTCTCTCAAATCCATTATTATTAATTCCTTCCATGTTTTCCTTGGCTTTCCCCTGTGAACTAACCCTGCTCTGCAACTAACCTTTGAACCCGTGACCATACCATCAAAGTCTCCTGTTCTGCACACATCTTCCTATACTGTTCAAATTCAATCTTTCTTTGAGGTCATCAGAACTAAGCCTGTCTTTAAGACTCACATTACACACCCATCGTATCATTCTCATATCATTTCTCTCCATGCAATACATGTCTTCAACCTTCACTGGCCAGATTTCACTTTCATACATCATCATACTTCATACAAATGCCTGATAAACTCTTCCCTTGGTCGTCAGTGGTAATGCTCTGCTGGTTAGTTATGACAGCTGGTAATAAAATAGTTCTGCAAAGTGGGTTTAGTAACTTTAATTAAAACGATTGTATTGAAATTGAAAATAGATAAGCAGTGACATAAGGATGATGTAGACATTTGTTTAAATGGGATAAGACCTGAGAGATACAGGTTTGTGCAGAATAATCAGGAAGACAGAGACGCACATGAGCACAGACCTACATGATGTGTATGCATTGTCAGCAAAAAAGAAAAGAAAGCTGTTTTATGTGTTACATGGATTAAATAAATATAAGAAAGATTTTTGTTTACAACTCACAATAGATTTGTGCATTATTTTTTTTCATCTCTCAGGATTTGGCAAAGAAATAAGCAAATTGAAATCATATGTCAAGTACTAAGAACTACAGTTCCTATTTCAAGATCTGAGTAATCGCCCTTGCACTATTTTAATTTTATAATTGGGGACGATTATAATTTGTTTTGATGATCATGTTACACTTTTCTATTTTTATTTTCTGGTCGAGCTTTTTGTAGCATAACTGAAGTGTTTTTCTATCCCCACAGTGCGTCCTTCTTGATCTTCATGGTGCGCCCACTTTGTGGAACTTATACAAATTATTGTAAAAAAAAAACCCCATCTAAATTGCTCGAATTTCTGTAGTCGCAGTGCTGAGGTTCCCATCTTCTCTTCTCTCTGTTGTTATCTTAATAACAGCTTTCATAAACGTTATTAATAAAGAAACATCACAAAATGAGGTTTAAAAATCTCTGAAGTTTTATTCTTTCTTCATAGCATACATGTATGTGCATAAAACAACCCCCTCTTCCAGGGAGGGAGGGGCAGAAATGATCCAAACCCACTGCTTTCTCTTTGTTGATTCAGTTGAAAGAGAAAGATCTCCCCTGCTCATTAATAACATAAGACTTCCTCTCTCTGTGACGTCAAAGCCGGGACAAGTAGTCTTACTTAAATTCTAATTGGAAAATTCCACTCTACCTAATTTTTAAACTTACATGGAAATTTATATTAACCCTATCTTTAGACGCCCACATATAAGTATTATTGCAGTTTCTTTTCTGGAATAATGAAAGTGATTATTCTCATCTTCCTCTGTATCTGGTTATTCATGAAAGAGTATACATCTTACTCTTTTAATCTCTTCTATTTGGAAAGTAAATAAAATAGGCATGGTCTTGCAATATTATATCCAATGAAAATTCTTTGTTCACTTCTTGGGTCTAATTTTGTTTTATTTTGAATATGAAAAAAACATGTAGTACCAAACGTGTGCATATTACTTATATCAGGTTTTTGGGATATGAACATTTTTAAAAGAATTGTTTTCTAGTTCTTCTGTTAAAGTGTCTATTTCTTATGTAAGCTGGAGATTAATTCCATCAATTTCTGTGTAATTTTGCTTGTATCAATAAACACTCACCATTTCGCAAAGCAAACTTCATAAACTTTTTGCTGTGCCGTTTTTGTGTGGTGAATAAGGTACCGAAAATCTTTGTTTTTTATTCTTTGTCAGCAGGTTTTTAGTTTGAAGCAAGTAAATTCTGTTCTGTACACGTGAATGGAAGCAGGGACACCAAAGATTTACTACTAACACACCAGCTTCCAAATCATATTCTGAAATCATTCATTGATAGCTATGCAGATGACATAACTATCTATGGCATCACTTTGAAGAACACTGATGATTAAGATCTTACCGATTTTTTTCTCTTCCGACTTAGTCTTTTGACTGAATCATAGGGTGTAATGTCAACTAAAAAAGATTTCTGTGTCATTTGCTGCTTGAGATTTATTTCTAAGAAAATAGACTGTAAAAAGTCATGATAATAATAATCCAACCAAAATGTTATTGGATATTTTGATTCGTTTATAGAAGTTGGTTCAATCACAGTAGATCAAACTGCTCGGCCTAACATTCACAGTTAATATGAATTGGAACAAATACATTGAAGACATTGCCAAAGCTGCTGCAAAGAAAGTGGGATCCTTCTATCATGCTAAAAAAACTTCTCACACCTGCCAGCATCGTATATCTCTACAAGGCCACCATCTGCCATGCATTGCGTATTGCTGTCACATCTGGACTGGTGCCCCATCCACTAGTCTCTCCCTCTAAGACATGGTCCCCAAAAAGAGTCTCTAATCTAATCTGTCCCTCACTATCAACCAAGCTCCAGCCCCTGTCCCATCACCTCAATGTTGCATCACTGTGCTTGTTTTACATGTACTTCAATGGAATATGCTCCGATTAACTGGCTGCTATGCTGCCGCCTTGATGTAAATACACCCGACCAACCCGACAATCAGTTAAATCCCATCCATTCACTGTGGAGGTCCCAAGATGTTGGGTAGCTTTCTACTCTAATAGCTTCTTTCCTCGAGCTACCAGCCTTTGGAAATCCCTACATGCTCCCTGTGTCCCTGACTACCGACATGCAGAAATTTAAATGTAATGTTAACAAACATCCGGCTGCACAACTCCTCACTTATGATGCCCTCTATAATTCTGGCCCCTAATCCACAGTAGTACCTTACGTCTCAGTGGCAATCTGCCCCTTTTGTCTGGGGTTAATTAAAGTAAAAACAATTTATTTTAATCCTCCTTTTGCACGTACACGACCACTGAATTTATATTTATTATTTTCATGCCTTTAACAGTACTTTCTAACTTTAAAATCTCTTTATTATAATATCGCAAAATATGCCATTAGTTCAGAGAATATGTTTATTCGAATTTAATACCATTGGGAAAATGCACTTTCTTTGTTTTTTTAATCTTCAATTTGGAACGATTTTGTGGAAATAGATCAAAGCACCATTTTCTGTTGTATAAAATGAACTAGAAATATATATTGAATGTTGTAAAATTATTTTATATTTGAAGAGTTTGAATGGAAAACGCAATAAATGCTATTTTCAAAATTACAAAACTTATTATTATTATAAAACTGTGTTCTGCGGCTACGATAGTCAAATGACATCCCGTAGCTGCAATCAGTCCTCCATGCTAGTCCCAGGCCATCTGGCCTTGTCATGCGCAAGTTGTCGTAGGCAATGAAGTTGTCATAGGCAAAACTAACACTACTAAAAGTGTTGCCTTTCAACACCCGACCACACCCCAAAATCATGTTTTACATAATAGGATACCGGCATAATTTATTTTTGCTTTAAACTAAAAGAAGTTTTTAGCCGAAGTTTACATTTAATAAATTCGTCCTTTTATTGCTAAGGTGTCAATTTTAACAAATTGGATTCATCGCATTTTGCATTCAAACTCTTTATTTATTGCCATTAGGAAAAAGTCAGCATCGGCTTTATCTTAAACTAAGCCAGTTGTATGATTTCTCTAAGCTAATTGAATTTGTTGATTCATTAAAATTTTTATTTATCTGAATAAATTTAGAAGTATTATTGTAGATAAACACCCCTCTACCCCTCCTCCAAGAAATGAGATTCTATTATTTTTAGGCAATTACATGTGAACACCCTGAAAAATTGATGAAAAGAAAAAAACCCAAAGAAAACAATTATTTTAGAAGTAGATGTCAGTTTTGCACATAAATTTACCATAAAATGATCCCCCATTTTCAGTCCATTCTTGTTTTTAGGGCAGTAAACGAAAATTAAATTTTATTTTTTTGCTATGTGACATAAATTCTTTGCATTTTTTTTTTTGGAGAGTGTCTACTTAGTTAACTGCTCTAAAAAGTTAAAATCGCCCCAAAATGGGGAATCATTTTATGCATATATATTTAATATGCAAAACTGATCCCTCCACTCTTAATTCTAAAATAAATGTTTACGAACTGGTAACACCGTGGTATTAGCCATGAGCGGACTATGTTGGCTTCCTGCGAAGGAAGAAACACACAAGCGCCCCACAACCACATGTATATCCCGGTCATAGGAAGATGTCATACAGCATCTAGCATTCTTAAATGGTCACCCATCTGGTACTAGCCAGACTCCACGTCGCGTAACTTCAGTGATCTAACGAGAAGCGGTGTGTCACCGCGATTATGCCGTACATGTTTCTTATCCGCCAAGTTTGTCAGGGTGTTCACATGTAATCTAATTTTTTTTTAGGGTGTGGGGACATTTTGCTAAGAGTGTTAACTTACAAATTTACCAATTTGGATTTATCTGTAATTATGTGAGAAGTAGCTCCTTTGTCTACAAGCATATCAGAAGAGTTAATTTCAAAAAAGTTTTAATAAAATGAGTTGATCTCTTTGGTTTGTTTCAGCAATTTAGCTGAGTTCTCTTTTCTACAATAATTTGTATCAGGGCCACTTTTACGGTTCTCACACCATCGTCTTTTAATTTTAGATATGTTTATTTCTATATTCAAAACATTTCTGCTCTGCATTTTCCACAGATGTAACATCATACATCTTTTGCATTCTTAAACAAATGGTCACCGCAAGTAAGGCTGCTGACATTTTTGTCTCCTGTACAATATAAGACAAAGTCCTATTCTAACATTTTATATAAACTTTTATTCGTCATCTTTGTTAAACATGTTATGAACATGTGTTAGTAATAGAGACGTTATTATAAGTCCGTATGTACATAGACAGGTCGCCATCTTGGATAATGACGTCGATAGTCCGAGGTTAAAGAGAGGTTTGGTTTGTACATCAAGAGAGGAGTTTGGTGGTTTAACTGAGGGATGTGTGTTGGTTACACGGCTGGGCCTTCTCTTTCACCAGTGCACTTCCTTAAATACCTTTGCTCACATAAGAGATTGTTTCTAATTGGTTAAATCCCAATAAAATTAAGTGTTTGCTCCACTCAGCACCAAGCTTACATATCTTCTTGGTTTTATGGTTTACTGTTTCTCAAATATCTTACTAGCTGGCATAGTTTCAAATGGTAAGCAATTAAATTGAAATCTGCCAGGCAGTGATAAGGTTTTCAATCTGCAGGATTTACATGATAATGGGATTTGCTAGTATCCCCAGTTAGCATCTAATTTTAATATTACTTTGTCTCCATCTAATATGGCAGCACGTAAACGACTGTTATTAGCATGTGGAGTTCTCTTTTGCCATGCATTTAGCTTTGTCAGGTCCACACATATTCCAACCTTTCTGTTGTCCTTTGGCACTACCAACATGTAAAAGTACCATTCTGTGGGCTCTTTGATCCTATTTTCCATCCTCTTCAGTTGTTTTGGTTCCCTTCATTAACATGGCATTGGGTGAGAATAGGGATATGGTATATTCTCCTCCAAATATGCTGAGACCCTGAAAAAGGCTGCTTATCACCTTTCTTGTGTCAAATGTCTGTTCATCAGTATTTCTGATATTGCAGCATTTACTAGACTTCATCTCAGTCTATAGAGACAATGGATACCCCTGTAAGGGTACCTGTGTGGGGAATCTATTGTGAAGCAAGGTTTACACAATCCCAATCACACCTTTCCTGAACTAGTATTGCTTGAGTCTAATGGCAAAGAGGAGTTAAAGACGACTGGATAAACAGTCAACCCTCCTAAATATGGCACCAAGTAATCTCAAATAGTTACCCATTTAGCACTGACGAGATTCAACCGTTTAACTTGAGTGATCTAATGGAAACTAGTGTGTCAACATTATGATGCCGTATATTTAAAGCATTTACAGTCACTCATTTCATTGCTTCAGTGGCTAATGTGACACGAGGTATCTGATTGGTGAGATATTAGTTGGTTAATAAAGTTTAATTACAGAACAATATCTTAAAAGACTTTACAGGGGGTATCTATTGTCTGTCGAGACGGAACAGAGTCCTACTTTTTAGCAAGAAGTGTTGAATATTATTGTCAGTTTTGTTATTTGAAACATATGATTTGAATTTTCAGCTTGGTTTATTAAACAAGTAATGTAATATAGTATTAACCTATACGTTAGGAATGAAACAATAATTTTAAAAAATCATTTTAATTTTAAAAGGTAAGACTAATCATGGCCAGATTATTCAGAACGGAGATGTTAAACTTGACATAGTAATATGAGACGATAGGGAGAAAGTAGAAACCCTAGTCGAAGTCAGAATCCATAATGATGCTGGCCTAAACACAACTGACAAGAAGAGAACTAAGTACCAAGGTCTTATGTACAACATGAAAAGAAACTGGAACCATACGAAGATCTCCATCATTCCAGTAATCATAGAAGCCAGTAGGCTAATAAAAAGGAATATAAAAAACTACCTGGCGAATATACCCGGTGAACCAAGTGCACGAAAGATGCAAACAATTGCACTTAAAAAGACGATTAGAATCCTAAAAATATTTCTTGGTTGGAGTTTCTGAAATAGCAGGTGAATGTCTGGCATCCTTAGCAAAAACAAAGAGAAATTTTTTTTTTTAAAGTAGATATAATACACCCAGCCTGCTTTCTTGTCTGTGGCGGAATTGATGATCTTGAGCCAGAATCGAGCGGTGGAGGTGGCCCGGACTTAGTTCTTCCCCGCAGTAAGAGGGTCCGCCTTTGCCTGGCTTGCAGATGGAAAGGGAAATAAGTTTTGGCTTACTAGTTTTCTAGTGAGGATTGAACTTACAACCTCGAAGTAACAAATCTACTGGTTGCTGCACAATAATAATAGATTTAATTATCATGACAAATAGTGAGCCAGCAGATTATGATTGGTTAAGCGGAATTAACTGAGGGAAAATCTGCTAATAAAAAGACAAGAAAATCAGAAGAAAAGGGTAACGAGAAACGTGAGTGTCGAGTAAGATTCTGCGGTGAGCCGAATTGTTTTCATTCATTAGAGCTCGAAGTTACACAGAGGGTTTTTGTGCTTCTACAGGAATTGAACCGAACTGAGTTTTTTTTTGTTTGTTTAACGTTTGAAGTCTTGTCATAGACTTCTGAATTCCCAGTTATATTGTCTCAATTGTGGATCCATCCACTCTTTCCTTGATGCTTAATTTGATTAACGGTTAATACTAACCCTGATGACCACCACTACACACTGCCATAAATTTGGTAGACGACTCGTTTGTCTTTTAAATTATCTGCCACATCTAACATCTGTTAACCAAGTAGTTCTGATATTACCATGTTGCTACCACCTCTACCATGGAGAAGAAGGGTTTGAATTTAGAGAGAGTGAGGGTGCTGCTGGGGATACTCCTAAAGTGATGGTTTCAGCAACGCCCTAGAAGCCACCTGAGTTTTATTTTTTGGCCTCCTTACATACAATATGGTCACAAATAATATATATATATATATATATATATATATATATATATATAAGATATAACAATAACTAATTTAAAAGAAAAACATTATGGCATATGTATTTATCTGGTCCAAACTTCCACTTTTTAAAAAATCGCCTTGATATTAAATTTGAAAGTGTATAAAATCCTTGATAAAAAGTACAAATGTGTATTTATTTGTATATAAATATATATCCGTCCCGTCACACAAAAGCCAGCCAATAAAAAAACCCTTCAAACTTGACGAAAACATTGCAAGTGTTTAGGGGAAAGCAGAAAGCAAATCAGATCCCACCCACCATCATAAATGAATTCGGAAAGAAATGCTTAACTTTATTACCATAACGAGACGTTTTCTTTCCTTTTTTCTTTTTCTTCTTTCTATATCGATTGATATGTTTTTTTATTTCTTTTTAACTTCACTGATTCATATGTTATTTCATATAAATATTAGTGTAGACACCGGCGAAGCATCATTTTTCTTTCGGAGAGTACACGCTCGTTTATTAAATACATACCGAAAATTTCATTAAGATTAGCTAATGCATTTGTTTGTTTACAAAAAAATTCCCCTTGTGGGAGCTCCTGTAATTTTGTGATGCATCACATTTGTAGTCTTCTGGAGCTGCACATTTTATTCTGACCTGGACAAAGTATTTTCTGGAAGGGATTAAATCGAATTAGGTTTTATTATTAACATACAGCAACGATCCACAAGAAAAACTGATGAGCCAGAATCAAATATACATGCAATCAAACCTGGACTTGAAATTATTAATTCCTCTAGGAAAAATTAATTAACATGTATAGATTAATTAATTAAACTGTGTGGACCAAAGGACACCTCAAACTGGTACAACACCTAGAATATTGTAACTAGGTGTTAAGAAAACAGAAATGAAACAAGATTTTTCACTAACTCATTTTCAAATTCGAAAAATGATATCCGGACTAAATATTAACTGCAAAAATTACCAACTATGGCAGATGGTATCTAACATACAAACTTATAAACTTTACTATTTAAGTGTGGGGATCCCCAAACTCCCCCCAAAAAGAACTTCTAAAATAAGTGATATATCTCACTTATTTTAGAAGTGCTTTGCATTAAATTTTGAATTGGTATTTATGCTCATTTTTTTGGCTAATGTACATAAATGATTAGCCAATGAAAATTAGCAGTGTATATTGGAAAGTGTCTCTTACTAAAGCAAATATCAGGCCGAATATAGTATGTAATTGATGAAATCGATTGGAATTTCAAGTTTTAATTTTTAAGAACAGACCAATAATGGCTGTAATTGACTGGCTAGTCAAAATCAAATATTGATTTATAGGATGAAAGCCAATGAGAACAACAGTCGAGAACTAGATTAACTTTAATTTATTATATATAGAGATAAGAAAAAGAAATATTGTATAAACAAATACATATACCAATGTATATATAGGAATTAAAATTTCCCGGGAACTGACAACTTCACATAACGTGCAATCAAACCTGGGTCTGAAACTATTAGTTACCAGAAAATAATAATTCTTATGTATAGATTAATTATATATGCTCTATTTCTGATAATGAGAACTCTTTCTCACTTGATATCTTTTATTACAATAAAACCTTCTTAAACAATCTCCATTGAATTTTTCAGTATTTAGTCCACAAATAAGAGTTAAAATAAAAATTACAAGAACTGACTATTGGATACAATAGTATCTATTTTTGGAATACTAGAATACCTGACTCAGGATGGGTATAAGCAATATGTATAGCATTATGAGCTACATATGTTCATACTTAGAGATATATAAGAGCTACATGTGTACTCTGTCCATCCTGTAAGTGGCCAAAAGTAATTTATTTTTGACAGCTTAACTAAACGTTATTTATTTGGTAGAAAATCGTATCTCACTTATTTTTATTACTTGTTTTTTTTTGGAGGGAAGGGAGTTTCACTTTCCCTCTTTTCAGTTTTTTTACTTTGCCACTGAAATGTAAAAGGCTACTGTGATTAAAGGCCAGATTTATAGGGAGCATCCTAAGTCGGGAGTTGTGCAGCAAGATGTTTGTTTACATTTAAATTTCTGCATGTTTGTACAGTCGAGGGGGAAACATGAAGCAGGGAGGGTATTTTCAAAGGCCAGCCGTCCGAGGAAAGAAGCTATTAGAGTAGAAAGTTTTACGGCATCTGGGGATCTCTACAGTGAAGGGGTGGTATTTTGCTACTAATCAGGTTGGTCGGGTGTATTTACATTGAAAAAAAACATGGTAAACCTTAAATAGTAAAATTTACAATAAAAATATGTCCACATTACTCACTGTGTTGCCTAGAATATGTATTCCATAATTCGTTATAAGTTCATGAATATTGATGCACGTTAACTTTTTATTACATAATATAAGTAAAAATTTGATGTAGAACAATTCTTTTTTTCTATTATTTTTTTGTATCTTGATTATTTTTAAAAGTTGTTTTCTGGGTGAGTGGATTTTAAAAGCACACACCCTAAAATGGTAAAGTTTAACAGTTTCATGTTGTTAGATACCATCTGCCATCTTTGGTAATTTCTGTACCAGCATGTAAAACGGTTGTTAAACTGATGATGATGATCCAATTAATATTTAGTATAGATATCGAAGTTTAAACATGTAGTTTGATTTCTGGTTTGACACAATATTGTAAGTGTTGTAACATAGTGTGGGGTTTTCTTCGATCCACACGGTTTTTCCATAGTCCACTTCGTCAACAGAACTAGCTGTTCATCTCTTTGAAGTCACAGTGGTGATATTTCAGTCAGAGTTTCTGTCTCTTCCTCTAGCTATAATAATGAGCAACATAAAAGAAGAAAACTCCAACAAATTTATAGTTCAATAGCTCATGTTATTTGATGTTTTATGCTCATTGTAGTCTTACACATAAGCTTCCCACAAAGAGGAGTAAACAAATACTAAGCTTTGAGAAAGGTGACCAAACATAATCAGCTCACTTGCCAAAAGAAAACAACTTTCCTGTCTTCCTCACTACATGCCACTTTGGTCTTCCTCCCATGACACAACTTCCTGTACATGTAACCCTAGTTCTCTCCAGTTTTAACTAACAGAATTTTCAATTCTCTCACTTCCTTTTAGACTTATGTGCAAAATTTCTGATTCTAAAATTATTTTTACACACTTGCATCTATATATTCCTACAGTATTAAAAGAAAAAAAAATCTCTGTGATAGAATTTTCAGTGAGTACAGCCTGTTCCGGTTTATTATCTTACTGCATCTAACTTCCACTTAACTCTCTGTCTCACTTTTTTTTTTCTCTCGTCTGATTTTCGTATTACTTTGACCTTAGGCAAAGTCGCACATCATCATCAGATTCAGTTTAACATGTTTTACATGCTGGCATATGTTGGGACGCTTTTAGAAATCGAATTCCAAACTAGTATATCTCTGGTCAGGTCTTTATTTATTCCGCTTTCTCTCAAATCCATTCTTATCATTTCCTTTCAGGTTTTATTTGACCTTCCTCTAAAAACTGACCGTGCTAGCTCAACTGTTCTACATCTAACCCAACCACTCTCATTCATTCTTTCAATGTGACCAAACCGACATATTCTTCTGTTTTGCACGCATCTTCCTATACTATCCTGATACAAGGATGGGCGCTTTTTTTTTGGGGGGGGGGGGCTGGATTCGCTACATTAAAAGCTCACCTTGTGCCTAACTTTGCTCTTGGGAGAGGTAAGTAACTAGAGGCATTTATTTTATTCACATTAAAAGCATAGTGTTAATCAACCTACTTACTTCGAAATGACAGCCAGCCTTGTTTCAACAAACATAGGGTTGATGAGTGCGTGTTTAAAGGTCAAAAGTCGAAATCTGCTGACTGACCTCACTAAACCAGAGAATGACAACGAGTAACTCTGGTTGTTTCTTTCTTTTGTTGTGTATTCGTGCTCCTCTCCTTTTGGCTGATTTCATGGGATAGTCGCGTGCAAAACAAGCTCACAGACTAGAGATTTTTATGTATTTCGGAAGCCGTAATGAACAAATAAATTTTATTTATTTTGTATAAAATGCCTTATCGCTTTCCTCACAAAATGTTCACTTTTTAGTGGTGATAGTTCTGTTCACAAGATAATTAATTCTCCAAAAAGAATTGATGACACCATATATTGCCCTTTCATTAAATGGAATATGACTATCATACACCAGGATTTTATATTTCTCTAAGGTCATCAGATCTAAGCCTACATCCATCATATCATTTCTCTCTGTGCAACACATATCCTCAACACTCACTGATCAGGTTTTACTTCCATACATCACCACACATGCAGGAGAGACTGATACATTAAAAATGCACTACACATATTCATTCTAGGTATCTTAAGCAAATCAGCATGTACATGTGGGTTTTTCCAGATTTAAAATGTCCGACTAAGGTAACATGGCTTCTTTTTAACCACTTGTGGTTAAATAGCCATGCAGACAGAGAATTAAGATGCAGTAAGATAATAAGACAAGAATATATGCCACACTCCTCTCTGAAAAATAATATTAAACAATAATACATGTATGTGTGTGTACATGTGTTTATTGTTCGTGGATACGCATTATTTGTGAATGTGAACACTTCGCTTGCATCTGATGTTTGTACCAGACTTAACCGGGTCCTGGTGTGTGATTTTTTTTTTATGTGAGATAAGTAAATAGTAAATTTTAAATAATATGAGAAAATCAAAGAACCCATAGAAAAAAAATAATTAAAAGAA